>CM034049.1:1771815-2014875 GCA_019804595.1 Bruguiera parviflora
AACACAATTGTAAGCATTTGAAACTAAAATCGTAACATTGACTGGCTCCTGCTTCTCCTCTTTATATTGTGTTAGTTAGCTGGGCATACCTGATAGGCAGCTGAACCAGATCCAAAAATGAAGTCGGCAGGAAAGCTGCTTCGATTGAATGGCACTGTGTAACGGCTTGGCTCTGTGCCATTGATCACAGCTAGCAGCTGGCCACAAGCAACAATGGCCAAGAAATAGAAGATGAAGGCAGCTTTAGTTGCCATTTTTCACAGATGCTCCAATGCAAACTTCCTGTCTCCTTTGTGCACTCCCAATCTATGCGCATGGGCTGCTTTGCTGATTTGAATCTACCGACAACAATTAATTGGGGGATTTCTGATAAATACAGATTGTTTTTTATTTTATATTATAGAAACTTATTTTATTATTTTTTATTTCAAATAATTTTTTTAAAAATAAATAAAAGCAACAATTATCCAATAACTTTCAGTCTAAATCTTACCATCTTATCCTCTTAGCTGATTTGGCAGATTTGAACCTCAAATCTATTAATTATGGGTCCATATCCAATTCTCCTGGTTACGAGTCATTCAGATATGTCGTTACCCATTCACTAGCTAGTTTATGAATGCAAGTTGATCTGAAGTGGCTTACCTATAGAGTAACGGAAGAAAAGGTGAAAAGCTCTCGTTATCCTGTGTACGAAGGAATCACAAGGATCTTCACTGAGGACAGAAGTCGTGTGGTCCAATCTGGATATTTGAGATCAATTTGACATTCCAATGAAACGTTCCGACGAGGCTTTGATTCAGTAGCTAAAACCGTGACTTCGCGTTGTTCTGCTCCAACTTCATTTTCGAGAGACATTTCAAAGAACACTGAAAAAAGTTGTTGCCTCTGTAGAGTATGCACCGGAGAAGCAGAGGGTACGACATTTTTATCATTGGGATTTGAGCTATTAAAATAAAATAAAAACAATTAGAAGAAAAAGAATCAAGTCATAGCGGTAATTGGTCAGGTGAAGGACTATACACAAATACATGCATACATAAATTTTATGGTCGAGAGTAATCAAATAAAAAATGAGAATATTTGTAATATAAATGTCGTTATAATTAAAGATAAATTTGAACAATTGGCATTTTTGTTTAGGTTAAATACGTTTAAAAGAGACTCATAAATACTCTAATTAATAAAAATAAAACCATGCGAATCTCATTTGATTTTTGGCTAGAAATGTGAAAACAAGCATACAAACAAAAAAGTGCTTCTTGCCGTACCTCACTCTAAAAAGCAAGCAGGACGAGTCCATCGTTACGCTCTTTCATTTACCAAAATGATTAACTAACAATGTAACTTTTTGTGTTTTTTTCTTTTCTTTTTTTTTCAAATAATGTAATTTTTCAAAAATTTAATTAGTTAAATTTAAAAGTGATAAATTTAAATAAATATAATTAATATCTATATTATATATAAAATATTTCATATTATATGTAAAATTAATTATATTTATTTAATTTTATTATTTTTAAAGTCTATTATTTTTATTTTTTAAATAACACTTACCCACTTAAAAAGAATGTGGAGTTGGCGCGTCCACGTCGGCAGTCATTGTGTTTGTGGTGAGGTGGCAAACTCGACCCATGTCAATAAAAAGGAAAAAAAAAAAGTATATCAAATTATTAATTAGATTATCATTTTTGTGATATAAAATTTTTAAAAAGGTTTCTCTTGAATGCCTACTAACAATTATTGCTCCCTGTAGATAAGTATGGCAAATAGCCAGACGGATCTATTTACATACAAGCCAAGTTGTTAATTTTCTTTTTCATTTCATTAAAAGACCTGTTAAAATGTATATTATATTAAAAAATAATTTTTTATATAAATTATCTTGTTACTCCTACTAAAAAATTATATTTACCCTCTCCAGTAAAAAAAAAAAAAGAAAAAAAGAGCAAATTTTTGTTACAACTTCTTGGAACACTTTTAAGAATTCCATTATTATAATCATCAAACTTTTTATTAATATTGTTCATAACTAATTTATGGTAATTTTCGTTCTTTTTTTTTTTTTTGTCTCTTCCAAAAACCTTTATGTATTTATCTTGCAACCAATCGTTTCAAAGTAAGACTTGTATTTATAATATTATTTGTTGACTTTGTTGAACATGTAAGAAAAATGATAATAATAATATTTTGTTATATATTTTGTGTTTTTTTTTTACATCATGATGTACGATAATGCTAACTAGCTTATTATATATATATATATATATATATATATATACACACGCACATATAATCTTTATAGCTAATAAAAATTTCTAGGCCGAAAAGAAAAACAACTAGGTTTACACAATGTACTTTAGGATATACTGATCTTTATATTAATACAATTTTCTTTTACGTAATAAAGAAAACTTTCGGTTTCTTATGCCTTCTATGAATTCATTTACATGTATGCCATTATTGCATAAAGTAGAGCAATTTTCCATTTTGTATGAAATAATCGTTATAGCTAAATGGGCAATTTTTTTTTTTTTTGGTCAGGAAAAATTTTTCTATTCAGAATTTTCGCGTGAGAAAAAAAAATGATATTCAATAATTATTTTTATTCATATTTGTGTGGTTTTATTTTAATTTTACTTCATTTTTGGTTTAGCACTAAAGGCAATATTATGTGCAATTAAGTCATTCTCCTTTTTCTTTATGAAACGAAACATTAGATTTGACGATGAAAAATATAATTGTTTTTTGCTTGGAAGAATTTTCTAATACAAATTTTACCAAAAGAAAAACATAAAATGTAATCATTATCTGCAACTTTTCTTTGGTGAAACCAAAAAATTAAAAAAAAAAAACGCGAAATAGTTTATTTGACACAAAAAAAAACAAGGTCCTTAATCATTAAGTTTAATAATCGAAAAAAAAAATTGATGGAACATATCGAAATCGTGAGCAATATAGAAATAAAACAAAAGTTTTGGGGCCTAGCTATTTGATTTTGTTAATTGGGTCGGTTCATTTTAATTTATTTAAATAAGAATAATGTTACTTTTTAAAATCTGATTTATTTTTTATTAATTTAAATTTAATTTCTTTATAAAAAAAGTATATCATATTATTATCAAATAATTTTTAATTTATAAATACAAAGATAAAAAAAATAAAATAAAAATATTAATAAATAAATTGTTATTTTTAATTTATAAATATAAATATAAAATATATTTTTTATTTAAAAAAAATCGTATCCTGGCAATTTTGTATGACTCACTTTGACTATACTAGGTACGGGAGTAGGGAAAGATAAAAGTTAGATTGAGTATACGAATTTTTTTATTTACGTCGATGAAAATAAAAGAAAAATTTGCTAACAAAAACTTGAATATTAACGTAACATGTACCTGTGTTAATGATGAAATATTTGTAAAATTTTTGAATTAAAAGATAATAATGTTGTGTCAATTTTTTTTTTTAACACGGTAATATTCACTGAAAAATTCTAAATTCAAATCCAAAGGTAAACATAAATTTATGAGTGGAGGGGGTAGTCTCAACCCAATATGGCGAATGCATCATAAATTAAAGGCCCTTGTGATCCAATCTACCACCTCGTTTGTTAACCTTTTTAACATTTTTTATATATATATTTTTTTTGGTACTATTACAAAGTAACATATAAATAATATCATGAAAGTAATAAAAAATAATATAATAATTTTATAATTAATTTTATTTATTTATAATATCAAATAAAATATAATTAATTTATATCTTTTATTATTACTATATTACTTTTAAACCTTCCTACGTAGTTATGATTATGATTATTATTATTTCTTTTTCAAATTACGCACTCTCGGCTTTGCAACTTGGAATAGAAAGCAGGCTTCTGCCTTCTCCCACAATCCTCCATCATTGGGCCAATAACTCATTGTTGCCTCGGCTACTCTGGCCCAAATCAGTTTGCCAGTTGATCATCTCTTCAAGTTTGGTTCAGATGTGGGGGCCCAATAGCAGCGGGACAGGGAGCCCAATTCTTACTTCTCTACTATGTTAGTTGAGGTTGTTCAAAACCCAAGATTGTTAAAATCGTGACCATCGATTGGAAGCATTAATTTTGTACTCAAAAATTAATAATAAGTATTTAAATATTAAAAAATAAATGATTCTTACGTCAATTTTTTTTTTCTTATTATGTTGAAATATAGAAGAAATATAAGAATAATTTTAAAAAGGTAATGTTTGCATAAAAATTATTCTAACACATTAAATTGTGATATGCAAAGATATAAAAATTCAAAATAAGCACCGAATTTTTTCTTTTAATGGAATTTTTATGAATTTTAAAAATAAAAACTAACCAAAATTTTCTTGTGATATTTCAATATAAATTATTCTAATTTGGTAAATTATAATATCATAAATTTTTCTTGCAATTTATGCTCATAATTATTATTTTTTTCTTTCTCGTGACAAAAGGCAGAGAAAAATCAAATGGATTTAACTGCAATGACCCCTTCTATCAGTGCCCAATTGGGAGGCGAGAATGACTGTTATTTTTGTTACTGTTTTAGTGGCTTTTTTTAATTATTTTCATTATTATCTTCTCTTCCTATTTATTTATTTTTACGTTAAATTTTAATTTCCAATCTCAGATCTCTCTCTCTCTCTGTGTTTTTATTTTTTATTTTTATAATTAAACCTCTTACTTTACTTTAACTAGAAAATTTATAAAAAAAAAAAATCATTATTCTCTCCGTCCACTAGTAGCCTTTTCCATTCTCCTTCTATTTTATTTTGTATGAGTTTTATTTTTTCAAGCCCGTTCTGTTTTGTTCGTTTTTAGGGCCATTGGGGTGCTTGCCAAGCTTGCTGTAATCTCAGCTACCCCACCGAAAAGTGACACACACACGCACGCACGCGCACGCGCGAACGCAAACGCACTCTCTCTCTCTCTCTCTCTCTAGATCCTTAACTCGCTCATAGAGGTGGAGGCAGAGATGAAGGGGAGCTGGTAAGTCGCGGTCACGTGGTGTCCGAGTGTCGGTAACTTGTAATTTTACCGAAATCGTCATTTCTGATCAGCCTTCAATTTCCCACCTAACGTTGGCCACCGCGGTCCGCCTCTCCTCTTTTTCTCCCTTTACGTGTGTGCGCGTTTTTGTTTGTGTTTGTGTTTGTGTGTAGAATTCGTTAGGAAAATTATTGTTTTCCGATTGCCGCCCACTTTGTTTTGGCTTTGTTTGTTTTGGATCTAACGCGTGGAGGACTCGATCGTCGATCCAGAGAGCTTCTCTCTCTCTCTCTCTCTCTCTCTCTCTGTGTCTTCCTCGCTCGTTCGATCGGATTTCATCAGGTACTTGTTTTTCTGTTTTTTTGGTTGGGTAAATGGTTGGATTTCTGTAGCTTAATTTTGGATTATTTTATTTTATTTGAACAGAAATTGGAATAGAATAGAGGGCTTGTCGTGTTTGACTTGATTGATATGATTTTGGAATTAGATCCTGGTACTTTCTCTGCTGTTGTTGTTGTTTTTTTTTTTTTTTTTTTGAGTAAAATAAATTTGATTTAATTTAATTTGGTTCTTGAAGTGTGAATTTGCGGGATTGTTGCAAGATTGAGTTACAAATTGGTATGATTTGTTCGCAACATTTGTGCAGGCCCAACATGTGGAGGTTTAAGCCCTTTATTCAAAAGGAACCGGCGGGGCTCGAAGGTCGCTTGATTGATGTTGGCAATCTTAAGATTCAAGTGCGAAATGCCATCGCCGAGGGAGGTTTTTCTTGCGTCTACCTAGCTCGGGATGCTCTGAATGCATCAAAGCAATATGCCTTAAAGCACATGATATGCAATGATGACGAATCTCTGGAACTCGTGATGAAGGAGATCAATGTGATGAAATCACTCAAAGGACATCCCAATGTTGTCACGTTGTATGCTCATGCCTTCGTGGATATGGGAAGGACTAAGGAGGCTCTCCTTGTAATGGAATTTTGTGAGAAATCTCTAGTTAGTGTGCTTGAGAGCAGAGGGGCGGCATACTTTGAAGAGAAACAGCTTCTCTCCATATTTAGAGATGTGTGCAATGCTGTTTTTGCAATGCACTGTCAGTCCCCACCTATTGCTCACAGGTAATGCATTTGATACTTTTTTGTTCCATGTCTGCAAAAATATTTTGTGACCCAACTCAACAGAATTGACCCACTCCTAATTCCA
The DNA here is from genome assembly GCA_019804595.1 of Bruguiera parviflora. Lineage (NCBI taxonomy): Eukaryota > Viridiplantae > Streptophyta > Magnoliopsida > Malpighiales > Rhizophoraceae > Bruguiera > Bruguiera parviflora. The sequence continues at coordinate 1,778,032 of CM034049.1, forward strand.
GGGTGCTCAAAGTTAGCTGTTCCCCTGATAGAAGATGCTTTCATTTTTCTTAACATTAGCTATCAACTTTCTTATGACTAAGTTCTTCTTCTTTGCAACTTCAGAGATTTGAAAGCTGAGAACGTTCTACTGGGGCCCGACAGATTGTGGAAGCTGTGTGATTTTGGAAGCACCTCTACCAACCACAAGCGCTTTGAGAAGCCTCAAGAAATGGGCATTGAAGAAGACAACATTCGGAAGCACACAACACCTGCCTATAGGGCCCCTGAGGTTGAATGCGCTGTTGTTATTTAAGAAATATATTTCTGAATTTGGTGATTTAGATTTTCGATTCGTGCCTTTCTTCCTGTTCCTTGTTTCAGATGTGGGATTTGTTCCGGAGAGATCTTATAAACGAGAAGGTAGACATATGGGTAAGTTTACTGGATTGCATACTTCTTCTGGCATTGGGGAAACATTTGAACATTCTCAATCTAAATGAAAAGTCAAGTTCTCTTTATTTAACAGGCTCTTGGGTGTCTGCTTTTTCGCTTGTGCTACCTGAGAAGTGCATTTGATGGAGAATCAAAGCTTCAAATTCTAAATGGGAACTATCGAATTCCTGATTTGCCCAAGTACAGCTCCTTGGTGACAGACTTGGTTAGAGACATGCTTCAAGATTCACCGGATGACCGACCAGACATCACGCAGGCAAGCGCTTTGCTTGATTGGCAATTCATCTCCATGAACTTGGGTTAGTTTTAGATCACCTATATCAATGGCAATGTTGGGTGCAGAGATTCTAACATTCTGCCTACTGATGCTGGGATTCTCCCCATGGTGACAGGTGTGGTTTCGTGTTAATGAACAATTACCAGTTAATTTGCAGAAGTCGTTGCCTGATAGGCCACCTGAAATTCAGCCCACCGGTATACATGAAGGTGACCTATCCCATTATGTTAAAACGTTGTTTCCATTATCAAGTTTAGAACTATGTATTATTTTGTTTAAGCTTAGTTATAAACTGTGTAGGGTTCAAATGCAAAACTTCAAACTTTAACAAGCACTTGAATTTTTTGTTTCTTATAGAAGTAAAAACAGAAGATTTAGTTTGAGTGATATTTTTTAAGAAAAAATTATTTTCAACTGTATTCTCTGGAGTAGAAAACTAGTATGGGGAAAAAGGGCCAATGTTTTACCTGGTATAGGAGGCACCATTACAGCCCTCTTCTCAGGGAGATCTAAATTATGATGGGAATGATTTGGTGTCTTATTGAAAATTCAACAGGTAGGTCAAGGCCTGCAAATAGGTCACCTCCAATGCCTAGTAGAAGTCCACCACCTCCCCCTTCATCTGGGGTGGGGGGAGGTGGGGAACAGCTTGGTGCATTCTGGTCCACTCAACATGCAAATGACTCACTTTTTGCTGAAGACAAGAGCAGACCCAAATCTGACGAAGAACCTAGCCATGGCATTTTAAGACAAGACAGGGGTAGACTGGAAAATAATGCTTCACCCAAAAATGGTATCCCTGGAAGAGAGGAAAATGTTCAATCTCTTTCCAGTTGGAGGAATGCAAAAGGCAAATCGCATGTGCCTGAGGATGGTGCTTCCAAGGACTTTGAAATAAATTTCTTTGGGAAAGATGTGGAAAAGGCCACGGAGAGGTCAAGGGCATCAAAGACTGAAAGCACTTCATTATTTCATAATGAGGCTTTTAATACATTTGTGGCTGAATTTGATAGTAATAAGCTCAACTCCAGAGTTATTAATCTCAAATCAGGAAATGAAGAAGCCTTGGAGGCTGAAATAGACGCTCTGAAAGAGCAGCTGAAACAGGCAATTTTTGAGAAGGGAGAAATAACTTCCAAATTTGAAAAGCTATCTGCAATATGCCGATCTCAGAGACAGGAGATTCAGGAGCTCAAGCAAGCTATTGCTGCTAGAACTCCATCACCTAATAGACATCAAGCTTCACCTGGAATTCAACAGCCTGCTCCTGCGGTATCATTTTCACCATTGCATTTAGTTTTAGCTTTTATGCATGTGTAATTGTTCCAGCTATCCATGTTATCTGTTCTTTTGGCAGCAAGAAAAACCTGACTGGAGTAGCCCAACCCTCGAGCCAAAGCAATGGCATGCTTTTGCGGATGATCCTGACCTGCATCAGAAGCCATCTTCAAGGGGCAACATTCCCCATTCTGTTCGAAGCAGAAATGCAAACCAAAGAAAACGGGCAGGTCAATTGACTTCTGATTCTGACACTTGGGGTTTTGAAAGTGAGAGTTTTTCTGCAGCCCCTGCTGCCAATGCACAGATATCAAGGTCACTTGGTGAAGGAAATAGTTCTGAGCAATCAGGAGGTCCAAAAATCTTGGAGAGCCAGGCAGCCGCTCAACCCACTGGATGGGCTGGTTTCTAATTCAAGCCATATATGGATTACGTTGAGGAGGTAATTACTTTTAAGATTCATGGCATTTTTTTCTTGGCAACCATGCTTAGAGGAGACGCCGGACACGGAGAAGTCATATGTACTTCTGGGCTTGTTTTGCTGTATCGAGAGCATCCTTTTGTGAGATTCACTTTTCCTGTCGAACATTTCACTTGCATCTTTGTTGCTCTATGGAGCAACATGCGAGTGTACCCTTTCTTGCATTTCTCAGTCACATTGGGTGAGAATTTTCAATTTTCATCTCTATGCTGTTGATGTTAGTGGGAAGCAAATATTGTTTGGATTTTAATCTCATGCTACAGAAAGCGAGACCCAATCATGAACACGCACGTTACAAACTTGAAAAAAGGAAAAATGATCGAGATGAAACACGTTGTATGGAACAAGATTTTACTTCCAAGAATTGCTTCCATCATTGTCAACGAGAGGATGTAATGTAAAGAGACCATCGGGAGCAAAACGCCGGCAAGCAGTAGGAGCACCTAACACATACGGGGACCGTAGATGGTAGACACTAGCTGGCGAGCACATTAGACAGGCTATAAGAGGCGAGAGACCTCTCAAACACTGATCTCGACGAGTCTCCTCCAAGAGCAAATTTTATTTTTCTTTTCAGTCCATCTGATTAGATTAGCTTGTTGGTTTTCCTAGCATTTGTCCACACTTTCTGGCAAAAGCCTGGGTATTTTCCGTCCGTATTTTTACGCATAAACACCAAAACACCGACGCTTTGTCGATTCCCACTAAGTGCGGTCCAGGACCGGCCTCTTGTCGCACGTTCGCACCATCGTCTCTATGCTAGGCACCTGAGCACTCCCGACGCGCTTGGTCGGAGATTATTGACTTTCGAGTATAGTGTTTTCGTCGTCCTGTCCATACTCTGGCATCTGTGCGTCTCGAGATGAGTTGATTAAGATCGTATCGTAAAGTGCCCCGCTTGCATTTAGTTGGAAATATTCCAGTGCAAATTGAGTTCGTCAACGATATCCTTGGTTGATGTGCTCCCCACCCCCGGGGGAATTCTTACTTGCAGATCTTCCTCGGAATATTTATCAGTTGTTTTTGCCGGAAACAGAAAGACACGACAGATGGAAACGAAGGCTTGGTTTGACTATTCATCCTAACTGAAAATGGGATTGAAATCAGAATTACAATTTCAGTTCGAACTCCAATAGAAGTAGAAATGGAATTATACAGGTCCAATAAAAACACAACAGTATAATGGTGGACAAACAGAAGCATCTTCGCAGTCTAGCGCTACTGTTAAATGGAAAGTGTAAGAGCATGGTGCGGAGACCACTGACACGATGATTTAAGCTTTTTTTTTTTAGAATATTCAAAAGTTCAAAAAAGAATTAAATAGTTGTTGATACAAGATTACAGAGACTATCCAATAATCAAAAGCTACAGGACATATGTACAGGAACAGCCATACCTGGAAAATAATCACCTCCTAGATCGCTTTCTTGGCCTCTTAACCACATCCTCTGCCTCCTTTCTGATACCTTCCCTCGCACGCTTTGACGACGCCTTGCTCGCCTCTGCCACCTTCTTTGATGGCCCCGGAGCGGTCCTCCTCCCTGGACTGCTCTCCTCCTTCACCTGTCTTCTGTCACTATTTTTCCTTAACACAGTTTCTTTTCCCCGATCTCCCTTTCCACTATTATCCTTGTTGGACTCTCTGCCACCATCTTCGCCGCCTCTATTGTTCCTTTTCAACTTCTCCCCAGGAGAATTTTTCTTTATTCTCCTCAAGAAAATTGCTGCGCTACGTTTCATATCCGTTGTTGATGGCACTATTTTCTTTTTCTCACTCTTAGATGATTCTGTTTTATCAACTGTGCCATCTTTCATACGAGGGCTGGTACTTCGCCTCTTACCTGGAGTCTTACCCAGAGTATTCGTAACTTTTGCAAAATTCTTGTTGCTTCTCCTTGAGCTCCGCACACCAGTCACTGGCTTCTCTTTCGATTTCATGTTTAGTGAAACCTGTTCAACAACAGGTGGCTTTTGCACACAACAAACTGCTTTATCTTCCTTGCCTTGCTGTTGCTGCTCATTCTTTTGGCCTAAGCTAGAAGAAGTGGAAGGCTTGGCTGACATTGAACTACGTTTGCGGCAGACAACGATGGGAACAGAAGAATTATGTTTTGCTGGCAACGAATCTGATCCTTCCGGCTCAGCAGTGACCACGGTTGGAGTACTAGATGTGGGCCGTTCCAGAACAGCATCAGATTTTAGGGCTTCCTTTCGTAGTTCTTGCGAGATAAGTGATCGGAGTTCCTGGGCAGCGAGCGATTCAACCGATGATTCGGAAAAGAAAACCATAGCATTATTGAAGAGAAGCAGGAGATCCCGATGGAACGAGAGATCTGTAGCGTAGAAGCCCTGCTCTAGCTTTGTCTGCAACGTTTCAACATCCATATGCTGCCTGACCATGTTTTTATATGTTTCCGTTTCCTGAAATATCAAATTAATCTCCAATTAAGCTGCGGAATCTTAACTCACGTCTTACGATCCTACATTCATACATACATCAATCGAGTCATGCACGATTTCGTTGGGCATAAAACGGAAGGGAGGTAGGGTAGTTCCATCCTAAGTTCCCAAACCCTCCCTTCCTTTCATACGTAAACAATAAACGTACCCTATGAATATGATGCAGAACCCCCCCCCGGTTACTTTTATGCCCATGTTGCCAACGGAGATTTTGTGATTAATTAACTCTTCGAAAAAAATAAATAATAAATAAATTCAAAAAAGGAAAAATAAAGCACAAAAAAAAAATAAAAAGAAGGAAAACGTAAGATGGGCCAGGGCTCAAGAAGCATTACCTGGGTTTGGAGCCGGCTCTCGAAAAGGGAACCATGTTTGTGGGCTCGAATCAACTCCAAGAGGCCGATCAACGGCTCAGATTCGACGGGGACCTCCTTCCCTTTGAAACCATCGCCGCCTCCGCCTCCACCCTCCTTCCTCCCGTTCCTACGATCTCTCCTCCTCTTCCTCCCCAAACTAGCAGAGCTCTGCGACTGCGCCTCACTGCTCAGCTGAGTCACCGAGTCGTCCAAATCGTACGACCCATCTCTCCCGATCTCGGTTGCTGGAGTCGCCTGCTGAACTGAAGCAGCCTGAACCGTGTCAACTTCCAACAACTTGACGGCGCCGCCCTTGTCCTCGGAAGCAGTGGAGTTGGACTCGTTCACAGACCGGTTTTCGCGGTCTGATTCGTCCGGCGAAATACATGGCTTGAGGAGGAAACGGCGGCCGTCTGATTTGTGGTTATCCGATCTATCTTCGTTCAGATCTGGTTGTTGTTGTTGTTGTTGCTGCTGCTGCTGCTGCTGCTGCCGCTGTTGTTCTGGCGGCTTCGTTTGAATTTGGATTTGGATCTTGTTGTCTTGCAAGTTCACGCTCTTCTCGCGTTCTTCTTCCAATCGTTTCACTTTTAGTTGCAAAGAACTGTTGAGGCCCCGGAACCCAAAAAAGAGAAAAAAATTAGTATTACCAGACGTTTCTCAATCTCAATTTTTTCTTTCTTTCTTTCTCTCTCTCTCTCTCTCTCTTTTTTTTTTCCCAAATTTTCTTTCTTGCTTTCCCAGATCTACAATGAAATATTCAAGGAAATCCAAAAAATATAGTTGTGACAGAAAAAAAAAGAGAGAGAGAGAGAAAAGAAAATTGGAGATTTTTACAGGATTGAGGCATCGTAACGGTGAACCTCTTGTTTCAGTTCAGCAACACGGAGTTTCCGGAGCTCTTCAAGCCAGGGAATATTAGCAACTTGTTCACCATCACCGCCACAACCTGCGCCGCCGCTTGTTGTTGTGGCAGGGGAGGTGGTGGTGGTGGTGGTGGTGGTGGTGAGGGTGTTTGTGTCGTCAACGTCTTCATTATTATTATTATTATTATTATTATTGTTGTTGTTGTTGTGGTTGTTAAAATATGAGTCTCCTCCTCCGCTTCCACCTCCTTTCTCTTTTCCTTCTCCTTTTCTCCTCGCCTCATCCTCCTGGCCCTCCCCTTCTTCCTCCTTTACGGCCGCCGCAGCTACGACGGCTGTAGTCGTGGCGGTGGTGGTCGAGAATCTGCGATTGAGGTCGTGGTACTTTTGCTCGCAGACATCGGCGGTGGTTAGGATCTGGGGAAGACAGCTTCTGGCCTGTACTTCCATGGCGACCAAGTCCCAGTTCTTGAAGCCATGACGCTTTACTGCACAGGCCAACAACAGTTCCTCCCCAGTGCCCCATGTTGATGTTGTTTTGGTGGTGTGATTTTGGCTTTCCTCCTCCTCCTCCTCCTCCTCCTCCTTTACCATATTATTCATTGATTTGGAAGGTTGGGGGGGGTGTCTCTTCTTTCTATCTATCCAATTCCATTTTCGTCCCCTCCCATCTGTTTTCAAAACAACACCCACACTCTTCGAGGGCTTATACTACTCTTCAAATTATATTTCCTTTTTCCTCTCTCTCCCTTTCTAGAAAAACAGTTATATACTTATCCATTTACTTATACGTATATTATGTGATATATTCATTATTAATGCCTAAAGAAACTGCAGTAAAATTCTCCTTTCTTCCTCGAAAGGAAAATCCATAGGAAATTACCAATCTATCCTCTCGCCTCTCCCGGCGTTTTCATATTTTTAATTAATAGCTCCGTGACATTTCGTGCGCAGCCCAAAACCCACCCCCATTATAAAAATGTACGCCTGATTTTACTGCTTAAAAATGATATTTGACTGCTCTTCTTTTATAGTAATATTTGTATATTTGTTTAAAACGTGAGCGGTGGAGGGGGAACAAAAATGGGATAAGGATGTAGGTTAGTTGACTTCGCTATTTTTCCCAACTGGGATTTATAATTAGCACCCCATACGTTGGGCGGGGTGTTCTTCTCCATTCCCCCCCCCCCCGGAACTTTGGGTAAATACCCAGCGCTATCAGCAACTAGCTGCGCCCCCAAAATTCACCCCGGCGACCTACGTCGGACACTGCATTCCAGGGCCCCCGTAGGCATCTAACGACAGTTAAAACGCGAGAGTACTGTAAGAGCCCGGCCCCCGATGCTCTCTGGTGATTTTCTGAATGGCTAGCTGAGAACCCGTTCCCGAAATCACCCTTCCGAAGCCCCCGGCGAAACAGATAACCCTCACTGGCGAGTTTATATTTTGCTGCGATATTTCCAGAAGATTTGCGGTGCATCCGCTTTATCTTCTCTTTTTTCTCCGAGTATAAAATGAGTGCTTGATGTGTATTGGTGATTACATACAACATCGCCCGGCACAAAATGACTTTTAAGTCTAATAATAATCTAGCATCGGTTGACGACGGGATAGTGGGGGAACAAAGTTCGGGTTCGATGGTATCAGGAAGAATATGAGACTGACCCGATGTTTGCAAAGAGATGGGAGTTTCACTGATTGCATGCCTAATGAACCTGTTCACTGGCTTGCCGTACCGATAATCTCTACATCCACAACCACCCAAAGAAAAACTTGTAAACCGCATTTTTTTTTTTTTTTTGGGTGCATCATAACCGTAGTGTCATTTTAGATATTAGATTTCCACACTGTAGCTGATTCGTAAGTTTACGGTCAACAAGCATTTCTGACATACGATATAAGATGAGTGCCAGCTTCAATTCCTGTATTTACAACCAGCTGGGCATCAACACAACGATTGCGTGCCAGATACGTCACAGGCACAATGGGAACTAGAGAGTTTTCGTAAAAGTCTTTGTGGTGTATTTTACCCTTTGTTTCCAGAGGAGCGGTCCTTGCTGTGTCCACCAAGAATTCGAGAAATTTGTAGCCCTCGGCTAAATGCTTGGTTAAACAGCATACGAGTCTGGAACTCTGAAACAAAGGGGAACCAAGCCAAGAATGCAATAGGGGTGAATAGAAGCAAGCCCATCACCACTTCATAACCACGGGCGAGTGTCTGGACTGATCCCCAAAATCCAGCTCGATGTATGACAGGCCTAATGGCTTGGGCAATCTAGTAAAACAATAATAGTTGGTTATCAAAATCCAACCCTGATGATTAAAATAATAAGTTCATCTTACTCAAATGATAAATGAGGGCAGAAACATGGTTCACTGACCAGCAGCAATCCCCATCCGGTAGGCATGAATGCAAGGATGCAGACTACAATGTCCCGAATTGTCATGTGGGGTAATGTTATCAGAGTGATGAAAGTTGTAACAAATGTCACAAAAATAAGACCCTTAACCAGTCGAAACAAGAGTTGGAAGTTTGCACTCAGCCGTCTCCTTCCAACAGATACAGTCTGCACAACTCAACTAAATGTAAGTGTACATGCTGCTTTCCATGCTTCAATTCACTTCATTAAATTCTTTAATTAAAGAAGTTTTCATAAAAACCAGAGACTGAATTTTACAAGATTGCTACCACTGTACCACACAAAGAATTCATGATTGCATGATTAAAGCAAATCAACTTCTGTAACAAGATTAAAATCAATAAGAAAATATTTATCCAGCTTTATTGGCTCACTTGCTTAAAAAACATGAATATCACAATACTGCTCTTTATTGGCAATGCATGAGATAGGAGAAGGAAGATATCTGCAACTCACCTTCATAATTAACAAAATGAGGATGATCACAAGCCATGAAATGCCATAGACCTGCAAGGCAAGAGGATGTTAAGTTGAAACCAATTGGGTTTTTCCTTCTTTTTCTATATTTATTTATTTATTTTTATCTTCTGAAACCAACTGCATTAGGTAGAGGAAGAATACAAGTAAATTCTCCAAAAAAGGGAGGGGGTGCTAAAACAAAGAATATACCAGAATATTTGTGGACTTATTAATAATGCTGAGCTGGTAAACAAGGCCATACTGAAAGATGAAAAAGCGTAATGCCAATAATATCTCCACAGTGATCCCACGTATTCCCGAATCGCGGAGATGTTCTTGTTCCTTCTCCCACCAAGACTCCCAACTCTTTTCTGGAGATACCCCAATTCCTCCACGGTTATTTATCCATTTAGTCCAATCTGTCCAGTCATCAACAATCTTCTGCCACTCAAACCCTGATGGATTGAAGAGGAATGGAGCAAAAAGCCATGTCCCCACCATGAACCATATAGATATAGTAATCAGGACATATGCAACGATGCCATTATATGAATTGCCTAGAATATGGTATACAAGAAGAAGAATCATCAATTCAATCCCTTTGACAAAATGACTGCGAGAATACATCCTATAATTATCAGCAAACTTGGCATGGAACACCACAAAACCACGACCAGTACCCCTATATTCTGCTCCACCATGAAGTAATGTCCTTCCATAATAATGTGTCTTTGTCCCAAGAGAAAACGTAAAAAATACAGGGGCCAATTGTAATTGCATCAGTATGAAATCAGTCAGTGCAGTACGGAATCCTCTTTCCAAGCCAATTTCCATCATCATAGGCAAGGCCATCAAAAGACCAATTTGCACAATAGATTGAGAAGCAAGGGCAACTTGAAGAGGCTTATTGTCTCGAATTGCAGGCTGAGTACTGAGCCCTTTTTCAAGTCCACTAAGAATGAGATAAAGGCGGCCGTAGAGAAAAACATAAACTATGAGCACAGTTAACTGTCAAAGAAGAATAAGAGCTTTTGTTCAGCATAAGGGATGCTATTGCATATGCCAAAAACCAATTATATCTCATACATACCAGCGTACTGAAATAGAAACCAACTGTAGTGAAATAGCATGATAACATCCGGAAAAAATCAAATCGATGCCCAAGCCTATATATATCACGACTCAATGTCTGCTCCCCATTCCCATTAGCTATCTTTGCCTCAAACATAGATATCTGATTAAGGCCAACATCCCTCCCTTTACCAACTTGAATATATTCATGGTGAGTGACATTTCCCTCGCGTAGAGTAGAATTGATACCTGAACACAATGGAAACATGAAATACATGGAAGAGAAGTCGTATATTCAACTGTGCATAGACAGAGACAGGGACAGTGCCTGCAAATATGTCCTCGCTTAAATTGATGACTCTGGAAGCCTTGCTGACACCCCCTCTAGTCAGGTGAAACAGTCGATCAAACACATCTGGATGACCATAGTGGAACCGTACTCTGAATGAGATGAAAACCATTGAGTCAGAAAGTCATAAGTGACTGTAGATAACTTGACAAAGAACAATGTCTGGGAAGCATGAACGGTAAAAAAGAAGGGCAACTTATGATTGTGATTATACTTCAAAGGGTTAGCCAACAATCTCTGCCCAATGGTAACAAAACTGGTCTCCTGATTTGACATAAACCAAGCAAGCGATGAAACACTGCATAGGTCAACAAAACACTATAGTGAGGGCGTGCTTGAAATCTCGATGTGCCCACACCATCATGACACTATAACAATTCATGAGCAACACAAAAACTAAAAGTACCTGCCAGTGAATATATGCTCCCTAAGCCCAAGTATTGTTGGACATCTCACACCATCATGCTTCTTGAGAAATTCTTCGAGCAAATTCCTCATTTTGAAGGCCTCTTCCATATAGTTATCCTATCAAATGAAAATTTATAAATAGAATTATGGAGTGCACTTCTTGTGTACTACCTTATTCCATAAACAAAGCACCTGATTCATATCTATTGTTTGCAAGCCTTGCCCACGTGTGAAAATAATCGCATGATTCTGGTTTTCTGGCTTCCCCTCGCCCAATATTGCAGGTCCAGGAAGCTTAATGCGATAAATTACCTGCACAAGGTAATACAAAAAGCAATTGCAAGGCATCATGTTATGAGTACAATGCCTTTGGTTGACAGCAATTATTTACAGCTGGATTTGAACATATAATCATATATTCTCCACTCTCTCACAGTGTCCACAAATGGGTATGCAATCTCTTTAAACCAGCAGATATAATATCATTGATTGAAAGTGGCAATTCAAATATCAAATGCATACATATAAGGCTTTTCTATTTGTAATTTTCTGGAAAATGAAAAGGAAAAATTAAAAACTTAAATATAATATCTTTAAAAACTACTACATAATAATTCTTTATTCCAATACCATAAATCAGATAAAAACAACTATATTACATTTCTCTGTTCCCATACTACAAATCAGACTAAAGCTTAAAGACCAAATTGGCTTCAACCCCACCAAACTTCATAGCTATTCTCCTCCCATCACTGCACATGGATTCCAACACATTTAAGAAGAAATTTTGGGAATGCTAAGGTAGCTCCCTCTGATTTGTTGCGTCTGACAACCAGATTCAATAGGAAATTATTGAGCACAAGACTACCACATTTATAAGTAACTGGAGAAAGTGTTAAACAACTGGCCCCTCTAAAAATTGAAGTGATAAGAATTGCACATGCTATTAGAAACTTAGGATAAGATCTGTACCTGATCTAAATTTTGAACTGGCTCTGAAGAATCAAGAGGTTTGGTAGGTGGAGCAGCTTTCACAAGAGCTGAATAATAAACCTTCTCAACCATCCTTTTGGAGTTATCAGCTTCTTCAACTTCATCAATATAAGCTACACGAAGAGATGGGTACCTACAAGAAGGAAAAAATGTAAAAGATACCACCAGCTACTAGAAATGGTAACAAAAGATTAGAAAGGACATGGATAAGGAAAAGAAAGCAAGAAAGGGAAATATACGTTGTCATGAGCCTTAGAATGTCCTTGGCACGAGGATCACCAGATCGTTTGTCAATGCCATATTGCTGGCAGGACACCACGTATGTAAATTTCATGTCAGCTGCTGCCTGACATTGTGCCCAGAGGGACCTTTCACTCTTTGGCTGCTCTTCATTGTCCAATTCGGCAGCCTTGTAGCCCTTCATCAATTCTAATGGAAGCAACAATAATTAGCAGGACAATTTGCCCTAATGTAAAGCAGAAATGAGATTATTTTAAATGTAGAATGAGGCTTTCACTAAATACCTTCATCCTTTGCCATATCAAGGAAGGCCTGAAGTTCCAAAGCTTTACGGTAATACATCATGCCTCGTACTGATACGTAGAAAGTCAAGGGCAGAGAAGCAGAGTCAAAATCATTGGTATAACGGAAAATGCTGCACAACTTTTCAAAGTCCAAAGTCCATCAGCTGTGTGGTTTTTTTAAGGGGAGGGGGTCAAAAGAGAAGAATTGTACCAGTTTTAGTCAGCGTTTGGCCCCTGTATGATGCCCACAAGCGAAGTTGCTCTTCCAGGTAAGCTGTTGTTCTAAGTTCATCCTCAGTAGAGCATCCAACACGTTCAAGGAAGTTCATCCACTCATCTGTTCATATATAAACACTTGCTAGAGCACATCATTCATGAATAATCTATTTTCTGAGGAGGAGGGATATGAGAAAGAGGGAAAAAAAAAACAGAGGAAGAAGTTAACCTGGAAAGATTTTTTGCAAGTAAAAAAGGATTGAAACCCCATCTTCATTTGGCTTTTCAAGGAGATTTACGGAGTAAAGAACCTCCTCTGAGTAGTAAGGAGTTAGGACACTAGAAAAAGAAACATGTCACATATACAATAATAAAGACATCCATACACTGACATTTAGAATACGATAGATCTTGACTCCCAGCCAAGTTATTAAACTCAAAGGGATAGTGGAGTATCTCTGAAAAAGAAAAGTTAAATGAAAACCTACGAGAAAGAAAGCATGTTTCGAACTTTGGGCGCTGTAGGCATGTCCATGAACAATGAATTGGAGAAGAAAGAAATGCGCCTTCTAGCTTCCAAGTTTGAAGGCACGTCCATAGCAGACTCCTTTATTGTCAGCAATAGATGAAGCCTTCTGATCTATAAAGAACATCCATTTTACATTGAAGGGGATCAATGATTGTATTCTTAACCCCTTATTTAAGTCATAAAAGAATGGCAAAAGAGTAAAAAAAGAAAAGAAAAAATGACGTACACAAATCCTCAACCCTCTATTGTTGCCCAGAGTGGCTATACACACAACAAAAGGAACTTACCTTTTTCTCACAATTAGTTTAGATGATTTGATTAACTCTTACTGATCAGAGTAGTCAAGTTGTGAGGAACTTACTTTTTCCTTCCAAGCTTCTGCCTCTGGTGCTGGAAATCTAAGTGAGCCAAAAAACTGACGCTGTTGATCAAGCGGGGTCATCCCCTCATGTTTTCCATATGATCCACCATGGCTTGAATCCAGCAAACTATGCATAGGATATAAAAAATACACAGTATGATGTGAATTCATTGCACAGTTGAAATAGTCCAAGTAAATACAGTTGAAATAGTCACATTCAAAAAATTTTACCTTGGAAGATCCTCCTCTATTATGTCTCTGCTCACAACCTCTAGCATGTCAAGTAAAAGAATGACAACTTTATCCTTGTCATCTTTGTTATTTTCCAACTGTAATAGTTACACTACTAGAGTTAGGAGAGAATAAAGCCTTTCCATAGGTACATGAACATCTTTTGGTCGGGAAAAGATACCAAATAATTAATTAGCAGCACAAATTGTTCATTGAGGGTTGGGAGGGCACTCATATTTAATTGGGTAATCAGGGAGTCCGTCTTTATATATTCATCAACTTTGGAGAATATATCATTAATAACCCTGAAAAACATGAAAGGACAAGATGATAGTGAAATATGAAATTAAATTATTCTTTTAAGAGTGTTGAGATAACACATCATACAGTCAAACTTACATCCTTTCCTGTTCACCTAGAATCAGAAAGTTGATGATACTTTTAAATGAAGCATAGCACTCACGAACTGCACAAAGCATATAATCATCTGAAGTCAATCTCTTTTTCAGTTCACGGTCATTTCTGTTGCTATCTTTTGCCATATCCACTGCTATTGGAATCTGAAATGTAGACAGTGTAAACAATTGTGTTTTTGATTACGGGCTAACCTGAGACTAAAAAGATGTAAAGCTGGAAAATAATTAGACCTTGCTGGCAAGTAAAAATGGAGGCCACTGTATGAGACCCAAGTCACGATCAGCCGAGTAAGGGACAAGCATCAAATTCCTTTCCCTACACACATGATGGTGGCAGTCAAGCAGTTTAACACACACTCTGTTTTAATGAACCTAAAAACACCCACCGCATACTCCTCACAATACCTATCACTGATCAAATCCTCCTCCCTAAAGCTGCTAATTATTTTGTTCCACATTTGGGCAAACCTTGCTTCCTCCTTTTCCTTTTCTCCTTCCTTTTCCTTATTGGATGGAATCTGGATATAGCCAGACAAATGATTAGTGGATCTAAAAAGAACTAAAAAACATGTCCAGATTTGAGGAACTGTGGTGTTCTTAATTGTTGTGGTTTCTGACAATAAAATAAACAAACCTCAGTAAATTTACGAGAAAATATCGCTTTCAGCCCCTTTTTCTTGGTCTTCTCACTCTTTTCTGGTGGGATCAAGCCCTCATTAAAAGCAGCAGGTAGCGATTGGAACCGAGACCTCAACATCTCCAATGTTCGAATCTGAATACAAACAGAAATATAAGGTGATGCTTTTTTGCTTCCAACACATTGAAATGCATGACTTATATTCAACAGCTACAGTATTGTGTACGCCAGAAGAGTTACTAAAGCCAAAACCAGTAATTATCTGCTTGCATAAAGTGCACTTGCTTTGTCTATTCCCTAACCTGGGGAACTGCTAGGGACTAATCACTTTTGCCCTTAACCGCAAAAGAATAATCAAGAGTTGCAGTCACATCTTGGACTTACAAATGTACAACCAATGTAGATTTTCCAGTTTCACTACTCTATATCACAGGCCTTACCACAAGATGATCTCCATCTGGGATTGTGATCAGGCTCAGGCCTTAGAAAACCACATGAGCACGACAACAATCAGGCCAGAAGTGTGGACCCACAACCATAAAACAGTCCACAACATCCCCCTACAATGGCAAGCACCAAACTATCACACATCCAGATGTAGTTATCCTGTAATTAAGGGACTAGACATCTTGATTTCAGCAACAGTTGGAGTTTATTTTTCTGTATCTGACACAGATGAAATCCAGTAGCAGTAACTTTACATTCTGGTTAATTGCTTAAACATCATTCCAAGGAACTTTAACCTCTCACCACTTTGACAACAATGGCAAAGCATGAGCTTATTCATCATATTTAATAGAGCATCATTGGAAAAGGGGACAGACAAATATGAAAGTTGCCCATGTGGCCACTTTAATTTGCACATGCCAATAAATTGAGATTTTCTAATGTCAATTTTAATATTCAAAAATATCAGTAATAGATGCATTATGCAATACTGAAGTATTAATAAAACAAAAGAAAATCTGCTTATATATTTCCCTTGCCTTAACAGGCCACCAAACAATATTTGCAGCTCTAATACCATCAATACATGAAAGTATTGGTTTACCAATCCCCATACAACTCATGACTCAGATGAAAAACAAGGAAGATATAGTAATATCACTAGCTTGGGACTAGGCATTCAATGAGAAGATGCTAAGATCAATACTGACCTCTCCAAGGCGCCGAAATGCACCATATATCCCTCCATATATAGTTGAATAAATGGCATACCATATCTGAGTATCCATAAAATAGACCTGAAAAAAATGCATAAACGAGAAAAGATAACAGTCGAAAAATAACCTAAAATCTACAAATCCTTAACTGTAAAACATCACAAACATACTAGGACCACAGGAGCCCACAGTGCAATGACAACGCCAATGTTCTTCCTGGCTGCCAAGAGCAGATGACAATGTTAGAATTCATTAACACTCTAAATGAAGAATGCATCACTATCTATCATTACCCTGAGGAAAGAACTCATGCCACCGATAGTTAAATATAGGGACTTTCATGATAGCTTTTGTTGGGCCCACAAGAGGCTTGATCTGCAAAGCAGAAGCACCAGTGAAACTCTCTAGAGATATAGCAGGAGTCATTGCTTGCCCCACAAAACTCTTTTGTAATAGTTAGGATTTGCTACAAAGGACAGCACAGGTTCAACAATCTATTACTTTTTTAAAACTTTGTTCTCCAACCATCATTGTGAACCTTTTGTAAAGACGGCAATCAGAAGTTGAGATGCTATAGTCTGCCAGTTGGCATTAAGAGTTTGATCAAGTGTATAAATCTTCACATCAATTACAAGCCTATTCTCAGTGTTAACAAGCATTTTTAAGAAAAGTACTCAAAGGTGTTAAATTATTTGAAAAGGTACCACAAGGAAACATCTTATTATTATTATTATTATTATTATTATTATTATTATTTAAATAAAGCACTCATTAATGGAAGATTGAAATATATGTTTTAAGTACTGAAGATATTAATCATCCCTTCATTGTCGGGAAAATGTCCGTCCCACTTTATCTTATTGATCCAATCTTTTATTCAACTTTCAGACATCGTAAGGCACTATTACTAAAACAGGAGCATAAGTTATTAACCTTTAAGTCTACCAAAAGTATTAAGAAATTAAGGAAAAGATAAATTTATATTACCAATATGTAGAATACTGCATTGAACAAGATCTTCTAAAGGTAGGGAAGAGACATACCTCTACATAATAACTGAATGCTAATTTTGACACCAATAGTAAAACCCAAAAGGTGGTGTACCTAGTTGAACGAGATTTTATCAATAAGGAGACCAATAACCTCTTCAAAAACACAAGAACCAATGAATCTAATTCTTAAATCTTACTTGAAAAGTGTAATCAAGCTCTCATGCATCCCCCTTCCAACATAAAGCCGAGGCTATCAGAGGACAAGAGTAAGATATGCTGAGTCAGCTATGAAATGTAGAAAGTATTACATTTTGACTGCTCCATTTTTATTGGTGCAGTTACCGTAAACAATACTTACAATGAAGAAACTTCTATCATAAGCTTCTACATACCTGAGACCACCACATCAAGAGTCTCACAATCTTATAGTTTGACCGCTCAAGAAACCGAGGAACAAATGGGACAGGAAACAACAGTGCAGAGACCATATTTGGAGATAAATAAATAAGCATGGCCAAAATGAACAAAGAAGGTGAACCAGGACTCTCGCCAAACCATTTCTTAATGGTCTGTCCAACTCCAGGAGGATTCTTCCAACTGTATGCATAAGTTACTGGTAGAATTATGACCCATGCTGCAGCTGACAGAGCCTTCAAAATGTATCTTAGTTTGACATAAAATGGCATTATCTGCCTTGCCTTCCAGTTTAGAACTATATCAAGAACAGCTGAAACAAAAAAAAAAAAAAAGGTAAATAAAATTGTTCACAACTCCCATCAAAGGATAAGACTGTCAGTAGGATAAATGATGAGATGCATGGTGCAGGATGTGACAACTTCCTCAGAGTTGCATTAAACTCCAAGCTTTTCATCTCACCAGAGAGAAGAAGTGGATGCCAACATAGAATATGCTAAGTTAAATCAGAACAAGGCAAGAGATGTTTGAAACTCTACAAGAGATTTTGTTCTCTATTATCTTGCTTTGGACCAGTTTTACTCCTACCTGTTAGCCTATTGATGACAAAATGGAATATCCAGAATCTAATTATGTCATTAATTGGATATCTTGACCTAGAGAAAAAGAAAAGAAGTTTTATGTTCATTGAAAATGGTCAGATTCTTGTTTATTAGGCATTACTATAACACAGTCCTACCAAATTATTCAACAATACAAAGTTATCTTTCAAAGTAAGGATACAATCCTGGCTTGTCGTGTTTTCACTGTGCTATTCATATGAAAATCACATCAATGAATCGAACCAGTTGTGATTAATCATATCAAAGATGTTGCAATTAATTATCCAAAAACAAGCTGCAGTAATTATATGGTAGCCATGCTTACAGCTAACAGCAATCATCCTATATTAGACAGCTATAAGTTCTGTCAGAAGAAACAATGGAACTCTAGGCAGGAAACCATGAATAACAATGCACTACCACAAAGTCTCTGAGACCGATCGCTCGTCTACCTTGTACAAAGTTCAATATTGCAGAAGTTATGAAGATGCTCAGAACTTTCTTGAAAACATCACCATCAAATACAGAACCCAAGTCTCCCGATCCATTCCAAGCAATGATGATCATTGCCTTATTTTGCACAGGCCATGCCGACAAATTGTTAAGAAGAATCCAATATATCAGACAACAAAAACAGTAGAACAAACATGGACTTACCTGTAATGACAAAATATAAAAGCTCCACATCCTATCAAAACTTCTGAAGATATGCCAAAATGATCTTATCTCCACGAAATTAACTTTACCAATCCATCGTTCACCAGTAATTGGTTTTTTCCCCTGAACACCACGAAATCCATAAGAGAAATAACGAACAGACTGCCCAAATGGTAACCACAATACGTGCATAGTCATCACTAACAAGATACTTTTGACTAAGAAAATTCACCAAAAACAACTGTGTTAGAGCAATGACTAGGATTGAATTTTTAGAAAAGAAGTGATGATTGCTACACTTGCACAAAAGAGTCGAGGTACATCTAAGTAATCAGGAGAGAGACAGAGAGAGAGTGAGAGAAGCAACGATTGGTAACATCACACAAGTGAGACAATGTACATTTAATAACTTAAGACAGGAAAACAAAGACAGTACATATTTACAGCCAAAGAAAAAAAAAGTATAAATCCTACACTCTGAGGGCAATTTCAATCATTCTTTTGCTTTACTCTTTTCTGTGCCTTACGAACTCAAAATATGCCACAAACTCCAAGGCAAAAAAGCTCTGGAGAGTGAAAAAGATGGAATGGGCAACAGAGATTCTAGAGCTGACCACACTAATGGCTTACAACGTTAAAAGTGTAAGTTGAAGAAGACCTCACTAGGGGGAGAACTGTTCTGCTAGTTAATTAAAGTTTACTTGAGCATGACTGCTCAATTATAAAAGGAATCAAACAGTCAAAAGATGCAGACAAGTAAGATTAATAAAGGGCAAACAAACGAAGAACATGGGCCCAAAATCATAATCTACCTCATCTTTGTCTGGCTGAAAGTCCTTTGGAGGTAGACAAAAAAAATCAGCATCAGCACGCATGGGCCAACCTAATCGAAAACAATCAACTGACCTATAATTCCACAACAGAGGAACAAAAATAAGTCTGTGATGGTGGAACAATGCCGACCAGGGATAGAAAAATGCCATTACCAAAAATATTCATTTAAATCATCATAGTTTCTCCATTGAGAATGCTTCGACCTTCCTCCTTTGCTTCTTTGTGCTTCCTACCAAAAGAAGTCAAGAAAAATGTAGAAAATTATTCAAACTAGAAAAAAAAGGGGGGGGGAGAAGAGACTCTTTAATGTGAAGGAAAGAAAAGTAGCAAACCTTTGCTATGGTATCATATATAGGTTTCACTACTTTCCTTAAGAAAGCCTCCTCTTCACCACCATAGGCAGGTGTTATGTGCTCACCTGTCATCGGAGACACACTCCCAGCCAACATTCCATACAACTCGAATGCCATCTATCAAAGAAATTAGTTCAAGAAAACTCAACATCTAGTTTCCAATATACTCTAACTCAAATTGGGTCACTGTGGTTGAAGTAATTAATATCATCATCAATTCATACTACCCACTAAATTTGCATAGCATTTATTATGACAAATGGATTATCAGGACGCAAACATTCTCTGTTATGTGTGCTAATATCTACCTCTTTTTGAGGGCTTAAGTTAATAATTTGCAACTAATAATTTCTCTCACACCCCACCCTCCCAGGCACAGGCAGAAAACAAGAAAAAGGGTCTAGCTATCCCGTTACTTTGTCATCAAAACATCAACTGTTACAAGCTAACTTTCCTATTTTGCCCAACTGCCATTCACCACTTAAATATCATATTGATTGATCTCTCCTCTAGTCATCTTTAATTCATTGTAATCAAGTGATCTATTCTCCTATGTAAGATACCTCCTTGAAAAATATTCCCAGAAAACAAATAATAAATAAATATCTTTGTCTAGCATATCCCGTCTGCATCATCCACTGAAGAAAAGGAAAAGGCTACAACTTTACACCAAATCAAATACCCTCTCCATACTGTAAAGGAAATAAGGGCTCAATAGGAAGGTGGAGACAGAACTGTCAAAGATAGGTTCAGAGAATACAATCTAAAGATTGCTTGGCTTTATTCAAGACATTGGATTCAACTAGTGGGTGTGAACCATGGAAGAAATAGACTTCTACAAATCAAATGAGTTCAGGGAGTACACAAAACTGTGACCCAAACAAAGGAAAATGAGGCCAAAATACTGATTTCTTTGCCCTGAAGTTCACAGGGTCCTCATTACTTATGTTTGTACCTTCCAAGACTTAATGCAGTCTCATATTGTGCTTCCAGTGCACATACACGTGGTAGCAGACTTCATACACAAAACTAAGCTATTTATAACGGGAAAAAAGATAGCTGTTAAAAATCAGGGAAAGACTAAAATTTTGAAATAAGAAGAGGCTACAAGTTATAGATAGAGAAGCTACATCTCAACACATACATGATGATATATATAGCAAAGGCATTCTGGCATGAATCTCAAGTTTGCTGCTTCTCCCCATATAAGAAGGTATAGACCCATATAAAGTAGCTTTCTCTGCTGAACTTCCTGCTGAATGTTAGGCAACCTGCCAGTTTAAGACACAGCCACAAAGTATGACAGTGGAGAGGAGGGCAGAAAAAATGTGAAAGTGCATGCCAAACATAAAATGACTAAGCACTCAGGACGCAAGACAATAATTATGGAACAGTGAAAACTTATTTGTTGGTTGGAAGTCTCACCAGAGGCTACTTTTGCGCCCCAAATATTTGCACCACCTTCTGTAGTTTCTGAAGAGTTTCTTCATAACATGAGTTAAAGTATGTTCGTCCAACTAAACAGGAAAAGCACGCAGGCAATTTGCACAGATCAGGGTTAGTTTGGCACAAAGTAAACAAAGAGGAGTCAGCAATACTAAATGACCTTTGGTTGATGACCAGGCTTTGGGAGCTGTTGCATCTGCACATTTGCAAGTAACAGAATCAAATGTTCCCTCTGATTTGCCACACTAGCTTTCTGCATGTGAATGAGGCTTTGTTTTAATAGTGTATACTGATAATACACAAACTTCAATGTTGTGCCAATGAAATTTTAATTTAATAAATTAAAGCTGAGGCCTGAGAAGTAATCTCAGGTTCTAATAGTATCTTTCACTTATTTAAAAAGAACAAAAGAAAAGAAAAATCTACAAGATGATAGCAATTCAGCCACCTGAAAACCAAACATAGACTGAAGCCAGTCCAGAATGTCTTCATTTAGTTCCTTCTTGTGGTCCTTTGGCCATGGTAAACCCCTTGTGTTTTGAAGTGCAGAGACAGTAGCTTGGATCTGCAATTTGAGACACCAACCAAGGCTTAAGCTCTTAGCTAAAAAGGAAAAAGTACGAAATTAAATATGGCAGATGAGGGAAATGGGATCAACCTCAGGATGTCTCATAATGGCCTGATTTTGGCTATCAGGATCAAGAGGAAGAATATTGTAAGGCAGATATATTTTCTTCTTTTCTTCAACCTGATGATGAGCTTGCAGAATCTACAAGGAAAATAAAGAAGAAATAAAAGAAAAATGATGTTAGATGTCTTAGAGATGATGATCCAGTATATGAATGCCAACACAAGAAAACATTTCTTAGCTTGTTCAAGCCTGAATGAAAAGGATCCAGTAGTTATAATGGTAAAACAGCCAATCTAACCTCATCAGCCACTTCCACTGCCTCCGTCTGGTTGACAGCCTTCAACACATCAAATAGAACAGCCGCAGTTTGATATACTTTTGTAAGTTGGGCGCTGAGATAGGAACATGAACTTATATTCAGACAGCTTCAGGAAAGCTAAGTTGAGCCACAAGTGAGGAGTTCTTAAAGAACTTACTGATCAGCCTTATCTGCAGCACTTTGTAGAGCTTCAACATACTTTTGATAGTAATCTCGATAAAATTTCTGCATTTCTCGAGCATCACTCATTGTCTTTCCTTGCATTGTACTCTCGTTTTCCTAGGAAAAAAAACCTCAAAAAAATAAATACTTTCCCATTCCATTCAAACACATTATTTGAGGAAAATACTAAAAATATAGAATGAAAATAGAGATGTTAGGCTGGAGGATAAAAAGGAAGGATGGGTAAGGGTGTTGAAGCAAACATACAATGACACCTCACAAAATTCACAGAAATTTTCTGGAAAATATGGATAATTAGTAAAAGCGATCAAAAAACACAGAACTTGCAATTCATGTATGGAGAAGTTGAGTCCATGGGAGCTTACCTTTTCCAAACGCTGTAGAAGTGCAGTTTTAAACTGGCGAACCCCACGCCCACTAGATGTGGGATCCAATCGATGAGCTTTCTCAAAGGCATAGAACCGACCTATTTCCAACACCCACAAGCAAAAGCAATATTTCATTAGACAATGGACGCCCAAAAAAATTAGATATTATATTTTGGCCTTCTGTGCAGCTAAAGCCCAATTGGCAACAAAGATTAGGTGAGAAATTAACTACTTAGAAATTCACAATTCATGAAATCAAATTATCTTGTAAAATTCCACAAATAAATCATTGCATCTCTTTTCAATCATAGCATACAATAGTTTACCAAGAAGAATAGAGAATGAAACAGAAATCAAATCTTCTATAATTTCATTCAAAAAGTGGTCACAGATTACACACCTTGGTTATAAACTGCATCACAGAAAGAATGAGAAGTTGAAATGCAAATTGGATATAAGCAATTGCAACAATCACCATATATTCTTCGTCAGAAAACACATTAGCAGTTAAAAGAATAAAGCCACTTGAAAACCATGCATGCATATACGCATTCCAGTAAATCATTAATGCAAAATCAACTTACAGAGATAAGCAACACGGCGGTTACTGGCCTCCACTTGATTAGCAACACGCAGAATCGGAGCAATCTCACCGAGGGATGAAGGCACCACCTCACTATCCAACATGGATTCCCCAACATTACCAACAGTCTGAGTCCGCAGAATCTGTTTCTGCGGCGGTTGCTGATCAGAACCCCTTCTGAATGACATCTTTTACACTTATCAGCAATCAACTAAACCTCTTTGCTGCCTGCTCAAACCCACAAAACAATCACCGTGATTAGATAAAGAATAGGAAAGGGAAATCATCATTAGCCTCCCGGGCACTAGATGACCCATATGACTTAAAAGAAAATCAAATCAAATTGCTATAAGTAACAATCAAATCAATTTTGCATTAACCAAAATACACAATAATAAAAATAGGAAAAATATTTTTTCTAAAAATCCCATTTAAGCAAAATTTAGTCAGTCTTTTCATTTCGCACCCAGAAAATTGATCGAGCGAATGGACAGAAAGGGAACAGCCACGAAAAATAACTTAACTGAAGAGGATAAACAGGAACAAAGAAATCAAAAAAGAAAGAAAGAAAGAAAAAGAAAATCAGGATTATTGGAATACAAGTCCAAGAAATTCAAGTTCGATCTGGAAGCTTTTCTTGTTCTATATATCACGTAGTATCTCTTATATCTTTCCAAAACAGAACTAAAAAAAAGAAAAAGCAAAACAAAAGGCAAAACAAAGTGGAAAAGAAGTTTGACAAGAACCAGTATCAAGAAAGCACAAAGAAAGTAAATCAAAAGGGCCAAATTAAAATAAAAAAACACCAAGTCCATTGATTGAGTTGTGAGAGACATACACACACGCGCGCGTAGAGAGAGAGAGAGAACTAAAAAGCTTCGCTTCACTTCAAGAACCAGCCATGCTTGGCGTTAGCCACTCCAAGACTAGACTGGCAGATCCAGTAAGAAGCTTGAGCTCAAACTCCCAACATAAGACGACGGGATATCCTTAATTTTATCTTTAAATCTTTGAGGGTTTTTTTTTTTTTCTAATGTAATTTCAAATTATATATATATATATAATACTAAAATATTACTCAAATACTCAACTTAATAAAAATCTTTTTTATTCTTTCAAACAAAAATCAGAGCGACAATGAGAGAAAATGATAAGGATAATTAAAAAGAAAACAAAAGTAAAGAAAAAAGAGAAAGAAATTGAAGGTTTTTGATGTATTTTGTTAAACATATTAATATTTAATATTTATAATAATTTGTGTCAATTAAAATAATTCATAAAGATATAAAATTCAAAACGAGACAAGGACTGGGCGGCAGCGTAATGATAGACCGAAAGGGGAGAAAGAAAGCGACGGCAGCCCACCGAACACTCATCATTGTACGATCACTGTTTAAAGGAAAATTCTGTCTTACCTTAACTATAATGTCTTAATTTATTTCTTTTAGTCTTTCCCACACACCCACTCCTATTCGGGGAAAAATGAATTAAAATGAACCTTTGAAAATTTATTTGATCGTCAACTAAATGACATGGCAATAATTTTTCTTATACCTAAACAAGATCATCATTAAATATTACGCTCTAAAGATAAAATAATAATAATAATAATTATTATTATTATTATTATTATTATTATGCACAAAAAATTTGGACTTAAATCTTCAATATTTATATTTCAATAATAATAATAATCACAAATTATATATATATAGATATATAGTGGTTTAATCAACTGCAAAAGATGCTATCAATTCTTATATCTCAATTATTATTTTAGCCAAAAATTTTCTCTTCCTAACATTTTAGTTGGTTATCAATGTAACTTTTTTTTTGCATTTATTAGAAATCTAAAAATATAACTAGGATGTGAAAATAAAAATTTAAAGGGTATTTGTAATTATGTTAATGCATTACTCAATTCAAATATTTTAAAATACAAAATTATATTACCTAAAATATGCATAAAATAATTTAATAAAAACTTATATATTTTTATTGTGCAATATTTTTCTTTATTATTATCATAGGTTATTACTTAAAGTGAAAATTATTTGGACGAATATAAATTTAGTAAGGTTAGCATGAATTTACTTTTCTCATTTATATGACTAAGAAAATTTATCAATAAACTAAAATTTTAAAACATCATATTAAAATTATATTACAAAAAATTTAATTAAAAATAAACGATATTTCTTATTTATTCGTAACTCAATTATTACAATTAAAAATTTAGATTGTAAAGTTCAAATTAAGTAAATTGTCTTGCTATGTTAAGCTACTTTTTAGATCAAGTCATCATTTAAACTTAAATTAATGTTTTGATTTAATTTTTTTTACAAAAAAAAAAAACTCGACGAATATAATCTCACATGTTGTCCACAAGAAAATATTAAATATGAATCTTATACAGGACTTTGGGTATATATATTTTTTTAGTTAGGAGGTGGGGATTAGAAAAAATTTTCGAATTTTAATCACACAAAAACTTATTATTAAGAATAATTGTTTAATATATGAAAAGTCATGAGATCTATTTTTTGGTCAAGGTGCGCGGTATGACTTTAAGATGGCTCTAACTAGACCTATAAAATAGGCCTTCTTCTTGAGTGAACCCAACTTTACAAGAGATGTGAATATATAATTCTCTTTGTTGAGAATTATTTTTATTTTTATTTCTTTTTCTTTTTAACATAGAAAAGGTAACGGGGGGACGAAGAAAGCGTCGTGGGACGTGACTTTTCCGCACTGAAGGGAGATTAAAAATGAAGAGGCGAGACGCAAACAGGCGAAGATAAGCACGACGTAAGGTTATACCGTCCCATCAACCAAAAAAATAAAACTTTTCCTACTTTATTTATTTATTTATTTTTTAAATGCATTGCCATCTGGCAATTCATAATTGCGATACGTTCGGGGTTACAGGAAATTTCCTGTTGCGGAGACGCAGCTACCATTGTTCTTCTTTATGAGCAGCTCATTGACTATACCCCCCCTTTTCTTGGGGGGGGGGGTAATGTTTTGAATTTGAATTTGAATTTTAAACTTGAAATTGAGAATTTAAATGATTTTATTAATAAATATTGTGCCCAATGACATTGATTATGTCACATTAATTTACAAGCCACTACAACTTATTTTGGGTATCCTTTATTTTGATAAAATTCTGTTTGACTCTAATTTAAAATTAAATTTAATTATTTTAATAATTAAATTCGAATTTTAGTTTTTTGTTGGATATATATTTTAAATAAATAATTAAAACAATTATCAATTCTACCGCGTAAGTATATGTTCAAAAGCAAGAAATTTTACTTAAAAAAAGTGATACAGAATAGGATTAAAAGAAATTTAATTGAATTATACAATTTTTTTTTCATTTCGAACAAAATATTAAATTTAATGAGAGAGAGAGAGAGAGAGTGAAGTAAATAATTACATAGTTATTTGAAAAAGGCGGTTCTACAAATTCTATGAACAAAAGCAAGCACCTGACAATAACATGCGTAATTACAAGTTATGGATATTAATGTGCATAATTACTAGTTATGAATAAAATCAATACTCTTTCTTAAACGCACCTATCTTTGTTGAGATAAATAAATAGTCAATAGTTTTCTTTCTTTTAATTTTAAGATATTGGACATGGAAATTGATGCTTGATTTATTTTTAAATATCTACATATGTTTTGCCCAATAATTAATTAATAATTTTCTTTTAAGTTTGAAAATATGCATTAATGTTATTTAATGTTGTTTTTATAAATAAGATATTTCAAATTTAACAAAACAAGTTAAAAGAAAAATGAAGTGAACATATGTATAAGACAAATGAACTAATTACATTTTTTTATTAGTACAAATAAATAATATTAAAAATAATAAAAATATTTTAATACTATTTTTTAATTATTATGTATCCACTTATATTTATTCATCTAATTTTTTTAAATATATATAATTAAGTTAAAAAATTAATTTTACTTATTATATTTAAATATTTTTATAATCATATTTACTTTATTTTTTAATATTTCTTTTTTACATTAATTTTATTAATTTTTTGTCACGTATATATCATATGATAAATATATTTTTGTGTTATTATTCAATTATTAAAATTACTGATGTGATATTAAGGTTTTTTATAAAAATTTTAAAGTAATAAAAAATCTTAAAATATTACAATTATATTTGTTTCTTAAATAATATTTTAATAAATATTTGTATTTATTTTATTAATATATAAAATTTTTAATTATTTTAATTGATTATTAGTCGTTTATTTTTATTGCGATCAATAATATCAGTCCGGCCATAAGCCCAGGCACTATAGACCGTGCCGTACCGGACTCATCGCTAAAATTTTCTAGTACGGCATGGCCCACGAAAGAAAAATGGGTCTTGTTTAAGCACAGGACGCCACGAAACAATTGACTTCAAGAAAAACAGAAAAGGACATGTAATGGAAATTTGAATTTTTTTTTCTTTTTAATATTTTTTTAGTTAAATATTTTCATCATTTTTTTTAATTTTTTAGAAAATTTGAAAATAATATTGCTTCAATAACTTTTAAATATAATAATAATATAAAATTTTATTTATTCAATAATGTATATATAATTAATATGTTATAATAGTTAATAAATTTTGTTAATATAAATTATATTCAATTAATAAAATTAATCCCAGTAAATATATTTTAAAAAATAAAATAAATATAATTACAAAAATGTTTGAATATGAGTGATAAAACTAATTTTTTATCCACAATTAAAATATATTGGCACAACCTAATGATTTCTAGAATTAATTCGTTTGGAAA
Source organism: Bruguiera parviflora (assembly GCA_019804595.1). NCBI lineage: Eukaryota > Viridiplantae > Streptophyta > Magnoliopsida > Malpighiales > Rhizophoraceae > Bruguiera > Bruguiera parviflora. The sequence goes on from CM034049.1 coordinate 1,806,171, forward strand.
AGGTGGGTGGATTAAGTGGATACAATTGATTTATTTAACACAGGATTCTTCGGGTATTATTTAATAATAAAGTAATTAGTAGATTAAGAAATTATTTAAATCAACGTAATTAATAAATCATCATAAATACTCTTTGAAGCACAACACTTATAAAATAAAGTTTGTGTCTAATATGTCTTATACATTTTAATTATGTATTAGAGGTGTCAAAATATATTTGACAACAAATAAAAAAAATAAAAATAAAAAGAGTAGTTATGCATACCAAATGCTTCTAATATATATATGTTAATCTTTCATTTAACCAAAGACAAAATTTTGAATTTTATTGAATGTCATAAATTTTTTAATAAATTTAATATAAAAATTTAATTTATTAGAGATAATTCAACACAATTTTCTCTTAATTGATATGCAAAAGTTCACTCTTATTTATCTATTTTAAACAAATAAATAATATATATTGATATATATACATACACACACGTGTCAATTATTTTTTATTCAGTATTTTTAATTACATATATTTTTAGAATTAATATTTTTTTCAATAAATTTAGGAGATTAATCATAAATTAGGGATTTAAAATCTAAAAACCGCAGGTTAGATGAGTTAATTATTTTAGAAACTGTTAATTGATTTTGGGTGAATTCGGACTTGAGATGTAGGGTAGTCCATTAGGGCCCAATAACTCGATGATGTCACTAATACGATTCATCCTCTCTTTCTTTTTTCTTTTTTCTTTTTTCTTTTTTCTTTTTTTTTTAATAAAAAATTCTATGTTAGCTTCTTTTCCGTATCAATATTGAAATTTAACTAATTCCGTTTAAATGACTTAATAAAAGTATATTAAATTTGTGACCAAAACATCTTCCAACACATAAATTTTGTTGCTTTTAAAAGGTAGTGCCTTTTTTTTTTTTTTTTGAGTCGGATTTTAAAGACAACGTTAAATTTGTAAAAAATAAAAATAAAAAAAATAATCATACTTCATTAATCTTAGTTTTTGTTATATATAATATTGATAATTCAAATATTAGAAAAAAATTTATAGATTTTATTTTTCGGAAGGTATAAAAGTCTTGAAAGAAAGAATTTATGAGAATAAAAGCTCGAATTTTCATCTCCCAACTGACCAAAAAAAATTTAGATCCGTTTAACGGTGGGATTGCAAGTCGGCAACTCTACCTTAAAACTAAAGTTGCCCCTGTAAGAGAAAAAAAATAAAATAAAATAATAAATAAATTATATATATATATATATATATATATAGTAAAAGCTCGAACAAAAAGAATCAAAGTAAAAATGGGGGAAGAAGATGAAAGGGAAGAAGAAAGGAAAGCAGCTGATGCACCATTCTTTGACCTGCTTTCTTCCCTCCTCCAGCAGGTCCCTCCTTTCCTCTCTCTCTCTCTCTCTCACTCCTGTCTTCCATTTATTTATGTATTATTATTACATAGTTCTCACCCCCTGTCTTTGTGTCCTTTGTTCCTTGGCGATTGATGCTTCTGAGTGTTTTTAATGATGTTGGAAATTTTCAACTGGCATGGTGTGATATTTCGTTTGTATTTTCTTTGCTTTTGGTGATCTATTCACTCCGCGATGATCCGGCTATTTGATTGTCTTTTTGCCTCTTTTTTTTTCCTCATTTTTACCGTTTTCAATGTTAAATTACTATTAATAATTAATTATGTGAAAACCCAGAACTCTACCATTCTCTGTGTTGCGCCCACGATGATTAATGGCCATCATGGTGATTAGTCCCTGGCTTGCTGGCTGCCTGGCTCTGACCTGTGTGCTCTAGAGTAGTCTGAGTGAAAACTGAATTGAGGAGCAGGGAATGATGCTTCGTGCTGTAGACAGCATGCACTAATCAACAGTTAAACCCCGTCCCTGTCCTGAAAATTGTGACCGCTGGGAATTGATATTGGGGCGGAAATCTCGATAGAGGTGGAGAACAGAGAGTTTGGCGAGGTGGGTTGTTGCTGAAGTCTGAAATTGAGTTGTTGGATCTGTGGGACCTTGATTTGCGTGCAGCCAATATTAACCTCCTTGGTGTTTCAACTTTCTTTGATTGGAGGGGGGTGTTAATTACTGTGGCATCTTAGAGAGGCTGATAGCAATTCCAGAAGTGAATGGAAGCCATTTCTTCAGTTCTTGTTTCATTATTTATAAAATCAAGTAGAGTGTAACAATTATGACCATTGGAAGTGCTGGACAAGGATATTGAATTTCTTGTTATGCAGGCCTGAAGATGTTGGTCATTACCATAGATTTCCATTCCCCAACTCCCTCTCCACTAAAACTGACCTTTGTTCTCTGATCTGAGTAATCTTGCAAAGGAAGCTTTAATTGGTTCATGGCTAGGGTTTTGAAAAAGTTTCAGGGGGCTGTTAGTCTAAACCAGAAAAAATAATATCGCATTGGCTGGAGGCAGTAGGAGTTTTATGTATTGTTATCACACTTACTAATTATTAATGCACTTCTTCTCAATGGCTGGATTAGATTATTAGAATTTTTTTGGTTTGAACAACCCAGAATATTCCTGGAACTGCAATTGTTGCTATTCTACTTTTTTCATTTTTACCAAGATCGAATGGGAAAATATGATTCAACAACTTCTAACTTTTTATTATCATTTTGCTTCTTAAGATTTCTGTAATTATGTCAATTGTACTTGTTGAATGGAAACAAAATCCAATCCTCATTGTCTGGGAACTATTACCTCGATGTGTTGTATGGATTACTTGTGTATTGATTTTAGATTGGACCTTCACCATTTTTATCTTTCATGCTTCTTTAAATTACGTTCTTTTATTTTTTCTCATCAATTTTTGTTTTTTCTGATTGACTTTAGTTCAGGTGGAAGAACTGACCAATGAGGAGGAAGTTGAACTGCGCTCCAAAATTGAAGCACTTGGATTGGAGGTTAAAAAAGTTCCCTCAGAGTCAAGCAGCAACCTGAATGAGGTAGCTATTGATTAGTTTTTACTAAAATTACAATGTTTCTATCTTTTTGGTTGTCTAAGCTTTCCCTAAAATCTTTATATATTGTATGCTGAGAATTAGAAATTTTTAGTTGCCTAACACATACGTAATATGAAGCTTGTTTTTGTTTTTGAGTAACTTGTTTCTGGTTCAATGTTAGATGGAAATAGCACAGGAGTTGGACAAATTATCAGAAAAGCTAGCTGATGTGGATGAGATGATATCATCAGCAATAGCTGCAGATCCACAGGTGCAATCGCTCTTGAGCAGCAGCGCTGAAGTATGGATGCCAGTTATAACTGCAACCACAAATGAGCGGCGTGATTTTAGGGCATCAACTGGGGTTGGAGAGTGCATTCCCGGAGATGAAGGAAAATCGTGCAAATAACATAGAGCCCTATTCAAATGTAGGGTCTAAACTGAAGTTTTTATGGAATATGGAGCCACCAACTCTTATGTCAGACTTTGTGTTTGCAGCACATTTATAATTTTTACTGAATAAGATCTTTTCTTGTTTCTTTAATATGAACTACCAAAACCAAATAACTGTGTGTCTCTAGATCTTCAAAACTAGAACCGGTTGCCAGCAAGTGCCTTTACATGGCAATGAATCGAATCAGATGTGGCACTATTGCAGAGTCTTTAGTCAACGTAAAGAAGGGCTTGCACCCAAAATAATTTCCTTACTTAGAAAATTAATCTATCGAGTCCTATGTCACGTGGTCACAAATCATTGACCCAGCTTGCACTGGATGGTTATCAAGTCCAGGCAATGTTCTATTCTGTCATGCCAAACTTATTCTGAGTCTGCTATGACTCTGCTCTTTCTTGTTTCATCGTTAAAATTTGTGTGTAAAGAAATTGAGAAGTCGACTCGAAAAGGGCTGCAAGGAAGTGAGAAAATTTGCAAATACAGTTCCTGGAAAAGCATCAGCTAATAACATTTTAGAAGTGAACTAGCATCCCACACCACGAGGGTTGCTTCGACATAAACATTTACATGAATGATCATCATTCAAGCTACTTCAACGGAGGCACCCCAACAATGAGACCATATAACCACATTACAATAGACCCCAAGACCCAACATGCTAGTAAAAAGACAAGCAATCCTGCCAAAATAGTCAGAAATGGAGGACCTTGAGCACCATTCCTTTTAGTGATCCTTTCTGAATTATCTTTTATGGAATCTCCACCAGAAGGGTTAGAATTGGACGCAAAGGCCGTAAAAATCCTCTGCCCCATCGGCCTTCTTGTTGTTAGTTCATACCTGAGTTAAAAAAAAAAAAAAAAAAAAAACAGAGAGAGAGAGAGAGAGAGAGAGAGAGAGACTTCAAAATAGTTAACACAGACTAACTTCCAGCTTGAGCAGCAATCTATAACCGTTAACAATTCCCCTGATCTTGCATAAAAATGTGAAATTTTTGCGGTTGTCCCAAGTCTTATACACCATCCGTACAATCCATTAGGGTGGGTTAAGCGAAGTTGGTGCAGCTTGCAAATAATTAACTAAATTTACCCAAAAAATAATAATAAAGAAAAAAATCAATAGCCACTTAATTCAGCAGCAGAGAGACATCGACAAGTGTAACTATACCTGCAAGCGCGAGGCAGGGTGAAAGGGAAAGCTACTGAATTGGTGGGATTGAGAATTGAAGCAGCACCCCTACTGCTGCCAATTGGAAATGGACGAAGACGACTTCGTTGCTGATGTACACCCAGATGACCTCCTCCTCCTCCTACTTGACTCAGCTGTAAAAATCCCGTCGGTACGCAGATTGAGGCCATTTCTCCTCCCCCTTTTCCTCCTCGGAAGCATTTTGATTCGGGTACACTGCCACTGCCCACCCGGTGGGTTAAGTTAAGCGGCCCTTCGGCTCGGCCTCTCCTTTTTTTTTTTTCTCCAAAATTTTCTCTCTAAAATTAATCGCAACTAAAATTTAATTTCAAAACATTCAAATTTCAACTAAAACTTAAATTCGAGATATTCAAGTTTTAATTAATATCTCGACCCTTAGGCCCCTTCTTCTCGTAGCGATGGTTCGAACGGTGATTCAACGTTAGAGTATCTCACAAAATTAACAAATTTTAAGATATTGTTCAAATAATAAACAGACAGTAATTATCGAAAGGCGCCCCAAAAAAAAAAAAAAAAAAAAAACGAGAGGGAAAACAGACGCCCTATGTGCTAAAAGAGAAAAAAGGACGAACAAGCTGTCTAATGTTTGTTGATGATCTCACTGTTATGTGCTACTCATCCGCATTCTATGCACCCGTACTTGAAAGATTATAATAAACTTATCAGGAGCATTCTTTCATTCAATCTCGGTTCACGTTTTATGCAATAATAGGACTGAAATCCTAGATTGCGTTTAAGCAATAATCAAACATGCTCGTAAGCAGCCAGAAATTTTCTATCAAATCCAAATTCAGGTGTCGAAAATAAATAATGCTTGTGTTTACAATAATGCCAAACGTTCCTGGACGAATGCAAACAAGCTGACAATGAAGTTCCAGCGATGATGCTGACATTTCACGGGTGAAGCCTATAACAGAACAAACATGGTAAGAATGCGAATTGAAGAGTAACATGATATCGTCACTCTTGAACAGGATCCATTCCCACACAACAGCACATCGTTGCACAAATTGAGCATTCGAGATACCGGTAGTAGCCAGAAGCAACAGCAGCGATCTCAAAGCTACGCAGAGCTGCATGCCCCACGAAATGGCGCAACAAAAAGAGAGCACTTTATTATTCAAATGGCTCCATTGGACCGCGTAACCGTGTAATCAATCCAACAATCTGGCCTCAAAATTTTGCCGGGAAAAAAAACAACAATAGTAGTTAGGCTGCCCCCAATTTCACTACATTACTGAAATTCACGACTTTACACCACTAGTCTGCCCAACACAGAACCCATATTTTGAGCTATTATTACTGAAGGTCAAACGTCAAGCCAGTCCACTACTTTCTCAGGGCGAAGATGCTTTCTTGCAGTGATTCTCGAGCCACTCCATGGTAACACTTTTTGGCCTCTCGAGCGGCAGACCGAGGGCCCGGTCCCATACCAACTAAATCAACAAAAGGTCCGTGTTGTTGCATCATAACCAAGAGATGAATAAAAAGATGTAGATAAAGAATGACAACAGAACAAACCTGGGAACAAATGCCAATACTCCTTGATACACCGAAAAGAACCGTGAAGTATCTGTCCACAAGTAAATTGGAATAATGTCATCTTTCTTTAAAGTAATAGACTGCCTACGACAATATGAAACAACACGAAAAACTGTAGACATAATACCTTGCTTCGGTTAAACCATAGTAGTTCAGCAACACCCCACTGTGAGCATCAACATTCGGCCAGGGATTTTTGACCTAAAAGATCAGAATATCAGCATTAGATGACAGTATGAACTCTAGATTGGACTGAACCTAATGGAACAAACTTCCAAGTGCAATTATTAGTATCTCTGCAACATGGTTACTTAGAGATGATCTAACAACTGCCTAAAACAAAAAACGATGGGCAACTTACTTTGCCAAGCTCGGTAAGAATTGGAGGCACAACTTCATAAAGCTTAGAGACCTGTTGAAGTTGGGAGTAATTAATATTTAGTGCACCAAACAGTATGTATCAACCAAAGGCACAGCCAATCAATGTCCTCTACTCAGGGAATAGTAACAACCAGCTGGAAAAGTGGATCATCAGGTAAATGCTTCAATGCAAACTCTCTCTGGCACGTGTATCTTGGATCAGTCTTACGCAAAACTCCATGCCCAAATCCAGGAACAACCTGCCATTTGTTTTTTTTTTGGGGGGGGGGGGGCCCCCGGGGGGCGCAGAGGGTTGAAGAGGAAAGAGAGCCAGAAGACACAAATCAAATTAAGAATGGTGAGACAAACAGATATACAAATGAAAAGTGATCATTAAACAATGGCCATGCAACATATTTACCTTTCCACCATTCAATGTTTTCCAGACATAGTCTTTTAGTTGTTCAGTGGTTATGGTCTCTCCACACTCCTTTACCACAGACTTGATCCAAAGCAGAACTTCCTGCCGTCACAATATTGGCAAATGCAGACAAGAAGCCATGATGGTTAAACTATAGGCAGAAACTAGGCAATCCTAAATTAAGGAACACTTGATGCTCATAAAATAATGAGAATCAGCATGCTAATGCAAATTGCCATAAGATAATTGGAAGGGGAAAAAGAAGTAGCACATTTATAAAATGAGCAAACAATTACTCATAAGCATGGTTAAAGAATTAATTATAACAATGAGCCAAAAAAAAAAAAAAAACGTAGGACAAGAAAGTGGCTATTAACCTTATTGACCACTGGTGAATTTAAAAGGGTATCTACATTTGAAATATTAAAAAAGGAAAAGGAAAGGAGAAGCAGGGAAGGAGAGAGAGAGAGGGAGGGACAAAGTTGGGAGAGATATTACAGATAAGACATTCTAATACCTGATTAGCCAAGCCATGAAGTGGCCCAGCCAAACCATTCAAAGCAGCTGCAAATGAAAGATAAGGATCTGAAAGTGCACTTGCTACCTGAACATATGTATCAGCATTTAGTCAGACAAAACAAGATCATTTTCCCTCGCCAAATGCGAGTGAGAGAGAGTAGTTATAGTTCTCCAAAAGTGAGAACTCACCAAGTGGCCAGTATGAGCACTGACATTCCCACCTTCATGGTCACTGCAACATATTTGAGAATAATAAGATAATTAGATGAGAACTTGCAATGGTAAAAATGCTATTGCGTCTAACTATTGCCATGACATAATAGGTCCCCAAGAGGGATACACAGACCTGTGGATTGTCACATAGAGCCTCATAAGCTCTTGCATCTGAGGACTATTGAATCCCAACATTTGTGAGAAATTTGCACCATAATCCAGAGAATCATCAATGGGAATAATTTTTCCATTCTTGTACATCCTTCAAAATCACAGCAAACAACCAATGGCCAGAAATAATTTCAGGTGATGAGACAATTCAAGTAAGTCGAACACGCACCTTAATCATAAACAAAAAGCTAACAAACCAGTTATCTGTGTGTGTGTGTGTGTGTGTGAGAGAGAGAGAGAGAGAGAGAGAGAGAGAGAAAGAGATGTAATGGCATTTTTGGGTGAGAAAGTAGCCTAAAGTAGAAATGATTAGGCATAAATTTGGTACTCCAGAAACCACTTGCACCCAGCTTTATACAGTACATCTTTCACAACCAAACATAAGAATAAATACAGTGATAATTTGATTCTTAGTCACCATAGTAAATAGGAGAGAAAATAGAACTTGATTCTTTATCTTTTTGAAAAAAATAAAAAAGGAGAAATTGACTGTGACACATTCACTATATACATCAACTTTTTCTAGCATAACCTCAATTAACAGTCAACATTTGTAAATGGAGAGTGACACTCATTCAAAATCTGCCTCACCCACTCAGCAATAGTTTAATCAGAATGTATTTATCAAAAATGAAAAACATGTATCAGATTGTGTCATCCTGGGAATATTCTTTGTTGAATCAGACTTCCTCTAGCTTTCATGTGACACCAACAGAAAACAAGAAGCCATTTGATTTTCAATAGTTCTTGAAGAAAATGTAGATATAAATTCTTCTAAGTAGTCACAACACCAAAACAGTTCCATACCAGAATGTTCAGTTTGCTCTGCTAGATGTTTTAAAAGAAGTCCTTTAAATTTGAAGATGCTTATAATTTCTATAATTAGAAAGACATAATCTTTAGGCTTTATCAGCAACTTGTTCTAGCCTAGCCTCAGTAATCACCAAAAGAAATGAAGTGATAATCAAAATCTGCCTTGGCCAGACAACAAGAATTCTATCAGAATTTGTCATCCCTGAAATATTCCTTGTTAATCAGAATTCTCAGCTGCTAAGCTTTATTATCTCTTGTTTCAGTTCCTATTAGCTGAGTTTAAGATTTAGTTCATTTCTTTTATTAAATCATGCACAAACCCGCCAAGCACAACCAAATCAAAACTGCGAGGTTGAATGACTACAATATGCTCACTGACCTTCGATAAACATATGCTGCAACTATTGGGACACGAGCAATTAGATTAAGTGAGTCCTCGTATGTTGGCTCCCAGTACCTAAAAGTGTCACCAAGTCATGTTTCTGCCATCACTGATAGAAGCCTGAATTGTACAAGCAAAACCATGCAAAGGCCTTACTTTGATTTGTGAATCCCCTTGTCATATGCTTTCTGGAATTCACTTTGAACCTGAAAGACACACAGAGAGTTTCAGAGTAGTTTGAGCACGCATCATATGCAAAAGTCTAATAACATTGACTACCAGATTCAAAGTGTCTCTTACAAAGTCTACTTAGCTTGTTGCTAATCAACATGGGGAAGAAAAGAGTTTGTCTCTCCAAATAAAGGCTCCCTGATGAGTAGTTATCTATGATAGTCACTTTATCATTACCAAAATCAACCATATACTACAGAACCTAGAAGACGATATTTTTTGGACAATTTCCAAACAAGATATTATTTAAAATACATGGGCAACTTAGAAAAATCACATTACTTTATCAGCCTTAGTCACCCTTTTTGCTTTTAATCTAATTCCCAGCAGCAAACCATTTTTATTTTGAACAGTCTATATTTTATAAACTTTTATTTATAGTTTCTTCCTCTCTGCCATCCTAGTTCAGATGTCCCCATTTTGAACAAGCAAAACAAAAAAAAACCAAAAAAGGGATCAATCTCTTAATTTCTTCCTTTCTTATTCCCACCCCACTCATCCTCCCTACAAAATTTAGTTTCCACAACACATGCCAACAAAAAACTTGAAAGGTTTCTTCCTCTCCTTCTTTATTTATGGTTTCTTCCTCTCTGCCATCCCAGTTCCAATTCAATGGCTGCATGCAATCAGCAACCCCCACGTTGAACAAGCAAAAAAGAAGAGAAGCAGTCTCCTAATTTCTTCCTTTCTTATTCCTGCTCCTCTCATCCTCCCTAAAAAATGTAATTTCCACAACATGCCGACAAAAAACTTAAAAAGGTTCTTGGTCAGTCTATAATAATAGCAATAAGTAATGATTACACCTCCTTAGGAAGCTGATAACATAGTCAGCCTCATGCCATCATTAAAGCAGCTTCTTATTATTATAGAGCCCAACTTTGGCAATCCAAGATTCATATAAGCTCCTCAATGCAAAAGGAAGAGACTAAAAGTCAAATCAAATAATATTGGCCATGATGATTGAGAAAATATACAAGAGAACAGTAGAATTAGAGAACTTGAAACCTAGTTACAATAAATTTAGAGAAGATGGTAAGTCAAGAACATTAATCGACCTGAAGGGCCAAAACACCAGCTCCAAACTGAGTCATTGGGTGAGCTGTGACAGGTAGAGCATCGATGGCCTTATACACGTAATCTGTGCACCCAGGGGAAAAAACAAATCATTTTCAAGTGCAATTGAATAGCAACATAGAGGAATTGAAACCTTTAAGGAGTACAATTAAATTCAAAGAGATAGTTGCAGCAAGAAGAACAAAAAATATCGCAGAGAACCTAAGCACAGACCTGGAACGGTGGCACGATCACATAATTCCTTTGACAAGGCATCAACTTGCTCCTTGCTTGGTACCTCAATTTTGAAAAAGGAAAACATATTTAACTTCTGTTTGGAGAAAAAAGCTAAAAGTACAACAAGAAGATCACTGCGATAGCTTGTTTCAAATAGTCACCATACCTTTCCAGTCAAAAGAAGCCAGAGAAGACCCTCTGGCAAAGGCTCCCCACCAGGTTTTGCAGTTGGTAACAATTTTTGGCATTCAGGTATTGACAAACCACGAAACCGAATTCCCTACAAAACAGTAAACGATCTTTCACCTCTATAACCAGCAACACTTGTTGACAGTCCAAAAAGGTTTGGCCAAAACACATCTTTTCAATTTCATCAATAAAATTAGTTTGCAATATTTCAAAGCTAAGTTCATGAATAGAATACCTCATCTGGATCAAGCAATGAGGTCTCCCACAGTAGTCCTGTCATTCCTCTCATTCCGCCGAGCACCTTCCCAATTTTAAGGCAGTGTTGCCAATAACGTTAGATGATACAACAAAAGGTCATGCACCCATAAATGGCTTCAGCAGCAAACTAAGCTAAGCTCTTACTTTGACACTGATTCAAAGATAAAGACACCAAAAAAAAAAAAAAAAAAGTGTATCTGCAAGTATATTTATGTAGGTGTTTTCGTATAAATACACATATTTACCATGTCAACAGTAATATTTCCCAACTGAACTTTCCCATATTCTGACTTAATTTTCTTCAATCGCTCCTGCAAGGAAGTAAAAAAAAAAAAAGATAATGTTAATGATAAACTAGACACCAATTCAACACAAAAACAAAAAAAAAAAGAAAAGACAAAAGTCTTTTCTGACCCTGGAGTTGAAGCCATAACTTGTACAATCACAAATAAATGAAATTGTTAACAAAGACATTCCTTGTGAAAGAAAGGTCAATAAGTAATTATTTTCACGTGCAGCACAGCTAATCCGCTTTGCAGCAGGAAAGATTAAAAAAAAAAATGCATTTTAAAAAAAAAATAATAATAATACATACCTGTTGCTCTGGGATCAATTCCTTCAGCTGAGAATGAAGGTCCTGTAAGTCCAAAAGGTCAAAAAAATAAATAAATAAATAAATCAAGAAAGATGAAAATAAAGACAAGAAATATCAGGAAACAGTTTGCGTATATGCCAATAACACGGACAACAAGTAGCTGCCTTGCCTTAATGTCGGGTTAGAAAAAAAGCAGGCAACAATCCCAGGCCCACATATACATTTGTGACATTAACACATGGTAGAACCGAACCAACCAAGAACCCAAAAAAAAAAAAGTGTTGACATAAAGAAAGAATGGTTACAATATCAGAAGAGGTAAGCGTTTGAAGACATCTGACCGAATTGCTCAAATTAGACTGCTGAACCTGTCGCAATTAATGATTAAAAACACATCAATTGCATAACCAACAATGTTATTTTTCTTACAATTTCCTGAGACAATAAACATGGAACTTACGGCACGAGTACGAAGTCTCGTAGAAAGCAAAGAAACGGTTCTCCTAAAGAACACCATGTCTCTCTCTCTCTCTCTCTCTCTCTCTCTCTGTCTCCCTGCGAAATTAAAATCACTCAAAAAAAAATACAAATAGCAATCATATTAATCAACTAACTGCTGATCTTCTCAATCCAACCAAAAACCCAAAAATAACAAAATTTTCTTAAAAAAAAAAGGGAAGACGGAAAATAAATAAGAGACGCACCACCGTACAGCTATTGATGTCTCGCCACTCGGAGTTGTTGAGCAAACGAGAGAGAGGGAATGAAGAGAGAAAATCTAACTAATAAAAAGTAAGAATAAGAAAATGAAATTGTATAAAGCAAGAAAATGAGGGGGGAGGAGAGGGTGAGTCAGAGACTCGCGATGTTGAATTTTCCCAGTTAAAGAGAGAGAGAGTGGCGGCTGTTGGTGTAAACACTCTTCTTCCCCCCTACTTGCGGATCCAAATTGAATAAGGTTGTCCTTTGCCCTTCCATTTTTTCCTTTGTCAATAAAAGGAAAAAAAGTACATTAAAAAGTATATTTGTTATCACTATTAAGGCTCGAGTCGAGGTTACTCCTAAAAGTCTCCTTCATTCTTTCTATTAAAAATATATTTGAAATTTAATATTATTTAATAATTTGTATACATGTATTTACTAAAATATTTTTACGTAACATTTTTTTCATTATAAAATAAATATTAATCAAGTATTTATATTTACATCTCTATTTAAAAAACTATTGCCGTGGGTGAGAGATTGTTGTTACCTTAAATAATTGGGGCACGTGTGACGTGTGCTGCCCTCTCCGGTCCAAAAAATAAAATAAAACGGCTAAACTCTAAATGATATATTCGTTTTAACTTAACGAATCTGAGTCGACGAGAAAAGAAAATGAATTCCTAGCTCGTTATTCAACAATAATGGAGGTACACTGCAATTCCTTTATACCAGAAAAGTCCACAAATTCATGCCACTTCCCTAACGCATTCCGAAGTACACAAATTCACCCAACTCCTCTAACGCCTACCACAATGCGGTCGAGTTTTCTGACAAAGACTTGGGACTCCGAACGGACCGATCCGAGGATTACCGTTTTAAAACTTGACCCGCTTGATAAACGAACTTGAAACATAAAATCCAATGTCTACGTCGTTTAAGTCGCGGGAGCAGGGCTGAGCCGAACTGAGACTAGTTTTTATCGAAGCCTAGCCCTCGAGCCCTCGATAAATGTGTCGGCGCATTGGCAACCCCACGAAGAATAACGGAGAAATTTGCTGCGGGAAAAGAATTACATAGAAATCGTTGTTTAGAACCGAGGACAGCATACAGCACAAAACAAGACAATTCCAGTACCGTGACAAGTAAGAACATGCTGTCTAAGACAGATTGAAGAGTATAGCTACAAAATTGTTGAGAACGATGGAGCCATCACATGAAAATCTCATCAGTTTTGCTTTTAACATCAAAACTGCAGGCACCATGCTTAATCATTAAAGTACATCTTCACTAATTATTGAATCCACTGTTGTGATAAATAATTTGTTGTCTCCCGATCCATCCAGCAATCGGTTCAACTCAACCGCCCGTTCTTTGTAGCGAAACCAGGGTCTTAGTCCACATTATTATGACATTTAAGAAATCATTCCACGAGTGTGTCGTATGGAGCCAGATCAGAAATATGGAGAGACCTGCATGAAAAATAAAATCAAAAATAAAAACCATTTAACAATGAAAGTTTTCAGTTTCCAGACAACGACTGGCAACTCACAGGCACGTAAACAATCCTACCACCGAAGCAATTAATCAGCAAAAAGCATTACAGGTATCACCTACATCACTAGTGACTAGTCTAAGCCTTCATCATAAATTTTGTAATAACCCATAAGGAATTTCTACTTGCACGATCAAATTCTTAACACCTAGCATGTAACTAAAGATCTAACAAAAGTATAGAATCACAAACTTGCTTAGTTACACTCATTTGTTATTGGGAAGAACTGAGTTTGCAACAACATCAAAATAAATTGACACCAAGGCTGCATCAATTACCATTTTTGTTCTAGGAGAATTGCTATTGCCTTTGCATGTCAAGGAGTTTGCTGGACTTGCCGATGTATTTGCAAAATCCAATCAACATAACCATTGATGCCGCCAATCTGGTCCTCCACAAGATTCGTGAGAAGTAGGAAGCCTTCTCTGGGCTGTTCACCCTGCCTTACAAGCTGACACAGCTGGTAATAAGAAGGATCACTTTCCCTTAATTTCTTTAGTATCCCTATTAGCTTTTTGGACATTTCAGTATCACGTTCGCTAAGTGTAACCTGAATTAGCACAGAAAGAAAGCATGTCAATCTTACACCATTCCAAGAATCATAAAATAAAGACATCAATACCTAGTCCAATAGTAGCATCGACTGACTTCTGTAACAGATTTGAGATATATCCATCACTTGTCATCTCTCACACTGACAACCTTTACTATGGAACAATAACACCATAGCTTACTTTTCAAACAATTATCATCGCAGATGCAATTTTCATAAATCCATTCAGGCCTAATTCTATTGGAACTGAGGTAGTGATGCCCCACCATGGCAAAGCTTAAGTCTAAAAACAGTATCAAAATCCTCTTAGATAATATGATTGCTCAAACCAACCCCAATTTATTGAGAAGGTATTAAACACATGATGTTACAGCATTATTGATCCCCAATAGGCCATGCAACTGATGATGTTATACCCTTGATAGCTCTGCTGCTGCATCTGGTCCCAGTAGATTCATGGCTACATCAGGTGAAAGCATTCTACCAAACCATACAATGAAGCGGAAACCGTCATCATATATATAAAGGCCTCTAGAATCTAGGCTCCCTGCCGTTAGCAGTAGTCTCTTTATTACATTTTTGAAGTGATCAACATGGGCAGATCCCTGCATCCATAAGATTGAAATAGGCAATGGTTTATACAAAACCTTCATAGTTCCAATAGGAGTGTAGGAAAATATTTTACCTTCAGAAGATAATCATCCACTCTAAACAAGCTAGGATATAATAGCTTCAACAATTTTTTAACAGGCAATGCCATCATAGTGAATCCTGCTGCACAACGTTCATCAAGCTGAACATCAGCATATCCTCCTCTGAGAGGTGCTGATTTGCAGAGTGCTAATCCATACAAAGGCAAGAATTTTAGGCTCTCTGGATATATCATCCTGCCTCCCAGGCGATGTTGTACTGCGTATAGGTTTCGATAGTCTTTTAGGGCTTTTACAATCCTCAACTGCATAAAGTTTCGTGCATCTTCAAGCTTATGGGTCAAAGTCTTCTCAATTGCTGGAAATTATAAAAGTTCATAAGATGAAGATAGTGTTTCTCTCAATATTGAGATCCAGATCAGAATCAGTGTAAAGTCCAATTTAGACCCACCTAGCCTAGAGAGTACAGAGATAATGGCACCAATGTCAGCCTGGCGATACATATCCCCTAAATCAGTAACTACAGGAGCTGCTGCTGTGTGTACCCTTATACGCCTCTCTCCACAGGATGCAGTATATCTTTTGATAATTAAGAAATGCTTAGTCATTTAAGTTCTATTTGCATTCCAAAAGCACTAGACTACCAATTTGTTCAACAACACAAATGCACAAAGGTGCAACTAACAGAAATCCCTGCACAAAAGTGAAGAGGTAAAGGCAAAACAAAGCAAGGTATTGTTGGATGAATGAGCCCACTCAAATCAGTTTATGAAGAGATTTACCAAACAAAGATAATTGAAGGACCTAGAACAATTAGATCTCACACCAAACTTAGTTCATAATAAAATGGAATGCAAAGAAAAAATCAATGTAGCTGAGTCCATTTATACTTGGGATTAGGGCTTTATAGTTATTGTTGTTGTTCAGAAAACAGAAATAATTATATCAATGTAGAGTGTTGCAACTCAATGAAGAATTTAGATTCCAAATTCTTCTCAAAGGATACAATAAAGCAACTTGGAAATATACAGTCTGAGTTGTCAATAAAGTCTCTTCAAGTGACAACTGCATTGCATATGCCTTATCACAATCAACAGCTGGAAGTGCTAATAAATCAGTGGACCTCAGCATGAAGTTCCCATGATAAGATGTAAAACGAATTCCTGGGTACAGGGAAAAATAGTAGGAAAGGATCAGCTCTTTGTCCATCCACCCACATACACAAGGGAAAAATGATAGAACAAACCCATTCAAACAGAAACAAACTTGATAAGATAGATATTCTAATATTTTCAAGAGTTTGTTCCAAAGAAGACTTATTTAGAATGGGGACATAAATAGACCTTTTCCACATCTTATACGCATAACAGCTTCCCAGGCAGTTTCCCTTGTAAGATCTCTGCTTAGCTCATGCCTCAACTTCTCCCCATGATTGGATGATTGGAAACTTGGATAGTAATACACCTGTCCACCTGTATATTTTGCCAGAGTTCCTACAGCAAGATAGCGCCACTAAGTCAGATCTATGATCTTATAAACCAGTGGAGCAATGTTCTGAAAGTTTCATAAATATGCAAACAAAAAAACAGATGAAAACATGTAAGAATAAATTGGCAACTAATAAACAGAAAAATGAGAGACAAAGAATAATGAGTCCTTAAACTATTAAAAATTGAATATGCTATACATAGCCATTGAAAATTGAAACCCAAAAAACCAAAAAAAAAAAAAAACTAAACATGAGTTTAACAGGCAACCATGAATGCAGTGTTAATAAAATAAACAAATCTTACAATAGAAAAATAGTGAAAGATGTTGGAATTCTCATTTTGTTCAGAGAAAACATGCTACAAGCTAAAAGCTTTACATACCTAGGGAGGCTATATCAGTGTACTTGTCACTAAATGCATAAACATTGACTCCTATCTGGTACTTAGTGAAATCAGCAGCCATTTGTTTATAGAATGGATCCTCTGGTATTCTTAAAGTATGTTCCTTATCTGTTCCGTGGACACGAGTATCATCTCCACGCAGCTTTAATCGACCAACACCAAGAGATGGCATGGTGTTCTGAAAAATCAACAATTTCCCACCAAGTTGACTCTGTGAAAAGAAAGCATAGTGAGAGAAAGAAACAGAAGTTGATGCACAAAGAATAATGGAGGAAACTACTTTACATTTAAACAGAGATACAAAAACAAAAAGTGTTGCTTAAAGAAAGCACAAGATATATATGTAAAGCCCCCCTCCATGGGTTGATGCTAGGCTGACCTGTATAAAGAACTTTGAAATCAACATCATAAGCACTGCACACATTGCATAGCTTATTTATAAAATAGAAAATTAAAAAGAGAAGAGACCTAACAATTTGCCCCAAGGCAAAGTCTGAACTGTCAAGTAAAGAACACTTATGGATCTAGTTGTTCTCAGTGTCACAACATCACCTTGCTTTTCCACTCAAAGAATTATTCGTGGACAAGAATTATATTTCAGGCTAAAATTAGATATTTTTAACTAAAGTGCACACTAAATAAATGATGTAGTATGCATTGGTATAAGTAACACACCATAACCATGAATGCCGCCTTTAAAGCAGGACCAAAAGCAGATTCCATATTCATACTGTGCTGAAACATGGAGGGCAGGCTATCTAGAAATGCTTCCACCACACTTCTAGATTCAGACAGATTAACAAGGAGATCATCAGGCAGTGGTACAAATATATCATCCAGATCCGAAACCACCATCATTTGAGGCTGTGTTAATGATGACTGAACAAGGGAAAAAAGAAAACTCAATTTATGAGCTAAATAGCTAGATAAAACCTGCTAAAACTGAAGTATTGCATTAGACACAACTGCATGGCACTTGCCTTCATATTGTAAAAGTGGATTGTGCTGTCATAGGTGATAAACCCAATCTGTGTTCTGGGGAATCCAGGCAAGTCATCCAAACAAGACTTAATAGTTTGGGCAACAATCTATGAAAAGGTCAGACTTTATGTTAGACAACAAAATATACATATATGTAATGTATGCAAACAGAGGAACAAGCCAAACAACCCACACATGGAAGTCAAAACATCAATCGAGTTCTAAATAAAAGGCACGCAAAATGGCACACCAACATACAGACTTAGTAATTGCCTAGATGAAAAAAAACATATTCTTTCTTGATTTAACTAAGGAAAGTTAGAAAAACAAGAACAAAATAATCAAACAGTCATAGAGAGAGAAAGAGTTTATTTTTTCTTTAACAAATAACCATGACTATTTCCTTTACCAGTTTTGCTTGCAGGAATCACATATCAAACATTTTGCAAGCATTGTGTTTACCAGTGCAAAACAAATCAACATACATCCAGATGTAGTTTACTCAGCAGACCTATATATGAAGCACCACAATCTGTCAATGGACACTTTTCTCAACAAGTGAGAAGCACATATGAGATATAATATCATTATTGCAAAAAGTCATGCTTAACACATCACAACCAAGATATCAAGGAGAGGACTCTAGTCCTTAGCTGGAAAAACTCACCTCAATCATACCACTTTGAACTGCTGATATTGAAACATCAATCAGAAAAAAATATAGTGGCGGCATTGGTGGCCGCACCATATATTCAGTTGGAGCAACAAATTCCACACTACCCTTTTTAAGCTCAGGTCTCCCATCCAAATCAATTCTTCTTCCAGTGGCATCTAAATGGGCAAAATACTCTGCAGGAACTGAACACCAGAGCTACATCAGTGCAGCAGCTATGCTTACAAAACAGCACAAGAAACTGGAAACAGAAGATGTTCAGCAATGCCACACAGCCAAACTGCAAAGAACATTTATTCCCAGGGAGAGTAAAAGTGATACATGAAATCCATGTAAAGAAAGAAAAAAGACTGGTAGCCATCCATGAATTGGCCACGCTATAAGAATATACACCATTATGCAACTTTTTTTAATTTTGCATTAAATTACAGCCATTCCCAAAAGTCAATGAGAAGAAAATGTTAAACAGCAGAGAAATAAGCTAGGAATAAGAGTGCCATACAGTCATATTAGGCACATAGAACCAAGGTATATTTCCAATTATCAATCACGAACTGATAGCGATCAGATATATAATGTACCTCAGGGGACACACTAGTAGTTAAAAGCTTAGACTTTTATTCTAGAGGTTTTGGATTCTAATCCTAGGAAGGGGAAATAGGATTCATGGAAGTGAGGAAAGTTACCTCTGTTATGTAGCTTACAGCTTAATGGGCCTCCTAATGGACCCAAAAAATAAAAGTAATCATATGCATACAAATTTATGCTCATTCACACCTCAAACATTGTCCTATGGGAAGCAGTTAAATAGAAACAAGTAAATAAGCAGCATAAAAATAAAGTCCAAGGATCTACGACCGATTACATGAACTCAGACTAAAGATTACTATTTCCCGTTTTATGGTGATACAAGCAAGCAAAACAGTCATAAACCTTCCAACTGCCAACTTAAACAGTACAAGAACATGATGTGGAAGTAGGAGACAGATTAAAGGCCATCCCTGAGTCAGTTTTATCTTCCAGTGCATAAATTTGCCTCAAAGACCATAATTCAGTCCTGGTCAAATTGTAATAATTTAGCCCAGGGTGGGTCTATTCTCAGGACCTATATGTGCTAACTGCAAACAGAGCCTTTTGTACCGTCCCACAGTTTGAAATAGCACAGTTATGACTGAGTAATTATCAGAAAGCAGTTTTGACATACCATCATTAAGTAGAGAACAGAGGTTGCAACGCCACTTTCTTCCAGCATCAGTAAATGTTATGTACGGATTCACATATGTGCGACATCTTCTACACCGTATAATGCCAGTTGAAACAAAATTAAGCACTGGTACCTCCTCCTGAAAAACAACAATACACAAGGAAGATGGAATATGTTCACTTGACTGGGAATAAGAGCATTCACAAATTTTCTTTTCAATTTGATGGCAGAGAGACTCACTCCATCAGGAGGCTCAGCAAGAGGACAAACCACTGCTCCAAGAGGTAAATGCCACCTTGAGAACAAGGACTGGGAATTTGGTATTGCACTGGTGGTCAGACGTAAATATTGAGGATTGCAATTCATTGCGTATGCATCACCCAATGAATTTGGCTCTATATCTCCATCCAATGGTCTCGGCAGTGCCTTCGTATCAAGACCAGGGTCCGTTGTTCCTGGAACAGACCCAATAGAGAGTGAGCTGAAATCTTCTGCCAAGCCTTGGATACCACCCACTGGAGGCATAGAGGCTGGGTATTGCATTTGATCCCTTGAATGCAACCCAAAGGAGTTTGCTACTTGTGGAGGCTGAACATAAGCTCCTTGCTGAGAAAGAAAAGGAGGAGGTGGAGCTGGCACACTAGGCGCATACCTTCCTTGCTGGAACTGAAAAGGGGACTGCATGGGAGGAGGTTGCGAAACTGCATTTGAGTGCTTCACATATCCAGGAAAAGCTGAATTTGATGTGGCCTCAGCAACAGGAAAAGAGGACTGAAAATTTGGCCTTGGTGCGGCAAATGATAAGTCTGAGGAAGACTGAGTAACATTCATACTTGATGGCGGAGATCCCATTGGCACAGATGGCACCTGTGCTTGTGGACAAAAAGAAGGCCCGGAGGGTACTTGACTGAAAGGAGGTTGGAATGGTGGTTGGGTGACAGGTGAGGCTCGATCAATTAGACCTTGAGGTCCAGAAGGAAATGGTGGTGTTGGAAAACGCAAGGAGGCTCCAGCCGTGGGCAGAACATTTGATGTTGACACAGAAGGCACAGATGGATCATTAAACCTAGGTGGCACAGTAGGTCTAAAGCCAGATGTCTGTGATCCAACTGGAGGCCCAGAGATCATAGAGGGCATGGTAGTTGGAGGAGTAGATGAAGTCGGTCTAAAGCCTGGGGCATCTGATCCAACCATAGGGCGAGATGTTGAAAACGGCGTAATTGTTGGAGGCACAGAAGAAAAAGGAGGAGAATTTGGACGACCAGGATTTTCAGTCCCCATGGCTTTCAGAAAAACAACTATGTATGTCTAGTTGATATAGCTATGCCTCCACAAGCTACCCTGCCAAAACAAGCATTGGAAGTGTATATCCAGTAAGATCACCAAAACAAAAATGATAATGCAACTAAGCCTGCTCCTCCTCATATTTGAAGTAACGCAAATGACCATTAGCGTATTTAAGGGACATTTAAAAAAAAAAAAAAAAACTAGGAACAAAAACCAAAAAGGTGTTATAAGCTACCAGTTTGATGGCCTCAAAACGTATAGCAACAATTCATCGCAAAACTAAAACTATGACAGGACACCAGAAGTAGTCAAGAAGTAATAATTTCTTTAAAATTTTAACCACCAGAATCAAGTGACGCATGAGGTGGGCCGGGGTAGGGAGTGCCAATCCCATACCCTACCCGACCCGACCATGAAGCTTCAAACAAATCCCCCGTCCCCCTCTCCGGCCCAAATCCTCGAATCCGGCAGGGAGAGGTTTGAAAGTCCGATCCCCCGCGCTGCGTCCCCAGTGGAGATCGCGGATCCCCGCCCCATCCCTGTCCCCGACGCGACTCTTTAATTACAAAGTCAAATTGGAAGCCAATCTTGGAAAATAAATCGATTAGGGAAAATAAAGCACCTAGCTGGAGAACTACACACGGAAACTAGGAGGGAAAATAAATCAAAACAACCGTAAGCAAGGGAGCCGGCAGCTTCAAATCACAGCAGGCAACCGGCGGCAGGAGAGGGAGTGATCGGGTTGAGGTCGGCGGCCTGTGGAGCCCGGGCAACCGTCGGCAGCGATGGTTCCAATCTCCTTCCGCTCCTCGCCTCTCCCGAGTCTTCGAGTTTAGATTTTTCGGCCACCGATCGCGCTCGTCGCTTTGCGAATACAGGATGAATTTTGTCGGATTCCGGAGCCGGTAACGAAGAAGCCTGGGTGGGCGGTGATCCCGGAGCCGGGTCAAGCTATAAGGACCAAAAAGAAAGGCAAGGGCGGTGTTGGCCTCGGACGCCGTGAGATCGCGCTGCTGGATGGGGGCAGGCCTGACGGGATCATTAGGGATTGACGTCGCAGATGCCGCAACTACTGTTCGGTTTTCCCTAGTTTCGCGAGAAGCGTCGATCTATATTCTGCTTTCAGTTCACTTCTGATTTGGGGTTACAGACTATTTCTAATTCTGACTCCATATCCTCATCCATCTTGATTTTGCTTCGGTTGCCCCCAAATTGGTTTGTTTTCTTAAAAAGATTCACAGATCCATATACCCTCTATCCGTATTAACGAAGCTAAGGGAAACTCGTTAATATATTTATATTTATTTATAAAAATATATATTTATTTAATTTAAATTTTAATTTTTAAAATAAATTAACAACTAGTTTATAAGATTTTTATTATTTTAATACAATTAAACTTTAATAAACATAAAAATTATTTAATTTATTCAACTATAATCTAATATATATTAGTATATAACTCAATTTTAAATGCATCTATTTTAGAATTTATTTTTTTCTTTATTTTTAAAGAAAATTATTTCTGAATTTTGAAAAAAGAAATTAAATTTATTTGTATTAAAAATGATCATTTAATTTTTTTTATTTTCTTTAAAAATATATATTTAAATTTATTTTTAAAGAAATATATTTATAATTTATTTTTAAAACAAATTTATTTAAAATATAAATAAAAAATATATTTTAAATAAATAAATACAATAAATCTTTACATTCTACACATCTAATATTAATACTAATGCGCATATAAATTATCAAAATTTTTAAAAAATTAATTAAATACTTATATAATAATGTTTATAATATTTAAAATTAAATTAATAATTAATTTATGAATTTTTAAATATTTTAATAAAATTAAAATTTTAATATTTATTTAATTGACTTATATATAATCTAATATCTATTGCAATTTGATTAATTCATATTAATAACTTTTTAACATATATTTGAAATTTGTCCAACAAAAATACTAATAATTAGGAAAAATTTTAAAAATGACAATAATTTTTAAAAAATTACAAAATTTTCTTTTTATTTTTTATTGAAGAAATATTTTTATAAATATGGTTTTTAAAAAAATAAAAAAATTATAATTTAAATTTTTATTTTACATTTTATTTGTTAAAAAATACTCTCAAGTTTATTTTTTAAAATTTTAATAATATCTTAATTTTTATTCAAGTTTTAATTTTTTAAAAGATTTTCATAATATATAATATTTGATATTAATTTAATAATTAATTTATAATATTTCTTATGAGTTTAACAAAATTAAAATGTCACCGTGCATTTAATTTACTCAATATACTCAATTTCAATATAATACTCATTATAATTTATCTTATTTATGTCAATAATTTTTTTTATATATCTAAATTTTATTTAAAAAATCTTAAATTTTACTTATTGTTATCTCATAGAGAAAAATGTATTTTTAACTTCATCTTTCTTATAAAAAAATATTTATAATTTAAGTTTTTTTTGTTTTTCTCATTTTTTTTCTTGAAAAAATATTCTCAATTTTATTTTTTATTTAAAAAATATAAATAAAAATATAATTTGTAATAAATATAATAAATCTACATATTGCATAGGTTTAATACTAATTATTTTGAAATTTTCATAAGAATAAATTTAATTTTAATTAATACTATTAATATTAAGATTATAAAAATTTTTAATCAGATATACGAGAGTAAAAAAGTTTAAATAAATAAATAAATAAACGGCTTTAAATACATCGTAGTTCGTGCAAACGGTCGAGCCAAGAATTTCCGGAATATAAAATAGCAATAAAATCAAGCCAAATTCAAATTGTCAATAGGAGCACTTGCTTCTGGTGACATTTTTTGTGGCCTCGTCAGCGTTTGCGTGCAACGAGTTATTATTTTAACCGTTGCTGGCGCAACCAGTTCTGATTATTATTTCTTCTGTTGCGAATTTATACAACTTCCTTGCTGCTTTCTCGAATCATTTCTTGTTGTCGGAGCATCGCTTCGGACCAATCATTAAGACATGATCGGATTGTTCTGTCTAGTCAAAATACGAGACTATGAAGCCTCTGCCATGTCCCTTGAGTGCTGAATCTTGATCGTGGGATGAGCAGGCATGTGGGTTAAATGTGGACACAGAATTTTTGGGTAATTATAACTAAAGTCCTGCCATTTCCCTCGTAATTTGCTTTAAGGACTTGTTGTCGTGGACTTGAGAATGTGATTGTTGATCTCTGCTCAGATCGCATCTGGAGGCTTACCGACAAAAGTGCTAGCCTCGAAGGATTCTCTAGCGTTCAATGTTGTTGGTGTTGTAAACAAATCGAGTCCAGACTTGGTATGTTTTTATCAAGCAAAGCTCGAACATGAAGATTGAAGCTCGTAAAGCTAGACTCGAGGTCGTGCCCACACAAAAATCCTACCAATATGAGGTTGAACAATACAAAGCTTGACTTGGGTTAGCTTATTCATGTCATTACTCCTTGCCCTCTCTCTAAGACAATTGAAACGTACATGTTATGTTACCAACAACAATAATAGGGATGCAATTAGATTGATTTAAATGAGTTTGATATTTGGATTTTAATTAAATTATTATTTAATGATTTTATTTTTAAAAAAATTAAAATTAAATTAATATAAAAATAAATTAAATTATTAATAATTATATATTGATTTATTAGTTTAAATTATATTTATTAAAATTATTAGATAAAATTAATTTATTATGAAAATTATTAAGTACAAAATAATTTATATATTTTTGACTTCTTATATGTAATTTTCAAATTCAAGAATTATTATTCTTAAATCTCGTGTCTAAATTGTGTGGTGTTGGATTATTTAAGGGGGTAAATATTAGACCTAACATGAATTATATGAAGTAATTAAGTGACTAATAAAAAATTATCAGGTTAAAATTAAAAATAATTAGAGAGAGGATTTTGTTACACACATTTAAGAAACTTTTAATCAAGATAAAATGAAAATTTATAAAAAGAAATATATCTCATTTAAGGAATTAATGACTAAAAATTTAAAAATAAAAATAATTAATAAGAAATAATTAAAATATTTAAAATGACGAAATAATTAAAATATATAAATAAATTATGTATACAAAAATTTAATTAGATTATTTAAATATTTTTAATATTTGAGGAATTATAATATGTTGAATGAAATTTAATAATATAATTTAATTAATTGTTAATTAGTAATAAATTAAAAAATTAAATTTATTTATAATTATATTATATAAGAGTAATTAATGAAATTATATAATAAAAATTAAGTTAAATTTAATTTTAAATTTATGAAATTTTAAAATTAAGTAAATTATATTTAAAATATAAAAATTAAAATACAATTTTATTGAAAGTTGTTACTTGTTCTTGAGTAAGATTCAAAATTAAAATTTTTTATAAATATCTAATATACTTGTTCTTGAGTAAGATTCATAGATAAAATCTTGCTAACAATTAGGGATTTTGACCCCTTTTCTTTCTCGCCTCGGCAGCACAGAATTTGTGTAAGTTATTTTGGCCCCTTCCTGGACCAACAAATATCATATATTATTTGTGAATTATTATTCTCTAAGTAATATTTTTACTATCCAAATGATATTGTAATTATATTTAATAAATAATCTGATTTATTTGTAAATAATAAATAATAATTATTATTATTATTTGCGTATTTATTTAATAAATATCGCTCATTATTCGCATTGGCTTCTTTAAATGGAAAACCTCTGGTGTCTATTTCCAAAGTGTTACTGCCAATCTAAGGTTAGAAGCATATTCTTTTAAACCATTGATCTATGCTTCATTTTTTCTAACGAGGAAGCTGTCTTTTTCGACACGATGCAAGTTAAAGAAACGCAGAGATAGGATGTGCAACGGGCATTTCCGACGAAGGAAATGCATACATGCAATTAGCAGGTCGATCTGGTGATTGATTATTTGATTTATGGTATTTGATCTAATTTTCCATTTTTCTTTGATTATTTTTCTGGATGGATGATGATGATGAAGAGTCCATTTGTTATGTGTCAGGCATAATGCAACGTTATAAGTCAGCAGACCAGAGCCATCATTTCATTTCTTGTGACATTACACGATATTCAATAAGGAATCATTTCATTCACCACTTGATAAGGCCATTTTCGGTTGAGTAATCGCCTACTAAAAATACGTACTAATGTCTTGAAAACATACTTTTTTTTTTCTTTTTATATACGAATTTTTAGGGAATATATATATATATATATATTTTTTATTTTATTTTATTTTTTTTTTCGGTCCTGATTTCATAGCTCTTTTATGATAAGTAAGTAGCCCGGGGCATTTGTTCTTAATAACAATGATCGAATTTATATATTAATTAAAAGTTTCTGAATTAGATGAATATATGTGAAATTTTGATTTTGATTTTGATTTTT
The DNA here is from genome assembly GCA_019804595.1 of Bruguiera parviflora. Classification (NCBI taxonomy): domain Eukaryota; kingdom Viridiplantae; phylum Streptophyta; class Magnoliopsida; order Malpighiales; family Rhizophoraceae; genus Bruguiera; species Bruguiera parviflora. Next base: position 1,832,722 of record CM034049.1, read on the forward strand.
TTTTATTTTTTGCAGTTTACACCACGATACTTTCAACCACAATAGTTGTCGTTGAGATTGTAAATTCTTGCATCGTGAAAATATATGAATTTAACATGGTTTATAATGTTAATAATTTATAAACTTATTTATTTACAAATTCAAATTTTTTGGTAAATTTGATATTCCAAAATATTATTTGACATTATATTAAAATAAGTTTATCCCTTTCTTTTACGCTTATCACTTGGTACTTTGATTATTTTCATATTTTTGGTCTAATTAAATCAATCCAACCTCATTGAACTTAATACTTAGTTTGATTTATTCAGCATAATTTTATTTTATCACTTATTAATCAAGTTTGACACATGTTAAGATAAGGTATTAAAAATATAAAATTACCCATTATTAAAATGTAATAATATAACATGATTTATAATATTTATGAGTATTTTTATTTATTAAATTAAATTTTTAGATGACCTTGAGCTTATAGAGGATTATTTAGTTTCTTTAGAGGCAACAAGTTAAAATAAGCTAGTTTATCAACATTACCCATCAGTTGTTTTACTTTGCTCGCACCATGGCCTCTAGCAAATGAAAAAAAAAAAAAAAGAACAATATGAAAATAATAATAGAGTAATACACTAATTTTTTATATTAAATTTTATTTATTTGCACAATTAAATGAGTAAAACTAAATAAGAAGTATATTAAAAAATTGGTCTTAAATTTTATAAATTTTTATAATTAAGTTTTAAATTTTTCAATTTTATTTAAATTATATATCTTTAAATTTATTTTAAACCAGTTTTTTAAAACAAAAATAATCAAAACTTAATAAAAAGTATACATTAATCAAATACAAATTATTAAAAAATAGAAATCTTTTATTCAAAAAAGTTCAATTTAAAAGATATAGAATTTAAATAAAAATATAAAAAATAAAACATTTAATTATAAAAATTTGAAATAAATTTTTGTGCATATCTTCTGAAAAAAATATAATTTGATCATATTTTTATTATATTATTATTATTTTTAAAATATTAATTGGAAAAATGTCTGCTGCGACGACGCTACGGCTTTGAGAGTGTTGTGAAAAAGAGCGTCAGCGCGCCATGGTTTCATCGAATTAAAGACGTAGAACCTCCTTTGTTGTTCTAGGAGGTAAGACCTAAGCGTCTCGCAAACCAAACCACTCAAGCACTTGAGATACGAGGACGACTTGCGGTCCCCCTCGACATGACAGTGCTCTCAAATTACGGGGCCAAGTACAGGCGCATCGGTGGTCCCCAATTGGACCTAAACCGCAGCCATTGGTCGGAACTACGAACACGACACCACTTGCATATGCAAATCCACTGGTTAAGTACAACCCCCTGTAACCTACCCTTTCGCTTTCTTGGGTCACAGCTGTGGCAAAATTGACCATTCTTCAATATTCATTTTTAAATATCAGTGGCAAAGCCATTAAGGGCAATTTTTAGCTACAAATAAATTAGATTCCAAAAATAGGCTACAAATAAGCCGACAATCTTGGCATGTTCAAGTTCCAATTATTTACTGAGCACATCTAAAAATTAAGTTTAGTAATCGGTATCCTTTAGTTTAAAAAAAAAAAAAAAAACTAAACCGAATATAGTTTGAGAACAAGTCTGCCAACCCGTATTTTTAACAAGATTAATCAACCAAATTGTTACAATTTTTAATTCAAATATATAGTTATAAATATGTAACATATAATTTAAGAAATAGTCAATTATTCTTGAGTTTTAATTAGTCGAAATTCAAGTTATTCAATCTTGACTCTCCAATAAATGAATTTCAAAATTAGACATACAATCTTTGATTCAGATAAATAAATAAACCTAAACGGGCTCATATGAAACTAGGTTGCTGCTATTGCGTTTGGGAGGAGAGAAAAATAGGAGGGCGAGAGAAAAATAAAAGAAAAAAAAAACAGAGTTAAACTCGTGTTTTTTAAAATTTACGAGGGAGAGGAAATTTTTCAAACTCATGTTTTCCTTTTGATTTACCAAACCCATTATTTTGAATTTTAGGACGAAAATTGTTGATTTTTCTTCCACTTAATTCATAAAATGACTAATTTCTTCGTATCGTGTCTTTTAACACTCATCAATTTTAGTTTAAAAATAAAATAAGAATTATCTTGCATTATTTTTTTCTCTCGCTCTTCACTCTTTTTAAGTAAAAGAATTTTAATTCTTCTTCTATCGCGTTATTCTTTCACAAATATAAATTGAATAAAAAAATTTATTTCCTTCCACTTTTAATTCATCTTATTTTATTTTTTTTCCCCAAGTTGTCATTCCAACGAAGGGAAAGCCCTCGGTGTGGAAGGAGTGATTGATTTTGTGCAGGAGAAATCGAAGCTTTGTGCGTTACTAGCAAACATACGATGCACTCACACTCGATCATATCTCTCAGAAAATTGCTCGTCTCAATTATGCCATTCGGTGTGTGGGTATTCGCTGAAAGGCATACCCGACCCGTTTAACCAGAGAAAACAAATGATTGCATGCTACTGCTCACAAGCATCATCATCCATTGTGATTTGTTGGGGGGTCCCTTTCTTGACTTCTAGCTACCTGCACCTTCCTTCCATTTGCCATTATCCGTAGGCATCAACTCTCTCTGATATCTCTTTCACGAAGACACTTCACGCGTTAAAATTTTAAAAATATGTATCTTTAAAAATTTGAATTCTAATTTTTTTTTAAATAATGTATAAAATTTATGAAAATAAAAAATCACTTATCGCATAACTTATGATTTAATAAAATTTATAATAAAATGTTTTTTATATAATATTTATACGCCTCGCAGCATCATAATCGGTAGGAAAACAACTCGGAGGATAAAAAAGAAGTGTAAAAAGACAAACACTCGAGATATATTTAAATATAAAGACAGATTTAAATATGAATGTACTAATCTTTAAAGCCGGTCGTTTGGGGACGAAGGTCCAAGGGAACGTTTTGATCTTGGAGTGGAGCAGATTAATGGAGACCATGGTCTGGAATCTCATACTGGAATTCAATGCATTAACACATGGTAATACTATTTTTCTAAGAATTTCATGTCACCATGAAAAACACGATAATGCCACATTAATCTCATAAATACACATACAATTTTAATTTTATATATATACAGAATATTTATTTAAATTTGGGAAAACATTCTTGTGAACATTCTTGTGTTTCAAAATAATAATAATAATAAATTGGCTCTATAATTGATGTGTGAACTCAATATTTTCAAACTTAAAGGAAAATTTTATGGACTCAAAATTCAAGGTCAATGAACACTTTTATTGATATCACAACTATTATTGTAAGTTATTTTATAGACGTGAAAAACAAAGATGTTGGCATTATTTTTTGAATGGTAAAGCTGTTGCCAATTTCTTGATAAGTTTAAATAAAAGATACGTTGCATCCATCTAACAATTATCGTAGTAATGAATGTCAATGAATTGCAATAATATTTTCGAAAAAAAAAACCCCCAGCTATTTGTCAATTTAAGTTTTGTTTTAATAGGAGGGCTTTAAAGTTGATTTTGTTGCGGAACACTATCTAACTATTTAATTTTCTTTGTCGATGATGTATATTTCTTCTTTCTTTCTTTTTTTTGTTTTTTGTTTTTGTATATTACTTAAGAAAGCGATATAAAATTAACATGTTAATATCATAAAATAAATTGTTAAATACTATTCTGGTTAATTAAACTGAAAAATCAACATACTAGTATTTAGATTAAAATATTAAAAAGACATTCTTGCTATATGTGTTAAAATAGGATAAAATGCATAACAACTTGCTAATCCTACTTAAAAAGTACCGAAACTTTTTTATGGGGTAAAATATTAAAGCAATGTGAATTATCTTAAAGTAATGTCTATTATAACTTGCTACTCCTACTCTAAAAGGTTCCAAAAAAACTTTTTTTTTTTTTTGGGGGTAAAAACCTTAAAAGTAACGTCAATTATAACTTGCCCCTCCTACTCTGAGAGGTTTCCAAAAACTTTTTTGGGGTCAATCCTAATATTGCGATCACAATTATTGTCTCTTGGAATAAATTGAGTGCGATTGAATCTCAACATAATCTTATAAAGTTTCAATCATAAACAAATCCAATCGAGCAAAACACCTCGTTTAAATTGAAATTTAATTGAAAAAAAAAAAAAGAACGATCAGCCTCTTTTGTTAGAAATACCATCGATTAGCCACCAGTCAATGATCAAGATTAATGGGTTGCAGGCTGATGAGCTACCAGATCCAACACCTACAGAACAAGGGAAAAAACAAAAAAAAAAAAAAACAAAAAAAAGAGTAAGCTAGATTATAACTTAGTGTAGTTTTATAGATTTTAGGTTCAAAAATTTTGAAATAAAAATTGTCCATTCAAAATTATGATAGTTAATTTTATTTTATTGAATTAATCTAAATTTGTAGATATCTTATGTAAGATTTATTATGAATATACCTTTAGAACGTGATAGATAAAATCGAATAAGATAATATTATGACAATAAATTAATAAGTCAAAATTCCTCGCCAAAACTCACCGATTTCAGGGCTTTTCAAATTTTACTCAAGTGAAAGAAGACGATTCCTTGTCTCTCTCTCTTTTTATCAAATTCAAATGCCTTTATTTTCTTTTTCTGGTCAAATAAAGTAATATTTCAACTATGGGTTCCCTCCGATCGAGATAGACATGGCCAACCAGAATCGAATTAGTTTGCAACCAGAACCGAACCATAACCAATTTTTATAACTCTAATTCGAATCAAAACCGAATACAGAAACAGTTTAATTACCGTTTCGCACCTTAAAAAATATTGAACTAACGGTTGAAATCGGTAGTTCCACTAAGAAATTTAAAAACAAAACAAAATAAAAGAAAATAAAAAGGACAACAGTGTGAAGACTTTGATCCAACAGCCCCCCCTCCCTTTTTTTTGTGAAGAAGTGTTTAAAAATTAAAATTATTATTTTTATTTTTATTTTTTTGGAAAAAGAGAAAAAAATTATTAAACTGTATCGAACCAAACCAAACCAACCTTATGATTTTGAATTGAAATAGAATCGGACCAAAATATTAACAAATCGAAATCTTGAACCGGACTATAATCTCTAATTCAAAGGAACTGAAACTAAATTATCGCTCTGCGGTTTGAATTGAATTCCTCTAAACTTTTGAATCAAAGTTCAGAATTAACACTGTTAGTTGAGAACCGAATCTTAAACTGAACCGGACCGTAGTCATTCTCACATCGAGAGAGAAGGGGTTAACGTAGGTAATCTCGTTCAATCGAGGCAAGAAAAAGACCGGGTCGGTCTTGTCAGCGCGAGTGGGTCGGAACCAGGAAGTGAAGGATAGCAATTTTGGGTCTCCGGCAGGACACCCCCGCCCCCCAAAGCCTTCCTTTCCTTTCTTTGCTTTCGGAGCTCTTTTCTCTGCTGTCTTCGGAAGGCACACGATCCCCCCCCCCGGCGCCCCCAAACAAAAAAAAAACAAAACAAAACTAAAAACAAAAAGAAAAAGAAAAGAAAAGAAAAAAGGGCAAAAGGATAGTGGGCCCCAGTGAGTCAGTAACAACATTTCTCCTTTAAATTTCTTTATCTCTAGGGTTTTTACATCTTCTTCTTTTTCTTTTATTCTTTTATTTTTATTTTTATTTTTATTGTGATTCTTTTGGCTTTGGCGTATTGAATCCTCCTTCTATCTTCTTTCTCTCTCTTCTTCTTTTCGATCTCTACTTTCTCTGCTAGAAATCAGCGTTCCACTGTTGCTCTGATCCTCTGTTCGAAGCCCTTTGGGTTCTCCGTATATTTCATTCTAATCCCATGGCTTTGTTGGGGGTTTTTCGTTTATTGGGTCTTCGTATTTAGCGTCACCTAAAGATTGAATACTTGCTTGTTGAACTTTCTTTTCTCTCTCTCTCTTTCTCTCTCTTTTTTTTAATTTATTGTTTCTTGTTGTTGTCGTTCTGATCCCCCGGGATCTTCCTTGGAATTTGGGGATTCCAAACAAGGTCCTTCTTTTTTTTTTTCTTTTTTTTTTTTGGGGTTTGGGTTTTTCACTATCGCGAGAAATTTGGTTTTCGTTTCCACTCATGGCTTATCAACCGATTCCGGGTCCTAGTTCCGGGTCGAGCTCCAGTTCGGGCTTTCAATACTTGAATTCCCCTTTTGGAGATACCACCTACACCAAAGTGTTTGTTGGGGGACTTGCCTGGGAGACGCAGAGTGAGACCATGCGCCGCTACTTCGAGCAGTTTGGGGATATTCTAGAGGCCGTCGTTATCACCGATAAGAATACCGGCCGTTCGAAAGGCTACGGTTTCGTGAGTATTTTGTTTCTCTATTCTTTTTCATTTTGGTATTTGCTTTATTCAGCCTCCTCATCGATGTTTTTAATTATTATGGTTAACAGACCTAGTTGATTTAAGGATCGGAGCGTTTTAGCTGCCTATTTAAAGGAATAAAATTTAGTTTATTCATATGCCCTTGATTGTAATGGTGAATTCTGGCACATCTGATACTTGGGGAATTTGAAAATGGGCTTTTTTTTTTTTTTTGTCCTTTCGCTCGAGTTAAGTTATTTTCTGGATGGCATTAAAATAACTTGGTCTTGGTTTGCATTTGTGTGGAGGGTGTAGGTGACTTTCCGAGAACCAGAGGCTGCTAGGAAAGCCTGTGCTGACCCTACTCCAATTATCGATGGCAGACGGGCAAATTGTAATTTGGCTTCACTTGGCCGACCACGGCCACCCCCGCCTTATGGTATTGTATTGCATTTATGTTTTGCAAATTATGATCGTCACCTTGATTGATATGTCTGAACTTGGATGTGGATTCTGATATGTTATATGCTGTGGCGTCTGGTTGCAAGGGGCTGCTAATTTTCAATACCAGATTGGTCTTGAAGGGCCAAAAAAATAAAAAAAAGACATGGAGTCAGACTTTTGTGCTGAAACTTGTCAATTTTATGTTTGGAATGTTATAAATGTCATCTTGGGTTTGAGGTTCATGGAAGTGAGGCGTTCTAGTAAATAAACACTTGTCCTTTGTATTGCTCTCCACTCTTGCCAGTAATATTCAATAGCCTTCCTTGAGTTCTTGTTGCAGTTCTATGTTTCCTTTTTGCTTACTGCTCACTGCTCTGTTTTGTTGTAGGACGATTAAGACCAGCCACCCCGTACATTGCAAGTATGCAGGCTTCTCGGGGGACTTATGTTGGAAGTTTGGGCTACCAGCAACCACTTTCTTATGGCTACCAACAAGGGTTAATGTACCATCCTTATGGGTAAGTTGCTTATATTCAGTGTAATGTAGTATGGCAGAGAATGAAAACTTTCCACATTTTGCAATATTAGTCATTTAACCGTGGAGCAGTTGCCCCCTACCTTTCAGGTTCATGTCCTGTCTGTACAGATGTAATGTGGAGCATTCCTTATCAGCATTTGCATCGCTAATGAGCTCATCTTGTTTTTTGTCATCACTTGACTAGCCTAGTGGCCTATGTTCAGCTTGAGGAGTTGTGATATGTACCAATTAATATACTTGCATTGCCTTTTTAATCATGTTTTGCCCATATTACCCAAATAAGGAGACAAATGGCAGATTTTTTTTTCTTTTTCCTTTTATTAAGATTGGGTACATATCCTTTGCAACTACCTCCCCTTCTCTTTTCTTTTGTTTTCCTCACAAATGGCTATTCATGTATGTACCAATCACATCATCGACCTTTCAGTTGCTCTAGGAAGATTTAGACAGTTTCCTAGAATTCGGGGTTCATTTGACAAAACTACAGTGATGTGACGCGGTGTGATTGGTAATTGCAGGAATGCAAAAACTGGTAGTTGCAGAGGATATGTGCCCCAGCTCAATGTTTATTGAACAGGCAAGATCACAGTTGTGGTTATATAGAAACAGGGGTACAATAGAACAGAGTCTCTAAAGACTCTTGGTTTGGGTTGATGAGTTCCTTATATTGGCTGATTTGTCCCCTTGAAATGCATAATGGCCAGTCAAATATAGGATGGAAAAGTAATAAACTGCCTTTTCAGTTTTAAGAAGCTTTTTTATTGCTCTTTGCATCCAGCATCATGCTCCCTGAAAAAATCCTGGAGATACTGTTAATCTTCTCCACATCTTTAATTATTTTTTCCCTATCAATGCAGCTATGCGGCTTATGGACCTGAATATGTGTACCCACAGGTGAATTCTGGCAGCCATCTACAAATTATTTCCTTTTGTATTGAAATTGCAAGGCTTGCAAAGCTGATAACTGCTTGGCTTCTCCTGATTTTTTTTATCCTTGTTATACTTGAAGGGTGTCTACAACCCTTATGCTGGCCAGCATTACCTTCAGATATACGGGATGCCTGGGGCGGTAAGCCCCACCGTATATCCTTATGGACAGATGGGTCAAACTCTTCCTGGAGGTCATGGCTATACAACAGTACAGGGATATACCATTCCGCATCAGATTATGCAGTTTGGTGGAAGCGTTAATGCCATAACAACATCTCCAATGGCAACAATTCAGGCACCATATCCCACAGGTAAATATGTCAGGTTAGAAACTTCTGCTTGTTTGACAAAAATATGACACTTTGGTAAAAGCGAGATCGAAACTTGTTTCTATATCCTCTTACTGGTAGCATCACAATCTTATTTTGCATGGAATTGTCGTGAAAGAATGTAAAATATCCACGTATTTAGCTTTGATTTCTGAAAGAGAGGTTCACTGGTACATGTTACTCCAGTGATTGCCATGCAATTGAAGCCTTGTTTGTTTTAGGTATGGCGCCACCTGTTCCAGCACAAGCACAGTTCATTGTTCCCGCTCCTTCTTCTCAGTATATGCAAGGTAGTGGTTCTGACCAAGCAGCTGGGTGAGGAGTTGATCAAGGTGATGCATTTGCCAATACTTGTGATGATTCTATGTGTTGGTTCCACTGTGATACAATGCAGACAGATTTATTCTTTCTTTTAACAGGTGTCCTTAAGACTGCAGCAGGACTAAGAGCAGCGGAACTGCTACTAGAGTGGCGGGCTTCGAATCTAGCCTTGCAAACCATTTAATTTGCATTCTAAAGGTACAAAGCATTTCTTCTTAGGCATTATTGCAACATACTGAATATCAATCCAGATAAAATTGATAGGAAGGAGAAAAGATAATTGTTTTTACTTATTGAAAAATATACCAGAAAAGTGATCTGAACTATAATTTTAAGGTTCCTTTTCTGTACATTGTGATGCTCTACCATTTAGTTGAATGTACCAGCGTCAGATCATTGAATAAAGTGCTAAAAGATGAGGAAATTTTTGGTTAAATTGGATGAATTTTTCAGTTGTGAATTTTTGGTCGTTTTACCTAAATGTTGTTCTTATGAGAAAAGGATGTGGAACTGATTCTTTAATTGCATATGATATTATCCACGCATGGGAAAATTTATTTGAAATGAGATTTTACATGGTTGATGTCATAAGCAATCGTGTGTGTGTGTGTGTTTTCTTTGTGCAGGTCATATACAGTCATGCTCACCAGAGAAGTCTGATGTCTGGAGTCGCTCCAGTTGGTGGAGAAGGAACGTGGAAGACACCATCTGTTCTTCCATTACCATTATGTTATCTGGAAATTTTTTTTAAAAGAAAAAAAAAAAACCACACATGCTAGTGGCACTCAGGATGAGTGTCTGGCAGTGGGGCGCTGGAATCGGTTTTCGGCACCGTTATTATCATCATCATCATCATCATCATCATCATAGGATAAAGACTTTGTAGAAGGATACATTACAGTCAAGGTATGATTCTTTTTAGGGTCTAGTCCCGGCATTTGGGTGTGCATAGTGGAGTCTCTGGTGTCATATGTGTCCTGCATTGTGTTTAAACGTCACCTAGGTTTTGTGCATATTAGTGTAGGACTTTTTCTTGGGACACTTTTTTTTTTTTTAGCTTCTCCCCTATTAGTTTCTTCTTCTCTCTTCCACACACCCCACCCTTCATTTCTTGTTTAATTGCTCCACCTCCATGACGGGGTTACAAGCGCTGGGCTATACAACGGAGTATGGTCCTCTCAGCTTCTATAAGCCCTTTCGATTTGATGTTCTATTATCCCTTACGCCTTGGTCTCCGTGTAACTTTGATTGGGTAAAAGTTCAACCTCAAAGCACGGGGTAACTTCGGACGTTATTCGGAAGGGTTAAAAAAGTATAAAGGGCAACGTGTAGTCGTAGTTATTATTATTTTTTCGGGGAAACAAAAAAAAAAAAAAAAGACATTCGTTCAGATTTTAATCATCAGTTTTATGAGTTAAGTGTAACAGATCGCAGTCATCTCACACCCATATTGGATGTATTGTACATTCCAACAGGTTGTTTTTTGGAGAGAATGTAATGATCTTGTGATAGAGTGACATCAGAGTTTATTTCTCTCGTTGTGGGACTTTGACTTGGTGCGGAATATTGAAAATTCTCGGTTTCATTGGCTCAGTGTGTGACTAAGAACATCGGCGAGGGCGTCGATGAACTCGGTATGGAAAAATATAACGGGTCGTGGTTATTTCACTGTCATATCATCAAGGAAAAAGTGGAACTTGGACCTTATAAGCGGAAGTATTGCACATTTTAACAGGTTATTTTTCGGGGAGAAAGTAACACAAGGCTCTATTCCATAAGTAGGATTTATCGTTCGAGCAGTGATGGTTTAAATGGGTCTCTCATGGATCGGCAACAGTGATGATCTGATTTAGAATTCAGGGTTGCGTAAAATAAATCCATTCTTCAAGGGACTAAGGTAATTCGAATTTGAGTCGGAGACCGTTCTTCTTTTCAAGATATAAGCACCTATAGCCCTACTCTCTCGTTAAAATTTTCTATTAGGGCTCGCGAGCTACACTCTTCTTAACCTACTTTTTTCAAGCTGCAAAGAAATGTGAAGAGCGAATAGCCGATAAAAGTTTAGAAAATTGGAATGTTTTGTGGCTTGATGTACAGAAAGAGTTTTTCCTATAGTTTTAAAGTTTTCGGATTTACAAAATGCTAATCAAGAACAACTAAAATGCTTCTAATATTCTTAATTCTTCGTATCAACAATTATAAACTTCAATTTTTGATAATAAATAACTGAAAATTGAAAATATTTTTATACGGACAGGATTCCTTTTGGGAATTTAATAAATCAATTAAATAAATTAAAAGCTAACAATTAGAGTACTATTCTCTTTTGAACAAGATTAGGGTACTATTGGAATTCGATTAGAGTGCAATCCTGCGGATAGGCAATGTGGGGATGCTAATAGTTTCCCGATGTGCTCTCGCAGTTGACTTTTCTGTTCATAGTCCAAGTCATCAGTATAGTTGGTCAATTAAATGTGCTCTAGAGATTGACTTTTCTGTTCACAAACTGAATCATCGTTGTAGGTGGTCAGTTTGCATCCGATAAGATTGATGCTAATATGAAATATTTTAAAATTTGACATTGGTGTCATTGTATGTTAAGCTTGCATATTTATGGGCTAGAGAATCATGGTTTTTCTTTACTTGCTGAACGTAGAGGATTGGCGAAGTTTTGTACGTTCATCCGTTACATGTATGTTTTTATTGCAATAATTGTCGTATTTATTCGGTAGTTAGGCCGTCAAATCCCAATTCATTAAGCTGGCGTTAGTAACAAAAATTAACAGCATACGATGGGAGATGATGGTATCATGCACATACCCTACCCACCCTTTAGCCCCCAGCCCATGTACGATAATCCTAGGATTTCCAATCAACCAACCTCAAAGCAGTTGCGGGCTACTCCAATCATTTCTCATCATATTCAAATCAACTGAATATAAGATGGTGGGGACTATCATACATTCTTTCTCATCCAACATGTAAATTTCTGAGACATGCTATGGACGGAGAAAAGAGTTAAAGGGTGTGCAGGTTGTAACAACAATTCTTCCAATTCGAGTTATAAGACCGTTGTTGCAATTAATTGTTTTATTGATCAAAAATAGACATTTACTAACTTTTCATGTTCTTTAATGAATAATTGATTCTATGCTGTAGATAGTGACGCAGTGGAAGTCTACGAAGACAATTCTATAATATATAGAATCAACGGAATCGTAAGACTCAAACCAGACAGGCATCCCTTCTTCCACGGTACGCGTTTAAATGTCTGCGCTCTGGTCGCGTCAACGCCGCCCTCCGGGAAACTCCTATGGGTCGGTCTCAGCCATGCATATCAGTTCCAGAAACAAGGAAAAATAAAAAAAAAAAACAGGGAAAATTGGGTCTCGATTTCCAATTTTTATCTTTATATAATATTTATATGTTTGTCATTATAACCCTGCAATTTCTTCCTCCTCAATTCCTTTGAGAGAGTTAAGTTGAGTTGAGTTGAGTGGAGTGGAGTTGGAGAGAGAGAGAGAGAGAGAGAGGCTCGAGCCTTTAAGTGGAGGAAACATGCCGCTAAAAGTGCTGTCGGCCCTTGACAGCGCAAGAACACAATACTACCACTACAAAGCCATAATTATAGCTGGTATGGGCCTATTTACTGACGCCTACGATCTCTTCTGCATCTCACCAATCATGCACCTGCTTAAACGGATATACTACGAGGGCGAAGACCACAAAAAGAACTACAAGGTGGCTAACTCCACCATGGTGAGCATAGCCCTTCTGGGAACAGTGATTGGCAACGTGGTGCTCGGCAGGCAAGGCGACATAAGAGGAAGGCGCAGCATATATGGGTTCACGTTGACGCTGATGGTCCTCAGCTCCATAGGATGCGGGTTCTCTGTTTGCAAGACCAAGAACTGCGTTCTGGTCAGTTTGGGGTTCTTCAGATTCCTTTTGGGCATCGGGATCGGAGGAGACTACCCCTTATCGGCGACGATCATGTCGGAGTTTGCTAACAAGAGGATACGAGGCGCCTTCATGGCCGCCGTGTTTTCCATGCAAGGTTTCGGAATTCTGTTTAGCTCAGCGGTCTCCGTGATTGTGTGTAAATGTTTTGAGGCTGCGTCCAAGAATCTTACAAAACATAATGCTCCGGAGGATGCCGACATTGCGTGGAGGTTGATACTGATGCTCGGCGCAATTCCGGCTGCACTCACTTTTTATTGGCGTATGACGATGCCTGAAACCGCCAGGTAAAATATATCTGTAGACTTTATATATTGACTTTGCAGAGCCATCCAATCCTCTCTCCTTCCTTTTTCCTCTTCGTTCGTTTCATATATTCTGTTCCTTTTTTTTTTTCCTTAGATTTCCTAAAAAAAAGAAAAAAGAAAAAACTATATATATATATATATATATATATATATATATATATGCTATTCTTTTTACCCTAAATTTTTCCTCAAAGTTTTAAATATCATTGTAAACACCCAAATTCTCTATTTCAGATTTTTTAAATGCCTTTTTTCATATATATATATAGTTAAAATGCAATTTACAAATAAGGAAGATTAGGGTTTAGGGATTAGGCTTCCATCTAACGGGGCTCTTAAAGAAATCGTGTACATATACGGAGCTTCGTGGGAATTTTTGGTAAATTCAATTGATGAAGACTCAACAGCAATTTTTAATAATCCAAGTTTTAGCTATTTCAAAAGTAACATATTTTTCTAAAAGATTTAAATTGAGTCGCAATACTTAAATACAAAATCAATCCAACCACCAAAAATTGTGGTGACTTTAGAAGTCTAGCGTAGATTTTAACGTAGACTCGTTGAATAGGATTGAAGATGCCATTTAGGACGCCGGAGATTGGCCGGATTACAAATGTCCATTTTTCTTTTGGAGGCTGGCTCGGGTCATTTTCCCGAAGTCTCTGGTTCTAGTGTATCGTTATATACAAAACAAGATTAGGCCGATCGGCACTCTGAGGGGCACGAAAGCAAACGTAGGCATCAAGCAATACAACATTTGTTTTCCCACTAATTAATCAACTTGTTTGAAATTAGTTGAGAAAACAGAAATGTATAAATTTCACCAGATGAGACCAAAAGTAACGATGGATACTGAAGAGTATAGATTTTTAGCTTAATGATTAAAGTTAAATATAATCGTAAAAGTTTCTAAAACAAAATAAATCATTTCTTGCGTTTATTTATCTTTTATTGTTATTTTTATGCATCAAAATGAATACTCACATTTTGCGAAAATTCGAAAGAGTTTTAAATATGGCTATTAATTTCTCTCAAAAGTTTTGCTGTAACTCTATTTCATGTTCCTGCTTTTAACTTACATAGATATTTTACATTCTGAATTAATTTTTTCTTGACAGTCAATATTAATGGGATTTTGAGCTCGTATAAAAAAAAACAAAAAAAACAAAAAAAAAGGGTTTCGGTTAGTCTTATATCCCATATGTTTGTAGTCTACAAAAAAAAAAAAAAAAAAAAAGAAAAAGAGAAAGGTTCACTTTGACACGATGTTGCTCTGTTTGAAATGTGAATATCATCTTTGTTACTTAACATTAGTCTCACTCAATACTCTATTTATAACTAAACACGGTTGATAAAAAAAAAAAAAAAAAACTAGAAATCGTTGCCGTAAGAATCACATTTGTAAATTGATAAGCTGCCTTCAAGATTAGAATTGGTTATTGAAGAAATTACCTTACTCACCACCATTTTTGTAAAATTAAGAGTAGGACTGTTACTTTAGCTTTTCTTAAATCTCATAATTTGGAAATTTTGTGCACTGGGGATACCACGTTAGATTGGTGAATTGTAAAATTTTCCCAAAATAAAGTAAAATTTTATACTTGATAAATAGATGTATGCGTGTCATCATAGTTATTAGTTGGTTTTTTTTTGTTCATTTTACAGGTACACTAGCCTGGTGGCTAATGATGTCCAGCAAGCAGCCAAGGACATGGTGAAAGTACTAGACGTGCCGATGGGTCGCATAGAAGAAGACCGCCCGTTACCACCGGGTGAATCATCTTCTTATCCCCTCCTCTCCAAGCAATTCTTGCGCCGCCATGGCCGCGATCTCTTCTCTTGTGCCACGACATGGTTTCTCCTTGACATTGTCTTCTACAGCAGCACCCTATTCCAGTTCCATATATACGAGCGGTTCCTCAAAATGGAAGATGCCAAAAATGTGTACGAAGAAGCTGTCAAAATCGCTTATTTTCAAGCAATTATCGCCATATGTTCCACAATTCCGGGGTACTGGTTCAGCGTGTATTTCGTGGATCGCATCGGAAGGAGGAAAATTCAAATCATGGGTTTCCTCTGCATGGGTTTGGTCTATTTCGCCCTTGGATTGCCATACTCTTATTATTGGCACAAGAACCAAAACGTAGCTTTCTTAATCCTTTTCGGCCTGGCTTTCTTCTTTGCAAATTTTGGGCCGAACACAACCACATTTATAGTGCCCGCGGAGCTTTTTCCGGCGAGATTCAGGTCCACATGTCATGGGATCTCTGGGGCCACGGGGAAGGTGGGCGCGTTAATTGGGTCCCTTGCATTTATGTCGGCTTTTCAGGATCGGGGCCCAACTGATCGAGATTCAAAATCCAAACCAATGACCGCGGCTTTGACCATTCTAGGTGGAGTTTGCCTCGTTGGAACGCTCGTGACTTACTTCGCCATGCGCGAGACTATGGGAAGGTCACTGGAAGAGAATGAAAAAGAAGAGGAAGAAGAAGAACAAAGAATTTCCTTTTCCAGATTTTTCCCTAATGCTAGAGTCTCATCGAGTTCCGGTGGCCAGCCGTGATCATCAACTTAAATAAATTTTATCTCAATCTTATGTGTACTCAACGCTTCCAAGTCTGGGTTACTAGGTTCTTGTGTTATTTTGTGCATTTCCCAGTTTTTTTTTTTTTTTTTTCCACTCGTACTTTTTAGGCCTATGAAATGCTTTAAATAGCCTTTGTGGTTCGAATTAATTTGACACTTAACAGTCAAATTGAATTGTTAGTCTAGTCTCTGAATTTCCAAAATTGCACTTGACTAGGATGAGAGTTAAAATTAGTTAAACCATCGTTGAAGTTTTTCTCTATTTTCTTCTTTTTTAATTTTTTTTATTATTATTTTTTAAAGTTTTCACCGAGGATAGGGAATAATTATTTATTATTTATTTATTTTTTTTTTTTGTTTCATGTTTTTCATAATAATTGACTCCGAAACGACGGGATCTATGTAAGATGATGTGGATTTAGCTTGGTCTGGATTTCAAGTGGGCGTAAACGTGGTGAGATCAGGGAAAACAAGAAGCCAAACTCTTCTGCTGGCAACTAATGCATTCAATTCAAGACTATAAAGGCATTTTCCACTGCATGATCAGACCATGTCGCATTATACCATTTGGGTCTTTTGCCAAAGAAAGACGTATTAAAAGTATAAAGAACAACGCTTAGGGCACTGAAAAATATTTTCACTAATTGTTAAAAACATTCCAGAGGTAGGAGTTGAAATGGACCATCAAATTTGCGTACTGGCAAGACGCATCCATTCTTTGTAAGAAAGTACTCAAAAAAAAAAAAAAAAAAACGCCTCCAGCATGATCACACTGTGTAGGATTAAGAAACTAGTGTACATATGGACGTAATTGCGTAAACCCACATTCCTAGTACAGAAAGAATGCACGCTCATCTGCATATGGCAGCGGCAAAGGAACTAATTGCAGCCATTGCTTTCTACCTAGATTGTCTGATACTTGGAATAAGCTTCTATGTGCAGCTCTCTTTTGTTGATATTCCAAGATTGCATTAGTGGACCATCCATCCCTAAATGATAAACTACAGGTTCCCCACCTGCCTGAAGCTGTCATGTGCCTATTATTTCCATAGTCCTCCACTATATATATATATATATATATATTTGTATTTATTTATTCCTCGCATGTGTTGGCATACCCATGGGTAAACATGCGCATGATGAAGGTTTTACCTTTGCATCTTCCATACGGTAAATATTTTACTCAGGGAGACGCTGGCAACAAAGTAAAAAGAACAAAACGAAAAGGGAACCTTGAAATGGAGTGCGATACAATTTTAAATTTACTTTTTTGTTTTTCCTAAAATCTGTGTTGTTTAGTGTTAGATTCGGTCATCAATTACCCATTTGATTAAAAAAAAGAAAAATCTATGTAATCGAGATTGATAATTGATAAGGATGCATCCTTCATTCTTTTCCAGTACTGTTGAGCAGCTGTGCTTAATTATTGCAATAAATTTGCTGTTTTTTTTAAAATATATTTAAATAATAATGATAATAAAAAGACATGCGGACTCGCCGAAGTCTTGCAGGTGCAAGTTGGTACAAATAATGGAGTGCATTATGCCGACATAAATGCAGTAAAAAAACAAAATACATGGAGGGGTGGGGGACCGGGGCATACCAGGCCGATATGACACGCATGGTGCTTGCGCGGGTTCCGTGTTTTTTTGTTTTTTTTTTTTTTGTTTTAAAAAAAAATGTGATGACTGTATAATTTACATAAAAATTATAAAAATATTCATATAATTAACAAAAATATATTATTTATACATTATTTGTGCATATATATGTATGTATCGCATGTTATTTACATATTTATTTTATTAATTTATAAATGTCATTTTTTAATCATATTTATATAATATAGTACAAAAGAAAAGTACCAGTAAACACACTAAATGTAAACTCGTTTAATAAAATTTATCTTTTTGTCCTATGAAATATTCAAGATTTTTCCAAAATGATTAGATTAAATTAATATTTGATCTAAAACTCTTATAAAACGAAGACTTATGTTTAAGTTTTTTTTTTTTTTTTCCTCTATCGTGATTATTATTTGGATGATAATTATTTGGCCTCTGAAAGAATCAAATTGGGAAAACGCCAACAAAAAAAAAAAAAAAAGCACCATTAATCTCATCTCGACGGAAAGGAAAAACGGAAAAAAAAATAAAAACAGTAATGATTAAGAAAAAGCAACAATAGCATTTGTGGTCCCCTAACCCTGGACCCCGTACAGAACGCCTGCGACTCTATCTATGTAGCTACACATAGCAAAACAGGCCTACACGCTCTCTTCAGAAATAATGACTTTTTTGAATCCCATCCTAAATTAGGAGTTGTCTTTTTGTTTTTTGTTTTTTTTTTTAATTTTTATTTTTATAACGTCAGTCTGTTTCTTTTTCTTTTCTTTTTGGTGTTTTTCCCCGTCTGAGCTCTGGCCGTCTCTCGCAACAGGAAAAGGAGAAAAAAGAGAGAGATTAAAAAAAAAAAAAAACAGAGAGAAAAACAGAAAATGCGGTGGATTTTACATTTCATTTCTGTTTGCCAGATGGGAAACTAGACGAAGAAAAATACTTTTTACCTAAACTCAATTTTCTCCAGCGTGATTCGTGGCAGAATATAGGGAGGAAAGTACTTTGTTACAACTTATGACCAATCAGTCATTCTCATATAGTAATTAGAGATTTGCATAAAATTTCGAGGTTGAATATCCGTGAATGTGTTTGATAGAAAATAATGTACATTTTAAATATACAAAATTTTAAGAGTGATTGAATTTTTTTTAAAATTTTTGTACATCATAAAATATATATTTTTTATAAAATTAATTCGTTATATAATATGAAAGTACATTTTTTTAATAAAATTATAGAGTAGCGTTGTTTTGTTCCAAGAGGAATTATGACTATATGTTTGTTGGGAAGTGATTCACTATTCAATCAACCAGCAATTTATCAATTTCACATTCACTATAAGATGAGTGAAGTAAAAAATTTTCATCAAAAAGAATGGAAAAAAAAAAAATATGGATTCATGGGTTGGAGACAATCTAATTAGAATGTTAGATGCATCATATGTCTCAAACATTTCTTAGACACGTATGAAATTAATCTCATAGTTTTAAAGGATCATTTATATAGAATGAGTTTTTTTTTTTTTCCTGCGAGCAGTTAATTAGTGTTGAAATTTGGAATTATTTATCTTACTTTATCATTTATTTGAATAATTTAGTTTATATTTCATTGAACACACGCACATATATATATATATATATATATATATTGTTAATAAATATTAACAAGAAAATAAAATTTTAATTTTTTAATGTTATCTAGATTTAAAATAAAAATTAATGTTATCTATATTTATAATTCTTTTTTATTTTGATAATCTGGGAAATTAACCATTAGACTACCTGGAGTTTCCCGGTATCATTTTTGTAAAATTTTCGCCGGCGCCGAGTCTGATATTTGCTTCTACTATTTATTAAGGCTTGGCCCTTTGTCTGAGCCAGCAATGGGACGCGAGAAGAAGCGTTTTGCAGCACAGCCACGCCATGTCTTTTTTGGGTTTGGCAGCTGCTGCAAGAATTGTGGTCAAGATGATTGTTAGAAGATGTTGTCGTCATTCAGTAAAGTCAGTTTTGGTTGGAAATCGGAGTAGATTAATGCCGAGGGAGAGTGAAAAAAATATAACTTAGTTAAATCAGTTAAAAATATAACTGTCTCAAATGTCTACAATCAGCAGACATTGCCTTGAAATTTGAGACCCCAATTTTGGCATTTAGTTCTCGAATTTATAGAGTAATTATAAGCTTTTTCTTTTATTCCTTTTTATAGTTTTTCCCCATTTGATCAGCTCTAGATAATTGGTTTAACTGTTACGAATAATTCCCTTTAAAAATTTGTGAGTGCAATTTTAGCTTCACCTCTTATTTTAGTTTCTCCAACTTCGAGTGTTTAAAAGACTTCTGATACTGATAATTAGAGTAATTTAATTATATAGTCATTTTTTTAAATTCTTTATCGAGAATTTATTACAATGTTGTCTTTCTCTTAAAAATAATTATGATAAGTATTTCTACGTCAGAATGACCGGATGTTGTTATCTAATTAATGTGTATTATAATAAGAAAAAACTTAAGTAACTTAATTTTAAAAAGTCATAGAGAGCAAAAAAACAACAAAACAGTAGAACAAAATTTTAATTTTTTTTTGTCTTTAAAATAATCAATTAAAATTATTAAAAATATTTATTTCTATTTATATCCTCGCATAAAATAAATAATGGATGTCGAATTTTGTATGGTATGCCATGTATTTTTTCCACAAGCGTCAATTTAAACAAAAAATAAATTAAGTTTTATTTAACGTTTTTTCTTCTATTTTTAACTTACCCAAAACATTATATATATATATATATATATATATATATATTAACAATTACCTCAGTTCAAAAGCCAGGAACCACGACATGTGGGGCAAATGAACTTTCAAAGGCACGGCCTTTAAAGCGAAGTTCAAAAGACGAGACGTTATTAAATGCGATATCAGATCTAGGCTCAGGTAAAGATTAAAAAGAGCAAAAGTAGGCTGAGGCAAAAAAGATGGCTACGTGTTCCTTTTTCTGGTGCTCTATAGGATGTAGGCTTACGTAACATCTCTCAGGACGTGGACAAACAACGATTTAGGCTACGTAACAACACACACACACACACACACACACATATATATATATATATATACATAAATATATTTATTTATAATAATAAAAATAATACATAATATATATTTTTATATACTTCAATAAATATTATTAATTTATTTATTTTTTTACTTTTTATTAATTAATTTTAACAAAAATTTATATTTAAAATTTTATAATTTTAATAATTGATAGATATAAATTTAATATATATAATATTAAAATATAAATATAATAATATATAAGATATGAATTATATATATATATTATAATATTATAATTAATAATCTTAGTTGAATGTATTTTATAATTTAATATAAGTTAAAATTAAATATTAACTAATATAATATACTAATTTATGTTTAATAATAATAAATATAAATTATTTTACAAAAAAAAAGATATTTTACATTAAAAAATAAGTAAAAAATAAAATTTATTTTATAAGTTTATATAATTTCATTAAAATGTAAATAAATATGTAAAATAACAATTTTGGCTAAATTCTTTTAACTAATGATTTAAAAAAGAAGAAAAATGATATATATATATATATTCGTGACAAATATTTTGATCACATGACAAAGCTGTAGCTGGTTTGCAACCAATTTACAGGAAATAAATTGGGCAACCGGGTCATAAAGTTCCAGTTATTCGGACCAAAAAAAAGGGTGACTAGTTCACAGGCTTTTAACTCGTTTTTAAAAACTCAGTTTTCGGGTCATAATCCGACTGAATTTCGGGTCAAGTCTCAGTTTATTTGCCTTCATTTGCCGGTTTTGATCTAGTTTTGACAACACTGGCAAATGCAAGTGTTTGACCCAAGAACAATCGGGGTTCGTGAATTCAACAAATATAAATGAAAATCAACATTTTGAAAGCTGTTATTCTCTATTAAATTTAAAATATTTATTAAAATTTCCTTTGTATTATATAAATATGTAATTATCAATTAAATAAATATACAACGAATATATATATATATATATATATTAAAAAATAAGAAAATTACAAGTGATATCTTTTACTTGGCCAAGTCGCTAAAAATCTAGAGAAGATACAAATGGTCAGTGTAGCTGCCTACGGCCTACGAACAGTGATGTAATAAAATCTTATTATTACCTGATCATGTTGCACGTGCAACGCCGACACGTCGTATACTTTAGTATTAGACATTAGATAGTTCCTTCATACATCATTAATGACGCCTCCTTTGAACCGCTGTCTTGTGCTTTATTTAACGTTCGGGAACCACCACGTCCACGCAAAATTTTATGGACACAAATAGTCATAGAATTATTTTATATTATAAATATATTATAATATATTATATCAATAAATGTTTATATAATATAAGAAAAATTTACAATTTTATATTATTTTATTATATATTTATTACATATTATATAAAATATTTTATATATAATATAAACAAATTTCACATCCACTTTTGTTAACAACATTGTGTGAGTAAAAATTTTTTCTTAATAATTTTCCTTGTTTTTTAGGAAAAATATTTTTTTTTTAAAAAAAGAAACGGAACATCATTTTCTATCTTTCCAACTTACCTTTCTCTTGTTACGTAAAATAAAATTAAAGGAAAAAAAAATGCCTTTCTCTTGTCCATGGCCACTAAAAGAGATTGCCTAACTCAAATTGCCATCTTAAAGTGGCCAAAATCTTTTTTTTTTTTTTTTTTGTTTTTTGGGCTTTCAGCTTGCATGAAAGATAATTAAATTAATTTTAAAAGTAAGTCAAGTTAATTTGATATTATGTATAAAAATTAAAATACAAAATATAAAAAAAATTCAATTGAAATAAAACAGGATGTATATAATTCAAGATAATTAGTTGGTTATATTAAAAAAAAAAAAAAGCATAGCAATCTTCTCGTTTGAACTAGCAAAATAGAAAAAAAAAATCATGCAAAAAAATATAGTTAAAAAAAAAAGATGGCTGGTTTTGATCCGACACCAACAAACAAAACCACATGGCCAATACGTAATCATTGCTTAAACTAGCACCAAAAAAAAAAAAAACCTAGCAAAAATATAATCGAAACAAAGAAAGAAGGTTGTTGACTTTGATAATTTATTATGCCGGCGAGTTATGGTAAAAGATGTCAAAAGAATGAGAGTGGGAGCCATGACATGGCGGTACTAAAGACGTGCCAGAAATTGTAATCATAATTTGAAATTTTATATTTTAAGTTAAATACAATTTATTAACATATAATAAATTATAAAATTTATATTTAATACAAATATGTTATAATTTAAATTTATATTTGAATAAAAAGTTTATTCTATTATAATATTTTTCACTATTATATAAAATAATTATAATTTAGTTATATAAAAAAATTTGTGATTATTTTTATTTTATTAAAATCTTCATTTTTTGAAGAAATATTATAAATAATTATCAAATAATTAATATATTTACTAATAATGTATTGTACTAACTGGAACAATAAAATTAAACAATAACCTCAAATATACTTCAAAAAGGACATTTTCCATATTGGGGGTTAAAACAGTAATTTTGACGAAAAAGGTCAGAAATGGAATTGGATAACCAAATCAAGCCAACAAAACGCGGATAGGAGTTTTCCCGTCGGGACTCTGATAACGTGTGCTTGGCTCTGAGAAAGAGGAAAAAGATTTCTAAACAATCGAAATGCCTAGTCGACCACAATTTTTTTTTTCCAAAAAAAAAAAAAAAAAACAAAAGATAGTATATTTGAAATACATTGTATGATATTGTTTTTTTTTTAAATATTAAACTTTTTTTTTTTTTCAATTCAGAGACAGACTGCGTTAACTGTTCTACGAAAACTCATTATTGCAATACTACAAATAACAATACGGAATAATTATAATAATAAAAGTAATAGCACAACTCAAAAATCCTAGATTCTGGTAATATACATCAATTGTTTAAGATTGAAGATCTACCGTATAATCCATATTATTGGCAACTTGCCATATTAATAAAGTTGGTAGGTAAAACTTTTTTATGGAGAAAATAAAATGTCAGAATTAAAAAATAAACTTACTAATGAATATTAATAAAAGATAGAAATCAATTTTTTTATTAATTAAATTTTAATTATTTCTTATAAATAAAAATTTGATTATTATTGAAATCGATTCTCTACTTAGAATAAATATTTTAAATGATAATGTTAATAATCAATAATAATAATAATAAATAATATTAATATAATAAAATGCTATAAATTTATTTTATTGAGTAATAATAATATGACAATTAATAACAATATTATATAATTAGAAACAATAACAGTAATCAGTAACTGATAAACTAAATTAATTTTTAGTTTTATTTATTCATATTTAATATATCATTGAAATTTAAGTATTTAACTAATTTTTCTCCTAGGTAGCTAAGTGCAGAGAATCTCATAACTTATACCTAGACCGGATGCTTTAGCTCTGTGATGTAATAAAAGAGGTGAGTATTCTATTTATTTTATATATCCTATGACAAAAATTTGTCACTGACATGCCTCGACTCCCTTTTAAACTCTTTTTTGGTGTTTTCTTCGTATTAGAGATTCAATTATGGAGATTTATTAATTTGCCTAATTTTTATAATTTCTTATCTGATTTAAGAAAATAAAATTCACATATTACTTAATTAATATCCTAAAAACGTTGGAGAATTCGCACAGCCCCCACCATTAAGATTTACTGATTCTTTGTTAACTCTATGGAGATTTATTTACGATTTCTCACCTCATTTAAGGAAATAGAAATCACATATCCCATAATCACAACCAATCTCTCTTATTGTGGAGTTTTACTGGTTTTTACAATTTTTCTAATTCCTTCTCTCGTCTAAGGTAATAAGAATCATCTATTGCGTAATTAATTCCCTAAAGCGATTAGAGAATTCCTCGATTTAGACTAATCTAGGTAACTAGAATATTAAATTAAGGGTGTTTTGTTCATATATTGATAATCAATCACTGTCATCCTCTAAAAGTAGTCAAGAACTACTTTTTTAGTAAGTTATTTTTCAGGAGACCAATCCACAAACAACAACACTAAAAAATAATTTATCTAACACTCATAACACTCTGCGGTTTCAAACTAAACCACAACGGCAACCCTAAACAACAAAAAACAAATACCCCTTAAGATAATTTTTTTGGGTACAAACTCTCTTCAGATAGTTAACTTATTGGCTTCTTTCTTGATATTTATAAGCTTAAAATGTTTTTATGTCGGTCTCCGCTCATACAATGCAAATTTAATCGAAAATTTTACAATTGTTGTGCATTTTTTAAAAGTACTCCCTATAAATCAGGTAAATTTTATTGTCTTCCAAATCACGTGAATTAATGACATTTTTATCTTAATTAATTTAAAAATAAAGGATCTTTTTTTTGTGTGTGTGTGTGTGTGTGTGTGTGTGTGCAAATAATATCAAATCATTATTAAATGAACATTATTAAGTTTAGATTAACGGATCATAAAATATTTTTTTATTATAAACAAATAATGATGTGTCTTAAACTCTTGATCATAACAAATGAAAGAATAATGCCAAATAGTCTTTTTTTTTAAAATTTTATTTGTATTAAAATAATGATATGAACGAGTAATTTAATTAATTTTTATATTCTTTTTTTTAGCAATATAATTTTTATATTTACATTTTAAGCGCAGGTGAGTTCGCTCTCCTTTTACTTCTTAATATAGACGAGCCCCCCTCCTCTACCTATTTCTACCTCGCTCTCCCTCTGCCCCTCTCTCCCTCTCTCTCTCTCTGTCTCTCTCTCTGTTCGTTTGTATGCCTCTGTGTGTGTGCGTGCGCGTGCGCGCCTGAGTGAGGATGTTGGCAGTAGAAGAGCTTCTTAGTGAACTGGAAGGGGATGATACAAGTATGAACACTTGCTTGCCTCCAGGTTTTAGATTCCACCCAACGGATGAAGAACTTATAACATTTTATCTTGCTTCAAAGGTATTTAATGGGGGCATTTGTGGAGTAGAAATCGTTGAGGTTGACCTTCACAAATATGAGCCCTGGGAGCTTCCTGGTACATACATTTATGCCTTTGCCATGCTTAATTGGTTAATTGTTTCTTACCCTTTACTCCTTACTAGCAACAACTTCATGTCCACTCTCCACTCTTGTTTACTAGCTTTTGCTATAGGTTAGGTCATGCTGGCAAGCTAAAAATGCTTTAAGATTTATTCTGCATTATTACTTAATTACCACAGTTTTTTTTTTCTTTAAATTTGTTGTTATTGTTTTTGTCAATGAACATCTCAGATGTGGCAAAGATTGGGGAAAGAGAATGGTACTTTTTCAACTTGAGGGACCGGAAGTACCCATCGGGGCTGAGAACAAACAGGGCAACGGTAGCTGGTTATTGGAAGGCCACAGGCAAAGATAAACAAGTCTACAGCAGTAGTAGTATGAGTGCCTTCAATTCCAATTGCAACGGTGCTTCCACTTCAGCCTTATTGCTTGGCATGAAAAAGACCCTCGTTTTCTACGAAGGCAGAGCTCCCAGAGGTGTCAAGACCAAGTGGGTTATGCACGAGTACCGTCTCGATGGTCACTTCTCCCCCGGTCACACGTGTAAGGTACACGTTTCTATCTGTCTTTTGTCTCTCTTTCTTTCTCTCCCCTTTTTTTGTTTTGTCTCTTCCTGGGTTGACTTTTAGCTGCTTGTAAAGTAGTAATAACTGGCTCAATTCTACTGTGATATACCGTGTATTTCTCGACTAGACGTTTCTCACCCACTTTGATCACCAAATTTAACCTGGGGAGTTAGTTTCTGATGTGATTGGTATGATTTGACAACCCCTATTTTGATGTCAAAATAGCTGGCATTCGTTGGATTCCCCAGGGGATTTTCTTTTTTTTTGGGTTGGTGTTCGAGTTTACTTTTACGATGAAGGCCCGAGACAGAAAAACTTTTGGTGAATCTGACGTGGTATGATTTAACAAAAGATTCTTTGTTTTTTCTCCCCCCCCTTTTTTGTCTATTATATATTAGTCCTTTCAGAAAATGAAAGCCAGTTAACGATAAACTCTTGTGACTGAAATTCTAATTATTGCTATTTACCGGTGGGAAATGGTTGTCCCGCAGGAGGAATGGGTTATATGCAGGATATTTCACAAAAATGGGGAGAAGAAGGGTGAGCTGCAGGTTCAACGACAGGGCTACATATTAGAGGATACTTCACCACACACCTTCAGCTCGTTGCCTCCATTGTTGGAAGCCCGAGCAACGTCTCCTACCCTAGGAGAAGGTCTATGTCAATTTAACGCCCCACATGAGACAACCCTCCAAAACCCTTTTATGATCGTTGATGGGCATGACGAAAATAATTACCTCACAGGCCTTCTTCACCTAAACTCGATGGTCTCCGACTCTAACATTTCTGCAGTAACTGGCTCCTTTCGACAGCCGTCACCTTCAGCCACTGCCATTTCTACGCCCATCTCAATCGGCACCGGCACGGGTGCTGCAGCAGCAACAAACAAAAGCATGGGAACAAACACCAACAACAGCAGCTCGTCAGTGTCCCCTCTACTCTCACATCAAGATTGCACCTCCAAGGAACAATACTCTGTTCTCAAACAGTGCAAGACAGAGGCTACCTATTCCCAATTCCAGCTACCTGTGTATGATGCCGATTACTTGAACTTGAAGTGGATGGATAAGTACTGCAGTGACGACCCCAAACCCAACCCCAGCCCCATCCCGTGCACAAATCCCTTGTTTCTTGAGATGGATCGCAACGTTTTGAGAGTCTCATCGTCAGCACATTCTAGTGCTACTCCCGCTGTAGACACCAGTGCCGATGAAATGTCCAATTCAATTGTTTTCTACGGCAACAGCTTTCAAATCCCATCTGACTCCACTGTGAATCTTGGCCCTCATTTGATTCTTAATTAAAGATCCACCAATTTTCATCATCTAATTACCTTTACTACTGTGATGGATCATATATATGTGTACGAAATACAAATACGTTACTGCCTATATAATACATTCCATAGGGTTCATTATTTATAAGTTTGCACGTAAGTCTGAACCTAGTGTGTGCGTGTGTGTGTAAACGTAGTACCCAATGGATCCATGCACTTATGTTGCTCGCAGGATGCGAAACACCGTCGTTCATTTCATTGGCTACTAAATAATCGGCCAAGACCATCATCCCAACAAACCAGAACTGAGAGGGAGAACATCCAAACCATGTATTTCAGCTCACGATGCAATTCATTACACGTTCTATTAACACAATTAATTTGGCAGCTCATCAGAAAATGCTTGACTGCATTTGCAGGCGAGCTCCAAGAAGAAAAGATTTATGGCTCAATTCCTCAAAATAATGGTAACAGACAATTAATTCACAAATACCTTCTTTAAAAATCCAGCATTTATTGCGCCTAGAGATCAGGATTATTACAAGCCAAATTACATGGATAAAACAAACTCGCAGTCAAACCTATGCATCAAACAATGTCCCTGTGCCCAAAAACGAAAAAAAAAACAAAAAAAAAAAAAAAAAAAAAAGGTTAAAGTCAGTGACAAAAATATTAGAAGTGTTATTCCTAATTCTTGCACAAAGGATAAAGAGGCGCACAGCGTTAATCCCAGCAATAATTAAAAGCCAACAATGTAAAATTTTCTTTTATCACCGAAACCCCACGTTTCAATTTACTCCACAATACTGATTTCCCTATCCCAAACCTGTACTAGTAGCTCACTTTCAAATGACAAACAAATATGAACAGGAAACGGATTATTTACGTGAGAAAATCTACACAGAGAACACTTTTCATTTAGTTGAAAGTACATACAAGCAAATCGAAAAAGTAAGATTCAAGTTAACAACATACACAAGCAAGAGAGGCCAGAAACTACGCCATATATGTTCCGGATGTAGAGCAGAGACAGGGCTTTCTAGCATCGGTATATACATTCGACGGGGAACAAGGCGGAGCCAGTGAAGGCTGCAAGAAACCCACGTAAACTTAGTCCATAAAATACAAAAAGAATATGCCTCCCCAGAGATCCTCAAGTGGAATGCTACTTGAGAAAGCATACTCCATAAACTCGAAAATATCAAATAATGGATGCCAAGCGACAAGTTCAATGGACTCAGTCATCATAATAAGGTAGAACCTAGAGTCAGCTTGCAGTAACTCATCTCAATGAATCGAACTATCATAGCTAAGCGAGAAATCACATCCCTGCAGTAAAATTATAGGACCAAGCACCAACTGGTAGTTCAGATGGAGATCATCAGATGTCATCGAGGCATAAAGGGCAAAAAATTGGCTTAATTTTCAGCATGCAGTTAGCACTGCACATCATGTACAAGTATCAATTGAAAAGTGAAAAGTTGACACTCAAAAACTACAATTACTATTATCGAACAAGAATGAATTTTAATTTATTCGCTATAACCTTAATTGTTAATCAATGGCCACTAGCAGCTGTTAGTCGTCAAATGCGGGCTAACCCAAATCGGCACTAGATCTCTAAAACGGCCACATGTTGATTACTTGTATCTAATCATCTTGACATCGAGTGTAGTTGTTTTTGTTTTGTTTTGTTTATTATTATTATTATTATTATTATTCTTTTCTCCCAACTTCAGTGGAGAAAACTAAGAAAAAGTGGAAAAAAAAAAAAAAAACACGAATAGCTTGTACCGAATAAGCAGCATCTAAACAAATAAAATAAATAACTCATTCGCATGTAACCAACAATGATCCCAAACAACCAGAATAGAGAAAATTTTGTTGAGATTAATTTAAATTAATAGTTACATAATATTTGAGTATTAGTGATTAGTTAAATTTAGTTTAATAATATTTTATTATTTAAGTAAAATTTACTGTACGATTGATAAATAAAATTTCATTTTTATGTGTTATTTTTAATGATTATTATGAAATAAATTTTAAATTAATAAAATAAAAAATGTTGACATTTTTATATTAATGAAATAAATAATTTTTATATAATTATTTAATGATAATATCAAACTCAAATTTTAATAATATTAATATAATTAATTGAATTTTAACCTTAACAAAATGAACTAAAATGGAAAATCAAAAGGAGGGGACGGAAAAGGCGAACATGGCTAAAGAAAAAGTTAATGGACATATTTGGGGGATTTATCGGACTTGGAGGAGGAATAATCGGAAGTTGAATAGATGAGAGCCGCCACCTTCCATGGCTCCAGGAAGAACGGCGTGCCTCGCCGGCACCGCCACCTTCGACGCCGGCGGCTCTCCTCTAATCCACGCCATGTCCTCCCCCTCTCTATGTCTACTTTTGCTTTTGCTTCCCCCTCCAATATCAAATTTGAGTATTCATGCCGCAATTTTCCTTTGTTTTGTTTTGTTTTTCTCTCTCTCTCTCTCTCTCTCATTTCTTTTTGGCAAAGTTCGGAAAGATATAAATTTTGCTTTTTGCGACCAAAAGAAACTTGTACAATTTATACAAATATAAATATAAATATAAATATAAATATATATAATTTATTTTTATTTTAAATATAAAATTAATTAATTAAATTTAATTTTAATTTTTAAAAAATATAATTGAGATATAATTGTCTGTCTGGTGGGCTCTCAAGCTAGGATCGCTGTTGAAAGCCCATACGAATCTGCACACTATTGGGCTACTTTTACTTTCCAATTCATCAATACGCTGATTCTTGGGCCCAAAAAAGATCGAATCTTGATTTAAATTGTTTCTATCAGCCAGTCCGTGGGCTTAGGATTTTGCCTTTTGTAAGTTTGTATATGACAGTGGGTTTCGCTTTATTAACCATAGGTTTGGCAATCGACCGACTGAATCAGTTAACCAGTGACTCAAAATTAAAATTATTTTAATTTTTTAATTTAACTAAATAAGAAAGCAACTAAAAATTGTTTGATCTGGTTGATTTGGACGGTTGGATTGGTAAATTGAAAAGGTTTTTTTTTTTTTTTTTGCAACCAAATTTTAATTTCTCTCTCTCTCTTTTTTTCGTAAAATTTGTATATAATTATGTTCTCTTTTGAAGAATGTTTGTAGGTATATATTTAAACTTTATTATAATAATAATATTTTATTTATTTGTATATAGTATGAAAATATTAATTATTTTTAAAACTAAGAATCATCCTATTAATTTAATCATCGAGTTAGTAATCGGACCAACAACTTATCAAATCGCATTCTAAATTAGGACAAGATTCAATGCTAGCCTATAAGCCATGTTATTGAATGACCATCGATTTTACCACCCAATATTGTAATTTAATGGTGAGAATATGAAGTTAAACTTTCGTCAAATTTTTTAATAGAAATATATACACGTCTTAACTTCCTAGACATGTGTAATCTAGGGTGGTTCTTGCTAAATTCACAAGGTGTGCTCCTCCAATGGGCTTAGTTGAGTTCAACTCAGTACGTTTTATGAAAGTGCAATTTTTTGTTATAAATTTAATGGCGAAAGCATTGAGTATTTGGCTTATTCTCTCATTTTACGAAATAATGGATTATCGATTTTAATTTGAATAACATAATTACTACAAGATCGGAATTTCAATGAAGTAATCAGCATAACAGTAGATCAAATGCAAAGCGTTCGTAAAATCTGTTTTTGTATCTGTTGCCCCCACGACAAAACCAGTCGAATATGTGGCTTATAGCCTATAGCTATTACTTCCCTTTTGTTTTTTTTTTTTTCTAATTATTTTTTTTAATACAAGTTCAATAACGAACCGTTTTCTTTTGGGATTTTTATGCGGGGCACAAATTTTTAATTTTTAATTTTTTATTTTTATGCAACCCAAAATTAACAAGTTAGTAGCTAAAAGTCCTGTGTAGCAGAAGGCCCTGAAACGAATTTGCAATTAACCCAAGACAACAGAAGACCGGATTCAGTTTCCATGCCATCTAAACTTCGTCTCGGAACCCACAAACAATGAGTCGAGGGAGCACTAACATGATTTTGGAACAAACCAACCATTCACCACTGTCAGAAGTATCACAGAAAATCTGAAAAAAGAAGAAGAAGAAGAAAAAAAAAAAAAGAGTAAAAGCGATGAAACTGTGTTACTCAATTTTATAATGACACTCACGCATCTTTATTTATAGAGTTAGATACAATTAAATAAGCAAACAATCTATACTAATTAAATAATTATGTAGCAACGGAAAGAAACACCCACTAATGGGGAGAATCATATCGCTAATGTATCGGTTGACTTCGATGCCGTGTTGTACTCTTGGTAATCAATCGGATGACGTTGCCAACCGACGTGTGTTGCTGACGTGGCTCATCTTCTACGCAGGACGTATGCAGGCGCGCGAGATGTTAGAGACCACGACTGACGGTGCATGGCTGCGAGTAGATCAACTCCGAAGGCTTTGACCGTGTGACGCCAATCGTGGAGATGATTTCTGCGGAGTGAGGCTCGGGGGGTCCTATAGAAGAGGTTTCTACAATCGATTTGAACGAAAATTCGATAAAAAAAAAAAAATGATCGAAAGCTTGCTAGAAACAGAAGTTGAACGAACAAATTTTCAACGACCAGAAATCGGTGATAGTGACAGAAATAGAATGAACAGATTCCGACGACTAAAAATGGACCACGGTGGCAGGAGCCGGATGGTATGGCAGCCGGAATCCGATAACAGAATATAATTTTCCAATTCTTTCTAAACTAAGACCCTCCTTTAAAAGAACAAAACTATGATACTACGATAAAAGTTATAAGTAAGAATTATAAAATAAATTTTATATGAGAAAGGACCGAGAAAAAAACAGACGTAGTACAAGGGAAGTGAAAAAGAAGAAAAAAAAAAAAGAAGAAGGGGGTGTATAGAGAGATTTTTTTTTTTATAAAATACTTGCATTATAGTTTAATTTAAAATTTAAATAAAATTAATAAAAATTGATTAAAAAGAAAAAGAAGAACAGATAAGAAGAAAGAAAGAAAAAGTTATGTCGGGAGAGAAAAAAAACAAAATAAAGGAAGCGTTAGGGCGAAAAGAAAAAAAAAAAGTTACACATATTATAGTTAAATTTAAAGTTTAAATGAACGGTAAAAATAAAAATTTTTATTTTATATTTTTTTAAATTTACTTATGTGTTTATTTTTTTTTAACAAAAATTGAAATTCACAACATCATCCAAATACATTTTGTGATTTTTTATTTCAAAATAAAATTAAAAACTTAAAAACTTCGACGTTAAGAAATATATCTTAGGTACTTTAATTACTGTAACCATCATCATCACTTTTGAGAGGTGTTTGGTAATTTTTTTAATATTGCTGTTGAGTTTGTTAGTTTCCTCATATTATTATTTAATACCAATTGATTGAAAAGTACTCTCCAAGTACTTTTTATTCTTTAGTGTTTACAAATAATTTATATTGAACAAATGACTCCCAGCCAAAAATGTTTATATTATTATATTATTTCTTAACTTGTCACATGAAATAAGACTTCGTTTGCTTTCATAAATGTCTTTCAAATTTTTACAATTTTTAAATAATATTGTTTTATTTTCAATGTTTATTAATATTATAATTTATAAAAAATATTTCAAATATTATATTTTTCTCTATCTTGTAAATATTGATAATTTTTTTTGGGTACATATTTATAATTAAATAAGAAAAAATCTCAATGTTATTTTTACAATATTTATTATAAAATTTTAAATTATAAAACATAAAAAATAATTTTATTAATATGATTTATTTTATATAAATAAAAGTCTATATTATCTATTTCATTATTGAACTAAAATAATAGATACCAAGTTGACCAATCACTTTTTATACAGATCTAAAAATGAGAGAGAAAAAAAAAAACCAATAAGTAAACGAAATAAATGGAAACAAAAATATAAAGAAATAGAAACAACATTTTCATTGCAAAATATTATATATAAGGGGATTTTAAAGGAAATAATGTAAGCATCACGGAAATATGCATTTTGTAGCAATCAATCAGATACTTAATGACTATAAATGTGTGGTCAATGATTTTAAATATAAGAATGAATCTAAAGTATTTAATAGAATATTTATTAATTATTATTAGTATAACTGGTCATTGTCAGATAAAATTTAATAAACTAATTTTTTAACAAATGCATTTTCTCAACCTTATTTATATAAAATGTATAATTATAAATTAAATAAATGCATTTTAATTAACAATATATATAGAATGTATCAATTTTATTTACCAAAATTTTCCTTTTTCCAATTTTGACGCAAAGGAAGAAGTAACTCTTGAATTTTGGTGGTGCGTTTATCTCGAATTAATTATTTCTTCACGGGCAATTTATTTTTGTTTTTTTCAATTTTAATTTTCATCCTACTGAAGGGAGATTCGGTTGAAAATTGGAATCTTGGTATATAAGTATAAATTTTGGTGTACATAAAATAACAGAATCAACTTGGTGAATAATTTTTATATTATATTGATATTTTATATATAATATATATATATTTTTTTAATTTGTAGTGGTGTTTTATATATATATATATATATATATATATATCTCTAAGCTAGCTATGCTGACTGATTTTGAGTGAGTGAATGTGTGGGTGGCGAGTGTTTGAGCGTCCTGCGAGTAACTAGGGTGTTGTCCACTGTTTGAAGGTTTGCTGGTGGGGGGAGGAAAAGGGTCTTGGGATCCCACTTTCATTCCTCTCTATTTCCCAACCTTAAATCTTTTTGGCTCTTTTGAATCAGTTCTCTATATAAAGGATTCTTAATAACTCAGAATACTCTTCTTCTTGTTCTTCTCCCTGATATTCCTGTAAGCTGTTTTCTTCCTTGGATTAGTTCCTAGCTGCTGAGCTTTCACTGACCATTTGGTTGTCAGAAGGTGCAAAATTTATTTACTTTCTGATTTTGATTGATTAATATTGCATACCCATTTGTCCTTGATTGATTATTGTTGTCAGCTTTGTTATGCTTGCTTTGAGATTTGAGTCTGCAGATGTTTCGATCACCTAAGAATGTTTTTTTGGCTGACATGGGTTGAACTGATATGGACAACTTATATGGTTTTAAAGATAAAGAGAAGATTTTATTAGATCTAAAATAGTAGTGTGAATTGTGATTGTGCATCTCGTCTTGACTTCTTTCTCTTTTTGATAGAATTGCTAGAGGCTGGAAAATTGATTCCTTTTGTTCAAAGATGAACGAAGCTGCACTAGTGGCTATTGCTGCCTGCATTGGTAACTTTCTGCAGGGATGGGATAACGCTACCATTGCTGGTACTTCTTCCTTAAGGATTTTATCTGTCATTTGGATCTTCTGATGTGCGGGTTGAGACATGTTTTGATTTAATTTTGCCAATTGCAAATCTTGAAAATTAACGCTTGTCCATTGGGATCCTAACTTTTATAATTCGTGCTAATGGTAATCATGTTTGAATCAGTCCTGCATTAGAACTTTTTGAGTCTTCCTCCGTGATATTTTCTTTGTTAGTTGTTATGTAACATACTTAGTTTGTCTTTAGTTGATGCTGAATTTTGCCAACCATCACTAGGGAATCTTTTCATCAAAGAAAATCTGTAATTGTTTTCACTGTGCTATCAGGTGCTATTGTTTACATCAAGAAGGACCTCGATTTAGGTACCACAATAGAAGGTCTTGTTGTGGCCATGTCTCTTATTGGAGCCACGCTGATCACAACATGCTCAGGACCCATATCAGATTCACTTGGCCGGCGCCCAATGCTGATACTATCCTCAATGCTTTACTTTGTCAGTGGTCTAATAATGCTGTGGTCGCCCAATGTCTATGTTCTATGCATCGCAAGACTGCTAGATGGATTTGGAATTGGTTTAGCTGTTACTCTTGTCCCAGTGTATGTATCTGAGACTGCCCCCTCAGAGATAAGGGGACTCTTAAATACTCTTCCACAGTTCAATGGTTCGGGTGGCATGTTCTTGTCCTACTGCATGGTTTTTGGGATGTCATTGACATCCTCGCCAAGTTGGAAGCTGATGCTTGGTGTTCTTTCCATTCCATCTTTGTTGTACATTGCATTGACTATATTTTACTTGCCCGAATCTCCTCGATGGCTTGTGAGCAAAGGAAAGATGCGTGAGGCAAAACAGGTTCTGCAGAGATTGCGTGGCAGGGAAGATGTTTCAGGTTCTTCTTCCTGTCAACTCAAAGTTTTCCTTTCATTCCTTCCCTGCCCCCTACACATCTGTCGCAGCCCCACTAAAATATGGGTATGCGCCGTGCATATAATGTTATTGGGAAAATGGCATAGCATCTCGCTTGCTAGAGAGTCATCAAGGGTCCCTCACTAAAATGGTGGTATCTGCATGATTTTTTTTTTTTTTATAATCTCTACTGAATAGAAAAAGCGTGTCCTTGTGTATGAGGCTCCGCTATTATAGGATTTGGAGAAATGTCAGATTACACAGCCTTATATTCATGTTTTCACAATTGTGAGTCTTAGGTCATAATGGAGTAACCTTACCGTTACACTAAGGCTGTCCCTTCATTATCTCAACTGAATCTTAATCCAAAAATATCTCAGAAGGTACTTCCCTGGATACAGCAGTCTGGAGCACCTGGCCAATGCCAACTTCTAGTTGAAAACCTGATGGCCTTTCACTGTTTGATTGGATATAGCAAATTAAAAGTCACAGAATAGTTGCCTGTGTTTCACTACAGTTTTTGCTTCTTGTATTTCATATTTCTGGCAACTGATTTAACATTTCCAGGTTGCGGTCAAATCCCCAGAATGTGACCTTCAGAAACTATCATATTCCATGAGGTTTAGAAACATCCCCCTCCCCACACATATACAGAGTATATATTTATTATCAAAACAAAAGTTATTATCTTCAGATTATCCTATGCTGCTCCTTTAAGTTTCAAATGGACCTTTTGTAACAATGCTGAAGGATGAAATTCATTAAGTAACAATATTTACCGGTAAGTTTCCAAACTTCTGAGGAGAAGAGAAGAACAAAATGGCTTTACAACTTTCATTTCATTCATTCTCTTTTTGCTTTGAGTATGCAATCATTGTATTCTCCCCTTTTCTGCAAGAAATGTCTTTAGGGAAATAAAAATAGAAGCTGAATGTAGTATAGAACTGTTCATATTCGTCCATATAATTCTACTTTTTTATTTATCAAAGGCTTGTTTATCTGTCATTATCTCTCTCCAGTAGCTTATGTCAACTTTGTCATGCCAATGTTGCTAGGTGAGATGGCTTTGCTTGTTGAGGGTCTTGGCATTGGAGCTGAAACATCCATAGAAGAGTATATAATTGGTCCAGGTGACGAACTTGCTGATGGCCAGGAGCCTACGGCTGAAAAGGGCAAAATAAAATTATATGGACCTGAACAGGGCCTCTCCTGGGTTGCCAAACAAGTAGATGGACGGGGTTCTCTTGTTCTTGCATCTCGGCAAGGAAGCATGGTAAACCAAAGCATGTCTCTTATGGATCCTCTTGTGACTCTTTTTGGTAGTGTTCATGA
Organism: Bruguiera parviflora; assembly: GCA_019804595.1. Taxonomy (NCBI): domain Eukaryota; kingdom Viridiplantae; phylum Streptophyta; class Magnoliopsida; order Malpighiales; family Rhizophoraceae; genus Bruguiera; species Bruguiera parviflora. Next base: position 1,869,725 of record CM034049.1, read on the forward strand.
AAAGCTCCCCGATACAGGAAGCATGCGGAGCATGCTTTTCCCCAATTTTGGTAGCATTTTTAGTACAGCAGAACCTCAGATGAAACATGAGCAGTGGGATGAAGAAAGCCTACAGAGGGAAGGTGAGGATTACATGTCAGAGGATGCTGGGGAAGACTCAGATGACAATTTGCATAGTCCTTTGATTTCACGTCAGGCAACAAGCCTTGAAAAGGATATGCCTCATCCTACTTCCCATGGTAGTATCTTGAGCATGAGACGCCATAGCACTCTTATGCCTGGAACTGGGGAAGCAGCAGGTATTGGAGGTGGTTGGCAGTTAGCGTGGAAATGGTCTGAGGGAGAAGGTGAGGATGGAAAGAAGGAAGGTGGCTTTAAAAGAATTTACTTGCACGAGGAGGAAGTCCCTGGATCCCGACGAGGGTCTATTGTTTCACTCCCTGGTGGTGATGTTCCTGCTGAAGGCGAGTATATCCAGGCTGCTGCTCTAGTAAGCCAGCCTGCACTTTTTTCTAAGGAGCTTCTGGATCAGCATCCAATTGGACCTGCCATGGTTCATCCAGCTGAAACTGCTACAAAAGGGCCAATTTGGGTTGCTCTACTTGATCCAGGAGTTAAGCGTGCATTGTTTGTTGGGATTGGCATTCAAATACTTCAGCAGGTATTCTATGGTATTTGTCATTCCATGGATTTATCTGCTCCTCCTGCAAGTTAATTGAGGTTAAATTAACCGCTCTGTTCTATTCCTGCTCACTGCAGTTTTTCTCCTTTTATGTGCAGTTTTCTGGCATTAATGGGGTGCTTTACTACACTCCTCAAATTCTTGAAGAGGCAGGTGTTGAAGTTCTTCTCTCCAACATGGGCATTAGTTCAGAGTCTGCATCGTTCCTTATCAGTGCACTGACAACACTGTTGATGCTTCCATGCATTGGCGTAGCAATGAGGCTGATGGATATCTCAGGCAGAAGGTATTTTGATTTCTAACTTTCATTGTTCTTTTATAATTCAATCTGAACTTAGCTCTCCCAATTCTGTTAACTAGACAAAAGGATCATTGATATACGATAACTGCATTGCTTTCCTTTTGGCTGATTAAGTAACCTGTCTGTATCTTTTGTCATGTAAGGTTTCAGTTTTTGCGTTTAACATCCTTGTTTCATATATGTATGAGAGTCTATCCTCCCCTCTTCCTCTAAAGAAGCATACAACTCCACAGTTTGCTTTTGATCTTTAAGTCGGGTGATAAAAAAGGGAAAGCAAAGGCATATTCATATTTGCTGAACTAGTTTTCTCATTGTTGCAGGACACTATTACTCTCAACAATTCCTGTGCTTATAGTTTCACTAATCCTCCTCGTTATTTCTGAACTTGTGAGTTTGGGCTCGGTCATCAAAGCGGCAATCTCAACAGCTTGTGTTATCATATACTTCTGCTGTTTTGTGACGGGCTATGGGCCAATTCCTAATATACTATGCTCTGAGATCTTCCCAACAAGGGTCCGTGGCCTCTGCATTGCCATCTGCGCCTTGGTTTTCTGGATCGGAGACATCATTGTTACATACACACTACCTGTGATGCTAAGCTCAATTGGATTGGCTGGAATCTTTGGTATTTATGCTGTTGTGTGCATCATCTCCTGGTTCTTTGTTTTCTTGAAGGTTCCAGAGACCAAAGGCTTGCCTCTTGAAGTCATTACCGAGTTCTTTTCTGTTGGTGCGAGAGAGGCTGCAACTGCTGCCAAGAGTGAGTGAAAAAATGGAAATGATAACCTCAAGGGTTTGCTTGTCCTGACAGGAAATTTTTGCTCGCCTTTATGGTATTGCAAATGGAGATGTTATAATTCTAGAACTCCACTGTAATTATTTTTTTGTCCTCTTCATTTCTAGGTTTTCCATTATAGTAGTGTGATGTGCATTATAACTGGAATTCATCTTTTATTGGCACCCCACCGAGGCGATCAATGAGATGTTGCTCTATGCTCTCAATTCATGGGCCATAATGTTACATTTTAAGTGAGAGCCCCTCAATGGTGAGGAGGTGAAACACGTAGAACAAGGTGTAAAGGTGAATCGATGAATGTGAGAAGCCCATAACCATTTCTTTTTTTCTTTTAACTTCCTCTTACCGTAAAAATATGGCATGCACTCTTGACTGTTTACCCTTCTCCACCGTGCCTTCTTGTTCAACTCCTACTGAAGGTGGAGAGTTTGATCAGGTTGGTTGACTCTCCTTTTTCCACAGTGTGGGCTGGGCAGCCATCAGTGCTATCTGTAACGTAACATGGGAACACCCTGCCTCCTCTGCAAAGGCATCAGCATCACTGACTGCAGAGCACAAGACAGCACTTACCTGAAACCTTACTTTAAGCTCGTGCCCTGTTGTGCTATCATTTCTCTTAGGCTTCGGCTTCTGAAAAATTACTTCTTTCAATTCTGCACTTCCTAATTTCTTCTCAGATGAATTGGGTGCCAGTTTGTTTTACTTGCACTCTAAGATAATGCAAACATTTAAACATCCATAAAAGAGGAATTCAGTGAACAACATCCGCATAGGAGAGGACACTCGCAACGTTCATGATTCAATATTGGTAATCTTGCATGCACCCTTCATTGACTCGCTGCCGATACTAAAAGATTTCGAGGGCAGTAATCTTATATACTGTGTTCGCATGCCAGAACACTATTAGTATAGACAATAATCAACATGCAGGGTAAATTGGATATGCAAAACTGTCATTCTATTTAGGTTTCATTACAAACATGGATTTTGCAGCCAAAAAGCTTGGCAAAGAGGAAATTCAAAATTCTTATGAATATTCTGAGTCTTTTAATCTGTAGAAGATTAAAAACCTTCAACAGATATTGATGACTATCTATTAACACCAGGAGTAGCTAGAGCTTCTGCTTTTCATCTGAAGATGATCCACTGCCAGAGGAATCTGGGGCTGAATCCAACTTTGAAGGCTTTGAGTCACCAGCTTGATTATCAAGGAGGCTCTGATCTGAAACCTCATTTATCTTGGGGCTTAACCTGAATGGTCTCTCGAAATCTCTAGCATTCCCTTTATCAATGAATAATCTATTCAATTTTTGATCCTGTAGGGAAATAGCCAAAAAGAGAAGAGAATTTAGACGAGATCTGCTGAAAGGGGCTTAAGGAAATGTAACACGGTGGTAATCACATATAGATACAAAATTAATTTAGCAAAACTCCATTAGAGTTCTCTGAATTCAAAAAGGGTTAATGCCACCAATATTTGTCAATAAGCGCATCCAATCAACCTATAGAATCATCAGAAGAACATGCTACACGGGCATGATTTACATTCTAGCCAGCTAAATTACCAAAAAGGGGAGGAGAAAGAAATATTGCAACAAATGTTAGTCTCAGTTAGTCTAGTCCACGGACTCTAGGCCAGGAACAAGACTATATTTGTCTTATTTTTCTTGCCTTTTTTTTTAGAGGGCAACCTATTATCTGTAGAATGTAGTAAAAAAAAATGTTGATTATAGATACTCATCTACGCTTAGTAGTTGTAAATTTGTAACATGCACAAGGCATTTAAGGACGCTCACATTTTGTAGTGCCTCTAGCTTTCGCTGCAATGCTTCATGCTCTGCTTGAATACGAAAAGGAACACCATCCTTTTGATAAACATTAGTCTGTGCCAAGTCTTCATCAATTTCACTGGCTGTAGTTGCAAAAGGATGATTAGCAGGGATCCACCTGACTGTCTCAGGGTCAATGTCAGATGGTATTGAATCCCCTTCTTTAAGAAACACAGTAGGCCTCTTCCATTGGTATGCTCTTGTCCTCCTTTTCTTATGGACTGCTTGTTGATCTTTTGTTAGAGTAACTGGGGCCAAGCGATAAACCTTTCCGCACATCTCTATTGTTGAATCACTCTTACTTGCCTTCACCAAAGGATTGTTAAATGGATCCTCATACTTGAGAGGCCTAGAGCTGTGGACAAGAGAAAAAAGCCACTATTATTGTAGAAAGAAGCATGCTTAAAAAAAAAAGTCAGTAAAATAGCAATAGATGGCCATGCCTATGCTTATGTAAGCAGGTTAGGGATTGTAATCATACATGCCTCTTCTATCAGATCTCAGTTGGCCGCGTCTGACAAGATCTGCTACAGAACCAGGATGCTTGCACCTTGACTGCCTCACCACAAATTGTCTCCAAGCAATGACAAAAAATGCAGTTGCGATGCATAGCCAGAAGATGTGAATAGATCCTGTATGTCTTCCCATCTGAGAGAAGCAATTAAATATCACCAATTCAACTAGAATAATCTGCCTTCAGAAAGCAAACACACAGCTTGAATTCCATTCTTTTCATAGGAAGAGGAAGGAAGAGGCCTAGGTATCCTAAACTGAAACACCCTAGATTTTGCAAGTATGTGAGCAGCATCTTTATTTGATCAAGTACTGAAACAGCATAATTGTAGCAGTTGAAAATGAAAAATCAACCATAGGAATGAATCTGATAAGAAGTAGGTCATTTACAAATGCTTCCTTCAATAAGACAAAATGTCAATTTCAAACAGTGCCAATCAAACAAGACGAAGAGGTTGCTTAAGTTACTATTGTCATAATTTAAACAATTAAGTATCAGAATAGCATGATTTTGCACTGAAAATCAATGACAATCTTGACAATTATAAGAGTGAAAGGAGACCAAAAAGATACTGCAAAAACAACAGGAGGGACAACGCTTTTGATCATGCCCTGGAACTGGGTGAAGGGTTCATTTGAATTGCTCTTGACTACGTCATTTTGGCTGTCAGGGTGATCTTCACCATTAATAGCTCTGGAATGGAACTCCAAATATGTAGTTGGCCGCGCAGCCAACGTCAGATGGCCATGATATGACAATAATAATTCTCTCCTGCTAAGCTGCACTACACATGGAAAAACCGGGGGGCGCCTTGAAACCCATACTGATGATGATGGTGGCTAGCAAAATCAACGAAATCCAATCAAACCCATTTTCCACCTTAGTGTCAATTGGTTGAACTTATAATTGGCAATGGCTAGGACATACTCCACACGATCGCACGCCCAAAAACTAAAAAAATTCGAAATTGGAAAGACCAAACCAACTGAAGAAAAGGGTAAGAACAGATACCTGAGTAGAGAAAGACCGAAATCGTAGGGTACAAGATGATGCCATTCCGATCAGGATGGAGAGCCTACTACTTTCATACTACTGAAAAACCCCAAAAAGAAACTCCAAAGAACAGAAAAATGGATATGAAAAAAAAAAAAAAACAAAGATAGCTTCTGAATTTCATCGTAAAATTGTTTTAGGCTAAAGAGTAAAGCAGACAAGACAAAAACAACGTTAGGGTTCCGCCTTATTACCGTAGGTATAGACAACGGAGCAGAGCGTCTTTAAGGTTCTTTTCTTAAAAAAGTCTCCGGCATGACAGCCCCTCCCACCGCAGCCGCTCTTTCTCACGTGTCTGTTTCTCTACTTATTACTACTTTTGTCTTTTGTGATAGAATTTACATTTAGAATGCGAATTATCTTTTTCTTAAAATAAAAAACTACTAATTTTATTAAATTCTCTAATTTAATTTTATGTTTTTTTAAATAATACGATTTAATTGAATTTGTAAATTTATCAAGTTATTTACGTATGTATTACTAGCTTACATGTCAAGTGTTAAAGATAAGAGAGAGCTTTTTAAAGTTCGCTTAAATGAATTAGATATTCAGTCAATTTTATATATTTTACAAGAATATTATATCCAAGAAGTGTTTTGTTTTTTATTATTTTTTTAAAATAATAAAATCCAATTTTTTTGAACGTTAAAGTTAGATGTTATTAAGGTTAGATTATCTACTATTGATATCTTACTTTTTAATTATCTCGATCTTTAATTCTAAGGTTAGATTAACGTTAGTGTGATTTTTGAGAATTAAAAATGTCTTTTCAATTTTGTCCATTTTAATTGTTTTCAATTAGATGTTACGTATATTGACTAATTAGTCTTTTGATTTCCTAGTCAGAGTAGGTTTCTTAGCCTTGGGTTGGCACAAACTCTGTTGTGAAAGCGTCATAAGTCATTTAATAATTGATATCTACGAAATTCATTTAAGTATTTAAAATGAAAAAAATACAAAAATAAAAGAGAAAAATCCGCAAAAACAAGGAAGTCCTTGAAATTTCGCCCAAAAACGAAAACTCGTACCCCGCGACACCCTACCGCGGCAGATGACAAAGATTAAATATTTCACTCAAATTTTGATCTTACGATAATATTAAGATGTTTATTTAGCAGCCAACTCATTCACTCAGATAGAGAGGCAATAATACTTACAGAAATTTTTTTTAATTTTTATTATTTTTCTCAAAATATAAAAAATTATTAAAATCTCATATAACCCTTTCTTTACACTTTCTTAATACACATAGTTCTTTATACTCCCTTTTAATTGGTTGGTGGTGTCCTTTGCTGACACCTTACACATACACGCATATATATATATATATATATATAAGGCGTTGCATGATTTGATTTTCAAGCTAATTATTTTTAGTTGGGATCTCCAATTCTACGAATACTTCCCACTTGTGAGGTAAATTGTGAGTTTACATTAATGGAAGGTCTACCATCTCATGTAAGACTTATTCAACCTTATTTTTGTTGTAGCTCATTTTTTTTTTTAAAGAAAACCTGTTAATACATTATTTGAATAAAAATTTAAAAATTTGGTGGTTTCCCAATTCATGTACTTACTAACTACTTATGAGATAAAATTATAGAGAATTTAGTAGTTTTATCTTAAGTTTTATAAACTTTATTTTTCATAGTACATAGGTGAAACCTTAATCATATTATCACTAATTTCTTTGTGTACTTATTGAGTGTTAATAGTCTAAAATCCTGGTCATATTTTAATATTATGTGTTGTTATAGTCAATTTTTAAGATTTCTGTTAGTCAATTTATTTTATATTTATGTATTGTTGACCTATATCTTTTTCTTTGGCTAACTTTTAATAAAAATATACACACCCCTCTTAAAAAGTTTTAAGTAATTTGATTTTTTAATAAGAAAACACATTAATGTAATTGAATAATTATCCCCTAAATCGACAGCTCGCTGCTTAATCGGTGACCTAAGTACTTTTTCTCTTTCACCTTAATGCATTAACCTACTATTCATTAACTATAACATGTATTTTTTGCCCATTTTTGCTTTATGCCAATACCAAAGCTACATTTAGCCTTTCCCAATTTGTTGTTATGCATATTGACTTTGTGTCTATCTTTTTTTTTTGATGTGCTTGACTCACACAAATTTTATACCAAATATTAATATAAAATATTACTAATACTTATATTTTTGTATTTAAGGATTCTAAGGAATTAATATTAAACTACTTCATAATAAAGTGGAATAACATTATAAGATAGTTTTGTTTATTTTATTATTATTATTATTTATTTTTATACATAAAAATATAAATAAAATTTTAGATAAAAATAAAAAATGTGTATAATTTAAAATTTTAATTCTAATTTTTTTAATTTTAAAAAGATTTTAAATATGATTTTAAAATTGTGTGAAACCATAGTTTTAATAATCAAAAAATTTTCTAAACTTTATATACTTCACCGTCAAATTTTTCAAGGGACTTATAACTTCGATTATTACGTTAGAAAGCAAAATTTCTACCATCACTCTCTTATCTTCTTTTACCACCTTGGGAAAATTGGCTTGAGGTTGGGAGCTTGATTCTTGTCCTCGAGCCCACCTGCTCGGAGTCTTGCTCAACGCCTCGATCGCGCTCCAATTGTTACTCGGTTTATCAAATTGATCTTTCTTTCTGCTAGTTCCTTTTCTTTTCATTTTACTTCTGTTTCATTATATTTATGTGTATGTTTTGTGTCCCAACGAGGCTCTTTGTGTTTTAATCGTTGTATTCCGCAGTGCAACCTTCTTCCCATGAATCACTATTCTAGTGCGACCTTCGAGGTTAGGGATTGTGTGGGCTATTTAGTCACCAAAAATGGCACGTTTAGTTGCAACGTTGACCCTCGGCCCCATGGGCTCCCTTGCTGATCACAGAAGTTGCCAGTTCCAAATCCCACCAATGCATCGGTGTTATTATCATAATTATTAAATCTGACTCAGAACATTAACCCAAACAAATAATTAGATTATTGGGGCATCGGTCGAATCAGTGAATTACTTATTGATTCAGTCAAGTCAATGACTATCAAATTTAAATGGTCCATTGCTTCAGCTGGGTAAGCATGCCAACTTGTTGCTAGTGCCAGTCAAATAGATCTTTGCTAGTTCTGATGTACCGTTTGAGCTGAAAGATGGAGATTTCTGGCAACAGATACAAAGAATCAAGGCATTGAGGAGAAGCTATTGAATGTATTCAAATCCGCATAATGCTAATCTCACATTTCACATAAATCCAATGTACCAATAACTCATGCCCCCTTGATCACACTGCCATGAGTTTCGATGCACTACAAAATACCAATAAAGGGTCTGGAAGCTTACGGAGATTTGAGAGAAGAACATGAGGAGGACTCATCATCACGGAGTTAACGTTTAGCATGCCACGGTTATCCCATCGGTGAGCACACACTGAAAGTAAAGTAAAAAAAAAAAAAAAGAATCTAGGCGAAATTAACCAGGAACTACTTCTTTAAGCGTCTCCGTATATGAATAATTAACTGCAGCAAATCATCTCATTAAAATCACTCGAACAGATCCAATTAACATTATTTATCACCCAGCTTCTCATAAACATCACTCTTTTACTGCAAATAGACAATCAGTCCAACGTACAAGATCCTTCCTTTTCCTGCAAATTGAATCTTCCTTTCACGAAGTGATTTTCTTCTCGCACCCCCCCGCCCCCCAAAGAAAAAGCCCATTAACATTGTCGGCACACAAAAGGCACTTCTTTGTTTTCTTTATTATTATTATTATTATTATAAGGAACTATTTGGCATCAAAACAACCAAATCCAAAAAATCAAGCAAAGACCCAGATGAGATGATACTAAGTAGAATGGTTCAATGGCAAATCTCATTGTGCTTTTGCGGTTTGGCAAAATGCAATACCTACACGTGTCTGTTTGGCTTTTTATGATCTTGACAGAGAACTTCTATAGGCTGGCTTGAGAAGAATTGGTTAATTAGGTGGTTGGCAATGGAAATATGGTAATCAACGTATATAACAACCAGAACGGTGAATCAGACAAGTGTAAAACGGGGTTACAATGATATGAACATTGGCGTGTATAAAAGCTCTATGGATCCCGAGATCAACTTGGACTAATCATTTTTAGTAGCAGAAATCAGGGTGACGTCACAAATGGAACTCACACGAAGCAAAATAAGAAATTCAAAATAAGTTGACAATTAGACGCGGTCGTTAATGCTATAATTTTGTGAACAATAAACAGGTTAATCATATCTGTAGGAGACTAGGGTTTAACCGTCGCATGCCCACTCCAGGACTTTTGGGTCGCTCGTTGGTGGAAACTGTACTCGCCATGGTATGGCAGAAAGGGTTTCATGTTAGGCAGTGTTTGGAACCGTTAAAAAAGAAATTCAAAATAAGAATAAAAATTGCACTTGCAACTCTCAACTTTGGTTATCACTTCGAGGAACCCTTAGATGCTGCGGGAATAAAAGATCGTCAGCGAGGACGTTCTGGTGCGTTGTAGACTCTTATCCAAGACATGTGTCGTCATTTGATGGTGCCATGGAAATTGCTAAAAACATGTAAGGTCCATGGCGAACCCAACAACGAAAGCTTCGTAATGGGATTGAAGCAGGCTGCCATGAGGCAGAAAATATTCTTTTTAAAGTTGTAAAGAGATTCGATTTGGAACCATTCTGCGTCCGACGTCCGATATTGAAAAAATTTCAGAGGACCGTGTCAACAAACGATTCGAGATGTCTTGACTTGACTTTTTGACGTTTAGAACAGGTCCCAGTCTCGTCCGATTAATCAATCAACAATTATTTTTATTTTATTTCCTTTTTTAGATAAATATCCGATATCCGAAAAGTAACCGCTGCTAATCTCAGAACGTGGATACCTCCGCCGCAGTGCACTGTGCTTTTTTTGCTAAATAAAAAAAAGAAATCCTATAATTTTGTTAAAATAATATATTAATTAATTATACTGTACAGTGAACTGAATTATTTAATAATTAAAATTACAAAAAATATATGTGATATTCAATTAGACTGATCAACCTCTCTCAAAATTTAGTTTACCTTTTAGGGTATTGTTACAGTTAAGTGACCAAAAACAAAAAATCTTGTGTCTAGTAAATATTTTTCAAAGGTTGTAAATTGATGAAAATTTCCCTATAAGAGAAATGAAGTTTGAATTAAAATACCCTCAAATGTCTATTGTAAAAACATATAAATATAATGTACCAAAAAGTTATTTTATTATTCAAACACCAATACTAATGTTAACAATCAGCAAGACCGATATAATTAGTAACAGGCAAATCAAAAGAGCCTAAGACTTCTAAAATCTGGGATTAAATGGAGGGGGAGGCGAAACTCAAAATTCAAAAACAAAAAAAAAAAAGAAGGGAATATTCGTGGCAGCAACGTAATAAACCCTGAAAATCGAAGGCGATAATTTTGGGAGAGGCGAGGAGAATCGGCGTTGAATTGAAAGACCGCCCCAGGTGTTTGGCTGGTTGTTAGGTCTTGCCCACCTGTTCTGTTTTATTTGTGTTTGGTTTTTCCGGATCCTACAAAAACGGGTCGTTGAAGAGAGGAAGACGAGAGAAAAAGCAAAGAAAACCTCCTACTCGACAAACAAACAGCTATAGCCCACAGTCCAAATCCACACTTTTACTACTACAAACTATTTCACTCCTTCCTACTCCAGTCTTTCATTACCTACCTGCCGACCCACCACCTACTTCGATTTGATACACAACAACAACGACAACAACAGCAACAACAACAACAACAACAAGAGCAACAAGAAGAAGAGGAAGAAGGGCAAGATGGATTCGGATTACGGTGTACCCAGAGAACTCTCGGATCTTCAGAAGCTCCGATCTCTTTACCAGCCTGAGCTCCCTCCCTGTCTCCAGGTCTCCCCCTTACTTCTTCCTTCCTTTTTTTTTTTTTTTTTCCATTTTATCCGATTCTGAAATTTGTTCCGATTTCTTTCTTTCCTTTCATTTCTTTTTTAGTCTTTTAGCTGTTCTTGAATTTAGAAATTCTACTTCTTGTCCTTCGATGATAATCGATGATTGAATTGCCTTTTTGTATTGTTGAGCATTAACGTGCTATTTTAATTTTTGCACTTTTTCTGTTTTTTTTGGGGGGGGGTTTGATTCCTGATTAATACTGTCATCAATGAAAGCAGTGTGAGTATACTCTGAAAATTTGAGTTCAAAAACGTGGCTTTGCCGCGCAGGGAACAACTGTGAGAGTAGAATTCGGGGATGCCACCACAGCTGCAGACCTAGCGGATGCACACACGATTGCCCGATCCTTCCCCCACACTTATGGTCAGCCTTTGGCTCACTTTCTCCGGGCAACTGCAAAAGTTCCTGATGCTCAGATTATAACAGAGCATCCTGCCATCAGGTTTCCATTTTTTTTTTTTTTCAATGCTCACATTTCTGTTTTTTTTTTTTTTTTAAATGGTTTTTTCTTTCTTTTCTTAAATACTAATTAAGTGGCATGCATTGCTTTTATACGATTGATGTGTCTGCCAACAGGGTGGGAGTAGTCTTTTGTGGAAGGCAATCTCCGGGAGGGCATAATGTCATTTGGGGCCTTCACAATGCTCTTAAAATCCACAACACTAAGAACGTTTTACTTGGATTTCTAGGTAAGCAGCAGTATTTCTATCAGTTTTTGATTGCAATTCCTCTTCTGTTGTGTAATTTCATTGGTTGGACATGCGGTTGATCACATCATCCCCTTAGCATATTTGTTGGTGTCTTAGAAGTAACAAAAAGTCATGGTTTGGGTGACTCTAAAACTTGCCGGATAACTCTGTAAGAAAAGCCTTTTGTAAAACTTTCAGTATCCCTAGCCTTATTTATTAAAGAAAATAACTTTTTTTTTATAGTTTATATTATTATGCTAGACTTTTTGGTAGGTGATGTTTTGAATTTTAGAATTATTATGACTACAGAGAGATGCGTGATTGTGAGGCTCCGCCCTATGTCTAGTAATTCCATTTTCTTTTAGGCCTTTATTGTTTTTTTGTCCTGTACTTGGGAAAAACTTAGATTCTTGATTTTTGAGGATGAAACTTACTATCTTTTCTCCGATGGGAATGCAACTCACCTTCTAAGGTTTCTTGTCTGTCAAACAGGTGGCTCTGAAGGTTTATTTGCACAGAAAACCCTTGAAATTACTGATGATGTCCTGTCCACATACAAAAATCAAGGTGTGTGGTAATATCTGATCATTGTGATGTTGAGATCTTCACTTTGACATGGACATGCAACTTGGCTATAACTTTTTTTTTTTCCCCTTTTGAGGGAGGGCTGTAATTTTTTTCTTCTTTTTTCTTTTTTCCTCCATAAGGTGGTTATGACTTATTGGGACGGACAAAAGATCAAATAAGAACAACAGAGCAAGTTAACGCTGCACTAACAACTTGCAAAGAAGTGAAATTGGATGGCCTCGTTATAATTGGAGGTAACAGTAATGCTTAATAAGTGGTTGGCAGAGTATGAATCTATGGTTTTTCACCAATTACTAAGTATAGAGACTTGGCATTTTTGAAGGGGTTACATCAAATACAGATGCTGCTCAGCTCGCTGAAACATTTGCTGAGGCAAAGTGCCCAACAAAGGTACTTCCACGTGCCTTCTGGGCTTGAATTAAATAAACAATAGATCACATGAAGTGCAGTTCCACTTCTGTTGAATGCTTCTTTTTACCAGTTTCTGCATTGTCACCTGTGGATAATTGTGATCATAATTTGGAAATATTCTTGTTTTATATTAGTTCACTGAATGCATTGTTTCAATTTTGCAGGTGGTTGGTGTTCCTGTTACTTTAAATGGTGATCTCAAGAATCACTTTTTGGAAACTAATGTTGGCTTTGATACAATATGCAAGGTACACATTACTTACTAAGATGGTTTATGAGGAAAAAGGGAAAAGAGAAAGGCTTCCCGTAGTTTCTCCTTTAAAACGCTGTTGCGAATTAATCATTTATTGTCAATTACATTTTATTCACTTCTTTCCTGTGCCCCTCAAGAAACTTATCCTTGCAAACATTTTTCTGTAAACACTAATGCTAGAATATTACTAAGTTGTAGTTTTGACGAACTTTTATTTTTTTCAAAAAGCCTGCTACAAAAGGAAAAGAATTATATGGGGTTTACTCCTTTTATTTTCTGGGAATTTTTCTATTATTAATTGGTTGGCAGTGGTGTCTACTTCAGTGGTAGACACACCTACTTAGGCTTATTAGCAATAATCTAATTCTTTTTGTGACGTATAGTGGATTAACTTGGAGGAAGAAGGTAATATTCATGTTTTCCTTGTATAGGTCAATTCCCAGCTCATCAGCAATGTCTGTACTGATGCTCTCTCAGCAGAAAAGGTAATGACTTCATTTACCCATTTAATTGGTTAATTTGTACAGCCTCATGAGATTCTTTTGAGGCCTTGTAGCATTGTAGTAGAAAGGCTACGTTGTGAAATTGAAAGTAGGCAACCACTTTAAAGTTGCTATTTCTGAAATACCAAGAAAAATATTTCTCTGTAATTTGGAAAAGAAAGATAAATACATTCTTGAATTCAGAATTAGTGTCATATAATGGATATATTTCCATTTTTAGATCTCTCTATCCCCTAAGTATTTGACTGCTCCTCTTCAGTATTATTATTTTATCCGACTCATGGGCCGAAAAGCATCACACGTTACTCTGGAATGCACACTCCAATCCCATCCAAACATGGTTAGTTATGCAGATTCTATTATTGTTTGGGCATGCTGTTATGGTGTCAATGATGCTTTTCAAATGGTTTTGCTTTTGTCTAAATGCTGATTGTTCTTCCACAGGTAATTCTTGGTGAGGAGGTAGCCGCATCGAAGCTCACTTTATTTGACCTGACAACGCAAATTTGTGATGCTGTCCAAGCCAGAGCACAACAAGGTCTTTAGCAATTTAGTGTGCCTTATGTCTTCCTGTGATATTCTACTTGTCAACAAAGCAACACATATATGTGTATATGACTAATGCAGAATAACCTCCCACAACCATGTAAAGAACAAAAATTTCAAATCAAGGTAGCTTTGGTTAACGACTGATAGATTTGAAATAGAGGTAGCTTGGTTAATCACTGGTAAAACCAAAATTGAGTTTCAATGTGCAGTCTCATATGGCATCAATATACTATACTGCCTTTGATGCTACTTAACTGGGAGCTTAGGGATACTGTTCTCTGCAGCTTTGAAGACAGATGTATTGGCTTTAGTAATTGGCATTTGATTAGGCATTTCTCATGTTGTTTTTGGCTATGTGACTCAAATTTAACTGTGCCAGATAAGTACCATGGGGTCGTTCTATTGCCAGAAGGGCTCATAGAAAGCATTCCAGAGGTGTATGCTCTCTTGAAGGTAACTTCTTTTGTTATGTTGGTAAACCATATGTGGACTTGTACGTGTCTGTGAGAGATTTTCTTTCCTGCAAAATGGAAATTATCAAATCAATTTGACTCTCAGGAGATACATGGCTTGCTCAAGCAAGGTGTTAACCCTGACAAAATCTCATTGCAACTTTCACCATGGGCATCCGCCTTGTTTGAATTCTTGCCACCCTTCATCAAGAAACAGGTTTGAATTTTCCTAAGTTTAATTTGAAAGATGTCAGTCAATATAAAGTTCAAGGGTTTAACTGTTTAAATTTTCAACTTTATTACACAGCTGCTCCTTTACCCTGAATCAGATGACTCAGCACAGTTATCCCAGGTATGAAGCATAAAATGCCTACGAAAATAAATTAGGGATCATAATATGTTGCTCACTCTTTGTTCCTTCCAGATTGAAACAGAGAAACTGCTAGCACATCTCGTGGAGAAAGAAATGAATACCCGCCTGGTACGCTGCTTATAGTACCCCTTTTGTCCCCATTTTGTTGTAAAAACCTTGGATGACTAGGAGATACTGAAGGACTTTTTTGGTGGTGAAAACTTAGGACCTACACCACAGATTTTTGCATTTACTTCCACTCTGATGGGGTGCCACTTTCTTTTTGCTTTTTGTTTCATTTTCTGTCAAATGAGTAACCAATGTATTTTTTCTTTTAAGCTACAAGGTGCAGAACAATTTAGGGTACAGCGTAGTCAATGAAAGTAGTTGGGCTTCTTCATAAGAATGTTGTTCTCTTGAGTATATTCCTCTCCCTGAGTATATCAATGCAATGTGTGCCAACTTTTGCTGCCATGCTGTCCTCTGATAGTAGCATGTTTCTACCAGAATTTTACTCTGTTGGTATGCTGATAGTATGTTTCCAGTGTGTTTCCTCATTCCTTTTGCTTTGCACGCATTGGTTAGCATAATATTTGTGATTTGTTAATAATAAATTTTGGTTAGTCTCTCATGTTTCTGGTGTTTTGGACCAGAAAGAAGGCACATACAAGGGGAAAAAATTCTCTGCCATTTGCCACTTTTTCGGCTATCAAGCTAGGGGATCTTTACCATCAAAGTTTGATTGTGACTATGCCTATGTATGTTACCAAAGCAAGAAGTTATTTCTATTCTTGACATTTGAAGTATAAATATATATTCCTTGATTTATATGGAACCACATTTCTGCAGGTCCTTGGTCACATCTGCTACCATATTCTAGCAGCTGGTTTGAATGGATATATGGCTACTGCTACTAATCTGAAGAATCCTGCGAACAAGTGGCGGTGTGGTGCTGCTCCCATTACAGTTGGGTTTTAGTTTTTGTTCTTGACGTCTACATTCAAATAAAATTTACTTTCATTGTACTGGGGAAGGCTTGCTTGACTCAGGACATTGACTTGTTTACAATTTCTTTCGTGAATACCAGGCAATGATGACAGTGAAACGATGGGCTCAAAGTCCAGGTGCCTCTTCGATTGGAAAACCTGCAATTCATCCAGCTACTGTAGACTTGAAAGGCAAAGCATATGAGTATGTCTCTTTACTTTCATTTTTATAATTCACTAACTGCTAGCTGCTCAGTTGGGGTGAGATATATGCTTAGGACAGGTGGATCACCCAAAAATTGGAAAAGAAGCTTTCATTATCCACACGATAAAGTTTCTGCATGGCTGTGAATGCAGGCTGCTAAGACAGAATGCTGCAAAGTTTTTGATGGATGACCTGTACAGAAATCCTGGGCCCCTTCAATTTGACGGGCCTGGTGCTGATGCTAAGACTGTATCTCTCTGTGTTGAAGACCAGGATTACATGGGCCGAATTAAGAAACTGCAGGACTACCTCGACAAGGTGCTCACGTTTTTTTTTTTTTGGGTCCCTGAACTCTTCTGAATTTATTTACATCAAGATGATGATAAGTCTGAGCACACTGACTTCAGAATGTAACCGGCTGTTTGGATTGAGGTGATTTACACATCAGGACCAGAACCTGTTAAAGGGCTAACTTTTAGATTAATTGATAGGATTTTACTTATGTCTCTTCCCCTCAAAGTTGTCTTCTTGCAACCATTAAGGATTGCTAGCTTTGTCATAGAGGAAAGAATGAAGAGGAGTGGGTGGGGGACGTGAACGTGAAACTAACGTAGCACCACCAGATAATAAGCCTAACTAAAAACAGTCTTGCTACTAAAGTCTTTCTGCAATCCGTTGAGTGGCTTTATTTCAATATTTACCTGTTTCATCAGTGATTTTTTCCTTGCAAATTTCCAGATAAGAGCCATCGTGAAACCGGGTTGCTCTCAGGATGTTCTCAAAGCTGCCTTGAGCGTCATGGCATCTGTGACAGACGTCCTCTCCGTGTTGTCTTCAACCCCACCCAACAGTCAGGGATCCCTTTAAACAGTGTCGAATTAAATTTTCTTTTCCTCAGTCATTCTGGTGCCGCTGTGTGGATTGAGAATTACATGCTCCTCCGGAAAAAAAGTTCCTTATTTTTCCTTAATTATATTTACCTACTGTAGGTATTGGATTGGCTCTGTTTGAGGATTATAGCCTGAGTTCGCTTCTCGTCCTGTTTTTTTTTTTTTTTTTTTTAATCTTTTCCCTCAACTCTCCACGCGGGGGGTGTCCGCGTAAATTTTTCTTTATGGTAATAAAGTTGCATCCAGGTCTGAACAGTGCCATCTGTCGTTGCTCTCTCATTGTCCTAATTTACAGGTTATTCAGAGGGCTAATTAACACGCGATGACTTCGCTTAATTCGTAGTGATTATAATTTTGTAGATGAAAATTATGGGTTTTTCGTGTATAATCGGTGACTTTTTCAAATATCATATTTTGAAAATGATTTATAACGTATGACTTTTTTTTTTTTTTTTCCCCTCAAAAGTTACAACTTTTATTAATCAAGTTATGAGAGTAACATAAGATACTTGTCTCCGGGAACAACGGGGTGTCTTCACGAGAAAGCCAAAGCTTAAAAAAGTACTTTTCACTTAAAGACATTTTATAAACAGTCAGAGCGAGAAAACCAGGTAATGGAACAAGCCAAATTTTATTTTTATTTATTTATTTTATAAAAAGGCATTGCAATTCAAAGGCTAAAACATGAGTTGACTCTCCTTGATCTCTGGTTTTTAATGCTTTTACAAGGGAACCCCCCCCCAAAAAAAAACACCCCAATCCGCTGCTGCAGGCTATGTTAAAAATTTCCCTCCCTTCATGTATCTAATTTGTCTAAAATTCTTATGTGCAAATATTTTAAAAGATAGAATTTCTCGTTTGTTATATGAGAAATTTTATAAAAAGCACAATTTGTTTGCCAAAAAGGTGTTGATCACTTTACAGCATCAAAAGTGAGAAGAAATAATGGAAATTTTGCTAAATTGTGGAAATTTGCATATTTTTGGAAGATATAAAGGATAGAAGTCATCCTTGCTTGCCCGAATCAATTCACCATGCACAAGTAGATAAAAGAGGAGGCCTCAGATCATAGGGCAGATTGATTAACTTTCCTTTTCTTTCCTTCAAAAACCGATCGAAGCTATGAGCTCAATGGCGAGTATGTGAGAACACCCTTCTTTGGCAGATACCTAAGAACATAATATATATATATATATATAGGCCTCAGGTCTGGCAATCCTTCATTGATTTTTGCGGCAAAGCCTAGAACGTATTCCAAAAATTTTTATTAAAAAAAAAAAACAACTGTTTCGTCAAACCAAAATTAACAAAAAGGACTAAAAAAATTGTTTCTTCAAAATAAAAAACTGTTTTCCGATAATTTTTCTTTTATATAAAACTGAATTTTTAGCTACAAATAATTGGGGCTTTTTTATTTTGATAGAACATATATATTTTTATTTTTCTCGAGGAAAATTTCTTTGAAATATATATATATATATATATATATTCGCAAGATATATTTTTGAAAAATTGAATTTTAGTGTCAATAATTAGATTTTTTTTTTTGTTTGTTTTGGCGAAACTCTTTTTTAATTTTTGGCCAAAACTATTTTTTTTCTTTACTTTTATTTACAAAAAATTTCAAATTTCTAATAATTTTTTTTGGATTTTTTATTTTTAAAAATATAATTTTTAAATTCAAGATATATCATGTCATCGGTAACATGTCAAAAAGGGGGCCTATAATAAACAGATAATCTTCTAAAAAATTTCACGTCATCATTATCATTGATGGCGTACATTGACTATAAGATTTAGTATAATTTTATTTAAACTTACTAAGATTATAAAAAAAAAAACGTAAGGGGGGATTAAAAAAAAACAAAACGTCTGGGGGGAAATCGATTAAACACACACACACACACACACACACACAGAGAAGCCAAAATCGACTATTTTGTAATATATGAAAGAAGATTTTGGTATTTAAGTCTATGCATAAATATCAAACATGCGAGCAAATCATTAAGTATTTATCCTGACTTTTCAAGGTATTTTGGCCGAGCGAATAAAATTCAATTATAATCCCGGAAATGTTATTAAATTTGTTATCTCATTGCTATTAACTTGGCCCTAATTCAAGAAATGTTTATTAGCTCTGACTTAAATTCGAACTCAATATTTTTATTCTTAAAAATGACTCAAATACTATTAATATTATTTTATTTTTTTCCTTATGGTAAGGGTAAGCTAACAAAAATTATTTGAGTCCTTTCATCCGTTAATCTCAAGGATACACTCTCTTACTGATGAATTCACAGTTTCACTTTTAAAATACTCTTAATTAGTGATGGTGGAATCCTGATTGACGAGCAAATGGAAGATCATTCTTTTGCCAACGGACTAACCCTTATTATCAGTTCTATTAATTTTTTTTATTTAATCAGATTTAAGTTGATAATGGATGGGTCTGCCTCGGATATACCCTTCAAATCTTTGAAGTTTATGGGCAACAATAATATATTATATCTTTTGCAGGCCTCCCATCGCTGTTGGCTTGTAGTGGTATTTGTTGCTCTCGCCAATTGGGCAAATAACAAACAAAAATCCAAGGTTTCGCACTTTCCTTGGCTTGTTTATTGTTCTATCCAGTATTCTGCGGCTTAAAAATACTTGGTAACATTGTAAATTGGTAATACTAAATGCGTTTTTAGGGTCGAAAGTTTCGAGTTTAAAGTCACAGTCAAAACCAATTAATCAAAATTAAACGAATAAATAAATAAATAAATATATAAGTAATGCCATGTACATTGTGTCTCTCGGTCCTTGGTCTTGCCGCCGGTCTTCCAAAGAGGCAACTTTCATGCCGTTGAAAGTCATGGATTCCACCGAATCCTCTGGAAGGGAACGTACGACGGCATGACCTTCCTCGTTAATGGTGTTCTTCTAGTCATTAACTCTATTCTATTAGACACTGATTTAAAACTCATATTGTCTAAATCTAAAGACCTATCCTATATATTATTATAATGTCTGTCTGTATATTCCACGTGTCATCTAATAACGTAAGTTCGTGTTTATAAGAGTATCTATGAATATAATGTCAGATCAGACGTCCGCTGTCCCATTAAACCACAATTTTGGGTGTATGCTGCTGGTTAATTTTTCATTACCTTCCCGTCCACGGCGTAACTCTTCACGTTGATTTGAGTCATTTGACGGGTATAATATATATATATATATATATATATATATGTGAATTTATTACGAATATACAAAAATGCTATCAAAACTTCAATTTATGGTAATCCAAGTCCCGCTGCCGAAATTGCACGTCTGTAAAATAACACCCTTTTGTTAGACATCGTTTATATTCAATAATGGGAGGACGACGTGAATTGTTACGTGAAAAC
This sequence comes from Bruguiera parviflora, assembly GCA_019804595.1. Classification (NCBI taxonomy): domain Eukaryota; kingdom Viridiplantae; phylum Streptophyta; class Magnoliopsida; order Malpighiales; family Rhizophoraceae; genus Bruguiera; species Bruguiera parviflora. Next base: position 1,890,173 of record CM034049.1, read on the forward strand.
CTTGGTCGATAACAGACTGTCATACGGTAGTTCAAGTCGTCGACAGAGTGGTGACATCGTAATATACATACAAACTCGAATCTCAACGATGAGATTACTACAAATCGAAAATAGATGGTCTGCTCGCAATAAGTTTAATAATGTGATTGATACAGATTGAAGTCGATTAAAAATTGAAATGACAGATTCCATAGCAAGATCGCACATAATCAGACTGTTTCATTCTTTTGATTGAATGGGATACCTTGTCATTGGTTTTATAAAGACATAATCTAATTTATAATTTCCGTCAAATTCAATACCTAATAAATCAAGTTCTTGGATTTCGTACCAAGATCGTTACATATTTATATAATTATTGCTCCACCATCACCAAAGTAATGAAATTGTCAGATTATTTATTTATTTATTATTTATTATTATTATTTGGGGGGGGTAAGAGAACAGAAAAGTAGAATAATATCCCACAATCCTAGGAAACAACCTTTTTAAGAAGTTGAAACTCCTCTTTTTTTCTCCAACACTTGCAGTTGTGCTCAACTGCTGTTATTATGATTGATGCATACGAAAAATAGATGATCATAATGTGGTCTACCTGCCAATACCACCAGTGTGGTCTCCGAACAAGCAGTAATGGTGAAAGATGCTCACAACCGGACAACGATCCGTAATTTAAATCCGTAATATAACTATGAACATATTAATTTCTTGCCAGATAAGTTACGGTCTCTAATATTGTAGGTTGCAATTGAACAATATGTTATTTTTCATTTGGAAGCAACTAAGCGCACATACAAATAAATGCAAATTCTTTTTACTTTTTGAATAAATATAATAATATACACATTATTTCATTAATTATATTCAAGGGTGTGTCCATTACTTTTATGTTCAGCAAATATTTTTCTCTTCTTATGGTAAGATGGAAAGATTTTTTTTTTCTTTAAACAAAATTAAGTGATAATACTTAAAAGACCGAGACAATAACAATAAAAAATATATATTAATTATATTTCACTTAATTCTATATTCTGTTACTGCTACCATGTTGCTCGTTACTAAGGGGTGGTATCTTTTTTTTTTTTCTTTCTGGCAAATCAACTTTCCTATAAAAGCATTTATTTTCCGATGCACCAAGAGGAAAAAAAACAAAAAATCAACCGTAGAGCAACCGAAGCCGGCAGCGAAGAGATATATAAAAGGCAAATTTCTCATTTATAAATGGTTAGACTAATTATATGCGTAGAGACAATCTACGTTATTTGGTTGATTCTTTATTATTCTGTCCTATGTCTCTATTCTAGCCGACGGCAATGGCCATGCTGGTGTCGATCGTTGTATATTTACACATAGCAAATTAGCTTCGGTCCATTATATATATATATAAGTATATATATATATATAGAGAGAGAGAGAGAGAGAGAGAGAGAGAGATGTGTAAGGAATATCAATGAAAAGCATTGCCTCAAAAGAAAATTACAGTGGGGATTTGGGTGGGAAAGAAGTAGAGAAGAAGGAGAAAAAGACAAGAAAAAAGAAAAAGAATAAACATGGAAGCTTTGAGCACTCCGAAAGGGGGAGGAGAAGCAAGGCGCATTCATATCATTTACTTCCTGAACCGGATGGGTCATGTTGAGCATCCGCATCTCATTCGCATCCATCATCTTAATCGAAAGGGTGTTTATTTGCAAGGTTTTGGTTCTGTCTTTTTCTTCACTCTTCTTTCTTTTTTATCACTCTTGTTCTTTGAACAATTTCATTAGATTTGATGGAATTTTGCCTAAACTACAATCATTCCAATTATATATATATATATGTTCCCCAAACGAGAAGATTTTAAGAGATGGCTAGCGGAATTGCGGGGAAAAGATATGCCAGAAGCCTTCGCTTGGTCGTACAAGAGGTATGCAATGCACTTTTCTAATTGTAAGAATAAGACCAACCATGATCCAAAAAAACCCAAAAAAGAAAAGAAAAGAAAAAAAAAGACCAACCATGATCCAAAAAAACCAAAAAAGAAAAAAAAAAGAAAAGACCAACCCAATAACCAACGAGTATATTTATATTTATATTTTCCCACAAGCCCCTGCACTTCCAAATCACTTGCAATTTGCAAGATTTCTCATAAAGGTGGGTTGGGGTGCAAAGCATTTTCACAAAATACTCTTTTAGTGTTCTTGGACTTGCACTCTCTTTCTTATTTAAAATTTAATCAGATTAACTACTGATTATTACTGTATTTAAATAAAATAATAATAACAATAATAAAACTTATTTATCTGTATATTTTACGATGGATGTTTGGCAAGATCAACATGCCTTTCCACTTGGCACACTCATATCACTAAATCCCACTTTAGTCAGTCAAGGAGAGCCGATGGATCTTGCAGTCCTAGAGCAATTTAAAATTTGAATTGGATTGGATCTTCAGTTCATAAATTAAAAAAAAAAAAGAAAATTGAATTTCTTAATGGAAATAATTAATGCAGGAGATACAAGAACGGTTATGCTTGGCAAGATTTACTGGACGGTGATCTCATTACCCCAATCTCTGTCAACGAATATGTCCTCAAAGGATCTGAAATATTCTCCACTGCCAGCTATGGTAAAGCTTATTCGATTCTTTTCTTTTTTTTTTTTGAAGGGAAAAATTTCATTGATTCCCTAAACAAGATTCTAAATAAAATAAAACGATCTGACCGCGTTCAACAAGGCATTCCTAAAATCAAGATCCTCGTTAATTTATTTTACACCTTTTTGTTTGTTTAAATTATTGTTGTGATGACTTTCGACAGAAGTTGGTCCCCACGATTACATTTTGTTCAAAGATGAGGAACGTGTAAATGTTGGGGTGGAGCTAGTTGATCAAGATAACAAGCGCCTCCCTTCACCTCCAGAAGATCAAAGCAACATAAGCATTGAGCAAGGTTCACCAGTGTTTGGATCAGAGAAGTCAACTTTAACCGACCACTCCACAAGGCAAATACGTGAAGAACATCCAAATCAAAGCAAGCATCGTGACCAGCAACAAGTATTAGCATCAACGGAGGAGTTGAAAGATCTGTCTTCTCCCTACTTTCATGCCAACCTGTTGGGCGAGAAAGATGGCAAGGGAAGTTCAAAAAAGAAAGGCAACAAGAGGCGTGGAGGCCTCAGCTTTTCGAGCTCAACCTCATCGCCATCGGGCTCAACGCCTGCAGGAAGTAAGAGCCGCACGAGCGGACCTTCCAAGGTCCTTCGTCACTTAATTACTTGCGGCGCTGCCGGTGACAACGATGTTGTATTGGTCTCTCCTAAGAATAATGATAAAAATCATAGTAATAACAACAAATCTTCCCTGACTAGTCGGCCCGCCGCCAACAAAATAGATGGCATGGTTTTCGGGAGTCCTCCGAACCAGCAACAACAATCTCATTCGCAAAACCAGTGGACTATAAGGTACGTATATCTCTCACCGCATGGTTAAAGGAGAATAACAAATATATATATATATATATGTATGTATGTATGCATGCCTCTCCCTATGCGTGTGTATCGTCCCTAGGTGTGTATATGGTGAAAGGAACATAATAATATTAATGCCCGCCAACTGGTAATGTACAAGCAGCAAAAGCTTTGGTGGGGTCAAGGACCCGACAAAGAAGCAGCAGCTGTATAATGGAATTGGCTGCTCTACGGATATTTCTGCTGCCTACAAGCCACAGGGTACCCCGGCCTGCTCGTAAGTGACAAATATAACTCAATAATATCTCTCGAAAGCTATTGCTTCTGGATGAGCGCTGTCAATTGCTGATAAATATGATTTTAAAACTGTTACGTACTTGATTTATCTCGGGACATTGAAATGTGAACTGAAGAGTTAAACAACTAGGATCTATGCATTATAGTGAATGAGAGAACTTGAGCTTTTATAGTTCTTCGGTTCAAGTCAAAAGATGGATATCAGAGGATTTTTTAACAGATAGATTGGTGAGTAAATGCCCGAAGCCAAAGATCAAGTAGTAGCCTATTGTGTAAGACAAAAAAGTGTGAGCGGCACACAAGGTACTTTCGAACGAGTGCACCACTTCATTGGCATAGATTGCCATGGCGACTCAGATTGGTTACTTGCTATGCGACAATAGTTTTTTGCTTTACAACATTGGGTCAGAAAATAAGAGTAAATTTTGGACGGCAAAATGCGCAGGCAATGTGGAAAGTGCTTCAAGCCAGAAAAGCTACACGCGCACATGAAGTCCTGCAGGGGGATGAAAGCCTTCGCAAAAAACGTTGCAGCCTCTTCTGAGGAGATAACGCCGTATAATTGTAGGGAATCTTCGCAGCCGGGACCGGCTGCTAGTGGCTATTTCTTGACCGATTACTGACATTATAACTCGTTGATACTGCAAGCATGTATCCCCCAGTTGATGAAATTGAGCCTCTTTCAAGTGTTTCGGCTTGACTGGACTTCTTAAAATTGCACAGAGCTTCAGGGATCAATCAATTTAATAGATTTGCAATTTCCTTGACTGCTGCAACGTTATTTGAACACCATAATGGGAAATACATAAGCTTTCATTTAAAATCCCTTTGAGTAGAGCTCTGAGGGAACAAAGGACAAAATACAATCCATTCCTCTGCGGTAGTTAGTTTAGTTTTTTCTTGTTCGTAGTCAGGCATGGGCATTTTTCAAGAAACAGAAATATAACCCTACGAGTAGCTCCAAGAAAAAGGCTAATAAGGTTGCCGATTGGAGAAACACATCCCATCCACCAATGATGGAAGTCTGTAAATCCCATCCTCCGTTGTCTTTTACCTAATCATTAACTAACTCATTTGCTATTAGAGCATACACTAATAATACAGGGCTGATTGCTGAAAAGATCAACGAATCTGCTTGGAGCATGGGCATATGGAGGTAGTGATGCTCTTGAATGAGGCAACGAGTGAAGTTGGTGCTGAAGGTGACAGCCTGAATAAATTAAGTCTTTAAGACATGCTCTTGTAGAACTTGTGGACCCAAAACTGACCCGACTACTCAAAGCCTCTCCCTAGTGGAATTTCCGCAGCTGTCTGGCTATTTATGTTTTGCTTGGTTTCTTAAATAATTGCCCCACAAGCTTTTCATCATTTTCTTGCTTATCCTCCATGCCTAGGAGCTGCATATGAAAAGCAGAAAAACGAGGCAACAACCGCCACGGCCTGTTTCCAAGCCCCCGGCAGGCCTCAACGGCAATAAAAATTACAAAGTTCACAAATAAATTATATTCCTGAAAATATTATTCTTAAATATTTCTGTTGAATAAATTATTTTAGTAAAACTACGAGGAGATAAATTATTTTAGTAAAACTATGGGGTGATACATGTTATGTTACTTTATTATAAAAATAATACAGTCAATTTCATAAACTAAACTACGATTTGTGAATTTAATAATCATATAAACACTTAAGAATTAACATAATAAAATAAAATAAATACTAATTCAATATTTAATATATCCAATTTAAATATTAACCTGATAAAATAATTGAAAACATTGAGATACCATAACTAGAAAAAATAAGTCAGACCACCTTTTTCGAAATGCTAACATTTATAGTAACTAATCAGGCTTAAATCTTGTTTTGAAAATATAAATAAATCAATTAAAAATTAATTGTACATTTATGAAACTTAATTTATATTAATTAGTTAGAGATTAACAAATTTTTCTGTTGCTACCTTTCACTGCTCCTCATAAAAGAATAAAGAATATTGGGAGACAAATATACATTCTTCTATTCTCTCAGTGGACAAAATTGTGTCACCCGATCGAGCTAAAATAAGAAGTCTTCATCCATGGCTCAGGGATAACGGCAAGACTGTTTTGCTTCCAGGAACTCAAATTCCATCTGTGCAGTGGAAGCGGCAGCCAGCAATCAATGCACAGAGTCCGCGCGCAGCGGGTGGTCAACAAGTCAGAAGTGATTCGTGCACGGCACACCACGGTGATTTTAACACGTGGAAATCAGCCTCCAGGCCCCTTAACTTTATTTCACCTTTTTTGTTTTTTTTTTTCTTAGAAATTTATAAAACAAAACAAAACAAATGAGAATGAAGGAGCTCCAACTTCAAAAGTGAGAACCTATCATGCACTTTCAACTCGGGATGACCACACCTCACCAACATGGTTCCATCTACCAAGCATTATGTAACCCATACATCGCGTGTAGGACCATGGGTTAAGGTTGCCGAACTGTTGTCGGCCTTGCAGCTAATTGCTCAACATTCGGTCATCATGGGTACTCCACATCAGCAACGCAGCTGAATCGAGTATTCGAATCCAATATGGCAATACTGCTCCAGGTAATAGTTGCCATCAACACAACAGTATACAAAAAACAAAGGTATTCAGCACGCAAGGAGAATGCTACCGGACCACAATGTCAACATCTGCTATGTTGTTAGCATATGGATATGCACATGTTAGAAATCTTGGGCAACAGCTATGAAGGACCCGTTGCCCCAACAGCTGTAAAGAAAACAATCCATGCTGGGAACCACCATATGCTTTAACTTACAGTTCAGTGCTGTTTGAAGCTAGCTAGTAAATACCATAACATAAATTTGGTGCTTAGGTATAAATACTGTAATGAAAAATAAAACTCCTAACAATTCAGGTTCCCAACTCTGAACTAAATGACTCTATATCCCAAGAATTTTTGATTTCTACCCAGGAAAATTGTTGCAGCCACCCTGGAAGAATGCATGCGAATCACTGCTCAAAGGGAACGTGTACATAGAGTCGGCCATGCAGACTTACAATAGCAGATGTATGAAGTGGATCAATTCTGGTAGGTAAGACGACCACCTGGAGACAACAGCCAAAGAAAGTAATCCAAAATTCTTTCAAGCGTTAACAGTCAAATAAACTCCAGGCAAGGAACCCTTTTAATCTTACTGCCATCATAACTACAGGATCACTTAATAGAACAAAGTTATTCATTCTAGCTTAATAAAAATATAATCTGCTGAATATCTAATGCGAAAGAATACACCACAATAATTACATTGGGCAATGGGGCAAAATAGCACACAAGTCTTAGCAATAATATCCTCAGTTATGAATAACAATCCTAAGCCAATGCAACCATGACAAATCTGTACCGGGCATATTAATTTTGTTTTCTGAGTAAAAATTCAGAAAAATGAACCAACACTTTTGTTTGCCTTTTCTGCCTAGGAATGAAGATAAATACCTTCTTAAAGGGTGTTATACCCCAAGGATTGTCAAGCTGCTCCGGTTGGCCTGTTATAACCAGACGTCCAGCAGGATCTGATTGAACTCGCACCTGAATCCACCAAGGGCCAAGAACAAACATCGTGAGCTAAATAAAACAATCAGTAAAGGCATGCAAATAAGAGAGACCTCCAAGCCTTGACAAAGGTGATGGTTGTGTGCGTGCACATGCATGTGTTTGCCCCCCTGATATGAAACCAAACAAATCTCTCAGAGAAGCTACCGACAAGATTACATAAGGAGGAGTTCCTGCATGAGTCACTGAATCTTTTAAGAAGCAGATTCCTTTAAGAAAATGGTAATTGAGAATTCTATCATTTGATTTGCCTACTTAACCAAACAGCCAGTGAGGGAGAGCCAAAACAAGAATGCCAAGATAGTGCAGAAAAGGAGCTACACAATCCTATTCAATCATCTGTCTAGGACCCAAGACCAAGAACAATCCTCCAGAAACAGGAGACAAAGACAAAATACCGTAGTCAAAGAAACCTCCAATTAGCATCAGTGTATAATTACAACACAACAAGCTATGACTGTCTTCATACAAAATCTAATCATCACAGCAGTGCTTTCTTTCTATCCTCAAAACTACTCGAAAAAGTAACAAACTCATGTTTATGCCCACTGACAATTAAGCACAAAAATAATAGTGCTACTAAACAAAAGATAATCCCTCAGAAGCAGCCAAAGTCAATCAGAAGTGCCTACCTCCTCTCGCAGTAGCCCGGGGACCAAAGCATGTACCTCAAAGCCATCTTTCTGTACAGAGCTTAAATTAGGACTCACAGCAGAAAAACTTCGAGAAAGCAACCATAAGATTCAGGAAAAAGTATCAATTGAAAGAAAAAAACAAAAAAAAAAACCAGCGACACATACGATTTCCCGCACATTGATCTTCACCCAATCGGCAGGAGGTCCAACATCAACAATTTCTGCATCCAATCTAGGAAGCCAACAAAGCAAAACAATATAGTGGAAGAGCTTTTGGACATGCTTGATCAAAAGATATGGAGAAAAACATTAGAAATATAAGGTTCTTTAATTTGACTGCATAATACCAGATTTATTAACAAGTGCAGTAGGTCTTTTTTTTTTCTTTTACTTCCAGTGCAAACAAGGTAAGACTGAGTTCATGTTTGCACCAGTGTCAAACTAGATCAAGGATTTCTCTCATTTCAAATAATGACTAGGACATAAAAATGATAGCTAATGGAATTTGTCCAATGATTTTGATCTTCCAAAGATTCTCAATTGGAATCATGTACGGGACCAAATAGCTAAACATCCATGGGGCACCCCCCACCCTCTTTAATGGGGTGGAACTGGGGAACATCAAGTAAGAGGGATATCAGTTGTCTTAACTCTTTCTCTGCTTCCATACTTCCAAGTCTCTCAGCATGCTCCACATTAGAGGTCCTCTGTTTATGCAAGCCTGACTCAGAAAAACGGAATAGCAAACAACAGCGTTGGAATTACATGCTGGCCAGAAAGATCTTCATTCATACATGAGGAAAACATACCAATGCTTTTAAGAGGTTTTTCACGCTTTGGTGCAGAATTTAAGTTCTTATCCTGTCCAAGACAAAAATTAAAAATAACTGTTGTGCTCCATAGCATGCGAGTGGTAATGATAATTGGGTTAGGATTCTAACCAACCTTAATTATAGGCTCGCTAATCTCACCATATCCAAGAAGACGCTGTGCATGCCAACCCTGCATAGCACGAGTTGCAGCAACCCTTCTTTCCCGGCCAGATCCAGTTGGTTGGTAGCCACTCACCTGTGCACAAAATACCACGGGGCAGGGGGGGATGAGAGAGAGTAAAGATTAAAACAACAGAAAGATACAAATAATCTTATCTAGCCAAACTTTTACTGCATTTAGATATATTACTTTCTGGGCCATAATGAAATCCATACGGACATAACATAAAGTTTGAAACCTCAAACAGTAGATTTTTCCCTGAGTTCATCATCAGTAATAAAATAAGAGATGAGATTCTACCTCTTTTTCAGCACTAGTAGACTGAAGAGGAGGGGAACCAGGGAGCTGAAGTTCTCCATTTTGCCTCTTATGCCTTTCATATTCCAAAAGTGCCTGGAGCATTAAAAGAATCAATAAAATGAGATGCCAAAGAATAGCGTACAATGATTAACAGCATTGTTCAGCACAACAAACAATTACCAAGAATGGAGTATATAAAGCCGAAAAGTACATCTTAAGCAACACGAATAACATAGATTTGTATCATGTCCAGCCATCCAAAGACAGCTGAACTTACTTTCACCATAAAAAGACCAGACCCAGATGGTAAGCGTCAGCTTCAACTTTTAAGTTCCAGCACTGTTTTGATCTTTCTTGTTACCATGCAGCATGGGTGAGGAGGCAGGGTTTAGGAAAGCCTTCAATACAAGGCAAGCATTGTTTCTGAATCTGGTAAGACACTGCTGGCAAAACAGTCCAACAAAGAGGCAATGGAGTCACATTTTGTAAGTGTTTTTTTTTTTTTTTTTTTTCAGGGTGTGGAAGATGGGAGCTCTCAGTAAGTGAGACCTCTATAATTGTCAACATTTCCCACCACATTCATCTCCCACACATATTGGAGAATAACTAATAATTAGGACTCATTCAAAAATTGAAAGTCTGATCATGGAAAAACCTTTCCTGCATCAGGCACTAATATATTTTTAACATCAAATTAGATCAGATAATTGATCAAATTAAGAACAGACATGGGAATTATTTAGTCACAACCTCTCTCTTTCACTTATCTGATCCCTCCTAGTAACACAATCTTTTCATCCAATGAAATATGTTCCAACATGACACAAATTGCTCATAATTAAATCTGAATGGAGAATGTTAATAACTAAAAGGGTTTTACCTTCTCGTAGAAAATGCGGAATGTCCAAGATACTGTTGTGCAAGTCCTGTGAGAGTTACAGAAAGGTTAGGTTCAGTCAGTTGAATATCAGGGTCTATTTTCCAGACTCTGATGTTGACAGATGTTATATTACAGAAATGTTGAAAGCCTACAAACAAGTGACAACAAGAATCTGAAAAAAACTAAGTTAACTGTCACCAACTAGGAACTTATTTAAGTAGAAAACTGCAAGTTTGCAGCTGAAATTTGGGAATCCCATGACAGAGGAATACATGATTCTAAAAAAGATCATATTGTTCCTTACTTAGGAGGGTGGAAGGATTCACCAACTTGCCGCCACAACTTGGATGCAGTGACCTGCAGATATGGGAAATAAAGAAAGATCTGTCATTACTCACTTCTATAACAAATTGGTTAGCACTTTATATTTTGTCCAAAAAGATATGGGGTTGGGAAGCCCTGAAAACCACTGAGTTTTCTGTGTGATGGTCAAAACCATCATCAAATATGATGTAATTTAACACAGCAGCTACAAGAACTCTCTCGCAACCAAAATCATGATGTTCAAATCCCAGAAATACATCAGAGACCCATGCATTTCATACATCAAACAAGTGACCAAGGGAAGACATGAAAGAAGGTCCTTATTTAATACTCTGAAAAATATCATTCACTAATATTTCTTTGTTTCTTTTTTTTTTTTTTTTAAATATTTTCTGGCATGAGTAATAAAAACCAAAGTTCACCCCTTTGCCACTCAAATAGTTGACAGATAAGCAAAGATAAGCGTATGATGTCCTCCAGAAGTATAACAAACTTTGTGTAGCTCAAAGTTTCATGCCATAAAATATAGAGAAGTTAGACACTGCAGTCAAAATCACTGACACTGATATAACACATGCACACACACACACACACACACAAGATAGGAAAACAAATTTTTTACTTTGCTAAAGACAAGGATATGGAGTGTATATGTGACAGATTTACAATATCTGACATTGATTACTTTCTGCCACTGAGCTCATTGTTTTCTAAGCAACCACCAGAGTTTCCCAATGGGTTATATGACAAACTAAACACCCATCCATGATTAATTTGGTATCTGTAAACATCCTTCCAATGATTTGGGCATGAGGATGCATCTGATCTCAATTCTCTTCATACTCATAACATGCCTAGACATTAATTGTGAACCACAACATTACACAGGTTGCAGAGAACAATTAAGCGGTAAACACAGAACAAAGGAAGTGCATACCACTTCATAGCCACCCAACTTGATGACAGCTCTCCATAACCTGACTCCCATATAAAAAAAAAAAAAAATGCAGAATTAGCCCACAATGTAAACCAGGAAAAGATTATTTCCACATTCAAGTCAATTGTCAAACCACACTCACTTGAGGCAGTTCAATGGTTCTCCATAAAACTTAGGTGGCTTGAACTCCAAGGCATTATCCCTGTGGAAAGTTTCCAGCTCCTTCATAAATGCTGCTCGTTCCTCTGGGGTCCCTGACTCATCGGCCTCCCCCATCTGCATTTCAGATAATACAGAACCATGACAAAGGCACAATTCTTCTACTTACAATATCCATTGGAACAAAGCAGAACAGGTTCTTTTTTCCCATAATTTCAGGGTTCACTTACCTCAATATCAGTCCACACACTCTTGGACCTTGCCCCACTCTCATGCTTTGCTTTGGGAGTGTATACCTTTCTATGAGGAAAAGGGGTAACAACGTCAGGCTGAGTTTGAGCAACCGGAACATGTTCATCTCTTTTCTTTTCTGCCACTTGATCATCACCAGCATTGTTAGTATTTGCATAAAAAGGAGATGAATTGTCGTTGGGAGCACCTTGACCACCAGTCATGTGAATATCACTCGATGAGTCATTGGTAGGTGTTTGATGGTTTTCAACAGGTCTCTGACTCTCTGGAACGTCAGTAGTAGTTTGTTGCTTGTGTACATTGACATCAGTGGAATTGGCAGCAGAGCCACCGGGCAAATCTTGGTCCGGCAACATCTCAGTATCTCCCATACTGCTCCTATCGAGTCAGCTGTATAAATATCGTGCCATGCAATTATTGTTAGCGCATCTCCACACGGTAAAGCATCTAGTAATAACGGCCCCCCACACCAAAAGTTCAATTCTTTCCAAGAGAGTATGAAATTATACTGTCAATTCGGTCTCATAGTTATACATCTCGAAAGCAAAAACTAAGAGAAAAAAATAACGTTACAGAGAAAGGGAGAGAGGGAGAAAGAGAGAGAGAACGGGAATTTTGCAAATTTTAAAGAGAGACAAAGTGCGAAAAGTAAATGATAACAAACGAAACAGCTGATTGCAAAACCTAATGAGAATGGGGAAAAAAATCATCTAAAGCAGATAGAGAGGAAAGAAATATAGAAATCTTGCCTGACGGAGGGCGGGGCGGGCGACGGCGGGAAAGGAGGTGGAAGAGAAGCTCCAAGAGCGTCGCCGCCTTTTTAGGGTTTAGGTCGAGGTCGAGGAGGGAGTAAACGATAATGCAAGCAGATGCAGAAGACGGGAATGCCGCGGCGGGGCAGTGGAGGAGGAGGAGGAGGAGGCGGAGGAGGAGGACAACGCAGCGTCGTTTTGTAAAATCTAAATTATACTCAACTTTGAGCCTTATCCACCGGCTGGCACAGGCCCGCTCCAATCTATCTCATACGCGCACACGGTAACCTTCATGGCAGGTGGCAGGGGGCGACACAGATGTCTCTCTGTTTCTCAAGAGGGTTTGATTAAATTAAAAGCTTCCGACCCGACCCGACCTAACCCTCAACGGCTCAATCGGTTTGGATTTGCTGGCGGCTTAGTGCCCCCAGTAAATAGAGCAATCTAGTAATAAAAAAATAAAATAAAATAATTTTTAAATTTAATTTTATTTATTTATAAAATTACATAAAATATAATTAATTTATATTAACTATTATTTTTATATTATTTTTAAAATATTACTACTTAACCTATTTCAAATTATAATTAATTATAATTATATCTCAATTTTTATATTTAAAAATTATGATGTATAAATATAGATAAAAAACATAAATATAATAAAATATAAATATAGAAATATAAATTTTTTAAAAAATTAAAACATGAGTACAATATGAATAGGTGTGTATATATGTGTGAGAGATTTATATATTTTTAATATTTTTATTTTTAATTTATAATAATATTATATTATTTTAAATTATAATTAATATTTTGTCGAGAATTTTTAAAAATTATATAACATATATAAATAATATAATATTTAATAAATTTTAATTTTAAATTAATAAGATACAAATATTTATATTTTATTATTAGATTATTTATTAATATGTTTATTAAAAATTTATTATAAATAAATTTTTTAAAATTAATTTGATACAAGTCTATTATATATTCAAAACATTAATTTAAATTTTTGGCATACATATATAAATTTTATAATTTATTTTTTTATCAGATATATTTTACAATATTTAATATATATTTAACAAATATTAAATATATATTATTTTTAAAAGTATCTACACTCTATGGCCAAAAAGAGACAACCCATCATGGGCATTCTGTGGCATTGGGCCCCCAAGTAACTTTTGTTTTGTTTACGTCGTTAACCCACTCGATGGACGGGTAATGTAAGAGATGAAGTGCACAGCTGTCGCCTTGGTCTTTATTATTTTTAATTTAAAGATAACCCCATAATAACTCTTCCATTTTTTGTTGAGTCCACTAATTTTATTTTTTCTTATTTCAGTTCTTCAAGTGGTATAGACGTATAGTATTCGAAATTAGAATTAGAATAAAAAAAATTAGAATTCTGATGAAAAATTATACAACATCATTGATTTATTATAGAGTCAAAATCAATTTCTATTTGTTATAGATATATATATATATATATATAAAGGAAAATGAAAATGATAAATTAGAAAAAAAAAAGAAGAAGGAGAGAGAGAGTACTGATTCTTTATAGGTAGAAATCTTTTTTTCGTGAGTAAAGAAAAAAAATAATATTTTTCTTTACAAAATATCAAAAATAAAAACGAAATCAAACCCTATTTATTGGAGAAAATACGATAAACAAATCAGCCTAATTAGAAAAAATAGTGTATATTTCAATTAAAATATTTATTATATTTATTTATTTTTTGAATATAATAAATATATCATCTCTTATATGTATTTTTATTTTAATTAAATATTATTTAAATGTGAGTTAATTTAAATAATTTTTTAAATAAGTCAAATTAATTTTTTTATATAAATTTTCTTTAAAATTTTTAGCCTGATTATTGGGATATTATTTTAGACATAATTTTTTTGACACTATAAATTCTATTTCGAAGAGAAATTTGAATTTGGTTATTTTTGAAAGTATTTCTCTTAAATATTTATTTCTTAAACTAATAATTTTATAATTTTATAATATTCATGGATAATGAGGCACAAGCTACTTCAATGGAAAGAGCCACACCCGAGTTAAAAGAGAAAAAAAAAAAAAAAACGGAAAGAGAGAAAAAGATATGGAAGTGAAAAATATGGGTAAAACAGTAAAAACACGGTTGGGGTCTAGCCAAGTATTATATTTATGCGAATGTGAAGGGGGTCGCTCTTGGTAAATCACACGGTAAAACGTAGAAACGATGATACCGTAGTTGTCGGTGTTCCTCCGTATGCACGCCTAAGATCGTCGGTAACTTCACCAGTTTTCCTTTGCATCGATAGCTGCTTGTGATTTCTTTCTTCTTGATCTTCTTTGCATTATTCATTCTGTCGCTGGAAGAAAATTAAACAGAGTAGTTTGCGATGGATAGGGCGCAGAATTGTAACGAATAGAAGGCTGATTTGACTATTGTTCTTCTTGCTATATTTTAGGGTTTGTCAATTTGGGACTGCTGATGATCCGATTTCTCTGTTTCCAAAATGCCAAAATTTTATTTCTTTTTTTCCTTGTCCTCGCCAAAAACCATGTTCTCAATAAGTGCCAATGAAAAACAAAAAGGATTGTGTTCAACGACGATTCTCTATGCGGATCACATCTGTACAAGTAGATAAACATCTTGATTTTGCATTAGATATAGACGACTGAATGAACATTTGATTTTATTGATATCTGAAAGATAAATTTAACTTTTTGATATTTTATTGCATGTGCTGCAAATTTGAGACCAGTGAGCCTATATTCTGCTTCCGAGGACGGTCTTATTCAGATCATGGTTTCTTCAACAGTTCTTGTTGAGGGACACGATAAATCATTTTCCCGTGGGAAAAGATTAAAGACCTGTGATTATGAACATCAAGAACTAGATTATTCTGTCTCTATTGGTGAATATGGGGATGATACAGCAACACTGGTTCAGTCAAAAGCCGAACAATGCTCACATCATGGGTAATGCCTTTGTGCTTTAATTCTTCCCTTTATGTGATAATTTCAATACTTCTTCTGATGAAAGTTGTATTTCTCTAGTCATCAGCCATTGAATTTTGGTTAATGCTATCTCAGATGTTTCCTTGCTGGTCATGTTGCTTCATCTTGCTGCCATTATGAGGGAAAGACTGATTCAAAACCTGTTTCAGATATGAACTGCAAGTCAAGTGGAAGTGCTGGTGACTTTCCAAAGTCTTGTGATAATGGGGGTGCTCCTGGCTATGTGCAAACTGCTTTTGTCAGTGGCTGGATGTATGTTAATGAAAATGGACAAATGTGTGGTCCTTATATTAGTGAACAATTGTATGAAGGCTTGTCCACTGGTTTTTTGCCCGAGGATCTTCCTGTGTATCCCATGGTAAATGGGACAGTGAGGAATTCTGTGCCACTGAAGTACTTTATGCAGTTCCCTGACCATGTTGGTACTGGTTTTGCATATCTTGGTGCAAGTATTTCAAGCACAGCAATGCCTAATATTTCTTCTACATCTTTTAGTATGGATTTGACAGCACATAGGCAAGAGTGTCTTGTTCAGCATACTGCTGCAACTGCACTCTCTGCATATCCAACTGCACAGTCAGTCCCCTGTTTACCCACCCACCACTGTGCTTCTGGCTCTGACTTAAAGTCCGAAGCTACTGGCTCTGTTGCACCATTTGGTCTAGTGGTATTGTTAATTACCATTTCTCTTGATTCCTCTTCTCTCCCTTTCCCTTCCCCCAAGAAAAGAATTCACTGATGCTGCTGTGTTTTCTGCCAATGCCAACTACTTTTGCATATTTATTCTCCTTATCATCTGTCATTTCTTTCAGTCAGGTCAAGATTCTTGTTGGTTGTTTGAAGATGATAAGGGAAGGAAACATGGACCTCATTCCTTTGTGGAGCTTTCTTCCTGGCATCAACATGGATATCTCCAGGATACGGTGACGGTGAGTTACAGGATCATGTTATTAATTGTCATCTAAGATGTAGTCATTAGTGATGATGCCTTTGATTTTTTACTGATGTTTCATTTTATGTCTCTATCTTTGTTGACACCATAATACTGTATCTTGAATGAACTTCAACATGTAAGAGCCATATTCTAAACATCAACAGGGTTTCACTGAATTTGCAATGGGAATGTTTCCACACATAACTCATTGTTCTGCTGAACATAGATGGATTCTTAGTTATTTTGGGATTGGAACCCCTTTGATATTTATACAAAAATTGAAGCAATTCTTGTTTAATGATTTTGAAATATTCTGCTTAGTTCTGCAATCCTTGTCAATTATGCTGTTGTTTGTGGATGCTGGCTAACTGCTACATCTTGCAAGGAATGGTTCTGTTATGCTTTTAAATATCTTGGGATACTATGTGAATTTGACTGTATACATTTTGGGTAAATTCTTGTGCAGCCATTGCATGGCATTGTTTTTTTATGTCTACTTCCTGCACTGAATGTTTTTCAAGTTGACATAAAGAGCAATGATTCTTAGTTAGCTATTATGCATCGCCAATTCTTTGAATTGCACTTCCATCATTATGACCTGTTCAAAGCATGTATGGCTGTGGTTATTCTTTCTAAGTCGAAAGCATGTTTTATTCCTTGGATTTAGTGCCATTATTTGCACCGAACTGTTTTTACTGTTTCATTCTCTTTGTTTGCCATATCTGATTTTGCAGATATATCACATCGAAAATAAATTTAGGCCACATCCGCTGCTGTCAGTTATCAAGTCATGGAGAGCAAATACAACTGAAATGATGTTAGCATCAAATGACAAAGCTGATACTGGACCATCATTTCTAAGCTTCCTTGCTGAAATTTCTGAAGAAGTTTCTTGTCAACTGCACACTAGAATTCTGAAAGCAGCTCGTAGAGTTTTGTTGGATGAGATAGTCATCTCTGTCATATCAGAGTTTTCCAACTTGGAGAAAGCTCAAAGGAATCAAAGGTTTGATAATCAGGCTGTCAATACCCGCTCTTCAGGGGACAAGATGGTAATGTTTGCATACTGAAAGGATCTTTATTTATAGTGTAATATTCATACCTAATTCTTTCATGGTAATTTGTTTAACAGGATGAAGTTGTTGGCCAGAGCATGAATCATGCTACCCCCAAGTTGGACGCTGCACCCTGCAAACATGTAGCTGATAAGATGTGTGACAATGGGATTTCTGTGCATACACCTGAGAGCTTAAAATCTGTTGGGGGCATTGATGAGTTTTGTGGTTCTTATGCTGTTGTTTGTAGAACTCTGCTTGACTACTGCATGGAAGTCATGTGGAATGCTGTTTTTTATGACATTATAGAAGAGTATTCAACTTCCTGGAGAAAAAGAAAACTTTGGTTTGATTGTCCAAATATTAGAGCACCAGGCAGCAATGATGACCTTGGGAAAAAGTTTGCAGAAGAATCATCCAATAAAGCTGTGTGTAGTCCACTTAGTAATTATGATTTATGACCTTTTCTTTATGTTCGAATTAGCTAAAGCAGTATTTTTTTGGTTTTCAGGTGTTATCCAGGCAAGATTCCTCTACTTGCAATGCTGATTGTCCTCCTGGTTTTGAGCTTTTCAGAGCTAAAACAGATAACCCTCCATGCTCCTCTATCATGTGTTCTGCTGTGCCTGTGGGAGAACGGCTGTGCACACAGAGTGGGCCATCATGCAAAGATACTATGTGTGATGACATAAAATTTGTCTTGGAAAGTGTAGAAAATGAACTATATATGTCACTGAAGATATCTTTGTTTGACTATGTTGAATATCTTGTTAAGGAGGAGACAAGGAAGATGGCTAACTTTTCAGAAGGTGAAGGTTTGGGTGATGTGAGTACAAGAAGTTCTTTTGCTCATTTTTTTGATTTTTGTTAACTTTCCTGTTTAAGTAATAATAATCATGAGAATCTGCCCATGGTTATTAGTGGTTACTTCTGTCTACAACAATGAAGGTGCTGATGCATTTTATCGTTTCAGGAGACTGTTGAATCTTCTTCTCGATGGTGCCAGACAAGTGAATATGGCTTCTTGGAAATGCAAGATGAACTGAGGATTGACTCCAATATAATGCATATTGACACCATCGGACATGGAGATTGTCAAAGTTTAGGACAAGTTGGCAAAACCCTTTCTCCATTGGTACCTGATGGTGTTACATCAAAATTTCTGTCAAATGCTTTTGAAAGATCATGTCCATTTATTGACAGTGTGATTGATGATGAAAATATTGATGAGCCACCTCCTCCTGGACTTGAAGATAGCATTAGATCTATTGTCCCCTATTCTGTTTGTGAATTCCAACCTTTAAGGATGGATGAGTCTACTTCTGGGATTGAACAATATGTTACCATGGCAATGTTCAGGCAGAAGTTGCATGACTATGTACTTAGTGAATGGAAATCATTATTTGTTGAAAGAGCTCTTCATCAATTTCTTGGATCATCTCGCACTTCAAAAAGACTTGAACGTGATAGCAATGAGGTATAGATTTGTTATCAGTAACTAGGATTATGTTCTGAGGCCAAACTTAATTCCTTACATCTGATTTTTTCTAGAATGCTCTGTAGCATTTTTCCTTTAAATTTGAACACCTTTCAATTGTTCCTCTACGCTATTTTCATTTCAGGAAGGATCAATGAATTTTCACCATTCGCGATCATCTATGGTGTCTCCAATTGCTGGTAAATTCACATATTATCGCAAAAAAAGGTTAGTAGGGAAAAAGTGGGGACTTTCTTCTCTATCCCGACCTCCAATGGATACTGGATTGCATAGTGAGCCTGCTGAGGGATCAAGAAAGAAGCATGCCTTGAGAGAGATTGTTGAAAATTTAGAAGTTGAAGATGCTGTTGCACCTGCCAAGAAAAAGGGAATAAAAAAGGGACAAAGTGAATTGTCTTTTCATGCTAGGCCTTCAAAAGCTATTGCTAAACGCAGTTTAGGAAGAAATCACTTGTTGACTGAAAGCACAAGTCATCAAAAAGTTTCCAAGATTGTTATGGAAGTTCACAGTATGCGAACTTTTTTAACTCTTTTTTAGTATAAAGGATTCTTATGATTTTTAAGTCATCTGATTGTAGCTGTTACTGCTTTATTTACAGATAAAGAGGTCACAGATGTTGCAAAGCTTTCCAGGGAGCGTATGTCAGACTTTGGTGTGGAACATAATAGTGCTGTGGATGTCACTGCTAGTGGTGATCCTGATGTCGGAATTGAGAAAGTAGCACTTTGTAAGAGATCTAATAAAGTACTAAATGGTAAGGATAGTCAATTTTGTAATTGGACTTGTCTTGCAACACTATTTTTGAATGTGCCAATTTCTCTGTCCTATTTGTCCCTAAAAAAAGTGCATCTAGTTCATTCCTATTTATATATGCTCTTTTCCTGTCAGTCACACCAAAGGTTCCAAAGCGAAAAAGAAAGCATCCAGTGGGTGGTGCTTCAGCGTCGCGTCCTACAAAGGTTCTGAAAGCGACAAATGATGTGACCAAACACACAGCAGCCAAACAACATTCAGTGCAGAAGACCAAATCCGGCAAAACCAGGTCACTAGATCTTTACCCAAGATCCAGTGGATGTGCACGAACTTCAATTAATGGCTGGGAATGGCATAGATGGTCACTTAATGCAAGTCCTGCTGAAAGAGCTGTGGTTAGGGGAACTCAATATATTCCTGCAAAGACCTCTAGTTGTGAGGCTTATACCTCTCATTTGCCAAATCCTAAGGGCCTTTCTGCAAGAACCAACAGGGTGAAGTTACGCAACCTTGTTGCTGCTGCAGAAGGTGCTGATCTTTTGAAAGCTACGCAGTTGAAAGTGAGTAGAAAGTGCTGTTCAACTTGGAATGGTTTGCAATATCTCTGAATTGTATTAAAAATTATATAGTTCTTGTCAGGCAAGAAAAAAGCATTTGTCTTTCCAACGAAGCAAGATACATGACTGGGGTCTTGTTGCCCTAGAGCCAATTGAGGCAGAGGACTTTGTAATTGAGTATGTTGGCGAACTGATTCGGCCTCGGGTAATGTTAACTTGATCCTTTAATCAGCAATTGTAGTGTGATGCATGTTTAATTGCAATCTTCAGTTCCATAACTTCCTCTCCCCTCATTCTCATGTACTTCCATCTTCTTGCTAAGCTTATGCTATGTATGCATTGTCTCTAATTGGATTTTTCACCTTTGACAGATATCTGATATACGCGAACAACTTTATGAGAGGATGGGTATCGGCAGCAGTTATCTCTTTAGACTTGATGATGGTTATGTGGTTAGTATATTAATGTTACATTGGCCAATGCTGGTTTTTTAAATCTCAGTGATCTAGCCATCTAATTATGGAATTCTATATGAATGTCCAGTGTCTAATGTCCCCGTGGCCCATGCAGCTGGGATGACTGGCATTTGGCCTTGAATGAGTTTCAACTACCTTTTCTTATCCACCAAAAAAAAAAAAAAAAAAAAAAAAGAACAAAAAAGAAGTGAAAAAAGGAGGTTAAAACTACTTTTTGAAACATTTATGAGTTTGCATTGCATTAGTACCCTTATTTCTCCAAGTTACTGAAGGGCTACTTGTGCATCCTTCTTTTTTCTTCTTCCTTGACATATATGGTATGTATAGGGATGATTGAGTTGCATGTTGCAGGTTGATGCTACAAAACGTGGTGGTATTGCAAGATTTATAAATCATTCCTGTGAGGTATGCAACTGTTGCAAAATAATTTATCAAGTAAAGAAGATTTTATTTCTTGTATCTTGTAACTCTAAGTGGTTTGTTTTTTGTAGCCTAACTGCTATACCAAGGTTATAACAGTTGAAGGTCAGAAAAAAATTTTTATTTATGCAAAACGACATATAGTTGTTGGTGAAGAAATTACTTATAACTACAAATTTCCCTTGGAGGAGAAGAAGATACCCTGCAACTGTGGTTCTAAGAAGTAAGACTGTTGTGCATGTTTTTAGTTTATGCTTTTTTTGCTTTGTTCTAAATGATTTCCTAATAGAGGGTTTCTTCTATTTAGGTGCCGTGGATCATTGAATTAGGAAGCATTCTGATTTGCAGAAATTTTTGGTAAGTGTTGCAGTAATTGATAGTCTGAGTCAACTGTGGAATCTACTGTAATCTTGAATGATCAAGTAAAATGTGTGCTATGGTTATATTATTGACATAAATATGCCTAGGTTGAGTCATACAGAAAACAAATTATGCATTGTAATTCTAGTAATGTTAGGAAAGTGACAGCATGTTATTAGACTAGTTGGTGTAGAAATCCTCAATGTTACCAATTTAGGTTCTATTATTCAAAGTGGTGGACATATAGAGGGGGATCTTCACAGAATGTGGATTGTATAGCCAAAATTAAGATTTGTTATTGAAGTTTTGTGACTGCAAATTCTCATTAACTGAAGGGTAAGTTAGGAACAGTGATTAAGCTAGTGATGCTGTATGATAGTGAATGCTGGACTGTCAAGAAAGAATATATTTTTAAAAAAATGTGTGTAGTGGAGATGAAAATGCATGGATGGATTTGTGGCCTTTGTACGGAAGAGGATATTCATAGCAAAGTAGGGGCATTACTGATTGGAGATAAGCTGAGAGAGGTGTTTGCATTGGTTTGGACAGTGCTTCAATTAAGATGAGTGACCAAATCTAAGTGGATGGTGAGAGGATAGGGAGAGGACAATCTAAATTGATTGGGGAACCTTCAGTTAAAAAGGATTTAAAACAATTAGTTTTCACACCAAATTGAGTGCATAATAAAATTAAATACTTAAAAACGATTCTGGTAGCCACCTCCAGCTAAATTTGAGAGGCTATGCTTGGACCCATTGGATATTATTTGTATATGTTGCATTGGATGGTCAATGATAATGGTCTACTTTGTTCCATTCATTTAGGGTGAAACAGGATTCTTTATGATTTCTTCATATCAAAGCCAAAAAAAAAAAATGGTTTCTTTGACATTTGTGCACATCTTGCCTACTGTCTGACATTTGTTGTTTTAATGGGGAACATATTGTGCATTGCAGAATGTTTTTAAATGTTGTCTGACTTGGGTTGATATGCTGAAGGGCGAGTCTTAGTGTAACATTAAGACTACTCTATTGTAACTTAGAGGTCACAGGTTATTATCATGGAAATAGCCTATACTTGGCCCTTCTGTATGCTAGAGTGGGAGTTTCGTGCACTGAGATGTCCCCTTTTTTAGGGTTGATAATGACATGCTCAGACCTTGTAGCTTGTAGTTATTATTTTTTCTAGCTTGTGAATATGCTTCATGATGTTCAGATTGATGCTGGTAGAAAATTTGGAACTGATCTTGTTATTTGAAAGATCCCTGTAGCTAAATGCTGGTTGGAGCTTTTATCAGGCATTGTGCTACTGCTGAGGTGAAAGAGAAACAGACTAGCAGCTGAGTGCATTGGCAGGACAGGACTTGCCATCAATTGTATGTCTCTAATCACAGAGCCAGTTCAATTAATTCTAATGTGTTGCACATATACTGATTTACCATGTTGCCTAGGTCTTTATCTTTAGACTAATTTTGTGATCCTTTTTAGAGTGTTGCATGTATTTTCTGCAACATAGCATAATTTTAGCCATACGAAAGGAGAAATATTAATTTGAAATTATGGATGCTGTGTCATTTTATTCGCAAGGTTTTGAGGCCTAGTGGCATATACCTATAATCAAATTGCTAGATGAAGACAAAGTCTGGGCTTCAAGCCATGTCTGGGTGGGTTTGGTGGAGGCTTTTTGTTTTTTCGGTGAATTTTAAGTTCCGTGGGGACACAGTTCTCAATGGGTGAAGGTAAAATCAACTATTGACAGTAAGCTGTCATCATACATGCAAGAAATTCATTGTGGATTCCTTGAAGACAAAATCACCCTTTTTCAAATGCCTGAATCAAGTAGTCCAAAAGGACTTTTTTGTGCTTATACGTGATCCATATTCTTTTGTTTTAACAAAAAGTTGAGGAAAAAGCCTAGTGATTGTATGTTTTATTTTTATTAGGTAAACAAGAAATTTATTTTTTCTGTGAGTTGTTGGCCTGGAGGCTATATACTGTTGTGCAAAAAAAAGGAACTTCATGGCCAAATCTTTTTTCTTTTTCTATTTTTTTAATGTAATTAGGAGAACCAAATAAAAGAGCTCTTTTGAGGAGGAAAATTTCTAGTTGGGCTCTCATAGACAATTAGGTGAGAATTCATTTTTGGTTTAGTAAATTACTCTTTTAATGGTGCCAATGTGGTATATTCTGTTGGGAGTCTCCTGCTGAGGACTGCTGGGAGTCCCTCCTACAGTTACAACCTATGCTGCTTGTAAGCTGGTGTGGGGCACACTTTTCATAGGAATTGGTAACTGATTCCAACTCCAGCATGTAGATAAATTTTTTAAAATTAAAATTTCAGATTGCAGTTCTTCAATTTGGGAGAAAATAAAGTAAATCTAGCACATGAATCCAAAAACCAAATCATCAAATAAAAAATTAATAAAAAAAATTCATATAGCATGTGGACTAAAAACTACTGTATCAGGAATCAGCTACACAGATACACTTTCAAT
Organism: Bruguiera parviflora; assembly: GCA_019804595.1. Taxonomy (NCBI): domain Eukaryota; kingdom Viridiplantae; phylum Streptophyta; class Magnoliopsida; order Malpighiales; family Rhizophoraceae; genus Bruguiera; species Bruguiera parviflora. The sequence continues at coordinate 1,914,325 of CM034049.1, forward strand.
CTGTCTTTATGTGTCTTTTCATCTGGCTCTCCCTCAAGTTAGGATTTGAACCTCCTTGTTGTCCCCTCTAGAGATGAGGGGATCCTCTGCTACTCTCCAGCCAGAATAGAACTTCCTGGTCTCTCTGGCCCAAGTGAATTACTTGGATGCTGGTCAATGTTCTCACGTCTTAATTATAGAGAAACTTGGATGAGAGATAATCAAAGCAGAGGAAGGAGGAGGGGACAGATAGAGAACAGAGAATAAAATGGGAAAGAAGAAATAATTACCTACAGCCCTTCTGAGACAGAATGGCAACAAACTGCAGAAATGGTTATTGGTAAAAGATTCCTACAACATGGGGGTTATAATTCTAATGTGCGAAAAAAACCTATATCAAAAACGAGAACAGAGAACAGATTTTTGGGGTTGAGACAGGAACCTCACTTCTGGGACAGAACTGCAGAAATGGTTATTGATAAAAGATTTTGGTTTTTACAAAAAAACTATATGAGTTCTTCAAAGAGTTGGACCTACCAATTCCCTTGTTTTCAATATTTTTCAAAACCATGCAAGTTAGAAGTTACTTATACCTTTTGAAGGGAGGCATAGCATTTGCATTGTATGAAGTGAAGACTCTAATGCAACTGCTCCTAGCTGTCCTCTTCTCTCATAAAGTGTTGTGCTAGTGGGGAATACCTTGTCTAGTTTCTTGCATTTCTTATATCAGTTGGATGATGAGTGAGGACCGTATGATCTATTATGGCTATGATCACTGACTAAAAAATGATGAATGGTGCAGTTTTTTTCATATAGCTTTAACCACAGCAATAGTCAGTAAGGGTGTATGAAAAAACCAAAAATCTTAGTTAACCAAATTGAATCTTAAAATTAGTTAATTGAACTGATGTAAATTGATTTTTTCTAGTTCAGTTGCAGTTTTTAATTTTAGAAAGCTGACTGAAGTATTATTTTATATGTATATTTTTTATTCTAATAATACTACAAATTATTATTAATATAATTATTTATAACAATTAAATGTTACTAAAATATTATCATATCATAAATAATTAATTATTTATTTTATATATAATGATAATTATAATTTTATTTTTGAAAATAACTAATTTTACATTATTTTATATTTATATAAGAATTTTTAATTTTGTATTGAAATTACTTTTCAATTGGTTCACTAGTTTGAAAAACCAAGTCAAACTAAATTTTAGGTTAATTAAAAGTTTTGGTTCAATTTTGATTTTTAAAATAATCAAAGTGGAAGTTTTGGTTGGTTCAATTTTCAAGGTTATGGTTCCCAACCCATCAACACTACTAACAGTCTCTAGTGGTCTGTTAATATATAATGTAAAGAAAGTGAAAAAGAAAAAGAAAAAGAAAAAGAAAACGTAAAACCATTTATTTGCAGGCATTGATGCAATTATAATGCTGTTTCAGGTTGTGAATTATAGGTGTTGAGAAAGGCTGGGTAATGTGATCATGGCTTTTTGCTATTTAAATTTTGCCTGCATGTGGAGGATGGTTTAGTGACTCAGCATTCTTGTAGATCTCTCTCTGCTGCAGATGATATTGTTTTTGTTGAAACAGTAAAGCAGTTTATTGTTTTCTTGCTTACCTGAAACTTTGGGAACATAATTTGTTGTACAAACACACATTAGATTTTTTTGGCTGGAAGTACAAGTGAAATTGAACCTCTATGAAATATATATATATATATTTGCTACCTGGGTTGGCAAATTTTAATTCTTTTGATGAGACTTTTTTAATACTGCAACTACTCATATTTTCTCTATCCTGTAACTCTTAATGTGCCAAATTACTAATCTGAATGTTGTGGTCTTGGGACCCTTTTGTGTATGGACAAATACTTTGAAAGGAGAGAGACCCATTGTAATTTATATATCAATCTACGAATTTTCCATACTCCTCAAGGACTTGCTTCTAGTTTCGTCATATATGTGGTGTAAATCTCGTGCTAATGAATAACCATCTTGACAGATAAAATGATTGAACTACTTTCTAAGTTTTCGTGGATATAATTATATCATTGACCAGGTCAATCAATCCTTTCTGATTGATGACATTAATCAGCTAAGTGGTTATGGTGAAAAGCCTGCTTGCAATCTTTAGCAGGATGGGTTTCGGTCAGATTATAGTTAGCACGGTTCAAAGGGCTTGATGGGTATATTTGTTGATTGACCAGCAAATCTACGTGAAATTTTGGTCTGAATAAAATGGAGGGAATTTAATTTTAGATGTTTACTCATTTGTCCAAAAAACCAAAAAAAAGTTGTTTATGGGATGAAGTCTTGTCGTTGCTTGCATTGGGACGAAGCAAGATCTGTGAAGTGAGGAACAAGTGCCAATCTGACGGTTATGGATGTTTAGACGGGTAAAGTTCCAAATGCCAATCAGTGTTTATCCTCGGATAGGTGTAATTACATTCTGCAGCTGCTTGCTGGGGTGCTTGTGATGAGCTCCTGGCCTTTGTCAGATTAGGTTGTATGCATATCTAGTTGATGGTTTTTACCTTTCCCTTTCAACGTCTTCTGTTTGCAGGAGATGTCGGGTAGAAACCGCCATAGATGTTGGGGCAGAGTTTCTTTATGTTCCCGGTATGTTTCTGCTTCCACAGCTCTGTTTATATGAGCCCCAAGTGTCCAACATGATGGGGCCGAAACAACGGTGGAAGGACAAATTGGCAAACATAGAGTTAAGGTGCACGGGTGAAAGGATTTTTTATCCTCTCGTCCTTCATTTAATTTTCTTTTATCCTTATTTCTAAAATTTAGGTACATGGCCAACCAACAGAATATTGGCATATACATATGCGATGAACGAAAACTAAAGTACATCAAACAATATATTATATGTATGAAACACATTATTAGATGCATCTTATCTTCACAAGAACCTTACTAATCTTTAGAATGAATATTGCATAAATTAAACAGTATAATGTTCATATAAAATAAATTGATTTTATACATTTTATTTGAATATAGTCTTGAATCCTCATTTTGTCATGGGTTATGGGAAATTCATACAGTAGTCCATTCTATGCAAACATTATGTCGTTCAATGCACTTAATTATTCTTTCATTAAGGCAATAAATTATTCTTTCATAAATCAATATTGTTGCTAGCCACGATTATGGTCAGTAAGACTGGTTGTGAACCTTTTCTCTTGTTTTAATTACTATTTTTATCAAGATATTGGCTTGGGAAGTAGTTATGGAAAACCTTGTTTATCCAAAATATTGTACCGACATGTAACTTAATGTATAATCCAACATCTAAGTTCTAACCCCTGTTAATTAATTGGAAAATTTGTATATAACATATTTGTAGGATGAACTTGGTAACAATTCACACTCCCAATTTTAGAACTTAACTTAATACATATATTGATTAACACTGTTAGTCAAATGCAATAGAAATTGTCAAAAGAACACATGTGCCCTGTATTAACCCAGAAATGATATACGTTTGTTGCCTTCTTGTTTAGGGCAAATCAAGAAAAGAAAAGAGCACAAAGGAAAAAAAGGTAAAGAAACAGGAATAAATTATCAAACCTTAATCTTTTTTTTATATTTTTCTTCACTTTTTGGTTCTCCTAAGCATAATTTAGTTTCTTTTCTACATATATAATTGACAATTTTTCAATTATTTTAAATTTTTATTAATAAATATTTAACAAGGGGAATTGTTTTTGTTGGAAACAAATGTACATATGTTTCTTTTTATATTTTAAAATTGTGGAATAATAATTATTACAAAATATAAACTAGAGTATGTTATATGTAAAATTTGTTAATTAATTTGTTATTTATAGTCATTAGTTCATGGAACCTAAGTATGGAGATGGGAAATTCTGTGAATTAACGTATTATAAGTAAGATATAAAAGTTTTCTTTACTCTCATCAATGTCAAAATGCAGGGATTGCTTTTGACATGTATTAGTTGGTAGTGAACAATGAGGGCAGTATGTTTGTCATCCAATTTTTATGGCTGCTGAAGGGATTACAGAGCTATTAGTAAAGTGCAATGAGAAGATGGTAGAGAGAGATTACCGAGCAATGTGAAAATTTTGTACAATTTAGACGGTATTTTAAAAGAGACATTAGGAAACCAATGCCAGATGCTTATGGAACTTTTGATTTATTGTTAAGCTCGCGTACACATAGAATTGTTGCACCAAATCTAGGTGCTTAATTTGGAAATAATATCTCTGATTTATCGACCCATTCTCGTCTACTATGTAATGCATGTGAAGTAACCTCGCCCGTATAGTGTCCATATCTTTTCATTACACAGCCGGTCCCAAGTCCGGGTCAAGGAGGTATGTTTTATAATCAACAAATTGTATTGTTTCATTGGTGGTATTTTATTTGATGTCAACTAGAATTGTGGATTGCCCTGTGAACCGCAATTGCAATTATAGGACTAACTAGAGGGGACTATGGAAGACAATTAGATCCCCTGGTGGTAACCGTCCTGCCTCATCCTAATAGAGGCAGAGTCAAAGGAATTTAATTGGAATCAAGGCTGGATACTTTATTCCAGAATTTTTTTAATGGAGATGGGGATAGTATTCAGGGTCTTCGGCAGGATGGAAAGATTAATATTACTGAGGGCAAAGCGGGCTCGGGATTCCAATTCCTGCTGGAGATGGGATGGAGTTCTAAAGTCCCTCCCTCGCCAGGATCAAGGGTGGGGAAGTGGAGGTTTCGGATCGAGGAATGCTGGTACAGGTTGATAATGGCCGTCTGATCTTCAAGTACCAAGCATGTACCAAATTTCAGATCCCAAGAAATAGACCAGGCAACAGTTAGGCTTCTGGTCGTGCAAATCAGCAGTTCATCGCCAACGTCGTGATGCATCAACACCTGGAACAATGCGCACAGTTCGCTCTAGACTCAAGGGTATTTCTTCTTAAGTCTCAAGAGGGCATATATTATCAGCTCTCTACTCTGCCGCACGCACGGGGAAGGTTATGCACAAAAGGAGGTACTGACCCTAACCCGAAAAGTCTTGTAATTCTTTGTTCTGCACTTTCTTTAAACGAAAATGATTTTGTGGTATTGTATTTGGTAACTTCTGTGTTACTTGTTTGTCTTGCTTAGTTTAATTGTAAAATAATAATATTAAGGGTACTAATACGTTGACTCAGTTTTGTCTGTTAACTGATATCATGTGTTACTCTCTACCAACACTCATTTTTGGCCCGCATAGATTAAAACACAACGGTTTATTATGGACACTCATGATAGTGAGCTGATACGCGCATTATAATTAAAAATAAAATAAAATAAGAGATAAAATGGGCAACTGGACAACACTCTGTGTATGTAAAATTATGATTATTAGGATGATAAATTAGTTATAATTAATAGGATCTAACTGTATGAATTCAAAGTTGGTGCGCTCATTTGAACACAAGAAATAATTGTTGATATTATTAAAATGAGAGGCAGTTTGGAATTTGTTAATAACAATATTAAGAAAGAGATTTGACTTAAAAAATTTTGTTGTTATTAGTCATATATACTCATACATACTGGAGATTAGAATTTTATAGCACATGGAACAATTTATATCGGGTAAGATATGATCAGTTTTACGGAAGTGATTAAGCATTTGCATGATTCTAAAACTTTATTTTTCTTTTTTTTTCTTTTTTTCAGAAAATCATCTTATAGCGAAAAGAAAAAACAAAAAGCTTGATTAGTTTTGTAATTTTTAATTCTGGAGTATAAATACGTCCACCTATCTTTTCGCAAATTTATAAATATAAAAATAATGATTATTACGTGTTAGGCAAAGATGATTAATACAAACAGTAGTGTCATGGCACGCCTCCGAGAGTTAGCAATTGCCACCCTCTCAGCCTCGGTAGGAGGAGTGTTGTGGTGTCTATCAGCTACATGGGCCTGGTTTTGATCATTTCTTGGAGGCTGCACGATGGACTCTACCGGTGGTCGCCACCTTTCAGGTAGAGGACTGAACTCCGGTGCCTAGAGTGGCGAGCTCCTTTGGACTTGTCCCAGGATTGCAATTGTTGTCGCGAGTGTTTGAACCTGGCCGGCCACCGCCTGCAATTGGCTCATAAAGATCAAAGCTTGGGCGTTGTTTGCGGGAATAAAAGTGACAGATAGAGAAGCTGCGTTAAGGTGTTGCTGGATATGGTCGTCTCCCGTGATTCCGACTTCCATGGCTAACAAATGTTTCTGGAAAAGGACTAAGAGAGACGGAATGAGATTATCTTGATGTAGCTGGGCCGTAGAATATATATAGGAGGACTCTTGATGGGCTCCTATTAGTTGAAAAAAGAGTGTTCCGAGTCGATTGGCAAGTCAGCTAAGTACTTTTGACGAGGATTGCAGGCGTGCCCCTTCGACACAATCTTCGCAGCAATGGAGCGACGCTGGGCTAGTTCTACATTGCAGCCATTGGAGGCGTTCGTCATTATACAAGTGTGAGAGTGTTGCTCGCAGGAGCACCTATTTTGCCTATCGGAGCGTCGTGACTTTCTGGGGAATGGCCATTTAGACAAGAAGTTTTTAGGTCATATCGCACGAGTTCCGTGTCTTGCAGGCTTGTGGGATTCTGTGATGGTCAGGCCATGTGGTGTTGCGGGGTGTGGACCGAAGGTCCAGTGTGAATTTATCAGAGGGAAACTCAAATTGTAACATATCTAAGAAATTAATGGGGATTGGAGGAAACACTTGCATTGAAACAATATGAATGGTAACTCTTAATTGTTCTAAATATTTATCTCAAAACTCATAATTTTCAAGATAATTAGTTCAAAATGAAAACACCAAAAAAGATAAAGAAAAGATGAAAAAAGGAGCAAGAGGATGACAATTATGAGACACCCCCATAGGCGTCTCCAGCTTTAATTTTAACAGTCTTGCCCTCCCCTGCTCCCTATGTTTTTGTCTATAATGTGTACGTGACTAAAATCACTCTGTAAGGTGCACCAAAAAAAAAAAAAAAAATTCCGCAAATAGTTATATGTTTCTTTATTTAAACGTATTCACATGAATATCATTTTATTTACCGGACAAAACTTGTAATATTTCGGGAAAGATTGATGTTGGTTAATGGTCACTCTAGCGAGAAGGCCGGCCTGAAATCATTGTAAGCTCTGAAAACTGATTGCCTAGAAGAAAAAGGTAACCATTGTTTGAGCTGCCCACAACAAAATGTGATGCGATGCTAACTATGATACATGAACACGAATGCACAGGAAAAAAAAAAAGAAAAAAGAAAAAAAGAAGGTGAATATTGCAGATATTCGGGTCTATATATACCACAATAATTTATAAGACATTATTTTAATCACTTTATTTTGTAAATAATATTTTTCAACAACTTTAGTAAGATAGATTAGATATCCGTTAACAAGTTATGAATTCAGTTGTTCAAGATAATTAACAAAATAAAAGATATTTGCTCATTATTTATTTGTCTTATTCATAAACAAATTATTTTTTAACTAGCAATATATATATATATATATATATCACTGTGATTTATGAATTTAATATTATACGTATCCATATATGTTCAACATAGCAATTAAAAATAACTAGTACGTGTTAAAGTTTTATCATTTTTAATTTTTCCGTAGCCAGATTTTATAATTGTAGATGAGTGTTGTGATAACACAAAAACAAGTATTTTTAACAAGTGTCGTGTAAACATAAATATAAGGCTATGTTCAATGAAAGAAAATTAGAGTATTACCTGAAAAAAAAAAATTTTTTTTCAGCCAACAAGAAAAATTGGAACTTTATGTTCAAATGAATTTTTTTTTTTAAATGGAAATTTTTGGTTTTTCCATCCTCTAAGTTAATACCTAAAAATGAAAAGAACAAAATTATGTTTTTCAAATAGAAAAAACAGGTCTCCACCTCCTTTGAAAATGGTTTTTTTTATGAAAAAAAAAATCCATACTTATAATAATAAAATTTCAAGATTGTCTTTAGATTTCCAATTTTACATTGTATTATTTGTCAGTTTTCTAGATTGTACAAATTTTTTTTTTTTTCCATTTTATGCTCTAATTTTCAACTCCATCTCTCCGAAGCTTCCTTTTTCTATTGAAAAATTAAAAAGAAAAGTAAGAAGGAAATTGTGTTGTGGAAAACTACTATTTTGGGTGGGGGGGGAGGGGTTTTCCAACGTCTAATGTGAATATGGAAAAATGAGAATATCGAGTAGAAAATTGAATTAATTGAATAAAAAGCTCCAATTTTCCTTTTCTGTGAATCCCAAAAATTATTATATTTTATTTCTCTCCAATTGTTTTTGTTTTCTAATAGCATGTAAAGACTGAGCAGAAAATTAATTAAGAGAAAAGCTAATCGAAGTATAAATAAGTTGAGGGGCAGAGACGACCAGATGGTAAAGAGTCAAACTAAAAATATTTGAAAAAAAAAAAAAAAAAAAAAAGATTATGTCGTGCAGATTGACCCACTCCGGCTATCTCTCTACCTGTGTCTCTCTGACTTGCTCACTTTTCAATTTATTTATTTTATTTAATATATCTTTAAAAAGATTAAATAAAATTAAAAATAATAAATTTAAATAATCATAATAAATTTTTATACGATATATAAAATATTTTTTATATAACATATAATTTTATTATATTTATTTAAATTTATCTAAAAATATTACACAATTTAAGTTAAAAAAATATTAATAACATCAAGTGAAGTTTTATATGGTGTTTTTTTTCATATTTTGAAAATATAAAGTGTAAATAAAAATAACACACACATATATATATAATTATTAAAAAATATTAAATATATATATATAATTAATATTTATTTACACAAATTACTTTTAAATAAATCTACATTATCTATATACATATTTTATATTTAAAAAAAAAAAACAAAAACAAAAAACAAAGCACGTTAACAGTATTTCTCTCCTCATCGTGAAGGCCCGTTCTCGTAATAACACCCATATATTTTATTACTTCTCCCTTCTCTTTTGTCTTTCCATTTCCATTTTTTATTCTTTTAGTTATATAAATAGATGTAATAAGTATGGGGATTAATGTTAAATAAAATAATATAATTCCGCAAAAAAATAAATAATAAATAATAATAATAATAATAATAATTGCTTTGGATGAGCTCTGCTGTCTCTTCTTTGTCCCGACTGTCTCTGTCTTTGACAATCTCTCACTATCTTTGTTTATTTATTTTTTTATTATCTAATGCTCCTGTCATTTTAAAAAAATATATATTATTAATAGTAATGATTAGAAATATCATTGTTTGTTTTTTTTTTTTTTTTTAATTTTTGGTTTATTTCTTGAGAGTTGAGCGCATGTTGACTTGATGGCGTGACTTTTCTTTTCTGGCTTATTTCTTGAGAGTTCTGCTAAATCTGCTGCTACTGTCGCCGCCGCTGCCGCTGCTGGTGGTGGTGTCGGTGTGAGAGAGAGATTTAAAAGAAAAGGAAAAGAGAGAAAAAGAAAAAATGTAAGAACTTTTTACGCTTTTTCAAATATTTCTTTTTACAGAAAAAAAAAAAGCAAAAAAAAAAAAGAAAGAAAAAAGGTAGAGGCCTCAATCTCACTCAATCAAAGTTCTATAGTAGAAGTAGTAGTAGTAGTAGTGGTGGTGGGGGTGGTGGTAGCAGAAATTGGATAGATGGAAATTGCAAAGAAGTGCTGCTGTTGGTAATTGTAATTGTGATTGTCATTGTAGCTGCTGCTCAGCTCTAAGTCTAAAGAGCTCGGCTGCAAACGCGCGCACCGTCTGTCAAGCTTTTGGTCGTCAATGGGGTCCGAGCAGAACAGGTTCCCTCAGCAGGAACGGGTATCTCTTCCTTTTCTCTCATTCTTAAATTTCTCTGTCTCTCTCTCTCTCTCTCTCTTTTTAATTTTATTTTCTTTTTCGGTTTTTTTTTTCTTCGTGGGAGTGCTTTTTATTTTTTTTTTTAATTTTTGGGTGGTGTTTGGGAATGGGAAGGGGTCAGATCTGGATCTGGGTCTTTACTCCTTCATCGACATCAGCTTCTTCTTCTTCTTCTTTTTCGGATTGTATATTGTCAATGCGTGTTTTTTTTGTTTGAACTTCCCACCATTTTCACCTTAATGCTTGTGTTTTCTTTTCTTTTTATTCAATGAGATTTTCGCTTTCTTGATTTCTAACAAGAAAAAAAAAAAAAAGAAGAAGAAGAAAACAAAGGCAGAGAGTAAAGAAATGTTCGTCTTATATATCTAAGATGAACTCCACGGATCTGACTCTATATTCAAATATTCTATGGCCTTTCCATGCCATATTGTGCAAATGCCGCCTTTACCTCTTCCGTAATTAGGCAAAACTAGAGACAATTCTTAATGAATTTCAGTAACATGCCCTGCTTGCTGAATCACTAACTGAAATGTTATTATTACGAGGGAAAGAGAAGTAGAAGGAATGGGTCAGTTTTGTCAATCTGATCTGGTTGATGGCAGGGAACTAGTTTTCTAGGATATCGACAGTTGTGCCTTTTGAATCTGTCTGCAATATTAGTTCCAACTTTGGAGGCCTAGCTGAAATCTCATTAAGGATAATCTCTACGGAGTTACTGGCTTAACTTTTGTTGTATTTTAATTCTGCTTGCGGTGATCATTCTCGAACCAGTAAAATGTTGTACTGTCTTGGCAGCGAAAGAGATGGGGAGGATGCTGGGGTACGTTATCTTGCTTTGGTGCACAGAAGGGTGGAAAACGTATTGTGCCTGCATCTCGTATTCCTGAAGGTGCTTCAGCAGCCCCTCCAAATGGGCCTCAAGCTGTTGCTCCAACTAACCAAGCTTCCACTTTAGTTCCATCACTGCTGGCTCCGCCTTCTTCTCCAGCATCATTTACAAATTCTGGTCTCCCTTCCACAGCTCAGTCACCAAGTTGCTCCTTGTCATTATCTGCCAATTCACCTGGGCGGCCCTCATCTACAATGTATGCCACTGGGCCATATGCCCATGAAACACAGCTGGTTTCCCCTCCTGTCTTTTCAACGTTCACAACTGAGCCATCTACTGCTCCTCTGACTCCCCCACCTGAGTTGGCTCACTTAACTACCCCCTCTTCCCCAGATGTTCCATTTGCTCAATTCTTCACATCTTCTGTGGATCTCAAAAGCACTGAGAAGTCCAATTGTGTTTTGGCAAATGACCTTCAAGCAACATATTCACTTTATCCTGGAAGTCCGGCCAGCAGTTCCATATCACCAATTACTAGGGCCTCAGGAGACTGTTTATCATCATCTTTTCGTGGACAAGAATTGCCCCAAGTTTGGGATCCTTCAACTTCTTCTCAAAATGGCAAATATTCAAGGAGCACTTCTGGCAGACTTTCTGGACATGGTACACCTGTTGCCTCGATCATGTCAGAAGACTCAAATTTCTTCTGCCCTGCTACATTTGCTCGATTCTACCTGGACAACAATCCGCCATTTCCTCATACTGGTGGGAGGTTAAGTGTTTCAAAGGATTCAGATACCTATCCTGCTACTGGAAATGGGCATCAGAGTAGGCACAATAAAAGTCCCAAGCAAGATGTTGAAGAAATGGAAGCTTACAGGGCGTCCTTTGGGTTCAGTGCTGATGAAATTATTACTACTCCGCAGTATGTTGAGATTTCTGATGTAATGGATGACTCATTTAGTATGACTCCTTTCACTTCAAACGAACCTGCTGCAGGAGAAGGTATGGAACCTGGATTGTCAAGTGACGGCCAGAAACCACAGAGAAGACAAGCAAATATGATGAGTCAGAATAGTCTTGAGTTCAAACCTGATATTGTTGACAAAGGTGTGTGCAATAAACTTCCAGTCTTGTGCAATAAATATGAAGGTGAGCTCTCTTATTGTATCGACATAGAGCTTTGTTGTTGAGATCACAGAGGGAAGGGTACAAGAGATAAAAATCTGAATCGTAGAATGGCCATGTGAACTGCAAAATATCTTCTACTTTTGGATATCTCAGAGGTCATGAAGGAACTCCCTCTCTCTCTCTCTCTCTCTCTCACGCACACACACACACACACACACACAATGTTGCCTGGGACTTGCTTGGAAGTTCTAATTACCTGAGGCAATATTGTGATCTCTGTAGCTGTTGCGTCTTCTGAGAGACCAACATGGCAACCTATATTTTTTCTCTTTTCTCTCACCTTGCACCAGTGTATGAGTTGTTTTGTTGCTAATAAGATGTCCTTCCTGGATGTTTCAGCATCTTGTGAAGTCCATGCGATAGAGCCATTTAGCACTGGTTTTGTTTCCTATCTTGTGAAATGTTATAGGATTCCAAGCTGTTCTTTAGGATCACACTCACCCCTATTAATGGTCAATTTTTTGAATGTGAATCAGATTGCAACTTGAGGCAGCCTGGAAATCTCTCTGGGTCATGCATACCTGGAAACCGTGTTTTGACTGATGATGATGACATACTCTCCATGATGGTGTCATCCAAAATTAGTAGGAAATATCGATTGGGATTGTCAAGTTCTGATGCTGAAATTGAATATAGGAGAGGAAGAAGCCTAAGAGAAAGCAGAGGAGATTTTGCATGCTATGACTAAGAGAAGAAGCAACGATGTGGGTTCTTCCCCACGCGTAGTTGCTCAAACTCTTCAATCTGGCATTCTCTGTGATAGGTGGAGTGATCTAACCTATTCTCTAACCTTGCTCCATTCTCTTCTCATATTTCACTTCTAGTTGTCTGATTGATGACTGTATCCTCTGTGTTCCTATTTTGCCACTTCTCTGCCAGGTGATATTTAATATTATATGCGTATGTGTATGAGGATGCAATGCAGCTTTCCTCCCTTAGTCGATATGCAATGTCCCCCCTTGCTGAAACTGTTTGACAGTAGGTAGCCTTGTTTGAGGATGAAACTGGTACCCTACCTGAACCTGTCTGACTGTGTTATGCAAGAGATAGAAGGGTACCGTTACTCTGATTGTGTCATAAAATAAGCAATTACTCTTTTTTTCAGTCCGTTAGAAAACAAAAAACGAAAAACCTTTAGACTAGATCTCACAACATGAATTAATCCTTTTATAACATATTACCAATTGACCCAAGGGTTCATGCAAAAATTCCAATATTGATGTCTAAACAAGTAACCAGAAGAAAGTTTGGAGCGGAGGGAAACAATCTCTGAACTTGGAGAGATGAGTCAGTAATGATTGAATAAACGGCAACGAAGGCAAGGTTTCCTGATATTTGGGTTTACAATATGGTGGCCTTGTGAACCAGCTGAACCAATTCAACCCAAATATGGAGCAATAGCATCGGCTAATTATTTGAAACCGATACAAACACTCACGACTCCCAATTCCCGTAAGCGTCCGACCCTCCCGGTACCCGCGGAGCATTTGACATTGCAATAGAAGCAAGACCATCAATCAGCAGTTACAACCCAGATCACGGATAAATACTTTCGTCCTCCAGATACAAGCCTATTTTGAGCAAATTACAAATCAGCAGTTGATGACTTACTAACTTTAAAGAGAAATTTACTAAGAGTTTATGATGTATTTCACTTGATTAATCCTTTCAATAACCGCTGGCAGGTGCCAGCTTCAATGAGGCCGTAAACAATCCACAAAAATAAAGTCTTGTTAACGAGAAAATATGTTACATTCTACTCGCAAAGCCTTCAGATGGGGAGGAGGTTGGGAAGGGGATAAGTAATATCCCCAAGTATCATCTTGGCCCTATACTCCATTGAGGGTAACCACAACTTTCCGTGCAGTTGGGTAGTCCCGATGCTCACAAAGCCATATTCCCTGAACCACAGAAGAACGAAGTTGGCCAAATTAATTCATATCCGATCCCTGATATGTGAAACTTGAACAACAGGGTAAAGAGAGCTATTTTGTTTTGTTTTGTTATCTTACTTTTCTTTGCTTTTCTTTTGGGTTGGGGCGGGGGGAAGGGGTTATAAAACACAGAGAGAGAGAGAGAGAGAGTTGTTGACAACGAGAAACATCAATTTTGCAGATGGTCTTAAGAGCAAGAACTAGAGAAGAACTATTCCATCGCACCATTCGTATTGCTGCTCATTAACGCGCATTCACAGAAAGGACACAATGCAAGACAAGATATTTTTAAATCCAACAAAATATTTGGTAAGACATCGTGCAGTAGAGATTGTAAATTTTTAAAAATAAATTTTAAATACCTGCCAGGTGCCCATATTAAGCCTTCCATTTGAAATGGGAATCCTGCACAAGGTCAAAAAATTAAAAAAGGAACCAGGTGAATAAGTCATCACAACTCCAAAGTGAAAAACCATCGACGATGTAAGTATGAAGCATACGAACGTGAGTGCACATCCAAACATTGATGACTTGATATGTGCAGGCATGTCATCTGGGCCTACAAAAATGCAGAGTTATACGTGAGCAGCACAGAATCCATACAAACAGGAGGCAGGCAGGACTAGGTTTGCACTAACTTGGGTGATTCCAAGGCAGATACAGATTTGGGCTCACAACCTTTGCATCAAAACTAATTGATTATGGTCAAACGTGGGTTAGAAGGACGAAAAAAGGTAAAATATCCCAGGATTAATCTCCTATTTCTAGTCGATGGAGCTATTGAGACGAGAACGATACCTTCCAGCGTATGCTTCCAAGATGCGGACCTCCCCTGAAAACAAAAGAGCAAACACCAGAGCAGCAAAATAATAGCAGTTAATAAACTTGCAGCTCCAGAGCAGAAGCTAGAAGTAGGTGTGTGCGTGGACTTGAACTGACCTCCGGGACTATCCTGTTAAGGAATGTCTCAGTGTCATCCCTAACATCTGAGTCATAGTTCTCATTGATGGTAAGAGAGGCGCTTGTATGTTGCACTGAGACGATATTCATTTTTTTTTTTCAATTCAAATTTAAAAAATGACAAAAGAAAAAAAAAATCAATTCATCATCTTTGGTATTATCAAATGAGATGATCATTTCAAGTGGAATTGAGCACTGGAAATAAACGGGGCGGGGAGCTTTGGGGGTGACTTACAGAAGAGATGAGCTAGGCCACACTTGAATTCTGATAAGTCTTGGCCAATTTCGTTCACAATCTGCATTCCAGGGTCTCAAATTTTAAAATTTTTTTTTTTAAAAAAAAGGTGGTTGGGATTGTAACTCTTCTGAAATTAAGGGTTTGTGGATGTGCCGAAAACCAAGCAAATACACACGCACAAAAATAAAAAATAAAAAAGTAAAAAGGCAAAAAAAAAAAAAAAACCTGGGGAGTGACGAGATGACAGCCTCGGCGGACCGGAGATAAAGTAATGGTCTTCTGGGCCCACTTATTGGGAGCAGAGGCGGCCATGGAGGAGGAGGAGGAGGAGGAGGAGGAGGAGGACGAGTTTTGATTCGGAGTGTTAGCAGTCGGAGTGTGCAGCGAATTCAACCTCAACGACAAGCTTGGCCTTGGAGGCTTTGCCGTTGCAGCTGAGGGCAGCCGAGCCGACGAAGAAAAGGCGGTTGAGCAAGCAATGCCTGGACTTAAGCCAAATCCTAAGCCCTGTACGGTCTGCATTTGCGTTCGCATCTCTGGGTCTTTTCCTTTTCTTTTTTTTTTTTTTCTCTTTTTATGCTTTTATTTTTCTTTTACTTCCCAAAACCAAGAAAAAATGTACCACTTGATTTTAGAATTCACAAAATTACCAAAATTTTTAGAGCAAGAATCTTTAATTCTTGATATTAGAATAATTTATTATGAATTTTTAGAGCTAAAATTTGTTTTTTAAAATCTTCTTAATGTGTTTTCTGTTTTTATAATTTTTCTTTTTCTATTAAGAGTTGATGTTGTTAGAGTGCGATGTCTTGATTCAACTGTTACCGAGTAATCACTTCAGAAAACACTGTTCACAAATTATATTAAATTGTATTAAAATAATATTTAATTTTATTAACCTGAGATATTATATACAATTAATAAAAAAATACTTTAATAATATATCTTGACACATCATATTATTAATACCTTTTAAATAACCGCATTGATAATATCTACCAAACAACTACACCAATTATATTAATAAAATGTATTAATCAATAATTCAATAACTTGACACATTTATACCTTTATCTATTTTTAATTAATATTAATAATGTAAAAAAATAAAATTATATTATATAAATTTTATTTGAATATTCATCTATAATTTTTTTTTAAACTAACAAATCTTGATTAATTTTTAAATTTTAATTTGATAGTATAATAATTATTTTAACTTGATTTCATTGTCTTCAAAAATCACCTCATCAATAGTTTTATGCCTTATTTCCTAACATTCATTTATCTATAGCTGTCGATAAACAATATACAAATATGTCAAATTTTCTTATTATCATATCAATAGGGTTATGAAGAATTACTTTAACCATTTTTTTCAATCAAAACATAATTTTATTAGATCTCTCTCTCTCTCTCTCTCTCTCTCTCTCTCTCTCTCTTTTTGTTTTTTTCTTTTCGGGCTGCTGCAGAACACCACAAAATTACTAGACTTTTAGCCAATATCAACAAGCAAAGCAGTACACAGTCCAAAAGGAACGCGGTGTATGTTCTCACTCGACCAGAGCAAAAGCAGTTGCTGTAGAATTAACATTTGTGGGTATTGATATACTTCATTGGAATTCAAATTTTATTAATTTATATTTTAAAATTTTGTGAGATATTTTAATATTTAGAAATTTATTTTTTATTAATAATATAACATTTATAAAAATAAAAAAATTATTTATATTATATAACTTACAATTCAATATATTTTTAATAAAAATAAAAAATAATATTGTAATGCTGATTACACTATAATTATAAAAAACAGAAAACAAAAGATGTGGATTGGTTTATACAATATTTTATTTTACAATAATATATTAAATATTATCCTGTAACATTAACAAATTAGGACACTCTGTTCTTTTTGAAACATTAATAAATATTTCGTATTTATCTTTCTCTTTTTTATAGTCCGTTTGATTCTCAGATACTTAAATTTATACATCTCTAAAGAAATAAAAATACAATATAAAATTCGTGAAAACAAAAAAAATATATATATATATATATATAATTTACAGTGTAAATGTAATTTGATCTCCCGCATTCCCGTCCATCCGATCTGGTCTGTAACCCGTTTGTAAGTGTGATTTGATCTCTCGGGTTTTTGTTTTCTTTTTCGCTTTTGATATAATTACAGACAGATTGACTTTTTCTTTTTTTTTTGGGGGGGGGCTCTAAATGTAAATTGGACTAAGTTTTGGGTTTTTTTTTTTATTGGATTTATTGTCGTGTAGTGGGGTCTGCTGGTAGAATCTTGATTGAGGGGGGAAGTAATGATGACGGCTGATGTGAATGTGAGAGGGAGCGTGAACGACTCGTCGGGTGAGAATGAGATCAAGGACAAGTGTGGAATGGATATGGGTAGCCATCAGGATGATCATAGTAATCAAGATTGCAATGGAAATATCAAGCACGCCAATATGCCAATGTGAATGGCTCCTTCAAGGGAAATGATGTGGTTTCTGATGATTCCCCTGTTCAGATTATGGATCTCAGTGATAAGTCTCCACCTCCTGAGCTCGAGGTTGAGGAGATGGTCGATGAGGTTGGGGACTCTTAAGGTCCGTCAAGATGAGATTGATGGGCCAAAAAGTTGTGTTACTGAAGGGAATGCTTCCTTTGCCACCAGCTCCGTATCCTCTGAATCAGATCATGCAAAACAAGACGCTGGAATGCTGAATGGACTGCCACCAGGGATGGAATCTGAACTGTATCAACTTCATCATCTGATAAATGAGGGAGAAGTTGGATACAAGCAACTATACCCAAGATTCTCAATTTATTGTTTTTCGGGCTGATAAATGCGGACCTGAATTGTTGCCTGTCAATGATTGGAAGGCCAATGGCTCGGCAGAAGATAATGCGGAGCCAGTTGCAGAATCAGAAGAAACTCTAGTTAGTAGCAGTGCTGCTGAACATGACCTAATTGTATCTAGCAAATATACAGACAAAGTCGATGGGAAAAGCCATTTGCATTCAACCAACCAAACTTTTCAGGTTTTAGTCCCTGACAGTGCTCATAATGATGTTGATGATTCGGTTGCTGACAACCAAACCTCTCTGACCAAAACAAATCTTCTGGACAGGCGGAAACATTGACTAGTTTAGATGCTGAAAAGGATAAGGACTATTCAATTGAAAGAAATGATGATTCGAGTGGAGACGCAACAGATGGCATCTTTTTATCTGAGGCATAATTGAAAGAAGAGCTTGTCAATGACCGTAAAACTCATGAAGAAGGATAAAGCTTGTCTTCTAGTCTTTGTCAGGAGAGTTATTCATATACTTGTCATGCTAATGGTTCCATTCATGATTGTCAGCCCACAAATGAACAACATGGGTCCTCTGAAATTGCCAAAATTGTATCCTCTACTGTCATTAACAAAGGTGTACCCGATGAATGTTGTGGAAGCAATCTGGTTGCTACTGCAAGTGGTACACTAATACAGCCAGGTGTTGGGACTGAAGAATCACAAATAGTCGGTGCAAATATGCACCACAATACTACAATAAAGCCTGAGATCAAAACATTTGGTGCAAGTGGCATTCAAACCACTGGTAGTCATCCTGCTGATGATACCAAAGTAGAAGTTGGAGCTGATAATAGTTCTGCTGTTAGCGATAAAACAATTTCCCCGCCTAGTAATGGTAATGAAAAACTAGAAGCTGAGACTGGTTCAGTTTTTATTGGACCTGAAGAGGAAGTAATTACTTGACCTGGCGATGGTACGTTCACAGGATCTGAAGCATTAGATGATACCACTGAAAGTGCTGCCAGCATTTCTGTCTCTGTTGACTGTCCAGATAAAGAAATCTCTCCATGCGATTGTGTTGATAACAATGGAGACTTGGCTTGTCTAGTTGATGTGAAAGCAGAATCAAATATTGAAAATGCCTCAATCACCAATAGTGGTCCTTTATCCAAAGCCGAGGCTCTGAATGTCTCTTTCTTAACCGGTGAAAGAACTGTCCATTGCATTCAGAATGAAATGCATGTCGAAAATAGAGGAGAGCACCTTGTTGTTATTGATGTTAACGATAAAGTTTGTAAGGAAACTGAGGGCATTGATAGGGTCCAAGGGGACCAAACCTCAACATCTTCACAAGAAGGCTCCACTATTGATGCTTCACATAGGCAAAATGCAGCTTCTGTTGTGGAGGAGAGGCCGTTCTATTACATGATCGGGATTCCGAGATTTAACTATCAGAGTTTGAAAGAACAGATCAAACACGTGCAGTCTCAAGTTGATGAGAAGACTGAAATTTGGGATGCCATTCAAGAAAAAAACCGAATGGAAAGGGTGAGGATTGCATTGCAGAATATGCTGTATGGTATCTCTGTTCATAATAGAGCAAATATGCAAAGGTGGCTAATGATTTGGCACTGAGGGGGGACAAAGAGGAACTCCAATATCATTGTGTTAACCAGGTGAGCGATAAAGCTCAGTTGTTTCTTTGATCTGTTAGTCAGCCCTATCTCTGCACTTTCAAAATTATGATCGAGGTGGAGAGAGTTATGGAACTTTGGAACAACAGTGATGTCTTCAAAATGAATACATGAGGTGCAACGTAAGAAGTAGAGTGAGACTGCGGACATTGGATGGCTGTTCACTTGGACCTGATGAGGGGCCACCTGTAACCTTCTTATTGGTCGTGAAAGAGTGATCAACGACAACACTGTATCCTTGACATCTTCTGTGCAGGAACCAGTTGCACATGGGGAGATGGAAGAGAAGGGTAACAAATCAACTGCAAAATTTGGAGGCCATAAGAATCTACAAGTAAAATACCTGTAAAACCTGCCCTTTTGGGCAGTGGCCTGGCAACTGCTTCTGGCAGGGATGACACTGAGGAGTTCTGTCTTCAAAGGAGGAAAAAGAGTTGGCCAGGCAGGCCAGAGGAACTGAGGAAAGAGAAGGTATCAGCCGAGTTGAAGGAGCAGCGTAGATTGGATGAGAAAGCCAAAGCAATGGAGAGGAAGAAACAATATGCGGAGAAGGTCAAAGCCAGAGCAGCATTAAGAGCACAGAGGGAAGCTGAAGAAAAAGAAAAAGTTAATTCTGCAACATTTTGCCTATGTGACCTAACAAATGTTTACTTTAAGTTCCTTAACGTGTCAACTTTTATAAGTTGCATCTTCTGCGGTATGCTTTATACAGACATGGTGGTACAAATTGCCCTTGTGAATGAACCCAGATGGAAATATTATCGTTGCAGGAAAGGGAAAAGAGGACAAGGAAAATGGAAAAACGAAACACAGCCGTGGAGAATATAAATGGTACCAACGAGGGAGAATCTGCTCCGAATTCTGAAACTCCAACTGAGACAAAGGAATCTGAAACAAGATCTCAGAGGCCATCCCAATTTACAAAGCATACCAAAGCAAAGTCTATTCCTCTGCCCCATGAAAACTAAGGAAAGAGAAGGACCCAGACGTGGATGTGGACTCTTCTGATCGCTCTGGTTGTATATGCCTTGTTTTTTATGGGCAACGACAACCTCTATTTTAATTCTTGGCTGCAAAGCTTTGGTTACTAAACATGTCGGCTTATTGGCTCGATTAATTCGTGAAGGTTTGGGGGGATGTACGAGTAGATATTCAGGAAATTATTTTCTTCTCTTCCCAGCCGTCGCTTCTTCTAGTATGCAGTTAGACGCTGTAAGTGGCTTTCGGTTTTATTCGCCCAGAGGTTGGTTTTCTGTAATGTTAACATTACTTCCAGGTATTGCTTTCCAATTATTGGAGTGCAGACTATATAATGCAACAAGACCAAGGATTCTTCATCTTCGCCCCACATGATGTCCATTTTAAATTCAAGATAGTGGGACTGAACGCAGTGCTACGCCACTTTCCAAACTTACTAATCAGATCGGCCATGTCAAGTCTTTAGGGAAAAGTCCAGGGCAAATTAAAAGAGAAGCCCCTTTCACAAAATGTGCTCCGTAATTATGATTGACAGAGGGGAAAAGAAACTGCAAATGCATATGGTATTCATATACTTTTCAAAGGTTGACAAAGGTGAAATCAGACTTGTTATTAGTGTTATTATGATACCGTGAATCCAGCTTTTGTCCTGGCGGAGGATGGACTTCATTTCCAGGTTCATGTCCATCGTGAGTGGATGAGTCTTCAATCTCTGACAACTCGTTGTCGGAGGAGGGGTAATATGATGGGGAATTAAGGACATTTTCGACGTCTGACTGACTGGAGCGATGCTTGAAATTGTGGAGAAAATGGACGGGGGATGAGCCTCGGCTGGGTGTGCTTTCCTCACCGCCTCCTCTTCCTCCTACGCTTGCTTCTGTTTTTCTCCGTTTGTTTTTGTCTTTTGCAGCCTTTCGCCACTTCAGAAGAGCTTTCGCTGTTTGTTCCTCAAAGATTGCTTGCTTCATATGAGAACCCATCTGCGTATATAAAACGTTAAAGGACTTGAAAAGAGAGAGTTTTACCAGGCAAGATAGTTATTAAGTTAATATTTGCGTATTTATGACAATAAGGTAGGAGGAATACTCACTTGCGTCACCAAGGAATACAGAGGAAATGTTATGTAGCTGCACAGGAATTGAAGGGCCATTCCAACCATGACTCTGACAATTATCAATGGCAAGTTTTCGTTGAAGCAGGATCGCAACCCAAATTCATACTGCAAAGAGTATGAACAGCACGGTATATATATATGAAAATTATTAGTCTCTCGCTAGAAGGTTTGTTAAGTAAAATAGTTCATTTAAATTACTTACCCATGTCCACAAGAAAAATGCCATTTGAAATGCGTTCTGCGAAGCGAAGGCATCGAAATCAAGTACAGATAGAAATACAGATCGAAAAAGAAAAGGAAAACATATATGTGTGCGCGGGCGGGCGCCCGGAGTTGCAAATTATGATTAACACATAATTACCAGGAATAATGTGTAATGTATTAGGAGGAGAATCCAATGGGGTCGACTAAACCAAAAATACTTGTTGTTAGGCTCCACTAGAGGAGCTCCTCTAACAACTGTGCTTCTTTCTTGGAATTCTTTAGCCATCTCCATGATAACCATTTCAACCTTTGTGCCCACTATCAGAAGAATCTGCACAATTAAGAAATGTCGGATCCATGAAGAGATATATACGCACATATATGTGTGTGTGTGGGGCGCCGGGGCCCCTACAAATCTAAAGGGGGCTGCGTATGCTTACAACAAGTGGTATTGCTACTAACCAAGATAGTGTGTGCCATCCTGCAAAATTGTAATGTCAGTACCATGACTCCCTGGAATTTTCTCCGGTAATTATAGCACCATAGGGAAAGAGAGAGATATACTATTAACATTCATTAGCAGGAAGAAGAGGGCAAGAAGCCACAGCGGAATGCTGCAAATTCAAAAAATAATAAAAAGTCAGTTTAATCAGCAGCCGTAGCTTCCATTATTCATTGCACCAGTGATGACTTCTTGTGTCTCACTGTGCGTGCGCGTGAGTGAGACTGTGTGTCCGTGAGAGAGAGAGAGAGAGAGAGAGAGAGAGAGACCTAATGCCAACCACCACTTTAAAGTCATCTTCCATGCATCTCTTAATGTAACTGTGGAAATCGAACCTGCTGTTGGGGGCAAAATGCGCCTGCAATATTTTCTTCGTGCTTTTAGTTTTTCTTTGTTTTTTTTTTCCTTAAAAGAAAAAACTAAAGCAAAAAAGGCATACAGCAAACCAGAATTTACATTTATTTAAAAAAAATAAATAAATAAAGTGAGCAAATAAAAGAGTAATTTTACTATATGGAAGTAGAGATTTGACGCAAAGATTAAATCACGTTATTCAATTTTAATTTTTAATTATAATCAATTATTTATTTATTTAAAAAAAAAAACTAAATTAAGTAATAAGAAACTGCCGTCTAACGGGTGTTATCGCCGAATTGGAGAGAGATGCCGACTTACATTAATAAACCCATTTCGAATAGTCAAGTAATCCACCTTTGATACTGAACCAAAGAATTGCCTAAAAAATGCAACCTGTCACAGTAAGTGGCCGGTAATGTTATACAGCCATTAACAGAACATAAAGAAATTAAGATGATCATGCCAGCATATTTTTATCTTCTATATATTTGGTAACGTAGTTAACGTCGTCAATTATTTTTCTTTTGGGGGTCTATTAAATAAATATATATATAAAAAAAAGTTAACAACTTATGACCAAAAGTGCCAGCCAGATGATGCTTGGACCAATCAAGATCTAAACCTTGAGCTTCATTGTGTCTAGAAAGGCAAGATAAAAGAACATTAGCACAGGCTTACAATCCATTTGATCCCAGGTGCCGTGGAGAGACCGGAGTGGCGCCTTACAAATGATGTTTCGCGAGCGAATCTGAATCTTTCGGGATCTAGTAGATAGACAGATTACAGTAGACAATTAGCAAATGCCATGATTAACAGTATCTGGCCATGTCGTGTATATATATATATATATATATATATATATCGAGAGAGAGAGAGAGAGAGAGAATTCTATTATATAATAAGAAGACACAATTTTGGGAAACAGCATAATTAAGAAAAATCACCGGTTGTGTATTGGTATTCCAAGGATGAAGTCTCTAATTCCCAACTCTTCCACTTTTGCATCTGAGCAAGAAAAATCAATTCTTCGGGTGTGTCCAAGAAAAAGGAACAGAGTTCTATACGGCTAAGAATTTTTTTTTTTAAATAAAAAAAAAACAGCTTTCAATCTATACGATCAACTGGGTGCCCCTTTTACGTCCCGTCGCCTGCTTGCCGGGTAGAAAGGTCAGATTTAACAATTTATGGGTACTCACTTTTGCCTTCCCCAGTGCCATGGTAATGACACTGTAGAGAACATGGAAAACGGCCAGGACAAATATAAATATATGCAGCTGATGAACTCCCGATGCCGATATCAAAGACATTTGGCCCTGGAATTTTTAATAACGCGTTAGTACTAAATTAACATTAAAAATTTTAACCAATTAACTTATAGTTAATCTAATTATTGGGAGTAGCTTCGTATAGTCTCTGCTTTGTCTAGCATTTTACAATAAATAAATAAATAAATGAGAAGGCGACGAGCTTGGATCATGAGTAACGTACCTCCTTGGGACAACTATTTGTGGCAGCACCATCTGCCGCAGCCAAAACACGGTGTGGTGGTCCATGATGATCTCCGGCGATAATTGAAAGAAATCTTCTCGTCTCCTTATTGACTCCCTGATCACTATCTCCTCCGTAGCTGCCGTCGCCGCCGCCTCCTCCTTTATCTTTGGAACCGACCTCCATCTGAGTAAGGCTGCAGGGGAGCATGCTGTGTAGGTATCTTTCTGAGATGCATATTTCCGGAATAAACCTTGTACCCACCGTGAGTAGCAGGGATATGAAGCCTAGTATCATTAGCTCTGTCCCAAAATCGCATTTACTTTCTCTTAGTCATCTCCCTCTCTCTCTCTCTCTCTCTATATATATATATATATATATATACACACACACACATATATATATATCCATCAAACAAACAAAACAACATATAAATCCATCTATCTATCTATAAATGCATAAAATTAATTGCTCAGTAAATGCAAGCCAATATTAATAGAGGCATCAGTGCATATTTGATAAGGTATATATCACCTGGACAGTTATGTACAATGAGCTATAGAATAACCGCTAAAATTTAATAATCACAAAGGAAAATATTTGTACCGGCTTTGATCTTCTCCAAAGCCTCTATCATAGCCTTCTTCTGACGTTTTCTGAACCACTGATCGATATCATTTACATCACGAAGAGGGAAAGCGAGTGTGTACATATATATGGAGTAGGCATGAGTATAGAAGAGACTGGAGAGAGAAATAGAGTAACCCACATTTCCGAGTGAATGAATCCCACGCTCTATGAGGACAGACACGATGATAAACACCGCGCAGACTGCTGCCACGGCCCATGTTGGTGTCTCCTGAAGCGACCTATCTCCAGAAGGAGCGGCCATGGTGGTTTGCCTTTGCCAGAAACTTTTTGACTAGCCAACTTTGATCTTCGACAAGATTAATTTCTATCCAACCCCCCGGGGGTCGGGGGGGGGGGGAATCGGCAAATAAATCCCCGCCCTTCCCGACAAAACAGAGCAAAATATGAAGTCGGGTGTCAAATGGGAGACAATAGCTATGCATTTGACATTTATTGATTACTAATAAATAAATAAATAAACAAGGTTTTGTCATCTCCGTCATCCTCTGGAAAATTGTTGCATCCATCGGGTGCTTATTTTATAAATTAAAAATGAATATTTAAGTAAAATTTAAATAATTAAATTTTACTTTTTATAAATTTTATATTAAATTATGAATAAATATTATTACTATATAATATACAAATATTTGAGTATTTTAATTTATTATATAATTGAAAAGTGTGTTATTTTTGTATATATATACACATATATTATATGCTTTATAATACCTGAAGATGGAGCTTAATAGTATGCCAATGTATTTTCACACGTATAACCCTGGTTCAAATCCTTGTATGTGCTTCCTTGGCAAAAATCAGGCGCTTGCCAAAATATATATAACGAACAATTATTAAATAGTGAATTCACTTATAAATATAATTAAATAAAAATTAATGCATGTTTTAATTTAAATTTATAAATATAATGATTCGTATTTTTTTAGAGATTTTTTTTTTGTTTAAAAAAATTATTTGTTATATATGTCCTAGGCATATAATAAATTAAATATAGGTCTGAGAATACAATCGCCCCTAAACAAGGCCGGCTATCTATTTTTTTCCCCCCCACCCCACCTTTTTTGGTGAAAATCAATACGGATGTGTCCGGATTGTTCATATTATATTTTGGGAAATTACTTTACACACGAGTAAGCCTTTGGGTAATCAACAACTCGTGTTCGTCGAGACTTCTACTTCTTTTTATTATTATTATTATTATTTATTAATTTCCAGTAAATCTTTTCACTTTCTCATTCCTCACTTCTCTAAATATGCAATGGATAATAAGACATAATGTATGTTAATTTGTAATATGTCGTAATATATAAAATATAAGTAATAAACTAGATATTTAATATTTATTTATATAATGTATGGATGAAACATTTAATCGTTCTTGTCTAATATAAAATTAAAGAAAAACAAAAACACGACCAAGACCCAAAATTAAAATTAGTTTGATTTTTCTATTTAACTAGATAAGAAAATAAATCAGAAGAAAATTGTGTAAACCAGACAGAATAATAGCCTTTTAAGCATTTCTAAATTGAAAAATAATTAAGAGTGCTTTATTCCCAACATTGCTTTAGTTCGATTTTTCTATTAATTTATGGCGAAGGCCCCTCCCTAAGGTCCTCTTTACCACCAAAATGGGATAAGCACACTAATGGACCGATGCACCTTGTGGCATAACGATCTCACATTGATTGCAATTAATCGAGTAGATATCTGCGTTGAGTTCGTTTAACGTATATATTTATTTAAATTAAGAGTTTTTTTTTATAAAATATAATTTTAAATTTTAATATCACTAAACAATTAATTTAGTTTTAATTAACTTTAAAATCATAACCAAACTATTAAACGTTATTTATTAAAATTATAAATTATAATTAATATATTTTTAATAATTTCAATTTAATTTTGATCAAATTAATTGAATTAAACAAATTGGACAATTTAATATATATCCCGACAACAAAGTAGGGAAACTCCATCGATCCAATCGCTGACTCACACTCAAACGAATAACCTAATGATCTGACATTTTTTCAGAATAAAGGATCTAATCAAGTTTAATCAGCATGGGAAGAAGTGATAAACTGAGATTAAAAAATATATATGTGTGTGTGTGTGTGTGTGTGTGTGTGTGTGTGTGTGTGTGTGTGAGAGAGAGAGAGAGAGAGAGAGAGAGAGAGAATAAAGAATGACTTGTGGCCAATATAATTGCGAAAGAAGCATGGCAAGACAGGTGGCAATCCGTGGCGCAGAATTGGGGGAAGTCCATTACAAAACGTTGGGGTGACGCGGCAGCATATCATTTCTGTAAGAGTAGGACGAAAGCTTCGATAACATCGAACTCAAATCCATCTCTTCGGATTCTGGTTTATGGTCCTCCTTCTCTCGTTGATCGTCTCTCATTTCTACCCTAATTGGGCAACTCTCCCTCTCTCTCTCGCTCTCTCTCTCTCTCTGGTTCTCTCTCTCTGTCTTTCTCTAGTTTTCAGGATGAGTGCTATTTCGAATTCATTGGTCATATCGAGAAATCATGGAGTCCAGCTCCCATCTGGTAACTCAGTTTTCACTCTTCTCTTATAGTCCGTTAAGTTTCATTTTCTGCTACCACTGCTTTTTTTTTATTTAATTTTATTATTGTTACTTTTGAACTTGGTTGCGATGACCGCTTGATGTGTACTTAAGTTTCGCTGTTACAAGGATCGGCTGGAAAAGATCGGATTTTGTTGGCATTTCGATTTTGGAGAAAATATCGTTTCGCCTATCCGAATCTACAGTCTTCTTTTTATTCCTTGATTTTTTATTTTTTTTGGGTTCCTATTAGGTTAAAACTGACTAAATAAGCCAGGGGGATATTCTAATTTTATTTATTTATTTATTAATTATTATTATTATTATTTTGGGCAACATCGTATGACCAAAAATTTCATAGCTCGTACAGATTCAGCAGTTCCTCAGTTGATGATGTAAATAAATTCAATTCTAAGTGTATCATAACTTCACGGGGCGGTCTCGCTTTTTTTTTTCTTTCTTTTTTTTTTGTTTTTTCTGGTGTGTTTTAATAATAATAACAATCATCTGTCTAGAAAATGCTTACGTTGCCTTGCTTCAGTCGCCTGAGTTTGGAAACCTATCTCTCTTTTGTAATTTTTATTTATATAGCATGTACATGTTCTTGGAACCCTCGTAATGGTAGATGATATTGTCACATTTCCTTCGTCATTCAACAAAATTTGCCTTCCTTTTTTTTTTTTTTATTCTTTCTTCGTCTCATTTTTGCATTCAGAATGAAATTAAATTCTCTGCTTGTTCAAATTCTTTCTGCCAGGATCTCCTCTGAATCCACCGGACAAATGTCTCCATGGTATTGTCCCTACCAAATTGCCATTTGCTCCAAATCGCTCCGGCAAAGTGCGAGTTACTACTTCCAGAAGGGTACTCACAGTTCAAGCTGCATACGGGTATCATAGTGTTTATGATTTCTTGATAGCAGTCAAACATAATGAGTAATGATGAGGGATATTGACGTGTTTGATGATTGGAGGGAGATTTTGGTAAATAAAGTTAAATAAAGAGTGAAATATAATCTTTCTGGTGGTTATGGTTCTTGCTGCTTTCGAGCAATGCTTTCCATTCTTTTTCTGTTGTCATACTTTACAGTTGCACACAAGAACTGCTATCCCTACTCTCCTACTTTACAGTTCTTCAGTCTTCTTGAATTTTCAGCAGCTGTAATGCTTTTCCTTGTTCGACTTAAATTTACTGATACGTGTGTGCCTGTGTTAGGATTATTTGATGCCAGTCTTCTGTTCTTTGTGTTGTTACAGTGATGGTGGAAGGGCAAGCAGTGCAGGCATCTTTGTTGGTGGCTTTGTTTTGGGAGGACTTATAGTTGGCACTCTTGGATGTGTATACGCACCTCAGGTCCTCTTAATGTGCATTTTATTGCCATCCTTTGCAACTTAGTGTGCAGTACTCTGTAAGGTCTAACCATGTAGTCCTGATACCCATGACTACTTTAATCGATGTTTCTGATGCAATAACTAGATTAGTAAAAAGATACTAGTTGTTAAGGATTGCTACTCCACATCATTTTACTCTTGAGATTGACTATAAATCCCAATATTGGTGATTCAAAATTTAAATGTGTTTTTCACTTTGTTTGTTACAAGATAGTTTTTTTTTTTTTTTTTTTTTTTAATTTTCCTGTGCAGATCAGCAAGGCACTAGCTGGCGCTGATCGCAAGGATCTTATGAGAAAACTGCCCAAATTCATCTATGATGAAGAAAAAGCTCTGGAGGTGACATGGTCTCTTATGTTCATATTTAATGTTGTAATTCTACATTGCCTGAAATTTGCGTCTCTTTTGTTCTTTTTATATTTTCTTTTTGGTTTGAGTGAGATTTGAACCAGACCCTTATCAAAGATATGGAGTTCTTGTTGAATTCTGGTTGTCTCTGAACCGTCTTACTTTTTATCCTTTCATTGCTGCTGTGCCAATTTGGTCAACCTTCTGTCTTGGAACATATGTGGTGGTCTGAGGTGTCCCTGTTGTTGCCCATGTTTCTATTTCAAGTTACTTTTGTCATTTGTTTGAATAGCTAGTCCCCAGCTGTCATCATTCAAGTGTATTTAAAATCATGTGCCTAAGTGTCACTTGTTTAACGTGATCAAATATTTATATTCTAATGGCATATAATATTTCTGATTGTTCTACTCGCAGAAAACACGGAAAATATTGACTGAGAAGATTGCACAGCTGAACTCTGCCATTGATGATGTTTCGGCACAACTCCGATCAGAAGATGGCCCAAATGAAGTGGCATTGAACTCTGATGAGGTTGAAGCTGCTCTATGAGATGCTGCGTTGTGGTGTACCTCTCTCAGTTGGGCCTAATTTTCATGACGAGGAATAATGTTTGAACTCATCTTAATTCTTTCTTTTTTGTCCCTCTTTTATACAGCTCCTTTTGTCCCTCTTTTATACAGCTCCTGCCAAAAAACACTAATAGTTGTTCACTCGTTTGTTCCTTTGTGGCGGTTCCTAGTGTAGCAGGTTTAGTTGTCCCCTCCATGTACACCCTGCGTGGACCAGAAATATTTGCAGTGGTATTCGAGCTGCTTCTAAATCCCCATGTGAGCTCTTTATCTCTCCTAGAGAGTGGTGCCCCAATTTTAAGGCGTTCTGCCGTATACACTACCTTTTCTTCGATAATGAGAAGTCCATTTATTGTGGTCAAAATTCTGGATTTGAGATTTTCGTTAACTCAAGAACTGCTTAAACTGCGAGCCAAAACTTGGTTACCGTTCAACAAGTAAAATTTTGTGCATCACAATGTTAGATATAGAAATGGCGCACAATCGTATGTATGTGCCAATGTACTGACCGTGTCAAGGTCAATATAATCCCTTCAGTTATATTGCGTTAGACCTACACGGTTACATTGGCCCAAAGTATAAAGCAGCCAGCTCACTCTTAAACCTCTGCTGCGGGATTTGGTAACACGGTCAATTAATTAAACCCATTATTCGGGGAAACACTCGTTAAACACCTGTTCGGTCCTTCCAGCTTCCTGCGACTATTATTGAGACAGACCAACCAAAGAAATTCTCTCTCTTTTTTTTTTCTTCTGAGATGTTATGTTCGGGATCAAATCAAAGATTTAAAATTTTGCCCGAGTCTCAAAGGCATGGTTGAATTTCGGAGATCCCGGACGAAGAGACAGGGCTTTGCATTGCAGCAGAAGAAAGGCACAAAGTACTTCTAAGGAAAGCTGAGGTAAAGATAGACGATAATACAAAGTACTACAGCGCCGATGTTTCCGTGCGGCTGGCTCATCTCACTGATCAATTTCCTATCCCTGATCTCCCATTTTACTGCCGCCTGGCTGCCCTGGTCATGGTCTTTGCCTTGAGCGATGAAGACTCCCCCTTACTCTTCCTCCCCGTTACTTGGTTTTTAACTTAAAATGCTTCGTTGCTGGCTGCGTGTCTGTTAATTTTCCATGTCATATCAGCTTCTCCAATAAGCTTGGCACGTATATATATATATATATATTATTAATTACTACCTCATTCTCCTCCGGCACTTTTTATGTGCAGCCCTTTTCTCTTACCATACTCCAGGATTGGGTATGCCACATCAATATACACAAGTTCGAGATACTGCTATGCGTTGGAAACAAGGTGGACCTCATTCCAGGTCATCCCGTTCGTGTTGAATACAGAAGACGATGCCTGCGCAAAGTTGGAGAGCCTTCTGTTGATTCTTTTTCTGACTTCAATGGTTATGGAATTTCTGAAACCGAAGGAACTAGTCTACTAGCAGATGGAGAACCATATTGTGAAATTAGGAGGTCATGCCTTAAATGGTGTACTGACCGCAACATTGAATACATAGAAGCTCGTGCATCCAACGCTGATTTTGATGAATGTAAAGGCCGGCCTCATCCAACGCTGACTTCCGTGCATAAAAACTGATGCGTGTACAAAAACCATTACACATATTATGGCTTTTTGTTTCAGGTTTATCCATTGATGGTGATACACAAGGAGTTGAACGACTCCTTGGTGCCCTTTCCGCATAAATCTGGCAATATGATTAGCATCTTTTACCTGATAACGAAGGTGTTGTTCACCAGCATCAATTAGTTTATGGTTTTATTTTCCGAATGGAATGCTGATTGTTTTCGTGGTCCCTGCACAGAGTTGTCAGAGGAAGATTCTGATTACGAATTTGAGTATGAGGTGCTATCTGCAGGTTCAGCTGAACCATGGGATGGCACATATGGAGGATGGGTTTCTACAAATGCTGCTAGTAGCATATTGGATGGAGGGGAATCAGTTGTACACAATAATTCTGGTGAGACATGTGACCCGGGGAACAGAGAAAATTTCGAGAGAGAAGTGTTGCAAGCCTCAACACCAGCATCAGAATTACGAGATGACAAGGGGCAACCTGATGTACAAGAAAATGATGAGAACAGAGATCCGAAAGAGGTTTCGCCTTTTGACTTGGAGGATTTAGAGCAGCTGATGTCTGAGATGGGAAACATTCGGGGCAGCTTGAGGCTGATGCCTGATTTTCTCAAGAGGTCTACACAGGGATCGTGTATAGTTACTGTGCTTGTTTCTTCACATTAGTTTGATTGCCAATTGTAGCTCTGTTATTTGAAGATTTCACGGAGATCTGTCAATGGCCGAGATAAAATAAATTGCATCCTGAAACATTTTTCTGCACGAACTTCTGTGGGAGGATATAGGGCTTATTAAATGCCTTGCATCTTTCGAGTGTGCAACTATTGGTTCATTGAGTATGAAGGATATATAATTCTAGTAATACAGTGTCATAATTATATAGAAATCATTCGTGTAAAATATAGTCAATTGACTTGGATTTAAGCTCTAAATAAACAGCAGCTCCTTTAATTTATTTTTGTGACAAAAGTCACATGTATAAATGGAGGGTGCCATAACTGCAACCAAGGCACCTGGATCTTAGCGGCTACCGTGGTTTTTAGTTTAGTCATAAAGGGCTGCTTGCTTCGTGGCTTGGAATCATAATTGAAATGAAAATGGAGATCAACCCGAATAAAAATAGAATATTTGATTTTAAAATATATTTGATTTACTTTCACATCAAAATTAAATTTCGTTATAATTATTTGTTTTAATTCAAAGTTAGAATTAATATCAAATGTATTATAATTTTTATGTTATAGTAAATACAAGTAAAATGTTATTAAAACTAGAGAAGAAAATATGAGATGTAAATTAAAAATTATGAAATTTAAATTGATATTTTAATATAATATCAAAATCAAAAATGTTAAAATTATTATAAAATAGAATTTTAATATCACAACTAATAATTAATATACTAATACTAATAATAAATAATAATTTTTAATGAAAACAAAATTTAGAGATTATAAAATATATAAATATTAATTAAAAATAATTATTATCACAATAAAATTTTTATGTTAATATTTTTATTTTAGATTTTATATTTATAGTCACTATTGTAAAGTAATTATTATTATTATAGTTGTTGTTGATATGTATTTTATATTACTATTTTTTAAAATTATATTATTTTTAATATTATAATTATTACTACATGTAATTTAATTGTCATGATAATTTTTAAATGCTTAATATTATTATAATACATAATTTAATTAGTTGTTATTATTCTTATAATATATATATATTTATTATTATTTTACATATAAATTTTATTTTTGATATTTATCATAATAAATTTTATTATATATATATATATATAGAGAGAGAGAGAGAGAGATAGAGAGAGAGAGAGCGAGAGAGGAGGAGAGGGGGGGGAACTGCAAAACAAAAATCTTCTAAATTGAATACAATCAAAGAGGTCCGATATTTTACGAATGTGCAAGGGGCACTTGAAGCAATTATGCAAAGGTCGAACAATTTGTGGATTGGATTTTTCACATTGGAGATTGCAAAAATCATCTTATCCCTTTGACGTACCATTCTCGCCGCACATTTTTTTTTTTTTTTTTTGGTCTTAGGAAATTTGGCAGCCATTGGTTTAAGAACTAGGCAATTATTAAAACAGTGGTTTCAAATAAAACGACTGGACCGAAGGCAGCGAACGAGCATAGTATATAGAGCACGGAAGTTGCTCCCTTGTGGCTCCAGTTGCAGCCATGGCCACCCACGCAGCCCTAGCTCCTTCGAGAGTCCCAGCCACTACTAAGCTCCCCTCCAAGAGCGTCCATTATTTCCCTTCCCAATGCTCTTCTAAGGTAGGTCCGTGGGCGGCGCTTTCTTTTCTCCTTTTGTTTGTTGGTTTTTCAAGTTTACAATATATTCAGAATTTATACGGCTGTTGTCCAGAGGCTGGACGTAGCGGAGTATTCCGGGCTCCGCTCCAGTTCCTGTGTGGCCTATGCCAAGAATGATAGTGAGACATCTTTCTTTGATCTGGTGGCTTCCCAGCTTGCTCCAAAGGTTGTCCCTCCTATATCTGTGCTCTGATCACGTCTGTACTGCTCCATTGATATTATCATCGAGGAGTTTGTTGTTTTAACTCATCTATATTGTTTTTTGTGGCCGGTGAACTAAAATAATTTATTATAAAAAAATATCAAATATTAAATATTTATTATTTATATTAAATTATTTTGACTCCTTAAAAAAAAATCAAAATATATATTTTTTTCATTAATATTGATGTAACGTGAGTTTAAATACTAAGTATTAGGATGGCAATTCCAAAGGTTATATATTAGGTACTTTTTCACAAGTCTATATAATGTTAAGTCCACAATCATCATTAACACTCTCTCGAGGACATATTTATATGTAAATATTTTCCAAACTCGAATTAAGCAGAGTAATTGATCTAAAGACTTTGCTCCCTATAATATTTTGGGACGATTATTTTGCAAAAATAAAAAAGCTTTTAAAAAAAAAAACTAGTCAAGTTAATTCTCACAAAAAGTAATTATTATTATTTTTTATTTTTATTTTTTTTTGGTTTGCGCATGAAGGTTGCGACATCAACGCCTGTCCGGGCGGAGACTGTGGCCAAACTGAAGGTGGCTATCAACGGATTTGGACGAATTGGAAGGAATTTCTTGCGATGCTGGCACGGCCGCAAAAACTCACCCCTTGACGTAGTTGTTGTCAATGACAGCGGCGGTGTCAAGAATGTAAGTCAGACTATATGTTTTTTATTTTTTATTTTTAATTTCTAACATGAAAATAGTCGACGTTAACCTTTTAAATATTAAGAAAGAGAGGGTAAAATATCCGAAAACACTGCAGAGTGTTTCATAATCCCCAAATCTCACATTGAAGAAAACTGAGAGTCGACATTTTGGTCTTTTATAAATTAAAAATTAGATAATTACTCTAACTAATTTGAGTGGGTTAGTCAAACTAAACATTTTTTTTTATTCGTTTGACACTATATGTTAGTAGCTTTTTTTTTTTTTTGTGTGTGGCTGTGTTACGGTTATTTAATTCCAATCTATTTATTTTAAATACAACGGTTGGGGTTTTCTGAAGGGTGTTTTTTTTTTCTTTTTGTTCCTATTTTTCAAAAATAACTGCGTCTCAATTTTTTAAATAATTTATTAAGGAAAATTTAATTTTCTTTTGGTCCGGCAGAAGGAAAAAAAGAATTCTCTTTGGTGTGCTAAAGAAACAGAGTGAAACGAATGATTCGGATAGAAAATACAGAACGTGATCCATAACATGAAGAAGCAAAATCCAGTAATGTGGTGCTTAATTTCCAATGCAGGCTTCTCACTTGCTCAAATACGATTCAATGCTCGGAACTTTCAAAGCCGAAGTTAAAATTGTGGATGACACCACCATTTCTGTGGATGGCAAGCCCATTAAGGTTGTCTCTACCAGAGACCCTCTTCAGCTTCCATGGGCTGATCTTGGAATAGACATTGTTATTGAGGTAGCTAGCCATGCTCTCCACTTTCTCTTACACACACGCACGCACACACGCACGCACGCACGCGTACGCACACTCCAGACGGGTAAAATGGTTGGAAGATATATATATATATATGAAAGGCAAATTCTATCGACATTCAATCAAAATTGTGCAGGGAACAGGAGTGTTTGTGGATGGCCCTGGAGCTGGGAAACACATTCAGGCGGGTGCAAAGAAAGTCGTCATCACTGCTCCGGCCAAAGGCGCTGATATTCCAACCTATGTTGTTGGTGTTAACGAAAAGGATTACTACCATGAGGTTTCCAATATTGTAAGGTTGGCTTGGCTATAAATCTTCAGAGTGCTCTGCATACTAAAAACCATTTTCCTTTTTGCATATTAATTATGATTACCCTGTTTGAATATAAAGCCTGCGATCAATAGGCCAACTCATAATTTCTCTGTTTTGCAGCAATGCATCTTGCACCACAAATTGCCTGGCTCCTTTTGTTAAAGTCATGGATGAGGAATTTGGTATGAAATGCATTTGATAATTGGATTCAGCCTGAAATTAAAGTTCTTTTTCATTCCCGCTTATGCAAAGACTTCGAATGGATAATACCCACCACTTCAATTTTGCACTTTGCAGGCATTGTTAAGGGAACAATGACAACCACTCACTCCTACACTGGGGATCAGGTATCCATCAAATTTCTAGGTCTCTGCTACAAATATGATAGCTGGTAGTTACTGGAACATGAAAACTGCAATTGATTGAATGTGAGTGATAATGGTTAATCAATTTGAATAATGAGGTTACGCCTGTATCCATCCAATTCAGAGACTACTGGATGCTTCACACCGCGACCTGAGGAGAGCCAGGGCTGCAGCACTCAACATAGTGCCAACAAGCACTGGTGCAGCCAAGGCGGTGTCTCTGGTGCTGCCCCAGCTGAAGGGCAAGCTCAATGGCATTGCCTTGCGTGTCCCCACACCCAACGTGTCGGTTGTTGACCTAGTCGTGAATGTCGAGAAGAAGGGCATTTCAGCGGAGGACGTCAATGCAGCGTTTAGAAAGGCAGCCGAGGGACCATTGAAGGGGGTACTGGATGTCTGCGATGTCCCTCTCGTGTCGGTTGACTTCCGCTGCAGTGATGTTTCTTCCACAATCGACTCTTCATTGACCATGGTCATGGGGGACGATATGGTCAAGGTCGTCGCCTGGTACGACAATGAATGGGGATACAGGTATGGAAGCTGCCAAACTCTGTGTTTGTATGTGTGTGTGTGTGTGCGCGTGTGTGTATACCATTTATTTAATTAATTTGATTGAGAAATACAGCAATTGTTAACTTGTTTCTAATTTGGAAACAATTGCATGTTATGTGGTTGTAATATGGATGGATGGCTCTTTTCAGCCAAAGGGTTGTTGATTTGGCACATCTGGTAGCCGGCAAGTGGCCCGGCGTGTCCGCAGCAGGAAGTGGAGACCCATTGGAGGACTTCTGCAAGACAAATCCAGCTGATGAGGAGTGCAAAGTCTATGAAGCCTAAAGAAAAAAGAGAGATATATTTTTTTTTTCTTTTTCCGATTCTTATTTAATTACATTATTGGGATACCTCACGAGGTTTCTATCAGTGCTTGCAATGGAATGCATCTTTGTAATGACGGTTTATGGTTTTGACAAACTGCTGATTTCGAAGATTTTTTTTTTTTTTTTTGGGATCGGAAGTGCTGATTTGAAAGTTAAAGTGATTAGTCTTATGGTTTTGATTCTAGTTTATGTGATTGGTCCTGCCACAGACGCGTCCATCAGGGCTCTCTCGGGCCATTTTGGTCCATTGAGACCAACTATGATGACAATATTATAATTATTTATTACTTTCTTAGGACCGGTCAAGGAAGCTTGATAATTGTTCGCATCTACCGAAAAGCAAATCAATTGACAAACTGACTAGCTCGTTGTAGTTACCATCACTCTCCTCTACTTGTGCAGAAAATGACACTTTAATTACAAGCATATGTTATAAGAGCAAGTTGGTCCTGAAAGATACTATAATTGTTACCACATTTATAGGGATGTTTGTTGTAATTTTTTTTTTTTATAATTATAATTTCATAGACTGCATAGGTTCTATGTACTTTTTTTTTATATAACAAAAATATATATATATATATATATATATATATATTATCAATTTATTTCTACAAATTTAACTTTTTATATTATTTAAAAAAAAAAAGTGTGAGACGCGTGCAAGATCCTATCACATTACTTGCAGTAGGGCTCGTTGCTTTGACCCGTCTATGTAACTTTTTACTTGGACATATTTAATGGTAAAAAAATATATAAACGGTAAAGATTAGTAGCCAAAAGATTTAACAGGATAATTTAGTCAGAGTGTGAGTTTCACCTCATAAAGAAATACAATTTAAAAAAAAATTAATTTTTTACGTAAAATAATTAGAAGTACAATTAATACAACAAAATATACAACTAAAAAAATATACAACTAAATATTATTCAATTTTTTTAAAATTCGTTACATATTTTGTCTTTTTTTTTTTTTTTTGCTATATATTGTGATAGTTTAGATACACATTGTAATATTTTAATTATATATGTATTAAATTTTTCGAAAATTTTAATTTTGAAAAAAAAAAAAAAAAGATAGCCGTGACTCATTTATAAATACCGCCTGTCCGTCTTTACGTGAAAATGCTAATAATTGCAAAATTAAACCTCCCCCACAAGCCAAACCCATAGCGATTTGCTTTGGGGCAAATATCCTACAACAAAACGAAGGCTTGCCCTCCTCCCTGTCTCTTGCTGATCTCAATTGAAACATGAACGCTGCTCAAAATGCACTTGCCCAACTCCTTATCACCTCGCTCCTCTTCTTCGTTCTCCGGTCGATTCACAGCGTTTTGGGCGTCGGTGTTAACTACGGGACTCTTGGAAATGACCTGCCGTCACCCAAGAAAGTAGCTCAGATTCTCCAGTCCACAGTCTTCGACAAGGTCAAGATTTACGACACCAACCCGGAGATACTCGAAGCCTTTTCAAACACTGGAATCGACCTCATTGTCGCCGTTGAGAACTACCGCGTGGCTAACATCAGTTCCGACAGGTCGGCGGCAGACGAGTGGGTCTCCAGCCGGGTTGTCCCCTTCATTCCCGCCACTTCTATAGTAGCCATTGCCGTGGGGAACGAGTACTTGACCACAGATCCCGATCATCTGGACCCAAATGCCCTTGTTCGAGCCATGCAAAACCTGCACGCGGTGCTCTTGGCTCGTGGGCTTGAACGTAAAATCAAGATCACGACCCCACATAGCATGGCCGTTCTTGCTTCCTCTTTCCCTCCTTCAGCTTCCATTTTTGCCACCACACTTATCCCCTCAATGACCTCCATAGTGAGCTTTCTAGCAGATACTGGATCACCTTTCATGGTCAATGCCTATCCGTATTTTGCTTACAGGGACAACCCCGACACCGTAAATTTGGAATATGCCTTACTACTAGCGAATGCCACCGGCGTTCGTGATCCCAAGGGCTATGTGTACAACAACATGTTAGATGCTCAAATTGATGCCGTCAGGTCAGCCATCGCTGCTCTAGGATTTGGAAATCGGAAGGTTGAAGTCACTGTATCGGAATCTGGGTGGCCATCAAAAGGTGATGCAGGTGACACCGTGGCCACACCAGATAATGCGAAGACGTATAATAGTAGGTTGCTGCAACGCGCGCAATCTAGTAAAGGGACACCCACGAAGCCAAGGGATAAGATTGAGATATTTGTGTTTGCTTTGTTTAATGAGAACAAAAAGGACGGCGGCACTGGAGAGAGAAATTTCGGGGTTTTCAAAGGGGATGGGTCGAAGGTTTACGATTTGGATTTGAGCTGCCAGTTTTGTAGCAATGGGTCGTTGGGTTTTGGTGAGAAGATGTCAAGTGGGGCAATTAGGGGGCCTTCAGTTTGGTGCGTAGCCAAGCCTCACGCAGACGAGAAGGTGCTTCAGGCGGTGCTGGACTTCTGCTGTGGACCAGGCGGTGTGGATTGCAGGGAGATCCACGAGAGCGGCGGTTGTTTTGCGCCAGACAAGCTTCATGCGCACGCTTCTTACGCCATGAATGCCTATTATCAGATCCACGGAAGGAACTATTGGAATTGTGATTTCAAGGGAACTGCCCTCGTTACCTTCAGTGATCCAAGTAAAATTAAATTACGTTAATTTATAATCTTTTATTCCTTCCTTCCTTCCTTTCTTTTCATCTCAAACATATTTTTGGATATACGTATATACCGACACCTTAACTTTGTTGAATGCTTCATCCTGGCGCCAGGTTACGGAGCGTGCAGGTATCCTCAACAGTAATGCCTCAGACCATGAGATGATACTGGTGTGCTGGTTTTGATGCGCAGCTATTAGCACTTGTGCTGTGTCGTTGTATTGTACGCGTTGGTTGATGTCCGCGGAAGGAAGATTAACCGAGGGGAAAAATGAGTAGCCTGAGATGCGTCGGATGGTACTGTCTCGCAGATTGGACTGTCCGCTCTCTCTCGGTACTTTTACTTTTGCTACCATCAAATGAAAACTTTATTATAATTGGTTGGTTTTTCGGCCAAGTTTGAATATTCGCTCCCTTTTCTGATAAAGGAGGCATTAAAGTGTCTTTTTCTTAACGGGGGATGAAAAAGAAGCTCACAATCAATGGCTTTTTCTTCGGATTGATTTTCTGTTTGAAATTTACCATCTGAAAAAGCTCTTTCCCTTTCTTGGTATCCGGACTTCCTGTTTGGTTGCTTTCGTAAAGAACCTCCGCCAACCGACAAGAATTAGTTGGCACCCACGTAAAAATGTCTCGTCTGACCTGTAAGCTAGCCTTGCACCAGATTTCTACTCCCTATTTTCTTCTAACTTTCAAATCGGGCCCATGCGGCGGAAACTTTCCCAGACGGCTCGACCCTTGGTTCAGAAATCGGCACCCATTTCCTTTTGTCCCTCTCTTTCGAATGCTACCGAGCATGGGACGAGATGAATATTTTATTACGTAGAAACCAGATTAGGTACATTGCCCCCGACGCGGACAAAAACATTCCTGGTAGACCCGGCCAACTGACCGGTTCGACTCAAGACCGGACCAAAATTAATCCGACGTGAAACTGGAACCTGCCCGAATCATGCCAATGGTTCCGATTCTGAACCGCAATTGGTTCGCCCCTAACCTGTTACGGTTCACCTTTCTCCAAACCCCTCAAACTTAACCCGTTTATCTGGTGGTTGGGCAGAAAAATTTTAAACCAAATGGTCCGAAGATTGTTGAAATTAAATTTTTTTTTATTCTGTTTTTATTTATTTATTTTAAAAAGGTAAAATCGAATCAAAATTATATTTAACTAAATTGAAACTGGCGGTTGAGCAAATCAAACGATTGAACTGAAACCAAAACTTAAGACTCAAAATTGTCGGTTCTCTAAACACTAATCGGGCCATCTAAGAGACTAGTCGTGTAGCATTGCCTCCTTTCTCTAAACCACAAGTGTCGGTCCAGAACCAAAATTAGTCTGAAATCGAATCACGGTCAGGTCTGATTCCTGGAGATGCTCTCCCCGCGCACAGCCTCACCAAACACTTCCAGCTGTTTGACTT
Organism: Bruguiera parviflora; assembly: GCA_019804595.1. Classification (NCBI taxonomy): domain Eukaryota; kingdom Viridiplantae; phylum Streptophyta; class Magnoliopsida; order Malpighiales; family Rhizophoraceae; genus Bruguiera; species Bruguiera parviflora. The sequence continues at coordinate 1,955,252 of CM034049.1, forward strand.
TGCAAGGCCATATCCTCAATTCACACTCTGGTGAAGATTGAAATTGAACTCATCTTGGTCAGCTCAATATTCGCCCTCCAGCGGCGGATGACCTCCACCAAATTCATATTTTTTTCGTATAAAAAAATATTTTTTTTTAATTAAAAAAATATTTTGCCCTCACTCAAAATTCCCATCCTGTCCCTGCCGGGAGAATCCATGCCATAGCAATTTGGAGGCATGTCCGAGTAGTCGAGGAATTCGAAATACCATATCCTGTCACCGTCAACATAATTTACTACACTCAATTGGAGAACAAGTTGAGGAGATTGACAAGTCACACCAGATCATACTAAATGTGCTAAAGAAACGGAAATGTTGTCTCTAATCAAAACAACCTTACGTCCTAAATGAATAATGAAAAGGGGGGCATTGCCAATAATTATTATCAAAACTGTCATACAGCTGGAATTAGAAACTAACTGGTATTATTCATGTAGTATGTGCAAATTGAGCTTGATTTTATTTTGGAAATTAATTTTGAGCAAAGTATCTCTAAACAAGAAAATTTTCAAATTTTGAGTAGAAAAAGCATACCATCCGTTATACATAACAACAATATTAATATTTAGACTCTGTATACTAGATCAACATAGAATACAAAATTTAAATGAAAATTATGGAAATAAAAATGTATTGCATATTATTTGAATTTGAAAACACTATTAATTGTTTATTTTTTTATTTTTCATTTTCCATATTCCTAATAATATTTAAATTTTAGAAACAAACATGAAAACTTAAATAAAATGAAATGACGATAATGATTTTCTTTTCATGAAAGAAATAAAAGAAAACCTAGCTTAGAAAAATTTCAAGAGAAATAGTTTATCTTTGAAGAATATAAATCTATTGATTGAAAGTAATTAACTGTATAGGTTTTAAGAAAAAAAAATTAACATCAATTGAGAAATATAAAATTTTTGTTATTTTTAAAGAATAGAGATTCAATATAATTTATAATATTTATGAGTTTCTCCACTAAAAAAATTTAAATTCTTATGTAAATATGAGATTTTAAGTGAATTGATTTTTAAATAATATCAAATTGAATGAAGGATTAGATTAAGCATTATGAAATGACAATGAAGGGAAAAGGGGCATAGTTGTTAATAATTGTAGAAATATTGATTGAATAAATATATAAAAAATATAAATTTAAAATTTTAATTTTTAGAAATAAATTAATTATTTGTTAAATATAATGATAACTTATTTAAAAATAAAATAAAATTATTGTAGAGGTAATTTTTCTTTTTAAAATTCTCTTTTTGGTCTTAGGAGAGGGTAAAAAATTATTTTTTAGTCTTAAGGCCATGCGAAGGAGGAAGATAAAAAAGGATAAATTTTGATCTTGTCTTAAGGTAATTCATAAATAATTTTCAAAACATAAATCTTTTTAAGATGTGAAAGATGAGAAAGACTAGTAATCCTAATTTGTTAAGCATGATAGTAGATATTTATATAAATTTTGACTCTTAAATTTTATTTGGTGATTTATGTCAATTTTTAATTAATTATACTTTAATTTTTATATTTATAAATATTATATATTAACATTAAAAGTTATTTAAAATTTTCAATTAAATTCAATTTAATTTTTATTTTATATTTTTATAATTATCTTTATATGTGTGATTTATTAGTATCCTAATATATAGATAATGAATATAAAATATAATATTAAAAAATAAAATAAAATAAAATAAAATAATTTAATTTATTAATAATTTTATAATTAATTAATTCATATTTATAAATTAAATTTCATGTATAATTATATATCATAACCACTCAAAATTATAACTATTAAAATAATTTAATTAATACTTTTAATGTATAAAATTAGTGTTTATTTTATATTTTTTAATTATATTAATTCCAAATATTTAAATAGTTATTGATTCTATTAATAATATTATAACTCTTTATAAATTAGTATTTTATTTTATGTAAAAAAAAATTTAAATAAATATTGACTAAAAATAAGAATAATATGTTTGAATGATTATTTTATAATAAGAAATGTTTTATTTACCACTTAACAACTTTATATAGTTTACAATATGTTTAACCTTTATCGCCTATGTAATTTTTATTTAAGACAATTAAAAAGTAAAATTAAAATATACTAATCTTTATTTGAAGTAATTCAATAATTTTAAATTTAAAGATTATTTACACAAATATTATATAAAGGATTCCTTAAACACACAATTAATACTACATTTGACAATTTTTATAATTAGTCAATTTAGTGAATTTATTGATTTAATAAATACTTATATATTTATTCAAGTATTTTCATATTTAAAGATTATAAGTTCAAGTATTTTCTTTACAAAAATAAAACCATAAATATGATAATTTCATATATCTCTTAATTATGATCTCGTAATAATCATTTGTACAAATAATATTTATTTTATAAATTTTATTTTTAAAATTTATTAATTATTATATCATATATATATATATAATTAATATTAAAAATAAAAAATATTTTAAATTAATTAATAATATTTACCAAATATCAAATAGACATTTAAAATAGTAAGTAACATATTAGTTACTAGAGTATAAATTAATTAGAGCAAGTAACAAGGAAGAAAGATTTGAAATACACACACACACACACACACGCGCGATCTCATTAAGATAATTCTAATTCTAATAGCGGAAAATTGCATTGATTAATGTTAGTTACGTAAATATACATATAAAATAATCGAAGAAAAATCTTTACAATAAGAGTGCGTGCATAAGAGTTGATATAGTTAAAACAACAAGAAAAATTCCCCATAACATGCTAAGGATCTGAAAAATCGTGTATATCATAGATAATATTTGACCAGTTATCCAATTCTTGGAGTCTATATAATTGTACAGGTGGAAGAATTGATGATAGTTCCTGCCCATCTGCAAACAGTTCGAAAAAGAGTTGCAAGTTGCACCTGACTTATGATAACTTGTTTATTTTATTCTTTAAATCTTAAAATCAATAGGGAGATTACGAATACATGGCAACTCACACATGTGATTAGATCTGTTTGAACAAAGAGGTCTGAAATAAAAAAAATAAAAATAAAAATAAAGATCTCCTCTCGGCAAATCTTTTTCGTTCCTCCCAATTTTCACGTTCCCAGATGAAAGAGAAATTTGCATACAAATATATCTCGCGAAAAAAAAAAAATCATATAAATATATATATGATATTAACACAATTGATCACGTAAATGCATTTAATAATTAATATTGTTGTGACTATACGCGATATTCGTAAATTCATTAAAGACCATTTCGGCAAGAATAAATTTCACGAATTCAATAGGAATTTAATTAAATTCATTCGAAGGGTAATTTTGTTTTCATTTTCTTTTTCTCTTTCGTCATCACGCGCTCGTGAATTGCATTCCATCAGTTGAAAGTTGTGATTGTCAAATGGCAAATAAACGAAAAAAGAAATCTATTAATCGTGAGGTTGAGGAGGAAATCATGATAGTCAATTTCACATATAAATAAATTAATTATAATAATTAAAAATTTAACTTATAAATATATCAATTATGTTTCGACAAAAAGGAGTGAAAAGTGGAGTGTAAGAAATGACAAAGTGTTTAATTTAATACTTAAACTTTATGTTTTAAGTCTTCGATTCTAATTTTTAACAAAATAATAATAAATAAATAAACAATAGTTTACAGTACATAACTGACGGTTTGTAAGTCTTTTAATTAAAAAATAAAAAGAAAAGAAAAAAGAAAGAACGTTTTTATTCTAGCCGGCCTCTTTTGGATATCCAGCCAATGAAGAAATGACACGTAAACCTAAAATCATTATCAGCCTCTTTTTAACGGCCGTTAACCGAAACCGAATACCCATTCCGAAGGAAAAGCGAAATTCACAGTATCACGTGGAAGATGCAGCGGTTTCAGAGATCCAACGGCTGGGACGCAATTGCAGCACCGAATCTACTAACCAACAGGACGGGTCAACCCAGGGAATCCACCAACCATAATCTACCACGTGTCGAACAGCTTTCTTCACCCGCCGGATTACCTGCTCGGGCCGGTAGCCAACCAAATATCAAGAGGTTATCAACTTATAATTACGATTAATTTTGTGAACTTGACTGTGTTGTTAAGATAGTGAGAGGCATATCAAGTGCAGACAATTCATTTAATCGATTGACATATTATTATTATTATTATTATTATTTATTAAATTTTTATTAAATTACATCAGACAATTAAGACATCTAGAGATTGTTGTTCTTACAGATAATTAGCAAGTTTTTTTGTAATTTTATTTTTTACATTAAAAAGATTATATATATATATATTTATTTATTTATTTATTTATTTATTTTATTTTATTTTTCTGTCTTTTCTCTCTCATCGTCCATTACCCTTTTTTTTTTTTTTTTTCTACATTGGAATAACAACTTTTGATTCGTTTCTTCAATATCTCTCTCTCTCTCGTCGGGGCGTCTCTTTTTGGGTTCCATTATTGAGGATCCGCGAAGGAAAGAGAGTCGGGTGGCAAAGCACGAAAGATCATCATCGTCATCTGTGAGACCTCTCTCTCTCTCCCTCTCTCTCTCTCTCTCTCTCTCTCGCTGTGCTTTTTGGTTGTTTTGGTTGTTTTCGGTTTCGTCTCCCGTTACAATAGTCGTCGTCGTTTGTCTGGTCAATTCGTGCGATCTGTAAATCGGCTTCTCGGTGATTCGTGTTACTGATTGGCGATAATTTTGGTAAATCCACTGGAAATTTCGGAGATTTCGAATGATAATTTCATCTGGGTAGTTGTAAAGATTTGGGAATTGTTTGGGGCCGCCGGGACGACTCCCTGATACTCAGAGGATCTGAGATTTTTTTTTTTTTTTTTTGTTGATTTGGGTGATTGCCGTCAAGCTTTCTTTTTGTTAGCTTTGCTTTGCAAAGTTGCCTTTTCGCAGTTGCCCGCTATCCCAAGGAATACCATTTTGTCAAAAACAGTACGGTTCTTGGAATTGGGGCATATTTTTCTCAAGCAAAGACTACATATCTGGCACATTTCGTGTATCAATTTTGCAATTCTTGCCTTAGATTGTGGTTGTAAGGAAACACGAGTGATAGACCAGAGATTTCTTTCGGGAAAAGCAAGGTGCTTTGAGTCACTTGGTTTATGGTTGGAAGGAGGGTATGGCTGCTGGTATGGACTTTTCACTGCCATTGTCCATAGTAGAAGGCAATTATGGTAAAGATAATGTATCAGCAATCGAAAGTCAGAACCCGGAGAATTTGGATAATCTCAATCAAAACACAAATGGAAAGCCTCCGCGGCATCTCTCAGTTATGCAACCTAGTCTGGGTTCAATGAGGCTTCTGGCTGCTGCTGATCTGGTAAGGAACCTTTTGTCTGGTCCTTTTCTATGTCATATAGCAGAGATGGTAAACCAGATCTGAGCTCTCTCATTTTGTTGAACTGATTTATCCTATTATGACTATCTGTCATTTGGTTAGAAAGTCTTTCTTCAGGCTCAAAGTGCTTTGCATATTGCAATGGTCTTGTGGTCCATTCTTCTGACTGTTTTTCTGATGTTTTGAGAAACTGTGAAAACAAAATCTAATTTGAGTCCTACACACAAGTCAAATGACTGATATGCTGCTGTAGATTCATCTCCCTTCACTTTAGAGTGAGCAAATTTGCTTAAGATGCTAACCATGCCTACTTCTGTATGTTTTAGTTTTATTGAAAGATCCTCTATTGATCATTTCTTTCAATCTTTTGCAGGCATCGGATGTAGGGATTGTTGTTGATAGGTCACTTTCCGATGAAAATTCAGATTTTTTGCCCATGCTTCGATCAGGGAGCTGTGCTGAAGGAGGCCCTAAACAGTACATGGAGGATGAACATCTGTGTATAGACAATCTTATTGAGCATCTAGATGTAGCTGCCAGTATTCCCTCACCTGGAGCTTTCTATGGTGTGAGTATATTGTGGTTGTACCAAATACTGTCCAGATTATTGTGCTCACTAGTTATTCCTTAAAACATTGTTTTCTCCACCGGCCAACCTCTTTGAGTGATAACTTACCTTAAGATCACCAAGTTGTGTTTCCTATGGTATTTCACTAGGCACTTCCTTTGAATATTTAAGGTCTACATTTTATCACTCTCTAAGTCATTGCCTCATTGTGAACATAGAGTTAGCTGTGTTTCTCAATTTTATGGCACATCTAGTGACTTTGGGTGGCTGTTGAGGACCTTAACTGGCTATGTTGGTTCACTGATATCGATTGATTATGTGGACAGGTCTTTGATGGACATGGGGGTACAGATGCTGCATCATTTGTTAGAAAAAATATACTCGGGTTCATAGTTGAGGAGTCCCACTTTCCAATTTGTGTGGAGAAGGCAATCAAAAGTGCTTTTCAGAAAGTTGATTATGCATTTGCAGATGACAGTTTGCTCGATATATCATCTGGTACTACCGCACTAACTGCCCTTGTTTTTGGAAGGTAAGTGAGCTTCAATTTTAAACTTCTATTGGGTAGAAATTTTGGTTTGGGATTTCACAGTGCTTCTTGATAGAAGTGCTGGTTTAGTCCAAACATGTGGTGGATGGTCTATGACCTTTAAAGATACTTCCGTGGAAGATAATTTATCAATCATAGACATATTTAGCTGCAAGATGGGATTGTGTGTGTGAAACAGAGAGAGTGTGAAGGTTGTGAATGTTAGGGTGCAGTTGGCCAAATTCTGAATGAATCTTCCAATTAGTTTCAAGGAGAGAGAGAGAGGATGAGAATGGAGGTTGCAAATATTGGGGTGCAATAGACTGAATTCTGTATGAAATCTTCCGGGTGCCTTACAATTAAGGAACAAGTGCTGGACAAGATAACAATCAATACTAACTGAAGGTTTTTTGTTTTTCACTTTTCAGATTTTATGAAACAAATGTGCTTAGTTTTTCTGAAATTCTTTGAACTGGAAATAATGCCTATGGCTGTCTCCAGATTCCTGAACATTATCTTCAAAATTGTTGGTTTTTGATAAACAAACAAAACCAAGAAGGGTTCCTCAGGGAAAACAGAATGGTTAAAAACTTAAAACTCTTATTTTTGAGATTTCAAGGTTTAATTCCAGAAAAAGGGTACGGGGTTTGTGAAAATAAAAAGAGTTATTCCCATTTTGTAGTTCATGCTCCATTGGGTTGATAAAAAATAAAAAAAAAATAATAATAACAATAAAATTTTAATTTTTCCATTTTATTATGAATTAAGTTAGGAGTTAGAATTAATTATTCTAATAAATCTCTCCTAACTAAAAATTTTTTAATCAACATAAGTTGTTCTCACTCTCTCCTCTTGTATCTCTAATTAGATTTAGTCACTTTTCTTAATCGAAACATTTTGGGTTTAAGTTGGACATATTTAAACCTAACATTGAGAGACTTTTGCAGCATTTAGTCTTAATAATATATCTTACTGCTTTTTTAAAATTAATAAAATTATACCACATATATTCTATTTTCTTGCATTTTAACTTTAAATACTTAAATTGTACGGTATCCCTCCATATTTCTAATTTGTGGCCTAATCTGCCCTCAGTCTCATGTATCAAGACAATGTCATCAACAAATAATATGCACCACGGGACATTGTCATGGATATGGCCTGTCAATTTATTTATTACTAGCAGGAATAGAATAGGAATTAGAGCTGACCCCTAATAGAGACCAACTGTGATCAGAAAGTCCGTTGTCTCCCCTCCTACCATCATCACATGAGTTATTTCTCCATACATCACAAGATTTCTAATAATGTGGTAATTCTCTTCATACTCATTGTCTAACACAACACATGCCTAGGGACTTGATTATATGCTTTCTTTATATCAATAAAAACCTAACTGTTCATCTCTGGTACTAATGGTCTTATTCTTTCCAATTAGAATAATTGGATCACATCTATTTGGATACGCTCTGCAGGAGACTGATAGTTGCCAATGCTGGGGATTGTCGAGCAGTGCTGGGGAGGCGAGGTAGAGCAATTGAGATGTCCAAAGACCATAAACCTAATTGTACATCTGAAAGACTAAGAATTGAGAAACTAGGTGGTGTCATTTATGATGGCTATCTTAATGGCCAATTATCTGTTTCCCGTGCCCTAGGAGACTGGCACATGAAGGGGCCTAAAGGTTCTGCTTGCCCTTTAAGTGCGGAGCCAGAGTTTCAGGAGATGAGCCTAACTGAGGATGATGAGTTCTTGATCATTGGATGTGATGGTCTGTGGGATGTAATAAGCAGCCAGTGTGCGGTGACAATTGCGAGGAAGGAACTAATGCTCCATAATGACCCCGAAAGGTGCTCAAGAGAGCTGGTTAGGGAGGCACTCAAGCGCAGCACATGTGACAATGTAACGGTGATAGTGGTTTGTTTCTCCGTTGACCCACCACTCCGGATAGAGATTCCACGATCTCGAGTTGGGAGGAGCATATCAGCAGAAGGCCTGAATTTACTCAAAGGTGCACTGGACTGCAATTCCTGAGGGATGGCTCAAAGATGTGTATAAAAGTGCGCTGAAGGTTGGGATCTGGTAAGGACATTTTTGGCCCCGACTGTCCACGGTTGACATTCAGCTACATCCAGGGAACCTTATCATTGCACCGAACTCATCCTTCTTCGTAAAAACTGTACATCCGAGATTATTAAATATTGTACCATTTGTAAGAGATTTAATTATTCAAGATATCTTGTCGCACGAACCAAGCCATCCTTTTTTTTTTTTTTTTGTTTTTCTTTATATTTACCATTCCGCTGTACATAATTTGACGATGGAAAAAGAGAAGATTATAGGTGTGCTCTAGGAGCGTTCATTTAATTGCTAGATATATTGCAGTCTCCATTCATTGAATTACTGATTACACGAGTGAGTGATGCCCAGGAATATCCTGAGCCCTGAATTCATGTCTAAGGCTGTCACAAGCTCAGGAAAAATTAGCGATCTGGGGTGGTTAAGCCATTGCCATCGTTCCGTTTCCTGTGCAAATATAGAAGTTGAAAAGAGGGCCTCGGACTTCGAGACCAGCGAATGTCTAATTCTGTATAGGAAATGTAATGACCTCACTCTGTTTCGAGTAGCCGTGTGTTCAGCGCGGCTATCATTCCAGTTTTCAGGCCGAACCCAACCGATGCTATGGGGTTAATCTGGTTCGGTAAATTTGAAAGTTTGTTCAGTCAAGTATTTTATAAAAAAAAAAGAAAAAATGTTTTTTCTGCTTGCTCCATTTGAGAAGTCTGAAACTAAGTTAATTAAATTAGAAATGAGAACATCGATAGTGAGAGAGGTGTACCAATAACAGAAAATAAAATTTGGAGAGTGATGTCTGTATTAATTTAGTTATGTGTAATATAATTCAACAAATTCTTTAATTTGAAAAGGTAATCAAACCTTATTAAAAGGTAAGAAACAGAAAAAAAAAAAAAAGAAGAAAACTCCTAAATTCAAATTATTTTTCAGTTTAACAATTGTATTTTGATTTTGATTGGATTAATCAAATTGAATGGATTAGAAAATTTGGTGATTATTCTTAATTTTCATTTATCTATTCACAGTTTGTCTCTAATTTTGATTTTCTCTCTCCACACTTTTTATTTCTAAATTCTCTTTTCTTCTCCTTTTTTTTTTTTCTCTTCATACTTTTTGTTAGATATTTTCTTTCTTTTTTCTCTCTCTACATTTTTATGCTTTTATTGTTATTCACCCTCTCTTCTCTCACTTTATGTTGTCTCATCCATCTCAACTGTTTCTTTTCTTTATGTACTCATTCTTTTATCTATAGTTTTTTTTTTTTTAAATTTCATTTATTTCTCTTGTCACTCATTTTCCTATCTTTTTACACGGTTTTTATTTTTTTACTTTCTTATATAATTTCTTCTCTCTATTTTCAATCATCCTCGACTCTTTGCACACGTTCACTTTATCTGCTTTTACTGTACTTTCTTTATGTCGCTCTATTCTCTTTCAACAATCTTTTTTCTCTCTATTTTTATCTCTCTCTTTTTATGTATATATATATATATATATATATATAAACTCATCTCTTTTATTTTCGCGCACTCTTTCATTTTTTAAAATTTTCTCATCTCACTTTTTTCGATATACTCTCTCATATCTCCTATTAATGTTAATTATTTAGAAAGTCATTACAAAAACAACAAATAACAAAAATAGACAAAAAAAAAAGCAACCAAAAATAAAAAATAACTACAAAAAACTAAAAGCATATCCAAATAGACCCTAAGATATTAACACATACAATAAAGATATTTTGTGCACGGTAATTTGTCGTAAATTTCTAACAACAAAAAGAAAAGAAAAGAAAATTAAGGATTAACTAGATCCCAAGAATAAGTTCTAAAAATATTAATCGAGAAATCAAATGGTTCTTTTTTGATATACAAAAAAGAAAATCAAAGAATTCATGTATTTCAAAGTCAATCTTGGAATAGACATATAGAGAGGGGAGGGTGAGAAGAGTTTCCTTCACCTACTCAAAAGGCTGCAATTGGAAGAGATGGAATCATTGAGGAAGAAAATTTCATGGATCAAAGGTTTCAAGCAAACATAATGTTATGTTCTTCTCTATAAGTAATCGAATTCCCAGATTCTTCCTTTTGTTTAAAGAAACGGGAAAGAATAGTTACAAATCTTCTAAATTTGCATCATAATAGATGTTTTACTTTTAATTATGTGCCCCAAATATACGGAAATTGCCTCTTTGGTCTTAACACATGCTAATAATACATCAATGGATAATACGGTAAGTTTATTAGTTTGATTAAATCATATCTCTTGGAAAAGCTCTATACCCATTAAAAGAATTCAATTCAATTATTTTGTTTCGAGACACAAAACAAACACAAATATTATTATCGAATAAAATCAACTGAACTCTATTTCATAATAAAATTTATCTTAAAATTGATACCGAAGAGGCTTTCAAAATTAAAATCAGCGATCCTAATATGATAAGATTATATATTTGTTTAAAAAAAGTAACTCATATTCAACATCCGAGAAGCCTAATCTATTGAATGGAACAAGCACAGCCAACGTACGGCCTATCTAATTCCAAATGTCAGATCCACGCAGGGCATAGACCACCATAAAATCGATCTCTTAAGGGTTTGGTTGTCGTTGTTTAGTTTTACTATTATGGGTAATAAATTAACCGTCTTAAATTATGATATTAGTAAATGTAATTGATTGTTTAATAATAATTAGAAAAATATAAGGTGAATAAAAGCACAATTTATGCGGAAAAAGAAATCCAGAGGCAAAAACTTGTCAAAGATACTTTATGCACGTTGGTTTCTTTTTGTGAAAACATAGGCTAGCTGGTTTTGAGAGATCAAAATTACCTCGATTTTAGAGTCTTCGGGTTACAGTAACATGGTTTTAAGAAATAAAAACGAAAAACTATAGATGAAACCCCCCCCCCCCAACAAAAAAAAACACTCCTCTCCTCTATATGGTTACTTTATCTTGGATGGATACTTTTGTGTTTGACATTTATAAAACTGGGATGCTCCTCTCCTGGTAGCGAGCTTCCGCCGAAAGAGTTTAAAATGTACCGAATATTAATACATCTGTATTTAATCCAAAATACAAATTTTCTAACTACAATCTTAATCACGCCCTATAACCTTCCAATTTCGGAATTAAGTCGGTCGCTTATCTTCGGAATTAGCCTTGCGAGTTTGACTTTGTCTTATGAAAACAGACGCCCTGCGCTCGAGAACTCACAATGAAGGAAGTGACATAGAAAGTCTGGCGTCCCCAACAGAGTAACAAGCAATTTAATTTTTTCTTTCTCCTTAAAAATCCCGATGGTCTTTTTCCCTTTGCTTTCTTCCTTTTTTTTTTTTTTTCAGAAAAATAAATAATAATTTGAACAAAAAGCACTTTCTTTTGCCAGTACAAATCAAAACAGCACTAAAATATGAACTAAGCACCGGAAAGGTACGGTCAACAAGGCCGCATTCTTGAACAGAATAGCAATTAGACAACAAACTAAAATTTTGCTAGTTCTCCTTATTGGCCTGTTTGAATTCAAAAACAGTTTGGCCCGAGCCTGGCAGAAATTGCGGAAGCAAAAACTGCTCCGTCACATAAATCCAGCACATTCCAATGCTGAGAAGAAGGCTATCAAGTTGGAGTCACGTGAGTTTTCTATAGGTTAAAAGGTTATTATCTCTTCTTTGTATGAGTTTGAGCGTCTCACAGTTCTCCATCTGATTCTTCTTCATTGCCACCCGCCATTTGGGAACTGCTGCATACAGAAACCAGACAGAAAAATATTTAAGTTGGAAGAAGTAAAAAATAATAAATAAATAAATAAGATATATCTTGACCTTATTCGGCCAGCCAATAAGCTATCTGTATTATGTATGACAAGTGGCAATTACATGCATTCACTATCTACGAAGGGAAAAAAAAAAAAAAATCAAAGAAGTCTACACGTCAAAAATTGAATTTTCTAGTTTCTAAGTGGTCAATGGACTAACAGTCAACATTCAAATGGACACAGCTTTAAGAAGTGAAGAGATACTCAACCTTCCTCGTTGGATAGTGGCCTACAAGAACTCATAATCAAGCAAAGATCCTAGCACTAGAACAGTAATTGCTAAAAACACCACCATCAAATAGCACAATAAAATGCCTTCTGCAGTCACAATTCTGGTAACAGGTTTATGTTTGCCAGAGGATAAAAAATTGCTTCCAGATTCATTATTACCTTGTATGGGTGCAGTGCTTGCTCAAATTTTGACACAGAACCTGGCTCACGCCTCCTAGTTCCACAGATGCTTTCTTTATCATCTCTGCCAACTGCAGTAGAAATTTGATGTCAGTGGCCCCAAGTTATGGGCAAGGTATACGCACATAAATTACCTAGCAGCATTGAAATGGCTAAGCAGGATTTGACTTACCTCATCTTCAGTTTCCTCGAGTAACCTGTCTCATAAACATGTGGGGTCAAACTTGGTAATGATGGAGGACCAACTAAAGATTTTGGCATTGTATCAACGTCTGGAAGTTTGAATGCCTTATTGTGAAACATTACTTCCACAATAAATCTTAAAGGTTATTTACAATCCACCTTCCTTGCTTCTATTTATTAGGAATTCTCCTATTTAGGAGTGCCAATCTTAAAAGGAGATTCTGGTTCTTTATGCATAGTTTTGTCAACCTACTTGTTATCTCTTCCTCCCTTCCCTTCTCTCCCTAAATCAAGGTTACGCTTGCCCCTTCCTCTATTTTACTCTTGTTTCAATTTCTTGTATTCACCCAGAGAGCAAGAACTCACAAGTAGATTCACAATGAACCTCGCAAGACAAATGCTAAAAAGGGCATTTTCCATCTCACCTTCCACAATATGAGGATAGATCTTTTGCATATGCTCGAGCTTCTTGTTTATCTGTTAAAGGGAAAGGAAAAAAGAGGGAAATGTGCCATTAAAAGAACATATGGGTTGTTACGAGAAACATAGTTATGTGAAGGTATTACAAGGAAGAACATACTAGTTGTCAGGTTGTCCCAGTTATTTACTTTGACCCACAGGCGTCTAGTTGAATCTATCTGCAAAAATGAGAAGATCAAGAAAAAGATTCAGGATGAAAGAGACATTCCACGCAGCCATGAAGGTGATGTCATAGTGGAAGATGTCTATTAAAGCTATATTCGAGTGAGATTTTGTTATAGACAAACCAGTAAAAAATATCATACACCCTTGTCAGATTTCGGAAAAGAAAGAAGCATTGTATTCTACAGTGAAGTTTTCAAACATCTACGGAAACAGAGAAAAGATCAACAAAGAGAATCATGGCAAACTAATAATCACCTTCTGAAGAGTGTAGTCTTGCATCTTTTCACAGAGTCCATCCAAGAGTTCAACAACTCTGAGTTCACTGACTCTGTTTCAAACATTTGTGGAATTATAAGGACATTAAGGAAAATTAAATAGAGAATTTGTGGCAAACAAGAACCCAATCAAATATCATATTAAGCTAGACAAGACCCTGTTAAGCAAAGTGCCTATCATTAACCCCATTCCTTCATTTTCGATGGAAAATATGTATCTCGCTTAGACTAATTAAAATCTAAATATATCTCCATCTTGATGTGCTTTTTTTCAAACTCACTTTCCCAGAAATGCACAAAAGTTATCGTTTGATCATGTAGCACCCTTTCTGCCTGTTATTAGCAGCAGGTGGAAGAAAGGAGATACTGGAACCATACCTGTAATCAATTAACTTCCCTTCACGTTGACCTTTAGAGTCCAATCGATGTCTCATGTCCAAATGATTCCTTGGTTTTTCCTATATCATAACAAGCAAGTACCAAATTAATAACCAAATCATTAGATAATAACGTTTGAATTAATAGTTAAAAAAAGCCCACATTTGCTAAGATATCATTACATAATCGAACAATGCAGCAATTAAAATAGATGCCACAACATAATTGTTTAATTATAATATATGATCCATATCCTAAACTTCACCTAATAACTTAAACTCTTAGGTGAATTGGTTCTTAACATAGTATTAGAACTTTGATAAGCAAGTGATTATGAGTTCAAATCTTACTATCCTCACATTTAATGAATTTCTTCCGGTCAAATGAGTCTAATTTATTCACACTTACAGTACAAATGGATTTTCGTCAGAGGAAGTGTGTTAAATTATAATATATGATTCATATCATAGATCTCACCTTCTAAGTTAAACTTTTAAAAGAATTGATTTCTTAACAATAATCATTAAAAAGAGAAAAAAAAAAAAACAAAAACAAAAAGTAATGAAGTACTTACATTGGAAAGTCCAATCTCTAATTCTTCCTGCACAAAATAAATAAATAAATAAATAAAATTAATATATTGAGAATACTCAACAATTGACCATACAGAATAAGAAGGATCTATTCGAGAACAGGAAGGATCGCTGAAATGCATACCAAAAAAAAACAAAAGAGTAATAAAAGGTACCGCAACGGCATTACAGGCAGCACATTTATCATCGATGCCCGAAACGACTGTAAATATAATTGTCAAAACGGCGAATGCTGTCACAGACATCCACCGCGCCGTCGACTCCTCCGCCATCTTTATTTCTTCTCGTTTCTCAACTCCGCTTTCCTCTCTTCTCGGTCTCCTCCTCCTTCGGAATCGGAACGCGGCTTTTGTCAAAATCGGTTTCAACTTTCAGCAACAAATCTCAACGCTAGCGTTTGGCACTCCGGCCGCGGCAGCGCTTTGCACAGACCTACAAGGCCCTCTTTGTGTTACGATCCATCATTCCAACTTTGTCGTTGTTATACGGGCTTGGGCCCTAACCGACGCAACGCTGCCCGTTGACGGACATGGACTTGTGTGACCGTTTACAAGGACTACCAAACAAATATATATATATATACACATTAATTTTTAAGCCTGCGACATAACGTGAATTTTCTTTTATTTATAAATTAAAATTAAAAATTATTCTATTACTTACACAAAAAATGAAGGAAAAAAAAAAGGGAAATAAAGAGAGAATTATCTCAAGAAAGTAAAAAATAAAATCTTAATATAACAATTTTAATATTATTGATATAGAAGAATAACATTAAAACCAGAGTAGAGAAGAATCAAAAAAAAGGTAGGAGAGAGCATTGCGGTTGGAATGGCCGTCTCTACTCTGAACCCTTCGTTGCTCCTATGAGTCAGGTCAAACGTGTCAATGGAAAAGCAGATAAAATGGTGACATCCATTAAGCAAGGATTTTAATTAATTTGATGGTAGATTAAATATATATACTTTGAATGATTAATTGAATGTATACAGTGACATAATACTTTCATCACATATATATATATTTTTTATTTTTTTTATTTTTTAAAATTCAAATTAAGTTAGATTGGTGCACAGCAAACGATCTTCGGCTTCGTTTCTAATGTAACAGCAGAAAATGTTCCATGGTGATGACCCATCTTCAGCTTCCTCACCGACTCATCCCGGTTTTAATCACTTGCTAAAACAAACAAAATAAGGGGCTTTTTCAGTTGGGCCTTTGAGGGAAATCCTTTTGAGGTTCCGAATGTTTCTTCCCTGTCCTGGCCTTGGTAGGCATGGCAGACTCGCTCTTCTTGGCCCAATAATGAATATAGTCTAATTATCCAGCAATGAGTACAAATAAAAAAAACAAATTAAAATTTACTGATAAATTAAATTATTTTTAAAAAATTTAAATTTATAAGTAAAAAAATCTATACGGAGATTTTATTTTTTAGAACCCAGTGGCTTTTATATTTCTTAACATTTAAAATTCGAGCTTAACAATTCGGCAAAGGAAACCGTTTGATTGATTGAAACTTGGAAAAATCATCTTATCGCAGGCTTGTCCACGCGCGATTGTCACCATCCTGCCTGGATGCCTCGGCAAGCAACCCAATTGAACCTCGTTGCTGCCTTCGACTTGTCTGAAAACAATCTGAGAGGGACCCATACCGCGAGGAAAGCAGCATGACACGGGACACGTGTTATGTAGGGCTCATTGAACGCTTCCATGCGACTATACAATCCAAGAGAGAGAAAAGGAGAGCGGGTCCTCAGAAAGAAAAGAAAAGGCTGTCAAAAGAGACCGAGAAAAGGAGGGAGGCTGCTGAGCAGAGAGAGAAAAGTAAAAGATAATGCTCTTTAATCTTGCGTTTAAACTTAGATAATTAATAAAGCTTGTTTGGTTTTTATTTCCGAACGGTGGAGATTGGATTGTGGAGTTTTGATCATCGAAGGATTGTTTGCTCCCATTAATATCAAGGATGAAGCACTAATGGCCAATCCCGTTAAAGTCCAAAATGGTAGGTGGTTATAATTCACCGTACAAGAGATTCGCGTCCTGAACATACGAGTGGCCCACGAAGAGGAAAATTGAAAGAATCAACTACCGTCTTGCGAGGGGGCTTGGGAGTGTGAGAGTCTTGCCAGCATATCTTAGTTCATATTTGCAAGCCGACATGGTGGGGGGGGGGGGGCTCTCCCACCCTTATTAGATAGCCTGATTTTGAACGTATATCTTTTATTTTCCGAAGCACCCAAAAAAAAAAAGAAAAAAAGAAAAAAAAGCTCTGTGTCCCTATTATCGTGTTTACAATCAAGTCAATTATTGGTCTAACTAATTACCTGGTGATTAGTAAGTTAATTTCTCTCTTTAAGAAAAAAATCTAGACTTCAGACCCGCCACAATTTATTGCAGGATTCACCTATTTGGTGAACGAGGGATCAGAGTACCGTTTCACAGAGTACCTATAAATTGTTATCAGTTCCGACTCTTGTGAGTATCCAGCAGTGCAAAAACAGAAAAGTTGAAAACAACATGAAGTCGCCCATGCTTCTCTCCACGTCCATTACCCTAAGCTTCTTGCTCTTCTTGTCTTCATTTCTTCATGTTTCTGTCACTTTAGCCGCCTCTTTTCTGGGTCGCCCATCCTGCCAGGTTCACGAACGCCTCGCCCTCCTGCAGTTCAAACAAAGCTTCATAATAAGCAGCTCTGCCTCTAGCAGTCCTTCGGCTTATCCGAAGATCAAATCTTGGAAGCTCCAAGGCGGACATAGTGACTGCTGCACGTGGGATGGGGTCCAGTGTGATAATAGAACAGGTCATGTGATCGGTTTGGACCTTAGTAGCAGCTGTCTCTATGGTTCCATCAACGCCAGCACTAGCATTTTCCATCTTGTTCACCTCCGTAGGCTTAATCTTGCTGACAATCATTTTAATCAGTCAGAAATACCATCAAGTTTAGGCCATCTTTCCAAGCTAATCTATCTTAACCTTTCCTTTTCTGCATTTTCTGGCCCAGTCCCATCAGATATTTCAAAATTGTCAAAGTTGGTTTCTCTCGATTTATCCCTTGATATGTCTTCGACTGGTCAAGTGGTGCTTCAGAGGCCAGTTTTCCAAATGTCATTGCAGAATCTGACTAGCCTAGAAGTTCTTCATCTCGACGGTGTATACATGCCGTCCCCTGTGCCTGGTTCCTTGGCCAACTTATCCTCCTTAACATCACTCTCTTTGGAAGATTGTGAGTTGTACGGTGAATTTCCTCCAGCTGTTTTCCAACTTCCAAATCTACAACTACTTCAGGTGTCACGGAATTGGAATCTGAGTGGTCACTTACCCGAATTCAACTCAACTAGTCCACTTCTGGTATTAGATCTTGCAAACACAAGTTTCAATGGAGAGCTACCAGCCTCATTTGGAAACCTCCGTTCCTTGCAATTTTTTGATACCGAGGACAGCAACTTCTCTGGAAAAATTCCTGCTTCATTGGGAAATCTCACAGAGCTCGTTCACTTGGGCCTTTCAGGAAATTATTTTGAGGTTCCGGATGTTTCTTCCCTGTCATGGCTTGGTAGGCAGAGCAAACTCAATCTTCTAAGCCTTGAGAAAGTTATACTTCATAGCAAATTTCCTCTTTATATTGCCAACCTCACCCAACTTCAGGAATTATATCTGCTCAAATGTCAAATATCTGGTCAAATTCCAGTTAACGTCTCTCAATTGTTCCAGTTAAGGTCTTTAAGTCTATCAAACAACATGTTTCAGGGACCCATACCGGATTCAATCTTCCAACTGGGTAGTCTTCAATTCCTTGATCTTTCTTATAATCGCTTGAGTGGCACAATGGAGTTCGACTCATTTTTGGAGCTCCAAAACTTGACCGAGCTGAACTTGTCAAACAACATGTTGTCATTTGACACCAAGTCAATCCCTAATGCAACTCATCGAAAGTTTGTTGCTTTAGGACTTGGATCCTGCAATTTAGGCCACTTTCCATCTTTTCTACGTGATCAAGATCGCCTGGAGCGGTTGGACTTATCCAACAACCATATTCATGGCATGATACCCAGCTGGGTATGGAAAATTGGCCAAGGCACTCTAAAGGAATTATACCTCTCGAACAACTTCCTTACAGGTTTTGAACATGGTCGGGCTGTGCTCAGACAGTCTCAACTCATCGAGTTAGACCTTGTGAATAATATGTTTCAAGGTTCTCTTCCAATACCACCGCAAACCATCAGGGCTTATTTTGCCTCTGGAAACAATTTCACAGGGGAGATTTCGTCAGTATTCTGCAACCTCATAAACCTTGGTTACCTTGCTTTGTCCAACAACAATCTCAGTGGCATGCTTCCTCAATGTTTGGAGACTTTAAGTGTTTCGCTTGAGTTATTGATTCTAGGAGGCAATAATTTTCACGGTGAGATTCCTCCCATGCATCCAAATGCCTGCAACTTAAAGATTCTTATGTTGGATGGCAATCAACTAGAAGGGCAGCTACCAAGATCGTTGGCGAATTGCACAAAGCTAGAGATTTTAGTCCTTGGAAACAACCAAATAAACGATGCTTTCCCCTCTTGGTTGGCAGCGCTTCAGCAGTTGAAGATTCTAATCCTACGGTCCAATCGATTCCATGGCATACTCGGTGGTACTGATTCAGTGTCCAGTTTCCCCATGTTGCGCATAATTGACCTCTCTCAGAACAATTTTTCAGGCCAATTGCCAACGCAGTTATTCCTCAATTGGAATGCGATGAAGAAAAGAGATGCAATCCGATTAGCATACATTCACACGGCAAAGAAATTGGGATCATACTACATTCAGGGAGACTCTTTGCACCAAATTTTATTAAATAACAAGGGAAGGAAACTAAACTACCACCAGACTTTAGCCTTCTTCGTTGCCGTGGATCTCTCGGGTAACGCATTTACAGGAGAGATCCCGGCATCCATTGGCAACCTCGACGGGCTTCGTATGCTGGATCTTTCTAACAATGCTCTCAGTGGCAGCATTCCGACATTCTTAGAAAATCTTACACAACTCGAGTCGTTAGACCTTTCTCGGAACAAATTCACAGGGGAGATTCCTCAGGAACTAACACAACTGAGCTTCCTTGCATTTTTTGACGTGTCTGAAAACAACCTGACAGGGCCTATACCACGAGGGAAGCAGTTTGACACCTTTCAAAACAGCTGTTACGAGGGAAACTCAGGCTTATGCGGGAACCCTTTATCGAGGAAATGCGGAACTTCAGAGGCATTGCCTCCATCAACTTCAAGGCTCGAAGAAAATGAAGATACGAGACCTTCCATTCGATTTGGTTGGAGAGAAGTTGTGATCGGTTATGCCGGCGGGCTCTTGGTCGGGTTGATAATCGGGCACATCGCGGTTACGCGGAGATATGAATGGTTCGCGAAGACTTTCAGGATCAGCCCACAACGAACGACGAGGAACAGGAACAGGAGGCGTAGAAATTGAATAGGAATTCCCCGAGGCTAAGACCTTTTTTTGGATTTGTTTCCCTTCAAATGTTTCTGTTAACAGTCATCTAATCCCGTGACGTTGATCTACCAAAATGGACACTCTAATTTTCATTTTTAACCATTTCTAAGAGTTTTGCGACCATTTACAAAAATTATTATTATTATTATTGTTATATCATTATTATTATTATTATAGTATCTGAAAATAAATCGATGGAGATTCAGTTCCCCATGCCAATGTCTCTTTTTCTCCCCGCCAAGACTTTAAACACAGATTTTCTCACTCCTCTCAAGGCCTTAATTTGTCGAATATGAAAATGAGAGAAACACAAAGGAAATTTTGGTCCGCAACTTGATTAATTTGCCGAATATATCCCATACAAGAAGGCGTTCCATTCCAGACAAGAGTTGTTGATCTTTCTCCATTTCCTTTGACTGAAATGTAAAATCGAAAGGTAAACATGCAAAGAGGCCTTTAATAAAATCATAGGCATAGGAGGGATGATGATGGTACATTCATAGTGTTTCCCTCTCTTGCATCTCTTTCTTTATGTTTTCGTTGCCTTCTTTTCTTTCCTCTTTTATATTTAATACTTAATTTTCAGTTTCTATCTCTTCTAGCTCATGGAGAATCACAATTATTAATAATTTTTACAAGCTTTTTTCTATTTCTTATTTTTTATAGTTCTATGATGTAATGCATCTTTGTTAAATAATAAATGTTTTTACAAGGAACAACTAAATTTACATTTGAATTTCAACCTCTATTGCAGATAGGGATTACAAGAAACAATTTGTATTTAAGATGGTAACTAAATTTTCATCCATTTTCTATGTAAGTGATTTGGGTAATCAATTTTGGATACTGAGAACTAAGTAATTAGTTTACGAAGACGATTGTTTGGTTGGTACGACTAATATTTTTTGGGAACCAAATTACTGAGCTTGACCCGTTGACTTTGGTTTCCACAATGTCCCTTCCCTTGTTTTCTCTCCTCGATTTTGTTTTGAGGGATAGTGACCGAAAAGGCCTCCATTTTTTACTCGGTCGCGAATGTCGTCACAAGACTCAAGGGTAAGCATCAGTTCTATCTCAGATTTTCTTATCTTGCTGTTTGCTGTGAAGAAGATCCCCAAAGTTTTTGGTTGCTTCTTAGTATTTTCTCCCCCATGACCAATTCACGATATGACCTCAGTCGGGTGGGGTCTCCTCGTTAATTTGAACTATTCAGCGGCGTATGCGCTCCACCGAAGACCTAAAAAAAGAATACAGACAACGATAGTTTTTTGTACGCTAAAAAATAGATATATGTGGTCATCTTTTTTAATTATTTATTAAATTATTTCAAGAATTCAGCGGAGAATAAGGCTTTTATTAGACAAAACCAAATTGTTGAACTGCAAAACACCATCTAACGTGCACGGATTGAAACATGAGATCGAGCTACTTTTGGCAAAGCGAGTAGGATTATTAAAACCAGTAACAATTTACTTTTAGCTTCTTCAGTTGAGAGGACTTTTGGGTTAATCTTATCATCTTTGCTCCAAGCAACTAGATTAAATGCTATGTTCCTTGGATTTATGTAATCATAGTTACATTCTGCAGGTTTGCCTGAAACCAAACTGTCCGTGGCTTCAAACCTCGCTGAGATGGTTTTGAAAGCTGCTCCGAAAGCTTTGAACCAAATTTCGTCTTTCGAAGGAACTGTCAAGGTGTTGATCGAGTCAGGAATTGCTCCTCCTCTTGTTAGTGACTTGTTTACTGTTGATGACAATCAGCTTCCCACGCGTTGTAGAAAGGTAGCAGCTACCATTGTTGCCCGTGTCGCGAACTCAAGCCATGACCTGGATTCAATTATTGTCGAGCCTGACCATCAGACCCTGGTCTCACAAGATATAGTACGTTTCCCACTCCATTTAATTAGTAACACTGGTCGTGCTATTGAATGCAAGCTTCTGCGAGTTCTTGTTGGATTGACTTGTTATCCCTGTACCGTTTCCCAATGTTGCTTATGCCATTAAAATCTCTGGCATTATGATCAGCTTTGGTACAGTCTATTGAGGCTCTACAGAAGGATCTGCGTGCAGCTCATGCCCTTCGCGGCGCAGTTTGGTCACGAGGGCTCTAGCAACATTATGAATGCCAACTTAATTTTTCCCGGTATTCCCCTGCATGTCTACCATTTTATTTCTCGCAGATATCTTTTAAATCTAATGTGATATCGAATAACTTTTTTAAATAATACCAAAATATCATTTAACTTAGTTTTATCCAAAAAGCACAGCCACTTATGCCAGAAGTCCTGATATTTTTTCGCAGATAAAAGCCAACTCAGAGGCCTGAGACGACCCGAAGTCATTTGGTCACAACAGATTTTACATGCCTACTTGGTTATGGCGCATACTCGAGAATAAAAAGACAATGTTAACCAGGAAACTGCGCTGCAGCCAGAGCAAGACCACATCTGACAACTTAACAACAATCCCGCACTTAATCCAATCTATACAGAACAAACCAAAACCAACAAGAAAATGCCATCACAAGCAACCCTAGAGAAAGTGGAGCAAAATTAACGACAGAAAGAGAGAGCACTTGGATCCAAAACTAGAAGGCACCCCAACTTTCAGAGGATTTTTTGGAAGTTTGATTGTCTGATGAAACCTTGAAAGGTCCACTGGAACCGAATGGATCTGTATCATCAAAAGACGAGAAAGCATGACTATGGCCAAAGTCTTTTGTGCTGTTTGTGGAGTCAAACCTTGTGGGTCTCTCGTGTTTTGGGGAACTCCCACCTTCATACATGCTGAAAGAGTCAAATCTCGAGAAATTGTCAAAGTTATCTCCAGCTTCACTATATCTTGGAGAATTGCCAAATCTGGAGGCTGGAGTGGTAGGGACTGAATCTTCAAAGAATAGACTTCTTTTCTGGAAGGCACTCTCCCCAGATGGAGATTCCATCATTCTTACAGACTTTACATCAAAATCACTAGATTCAAAGAAATCTCTGTGCTTTTCAGAATCCATCTCCTGTGAGAAGAAATCATGTATGAAGGAGAACCAATGCGCATGATTTACAAACTCTATAAGCAACCAAGTGGCTTAAAGAGCGCCACCAGCCTCTTAAAATTGCACCAATGAATGTGATTATACCAATCAAGTGACACGGGTGGCAGTGTAGAGCTGCTAAAACTAAAAAGAAAATAACATATCATATACACCCCTAATCTCCAGTGCCCTAGAATCTCCTTCTGGTGGGGTACAGTATGCAGCACATAGTTCAAAGAAGAATCATTTCATGAGGTCTACCAAAAATAATTGCCTAGCCCGAGTGCACCGAGACAGGACAAATTCCACAATATTGCGCAGTTAAAAATCAGGGTCATACAGCCACAATTCACTTCCCCATCCTGCTTAGTACTTACGGTTGGAAAAATTTTCTCCACCCTTTATTGGCCATAAAAAATCAACCATATACCCCCTTGAATGCCAGGGTGAAAACTACATGTACATAAAAAGGATCAACTAGAAACATAAAGATTTGGTGAAATTCCTGTATTACTTGAATGCCAACTGCTGACAACAGGACGAAGAACAAAGTAATCTATTTGACGGAAACAAAAAATAAAAGAAGAAAGACTTCGGCAAGCTAGAGATAGTTTTGGAAGAACAGGATTGAGCTTCAAGAAGTTTGGACTCACCTTTGTGCCAGTAGGGTTAAACCCCCATGCAGAGTCTGTATCATCAGGAGTGTCAAAGGCTCCCCACATTGATTCATCAAAACTCCTGCCAGATATTAAGACAGAACTTCCTCATTGACAGAAAGTATAGGAAAACAGATCAAAAGTGAATTGTCCTCTACCTATGTGTTTCTGCATCTGCTTCTGTACTCTTTTCAAAAACATCCAAAAAGTCATGAGATGGACTATCTGAGGTAGTCCTCCTTCCAACTGGACTGCCTTGAGGACTTCTTGCTGATTCATCTTCACTGTGGATGTAAGTAGATTCACTCTCAACAGCATGTCCACCAGTGTTCAAGGAATTTTCTGACTTCCCATCACCATTTGTAAAGGAATTGTGAGTTAAATCACCATTTGAGGATGATTTTTGCTGTGAAGTAGAAGAAACATTTTTCCCATCAATGCTGAGCTCATTGTCAAATCCTGAAATCACAGATGGCAAGTGAATGCATAAAATTATAAGCAATGTTGTTCAAATATTCGTCTATTTGGACAGAATATATACACAAAAGATGGGAACAAGCAAACAAAGCATGAGGTGATAAAAGTTCTACAAAGGGGTCAAATAGGCCATACCTTTGTCTTCAAACTTATCCCAATCTTCATCCCAAGGAGCTGCACCTTCCTGAATTCCAGGTTGCCAGCCTTAAAAATGACCAGATGCAGGAAGCTTGTCAACGGAACCATATACAGCAGACTAAATTATCTGGAAAGTTAACTAAAAATCAAAAGCAGGGTGCATTTACATCAAACAGCACCATTTTCTGCAGTGAACAATAAATGACTAATGCAACATAAAACATGAGTGCCCACCACAAAAGGTTTTGAGATCTCAAAACACTTTCATGAGGAAATGCCAGTACAAATTTTAGATTGTAACCTAGAAAACATGCAATAAAACAAAGGGAGACTCCCGCACATGATCTAAGCACAGGCTGCTAAATTTCATGAATCTCTAAATTATTATTCTTTGAGTAGGGAAGGACCCTTGTGAATGTAGCGTAAAACATGAGTACCCACTACAAAAGGTTTCAAGATCTCAAGACACAAGGAAAAAGAAACAGAAAAGACAAAAGCAGAGCTGTACATATACAGAAACTCACAAACAGATGCATGAAATAACCCAGTATCTCTTAGTGCAACGTGCATTGTGCAACAACACAGATGGAAGCCAGAGGGAAACATTGCATCATTGAAATAACAATGACAAATCATAAAGAGTACCAATGGGAAGCTCAATAACTGCACTTGACTTAATTTCTATTCCATGTTTCCTGGTACGCTCAGTTAAAGCCTTCAATAGCTCATCAAGATCTGATTGTATACGATCTGCGCGGACCTATAAGAGCCAAGAATCCATCATGTCAGATAGAGTCTCCAGGACTCATTATAGCTAAATGGTTAAAACAAACCTGGAGAATACCATCCGCGCTGCCACCGTGTTCCATGTTAACTATTGCCTGATGCAACTCCAGTTTCCTTTCCTAATTGTTAGCAAACAAATTAATTGACATGGAATAGGATACCACACAAAAAATCATACAAGCTGTTAGATTGTAACTAAGACCATTTATGTCTGGGCATCAAATAAAATTGCCACCAACTAGATCACTTATGACTGTTATTTTGGAGACTCCTCTGATTAAAGATGCCATTTTTTAAGACCAGAGTTCAAATGAACTTCAAGAAGACAACCATAAAGGACACAAAACAAAGACAAGATATGTTCTTCAAGCGCAAAATCAGACTTAGATTACTTCTTTCTTCCACTCAGGATTCAATGTTTTGACTTTCTATAATTACACTACAGCAAAAGGTGAGAATAAGTGCATCAAAAACTAAATCCAAGTCACATCCATATGCATATGCTATGATAAACATGAGTCAAGATGCAGAAGACCATTGGTTAATGCATATATAGAGATCACATTTCAAAATAAAAACTACACAAAAGATGGCTCAAAGATAATGCTTGCTGACACCTCAGGTCTCAAATGGGCCAGTATAACATTTTATCTTACATTGAAAAGCCACAAATTGCCTTCACTGGATAAGTTTCAGACATTAAGTTAGAGGAAGAGAGCACTGCTGTAGTTCAGACAGTCAACCAGTAAAAACCCACACCATCAATGGTAAAAAGCTAATCAAGGCTTTACCTGAATATCACGAAATGTAGCCTCTTCAACAGTAAGTTTAGATGCCACTTCTGCCACTTGCTTGTATCTTTCTTCATATTTCTTACCCAGCATATCTGCCTGTAATGCAAACTTTCAGCACAGAGACAAATAGGCCGTTGATAAATGAGAAAAATCCAATATATCAATTTAAGTCATACCTCAACTTTGTCTGCTTTTGCTCTTTCTGTAATTTCATTTAGCCTATTATCACATCTGCTCTTATACAGAATCTGCGAGCCAACAAAGAAGACCAAAGAGTCAGAAAAAGTGATTTTAGGAAAGGAGCTAACTTTTTACTGTTTTAGAAAAGGTTATTCCTATGTGACCAGCAGGTCAAGATGTGGAGGCAACATCCTTGCAAAATGCAGGGGGAAAACCACATATTGCTGGTGATACCCACAAAGTGGGAGCCTGGTGCACTTCAGATGTCCTTTTTTACTCTGGTCTCAAAACAAAATGAAAATTATGGTCCTCACTGAAACTAAATCACTAATTTAGATACACTGCTAGCCCTCATAATTTTGTCGATGGAGTGGCTTTCAAATGAACAAATCCCAGGGCTTCAGTTGTTATAGACCAGTTTATAAATTTCTAAATTTGCACAAGAAACTCAAAAGTCTACTTTGTCAGAAAAACTCATTTGAATTTTAATTTGTTTCCATGACTAAGCTCAAACAATATACAGAGTAAAAATATCCCAATTCCTTTTAAAGGACATCGATGAATATAATGCTAATGTTTGGTTGAATGCCATTTTTTTGGGTATTTATTGAACTTTTCTGTGTTTTTCCTCCTAGGGTGGTGTATGGGGCCTATGGACCAATTATGGCACACCTCAACTAGTCCAAGTCTGTGCTCCAGTCAAAGACAGGCCATCCACATTGGGCCTAGGGTATTCCAAGGGAATTAACCAGTAGGCCTTAGTCCAAAATTTGAACAACAAAAGCCACTCAGGGGAGTAAACCCATTATCCTTGAGCTACCTGCTACCCTCTTAAAATCAACTGATTTTTTTCATATGGGATTTCCAGTGGAATCAAGGTTTGAACCCTGACCTTCACCCTGACAGGGATTTTGTATCAAACATTGACAAAGGCCTGGGTTTCAATGAAAACATTAAAAGCAAAAGGTGGGATGACAGAAACCACTTACAAGATCCTGCATTTTAGTACGGTAAAACTCAATCTTCTCTTTTGAATCTAAAATCACATTCTCTGGTTTATCAACCTGCAACCAAATAAAATTCAAAAAGTTAAGAATTAAAAGACTTCACAAGAGGAAATTATTATGCTGTATTTCAAGGTTAAAGCTTGTATTTCCCCAGAAGAAATGAAAAAGAGCAAGCAAAAGAGATAAACATCATCAAAAACAAAGATAATAGGATGGTGGACATCAAAAAAGACAATGCCAATAAATCTGGTCTCTTACTGTAAAAGGGATTGTTCTTAAATTTAACTGAAAGTTGCAACATTAGTAGTAGAAATGTAATCTTAAACAAAATTCTTATCTGGCACATATTTTTCAGTAGTAGCATTTTCACCCCCATTGAGAAAACTTGAACCACTTGAAAAGCAGGTTTCCATTAGAATTTTGAAAAACACTTGACAACATTTGAAACATGCAATGGCCAAAACTTAACAGAAGGGCTCAGATTTATGTACTTGTGTGCTAAATTTCCTTCATGGCTATATGACTGATGGATATAATAAAGTTGGGATAAATTCTAAGAAGAAAATAGGTGCTTGGGCTGGGAACGTGACTATCATTTTTCCTGCTTTTTATAATGCCATAGGAAGCACTGGAAAATTCATGGTTTTCAATCAAGTCGAGTGGGATATGTCATTCTCTTCTTTGAAAGTCCAGAAGTACACAATTTCTAGGAGAAAATGATATTTTTAATTGAAGAAAAATCATGAAATGGAACTGTAAGATAAAAGAAACAATGCCTTTTGCTCAGAGGCTGTTCCCACATGAGGCAACGAGTTTCCTGAAGTCTGCCCCCCACTATCATGTTGACTCAGAAAGGACTCCTCCATCACTTGTGTTTTTGCATGCTGATTAGGCATCATAGCACTCTCTGGCTGGGGGATGGCTCCTGGAACTGGTGGCTGAAAACCAGTGACAGGAGCCTTTGGTTGAACACCTACTTGTGGCCGCTGTCCAAACCCTGATCACAAAACAAAGAGTGGCAACGATATAAGGTGCTATGCAGAAAACATAACAGAAACACAAGACCACCATTACCAATTGGAGCACATACCAGGACCCCATGCCACATTTCCGTATGTAGCTTTTGGCTGACCTGTCATAGTTAACAGTGTCTCATCAAACATAACATTACTTGGCAGGGATGCCGGCGGAGGGCGACCTTCTCTGTAGCGCTCCATCAAATAAAGAGCAAAGCAGAATTCCCTCAAAGAAAGCATGCTATCACTATCCTGATCAGATAAGTCCCAGACCTGCTTTAAAACCTCTGGAGAAAGATAAAAGGCCTATTAGGCATAAGATATTGCACAAGAAAATAAGAACCCCAAGGCCCACATGCCATAACATATATCATAAATCAAGGCACACATTTTGGAAATCAGATTGTTCTACATGAACATCAGTTAAGTATCTAAACTCCTCCTTAGAAAGAAACTGTATGGATGAGAGAGAGAGAGCACATAGAGAGAAAGCCTAACAGAAAAATAGAAAATCATTACCTCTTGGTAGCCTCCAACTCAAAAATAGATTGCGTGCCTGCTCACCAGTAATTCTCCCATCTCTATCACTATCTACTTCCATGAACACTTTAGCATATTTCTGAATATCAGATTGTTTCATTTTTGGCCATGAAAGCTGGGAACTATCAGAAGAATTTGCAACTCCAACCATAATGCCAGAGGATGCAAGTGAGGATGAATTTGAAACTGAAACCTGTTGCCCTGAGTTAGGCAATAGGCCAGAAGATGCAAGTAATGATGAATTTGGAGCTGAACCCTGTTGCCCTGAGTTAGGCAATGATTGGGTCCGCTGAAGCTGACCACCAAGAGGTTGCATTGCAAAAGCACTCTGCAGTGAATCAAGTGAGTTGGACTTAGTTGGAGGATGGATACTGCTAGAAACCGCAACAGGTGTTGATGAGGCTGGTGTAGTGGAAGCAGAATAAGTTGGCAAAGAAGTTTCTTGTTTGGCTTTAGAGGGACCCACAGAAAATGCATCATCTTCAAAAAATGAGCGAGTTGCAGATCCATTACCAGAAACTCCTAATACTTTGGAATTGTTAGCAGTTGGCTGAGAAGGCACTGAGGGTAGAGTTGGTGGTTGCAATGCGGATGTAGGTGTCGATGAACTAGCCCATGTGTGGCCAGCCACAGATCCACCAGTTCTTCCACTAAACCAGTCAGTTGAGACATTTGAGTTGGAGATGCCAGAAACAGCACTAACATTAGGCATGGATTTGGGTGGATGGGAAGCAGCACTATTAGGCAGAGCGTGAGACTGGCCCATCATGCTGCCACCCCTAGAGAATTCAGGACCAGTATCACCCTGAGCTGGGCGGACTGGGGTCACAGGGGGAACAGACTGAGCTGGTCCTATCAACTGACTTGGTTGAGAATGAAAGTAATGCTGGTTCGCATTCACATTTGGCACTCCAGGTCCTCTAAAGGCAAAAGTTTGAGGTGCTGAAGGGGCACCGTGCAGAGAAGTTGCAGCAGGAGGAGCCATGGAAGTCACCTGCTGCGGAGGTATGGCAGCAAGATTAATTTTCGGAGCAGGGATTTTCGCCGCAGCGGGACCATATAATGCTGCCTTGACAATGTCTGGCGTCAAATCACGCTTACTCTGTGCAACGGTCACAAGCTTGAGAGCATTATAGAACTCTGGACGACCAAGGAAGCCGGTACGGCTCTGGTCAGCATGCGTCCAGATCTGCAGTGCAGTCGTATGTAAAACACTGATCAACAAATGCAACAACATCACAAAAAATGAGGCAATTTCTGCCTCTCGCCTCGAATATCCAGTTTCAACTCCCATTCTCCAAAATCCATATTAACATATATATATATATATAGGCCCAACAAAAGTAATCAAACGAGAGCCACACCCACGCGGCAGGGCAGTCAATCAAAGCATCTGAAGCGAAGAAAGAAAAAGCAAGCAAATGGTAAATCTACCTGAGCAAGGACCTGTTTGGACAAATTGGAGCCTTGAAAAAAAGACACAGCTTCGGCTCCACTGATCCTCCCATCTCCATCCAAATCTGCTCTCCTAAAGTATGCCTCGAATTGATCCATATTCACTCCCTGATTTTGCCCCGCCATCCCTTTCTCCCCCCTACACCCAAAATTTCTTTTTTTTTTTAAATAAAAAAACCCCGAATTAATATCAACCAAATAATCTCCCGATCAACAACTAGACAAGATCTTAAACTCTCTTCTACAATTATTTCTTTCTTTAGTCCCAACAACAACAACAACAGAAACAGAACTGGGAAACGCTGTTTACAGAAGAGGTGGAATTACCAAGAGATCAGGTTGGAAATTTCAGAACGCAAAGACCGATGATGTGAAGTGTTTAAATGACTGAAAAATCTAAAAATCCGGAGATTGAAGCTTTCGAGTGATTGATAAGTGATCGATCATTAATTAACTATCGATCGAGATAGAACAGGGCAGGAAGGGAAGAAACGAAGCTAGATCCATTCTATGGCTAGCAAATTTCCATCAAATTAGGCCTACAGTTCCTCCGACGGGGGCAGAGGCTGGTACGGTAATTGGCATGGCCGAACCCAATGTAAATTTATTATTAAATGTATATTTATTTATTCTTTATTTTTATTTTTTTCTTTACACAAAAAAAAAAAACATTTTCGAAGAGGGGCTTGAAATTATAAAAAATAAAAAAAAAAAGGTACGTAAGGGATATGGGGTGTCAGAAGAGGAGGCTAGTATCGTAGACTGTTGAGGACAAAGAAATTGAAATTGAGAAAGATGGTAGAGAATGAAATTAGGGTTTCCAGAAAAAGGACCGGTAAAAAAAGATTGACGAGGGATTACGTGCGGCTGTGTAGAAAAGTCGATTTTTGAGACTGGGTGTACATTGGGAAGCCCCTGCGTTAACGATTAAATCGAAATTTGAAATGGAAATTGCTTAGACGGACGTGGGAATGGGACGTAAAGTAAGTAATGTACAATCGTAAGAGAGTCATGGGTTATGACGGTCTGTGCGTTAAACGAATTGTAAATAAAACCAGTGAATAAATTGCTTCGGAGGGTCTAAGGGCGTGCGCCTGTGTCACGCGTTCAATGGATTTATTGCTTGCGACCTTGTAAATTGAATGTATTTGCAAAGAACGTAAGTTTTTTTTTTTTTTTTGAAGAAAAATTTTAGAAGTATATTTTATTTATAAATTAAGTGTGTTTGCAAAGGGATGCGACGCACTGGGCAAGGGTCTCACGAATGAGGAGCAAGCAATCGTTTTTTAAAATTGTTTTTTAACAATCAAAGTGTCATGGAGTGATAATGAAATTAATTGAGAACATTGCGACGCACGATTTGTTTCTGTTATCTTTTTATCATCTTTGCACTTATGTTTAAGAGTTTTTTGTTACTTGTATTTAATGGAAATTGTACCGTGTTTGGTATGATTAATGAATGAGAAATATTAAACATAAAATTTCCATGTACAATCTCTTGACACGAGTCAATTTGTTGTTTGGCGTGCTAATGAGGTGTGCTTGCCATACGCGATATTGTCCATGGATACCAGTCTGACAAAGAAGTCGAAATGGGTTCGTCAAGCTACCATATCCATACAATTCCCTGGTTAACCGAGCCTTGATTTCTTTGTTAGCGAGTGTTACCACTCAAAATCCGTCGTTAGACGCATCACCGTCTGAGGGGCGGCTGAATGATACGAGGGTACTGGAAATGATTTAGAAGCCTTATTAGCCCATTCTCAAAGCTAAGTTGATGTTGGTGGGAAATGAAAACGGAAGAGCCGGACAAGGGGATCGGGAGCCGAGACTACGGTGGTCGGTAAAATCTTAAATACTATCCTAGGACCTGATATCCGTGTAGTCTCAGGTGTGATACGTGCAGACTTGTCCCTCGAAAACCATCGGGAATGTCAAAAATGCAAGCTTCCACTCTCGCTAGATGCCAACGATGGGAGGGTGAACAGGCAATGACGGATGGGTGTACGCGAGATTCGTTTCTCACGTCGGATAAGAAGAAAGTAATCTTAAAACATATAAACATAAGTACTGTACACCCTAAAAAACTATTTTTTGGAGAAAGAGTAATGACTCTCGCTAGATGCCAAGGATGGGAGGGTGAACAGGCTATGACAGACGGGTGTATCAGACTCGTCTCCCACATCAGTTAGGAAGAAGGAGATTTTGGAGCACACTCTAAAAGGATAGGAAGAACGAGATTTTGGAACACACTCTAAAAAGTTATCTTTTGGACCTCGTGACAAGGCGCATGGAAAGAGGCGGCTCCATTTGATTAACGATACAAATCATCATCCTAACGTATGCAGGTTCTGTCTCAATCATCACAATTTAAAAGAAATATGATTAATAAATTGTTTATCACTATATTTAACTTATAAATCATTTTTTTCCTTCATCATTTATTTGATGGGTGACAAACGCCGTAGTCTACCCCTTGGATAAGCAAAATCGTTGTCGCCGCGAAACACACAATGCGAAAATCGACGTTATCAAGGTTGACTCGCCTGATCAATTGGACCAACGGCACGGCACACGGTTACTAGATTGGACTAGGTTGCAAAAAATTGGTTTAGCACATGAATCCAAAAAAACTTAATCAGCGTGAGAAGTTTACCACAATTATTGTATTTTTGAAATATTAATTATTATATTTTTAAATTTAATTATTTATTTATTTTATAATTATTGTATTAATTATTTTAATTATTATATATTTATTATTAATTCTTTATTACCGTTATAATTTACTCAATATTATTTCATATTATAAATTATGACTATAAAAATAAAAATTATCATTAAAAATAGTGTATAGTATACTTTAGATATTATAATTTTTATTAATTTACTTTTATTATAAAATTATATTAATTAATTATTTATTTTTTAAATAATTTTAAAAATAATATATCTAATTTAAAGTAAATTATGTTTATTTAAAAATTAATGTTAAAATTAATTTTATTAGTATGTGACAATTTTGACTATGAAGTAATTATTAGTAAAAAAATTCAATCAATCTTAATCAATTGATTTATTGTTTAAAAAACTTTGTAATATCAATTCAAAGTAAGTTATATTTATTACCATATACTTATATTTTGAATATTGTCATTTATTTTATTAAAAAAAAGAGTATTTTATATTTGTTAGGAGATTATGAGTTTTGAAAGAAGGGAAATTGAAATATTCATTGCCAATGTCTTGCGACATCCATATGTTAAAATATAAGAAATTTGTTATAGTTTTAAATTGATTTCCTTTCTTGTTGAATTTATTGATCTTATTCTATTATTTTACTATGATGTAAGTTTTGATCTCTTCATATAGTATTAGTTTCATAATAAGAAAAGGTGGATCATTAAAATGTTTGTAATGCTTAAAGGCCTAATAAAGATTTATTTAAAATTTTAATTTTTTCGAGATATTTTTTTGGCTACTAACAATTTTTACATTATGCAATGTTTATATGAAAAGACTCTAAGTTTAATTATTTAAAATTTTAGCAAATATTAAGTGTTATGTTATTGTGTAAATCTTATGGTATATAATTAATAAAAAAATTTATGCAATTTAAGGAAAATGAAAAAAAAAAAGATGTTTTGAATATATGAAAGACAATTATAAGAAATAATTGTCAATTATAGTGTAGTAGGTTATAATTGTTGACAGGGGTATATTGATTTGCCTCTAAGGGGCATTGGTTTAAGTTATATGTTGTATGCTTATAGCCAACTATAATATATTTTACAGTGAATTTTCATGCATTAAAATCTCTCTTATGTCTCATGTTGCTCTAAACTCAAACTTGTTTACAATTTTGCTTTTCTTTCAAGTTAAACCAAGTCTTTTTAAATTTCTTAGGTTTCTTTAGTCTTTTGAGGGTAATTCTTCTTCTTTTTTTTTTTTATCTTCTTATTATTATTTATGAATTAAAAAAAATATTTTTAAAAAGATATACATATATATTTTGAGTTAGTTTTCTTTTATGTTTAAATACTATTCTCAATGTTTGTTTTAAATATGTAGTTTTTTTCCCTTTAATTTGCTCTTTTAACTTAAAAATTGTTTAAAGGGAGTTCTCACTAATGTCTGACTTCTAATGATATGTAAGTCTCATTTAGTTATTGGTTAGGTCTTTTAATGGATCTTCTTATATTATTTAAATTGTAAAGTTCGAAGAAATTTAAGACTATTGGCTATTATGCATTTAAGTGTCTTATGCGTATTTGTCTTATAAGTTATATATGTTAAATGACATGTAAATTACAATTACTAAGCACATTATTCTTATATCGTTGTTACAAAATGCCTTTTATGGTCAATGATAGTATCTTATTATTGTTAAATTTGTCACTTTATCATTAGCTAGTTCTTTTAAAAGTATGTCTCTTAAAAGAAACAATAATAGGCATAAAACTAATTTAATAAAGAGCCACTGTAAAGAAGTTAATAAGAGAGTCTGTGACAAAAGAAATAATTGATATGTTTGTATTATGCAAAATTCTATTGTGCAAGCAATTTTAATTGGGTTAAGCAACATTTAGCATAAGAGCTAACATATATTTTTAGCATAATGTGTTTGTTAATATTCAAAATCAAATAAAGCAAGATGTTAATAAATGTACTTAAAAAAATGAAAATATAAGAAGTGTTTGAGGAGTTAAATCCTTGTAACTCTAAATACAAGGCCTTTGAAAAGCATCAAGATCATAACATTGATTCTAATTTTCAAGAAATTACACCATCTTAGTGTCAATTTTTTATTCTAGATCAAAAAGAAAGGATTGGTTAACTTTAATAAGAGAAAAGAAATTAGGAAGAAAGGAGGATTTGGGTCTTTTTTTTTTTTTCATGTCAAGAATATATCTTAGTGCTTAGCTAATTTTGAGGAGTGTCTTACAAAATAAGGATGCAATAAAAAGATGTGATTTTGTTCTATTTAAATGGATAATTAAAGCCTTTACCTTTTAAATTTTTTAGTTTATTTTTAACTAACTATAAATGTTATAATTAGTAAGAAATCTAGTTATAAGTCACCATTTTTCCATAATTTTTTTGATTGTTTGTTAATTAAGAATGTTGAAAAGATGAAAATTTTGTGAAAGGTTATCATTTTATATATAGTAAGATTGTCTAGACAATTATAATGTCACGATACACTTTTTCCTTAAGGAGGAAAGTAGGATAAACATAAAAAGTGTTTTAAAGTCCTAAGAATTAAATGAAATGATAATGAATCATTGATAGTAATTATATTTATACTTTTAATAAGTACTGAAAACTAAGATAAATTAAATATTTGTGAATGTTAACCTAATTTACTCTTACTTTTCACTTAGTAAATGTTATGTTTAAGGTTATATTCAAGGAGATTGAGATTTTATCTTCTTAAAAATGACTTT
The DNA here is from genome assembly GCA_019804595.1 of Bruguiera parviflora. NCBI lineage: Eukaryota > Viridiplantae > Streptophyta > Magnoliopsida > Malpighiales > Rhizophoraceae > Bruguiera > Bruguiera parviflora. The sequence continues at coordinate 1,991,181 of CM034049.1, forward strand.
AAGATAATTAAAATCACTATCAATCATTTAAAAAGTAATTAAAATTTCATAAACTATTAAGACAAAAACTATCTTGTTCTCTTATATAAGATTAGTTATATGCAAACACTTTATATATTTGATTTTGGACAATTATTTTATTCTTTTTAGAGGATTGATAATCGATACATTATTTGGGCCTTATTAGTATGCTATTCAGGATTTGATGTATAAACCATTAATATCAAGTTGTTAATAAAATTAATTAAATTGCAATTTTAGTAAAAAGAGTATTTCTTAGTGATTTGTTTTTTTTTTTTCTATATATTCATCTTTTTAACATAGTTTTTTATTTGGCCTTTGCCTAATAATTAAATTAAAGATTTTTTCTTTAAATTGATGTTTATATTTAAAGAAGTCTTTTTAAATATGTTTGAATATAAATGTCATATATTTTTTTAATTGATTGTGTTTTGTATTAAGATTTATAAATACTCTTTTTTAATTATGTATATAATATTAATAATTAACTTTTTTTTTTGTTTTTCTTTAAAAAAAAGATAAAAAAATCTTTCCTTAAGACTATTAAGCTCTTTAATGTTAAGTTTTCTAACGTGAATAATCATATGACTAAATAGGAATTGTACTTATTATATTGAAAAATTTAAATTTCAATTGAAAAAAAATAAAATTATAATAAAATGTATGGTACGTGAAAAAAAGAATAAGAAAATATTATATATATATATATATATATATATATATATTGAATTGTAAAAAATTAAATTTACTTATACATAAAAGGATATACAAAATAAAAAAAAGAATATTAAGAGAAATTAATAAAATATTTATTAAATAAAAAATATTAATAAAATATTTATCAAATTATATAAAAAAATTGATACATATTTTTAATATAATTGTAATATATTTGTAGAATAAATTTAAAATTTTTAATAAATAAAATATTAAAATTAAATAATATTATAATAAAAATATTTAATAAATTATATTACTATAAAATCACATATAATTATAATATATTTAAATAATAAATTTATATTTTACATAAAATAATATAATAAAATTAAATAATATATATTAAAATTTATATAATTTTAATAAGAACTTACAAAATTCTAACGTCAATATGTCATAATAAAGTTTTGGAAAAGGAAATAATTGTTCACAAGAAATTGAAACGACTGTATTTCCTTATTTATAAAAAAAAGAAGAGTTAGAATATTAAATAGAAAACAAAACAGAAATATTTATTTTTAAAGTTGGCGCCCAAAACCAAATAATTAGAAGCGAAAATTGGCGCCTAAAGAAGAAACAAAGACCTTCCTACCACTCCCCCAATGCATCAAATCAAAAAAAGTCTCGAGCCACCCGGCCGTTCAAAGCCACACTCCACCAAAATGGTCTTAGCAACGCCGGCGACCAGCTCAAACCCTAATCCCAAGTCCAAGAAGGCATTCCATGTTGGGGGCATCCAAGTAAAATTCCCGTACCATCCGTACGGATCGCAGCTGGCATTCATGGGAAGAATCATCTCCACGCTGGATCGGGCCCAGAGGGATGGCCACTGTCACGCATTGCTGGAGTCACCCACCGGAACAGGGAAGTCCCTCTCGCTTCTTTGCTCGACTCTCGCGTGGCAGCAGAACTATCTGTCGAAGAATCAAAATGTCAATTCCAATCTCACCCACCCGGAGGCTGTGACCGACCCTCTGGGTCATGGCGGTGGATTCATTCCCGATACACAACCCTCAAGTAATCTTCATTTTGTTATATATATATATATATATTTTTATTTTTTTTTTCAGAACGAAAGAATTTGTCTTTAATTGATTTTATGATCTTTATCTCTTTTCTATATTGTAGCAATGGGTAACAAGAAAAGACAAAAGGTCTTGCTTTCATTTTCTATCGGTTTCGCCCCTTTTCTCTTTGTTGTTTTTCTTTTTTCCCTTTTAAATGCTGTAATTTCATCCAAAAGTCCCCGGGCTAGATAGGTGTCTGTTCGTGGTCGTTTTTCGGGAAATCAAAGACTTATATGCTTATGTACAATGTTTCTTAGGAAATCTGCCTTCTAGTGTCACGGAGCCTGCTCAAACTGCCCCTGCTGGCAACAAAGGTCAAAAGAAAAGAGTTGCACCCATCATCTTCTTCGCATCGTAAGTTTTGTCATATTGAATTGGAGTTGGGTAATGCAATCGGTTTTCTTCCACATTCCCATTTTTGTTGCTAAAAATTGCTTTACGCGCTTCTTGCCAAATTTATTGTCCACAGAAAGCCATTTGTTCATCAGTTCAGGCGTACCTTTACATTTCCCCTTTTCTTTTAAATGAAGATGTGATAGTTCAAAGTTAATATCCCAATATTTTCTACCGCATTTAATAATCTTACACTGCACCTTCTCACTTAAGGTGAGTACTTTTGTTTGTCTCTCTTGTTTTTTGTGGGTTACATACAATGTTTTTATTTTTTATTTTTTATTTTTTTATTACACTAGTTTATGTTGTATCTGCATATGCCCAAATATTATTGCACTGTTTAGCTAGAGCTTACCATGTTGCTATGATTTGCAACATGATCATAATTGCTATGCTCTATTCTGTATATTGACACATGTTTTAATCAACATTATTATTAATTAAAAAAATGAGTTGTTTACATTTTTCTTATTGAAGGAGGACACATTCACAAATTTCTCAATTGATACGTGAATATCGGAAGACTGCCTATCGGGTGCCAATGTCAGTGTTGGTAGGTTTAGCCCGCAATATTAGTAGTCTGTCTGGGTCTTATCATTGATCATTTTGCTGGTTGTTGTGGATTATGACTTGCTTATTTTAGACTTTACCGGCTCTTCCACCCAACGCAATTGCAAATATTGTACAATTTCTCAGTTTCTATGGTCATATTGATATATGTGTGTGTAAGAACATATAGTTACATGTATATCCACAGACAGGTTTTAGCGTCACAAATGCTACATACATCAGTGAGGCTTGTAATTAATTTTCCTTGAGATTTATGTAAACCAAAACTATACAAATGTATCTTGAACCATAACTTAAAGATTATGAAAATTCAATAAATTTCATGTAAATAGTTAAGACTTATGAGAAATAAGTGTCAATATTTTATTCTTTTTGTTCTTTCAGGCTTCACGAAAACATTACTGCACAAATGCACATGTAAATGTGAAGGAGAACATTGATGAAGAATGGTGTACTTTTAAGCTTAATATGTCCTTTACTTCAACTTTCTTTTTCTTTTTTTATTTTTTTTCTGCTTTTGTTACAATCTGACATTTTTACTTCAAATTTCCAGTAAGCTACTTTTCAGGAATCAAGAAGATGGGTGCTCACATTTCAAGTGAGTTATTCTTCAAAATAAATATGTACATTTGATTAGCTTTGCCATTTAAATGTGATGTTTTGCATCAGAAATGTGCATAAAGTCAAAGGCCATTCGTCACTTCAAAGGGGAGGTTGCAATGAAGTTTATGATATTGAAGATCTTGTGAAAGTTGGAAAACTTGTGAAAGGTTTGTGTGATACTTTATAAAATAGATAATAAAATTGGCGTCATTTTATAAATTATTTTTTTTCATATGGCTTCTCAAGAATATCCTTCCTCCTCCATTCATAAAAGCTTTTCTCCTCTTTCTTTTTTCCTATTCTCTAAACTTTCAGGTTGTCCATATTTCACAGCTCTCTCCATGGCAGATGATGCTCAGCTGGTTTTCTGTCCATACAGCTATATAATTAATCCAGTCATTAGAGGAGCAATGGAAATAGATATTAAAGGAGCCATTCTTGTTCTTGATGAAGCTCAGTATGTCTAGCAATCCTCTGTTCAACAACAGATAAAAGGAAGGGAAAGACATCAACAAATTTGAGAATGCATGAACATTTTTTTTTTTTTCATACATAAATTGATACTTATTTGAGCTGGTTTTAATACACTTTTTCAATCCAGTAATGATTTTTTTTTAGGGAGTACAAAGTAGGTGAATGTTTGGTCATAATTACTGGCTACAAAATCATGCATGCCTCTCTTGTTAGACCTTTTCAATTAGAAAATGTGAAAAGAGGTGCCCAAAAATTTAAATTTATTTATGCTTGTCACTCAGTCATTGTGAATCTGTAAAAATAAAAAAATAAATAAAAGAACAGCATGTCAGTTGCAACATATGTCCTTAATATAAGACCTCCCATATTCCCTCTTAACTTAAGCTCTTGAAACTAACACATTTGCATTGATTGGGGCAACTTTCCATTAGATGTTTCTTAGTTGGATGCAATCATTCAAAAACTGCATTGGTATATACACTCATAAGTTTATAAAGTGAGTTTCTCAACATTTGGTTGGTATGCAGCAACATAGAAGATATAGCTCGTGATGCCGGTAGTGTGGATGTTGAAGAAGATGTTTTGCGTAGTAAGTTAATGACATTACTTGACTGTTTTATGTTTTGATGTTATCATTATATTTATTATTATTGTCATACACTGTCAAAGAATTGCAGATGGAATTAGGACAACTATGTGTGGTTGATACTGTCATATACCAACCATTGTATGAAATGGCACAGGTAAATGGCCCAGTGGGTTGCTTCTTGATTCTGATGATCAAAATCGGATTATTGTCTGGCCCATAATTGTCTGCTTAAACTGCATAGGAGTTGGTGGGTTGGATTGAGAGGAGAAAATATTCATTAGAGAAACATGGACTTCAGCGCTATTTCTGGTGAGTAATATTGTCTGAAAATTTTATTCTTCTGGTGCTAAATATCTTTAAATGTCCATTATATATTTGATTATTCTTAAATATGCATACAAATGTATGGGTTTTGTAGTCTGAATTTATACTTTTTATTGAAATCAAACCATTTACAAACTTCTTTTAGTACTTTTGTTTTAGATTTGGAGCATTTATACTGGATGTTGTGTCTCTTTGCCATGTATTGTAGTTGGACTGGTGATAAGGCTTTGAGGGAGCTTCAAGAAGCAAATATTTCACAGCAGTGCTACCCTATCTTGCTGGATTGTGCCACAAAGGTTGCACTAGGAAATATTTTAGGTTGATGTTTAATGCTCACCATTCACTCTGTTCATTAATCTACGTTTGGTTTAAGGCAATTAAAGCTGCAACAGATTTGGAGTCAGAGGCTCCTCATTTAAGTGGCATGTCTGTGACAGTACTGGAAGGTAGAAGCCCATGTCTTGCTCTCATTTAACCACCTTTTTGGTTTTTTGGGTGCAATTGGAGCTGATTGACTCTGCCATTGAACAGGATTATTCTCTTCGCTTACTTACTTCTTCTCAAGAAATGGGTTCCACATATCTGATTATCAGCTTGCTCTGCAGCGCCACATCAAAATTGATAGAAGTAAGTAATTTATATAGTTGTCTTGCCAAGTTGTTGGTAACTTGTCCTCTAAGACTTGTTTGTGGTGCATCTTGTAGTCAATGAAGACTATTAAGGGTTGAATTTTCATTAGGATGATGTCTATTACTAAATTTTGTTGTTTATTGCCAATAAGGGATTGTAACTGTTGGTATGTTATAGTGGGGATACTGATTTTGGATGCCAACCAAAAACAGATGCAATATTTATTATGATACATAACATGAAGAGCATAAACTTTAGCTGCAGGGCACTTATCAGAGTGGACACATACTTTGAGTTTGTGGTGCATGAATCCATCTGTTGTATTCAGAGACATTGCTGACATTTCTTTGTCTATCATTTTAACATCTGGGTAAGAACGATGCATTTTTATACCTTGCAATTCTTGTTGCACATGTAACAGTAGTTATATTCTTGCATCTATTGTTTTGTAGTAATTCACCTGTTAGCCTATGATGATTAATTCATCCAAAACCATTTCATCAAGCTGTGGATGGATCTTTGTAAGCAAAATGTAATCATCAGCTTTATTAATGTCACTTAACTAACTGGTCAGCTAAGCTCTTCCTGCTTACTTGATTCCTGTTAAGTTAGAAATGTTCTGCAAGAAAAGTTGAGTTTGCTGTACATAAGCCTCCTATTATTTTTATATATGTAGGCCAAGAAATACAAAAAAGACAAAGGTACCCATACTTCAAAACATATAGTAACAATTCCTATTTCTCCCCAAAATTGCTGATCACTGTAACTGGCAAATAGTAACATGCTGTTATTGTATCAACACCTGCCTGCCCAATTTCTAGGGGAAAGAGCAGCATATATGCTCATTTTCTAAAATTCACAAGTTTTCCTCTATAGATTTATTTGCATGCTTCAGCATAGTACATGTCTCTAAAAGATTACTTATGTATGGGTGTCTGGTACCTTAGGACTCTGTCACCAATGAATTCCTTCTCATCTGAGCTTGGAGTTAATTTTGGAACTTGTCTGGAGGCTCCACATGTAATTGATGTTGAATCACAGGTATGACTGACACATTTATTAATAGGCAGTTCTACTTTTCCACAGTTGAAGAATCTTTTATCAATCTTTCGTGGCAGGCATGGGCTGCTGTCATATCCACTGGCCCTAACAAGTACCCTTTGAATGCAAGTTACAAAACAGCAGATGGGTATGCCTTCCAGGTATCTTGCGAATTTTGGATTCAATTTTTGATGATTCAGAAGAGGATTTGGTCCCATAAATGGTAAGGTAGTAGTTTGGTTTTGAAGGATGCACTGGGAAAATCTTTGGAGGAAATTTGCAAGATTGTTCCGGCAGGCTCCCTTGTGTTTTTCCCAAGTTATAAGCTGATGGAAAAACTGTGTAACCGCTGGCATGAAACAGGTCAATGGTCTCAACTAAATGCAAGGAAGTCTCTCTTTGTTGGTAAGACCTATGCCACTTAGTTAGCTTCTTTTGTTGCTTAGAGTGCAATTTATGGTTAAAAGATTAAGGTGCGAGATTATCAGAAAGGAATAAAAAGATGAAAATTAACACCAGAGTGCTATTAAAATTCAATTGAGTCAATTCCATTATTTATGTTGGATGGCACAAACTAAACCAACCACCATTCCTCTGGTTCTACAATGGAAGGGAAGATAACTGCAGTCAAATGCTTTGACATGTTAAAACTCAACCAAGGGCCTATGCTTTCACTATTTAATTGAAACTTCAAGACCCTATATATCAAAGTCAGATTCCTTCTCTGTGCCTGCAAGCAGATGGAATCTTCTTGTGATGTTGCATTTAGAGAGGCCCAAACTTGTGAGCTTTCTTCTCATAAGTAGGTTTCTGTACTTGCACCCCACATTTTCTCTGCAAGGAGACCTTCATTACTTCAAGCTGCAGTAAACAAATAAACGTGATTAGTGGCAGCACGCGGGAATTCAGGAAAGGAAAACTGAATTCCTTTCAGATAAAATCAACAGACAAAAAAGTCTGACCGAAAATTTGTGAATAAGATAACAATCCACCCAATTTCTGGGAAGTTGACTCCTAAAAGTTCTTTTAAACCAGGATATGGCCATCTTATCTTAGGACTTGTTGGGTAATTAAAAATATTCAACCATTCCTTTTGGATCACTAAGTGTGCCTGTCTAAGTTTGTGCTACCCTTTTCCCTTCTTCAGAGGATAACTTGATCTATTTGGCATATGTGCCTGTAGATTTTTCCACTTAAATGTTTCTTTATAATTGTTGTTGATGAAATGAACATATTAAGTCTGTGTTGGCTAATGCAGAGCCAAGAAGAGGAAGCCAGGAGGACTTTGACCATGTTTTGAAGGATTACTATGATTTAATTTCTCAAGGCAACATGCCTGTGGTGGGAAGAAAGAGAAATTTACAGAAATTGGGTCTTGATCAATTGTCTACAGAAAATTCAAAGAATGAGGGAGCTGCATTTCTTGCAGTTTGCAGGGGCAAGGTGCTTAACCTTTATTCTAATGCCCCACATCTTAAATAGTTGGATATTGTTATGCTGCTAAGATGTTGGGATCATTTTGAATAGCATTACAACTTGTAGGGAGGAATATGACACTTTTTGTATACTTTGGTATCTTTTCTAATGCTGTTCACAGACTATTATTATATTGTAATTTTTGCTATTAGAATTTTTCCCGTGGAATCTTAAATCAGAGAAACCATCTATGAAACTGAAGAAATGCTCATGGTAGAACTTATTTGGTTGAATTTGTCTTTACAACAGGAAATGGATGTTAAAAAACTTGTCAGGCAGATCAAGTTGTTCTGTTCAAGATGGGTAGTCTTTTGGAAATTGCTTCATGGGAGTCACTCTGAATGAGTGAACATAGCTTCAACAAAATAATAAAGGGATCATATTTTGCTCATTTAAATTTTCAAGGAAGGATAGAACATTGTTAGCAATCAACTCATGGAGTTTATGAAACTTGCTTCCTGTTCTATGATCCTCTATATGAATGCACACCTAACTGCTTTTGTTGATTAAGTACTTTGAGTTTCAGACATTACAGTCTGGTGCTCTGATTGCTGAATGTCACATTGAGCTTTTTGTGTTTCATTCTTGCAATTGCTTGTGCTACACAATTACTATGTGCAGCTTGTTTGGGTATACATGAGGCAAAGGGATAGAATCTGGGTTAGGATTTGTTACCCATTTGTAGCGTTTGTTTAGGAAATTGACTTAAGGGAACATTGAAACCATGATTTATCACCCTCTAATGCATACTTCATAGAACAATTAAAGTAAAGATAAGCCTTAAGATTTTTGAAGTGGCATTCAAATGGATTTTAAGTCCAATGAATATCTATGCCAATGTCTGTAAAACTAGAAGCTTGTAACTTTCACACAGTTGGAAATAGTTTGGGCGATTTTATTGTTACTAAGCCTAATTTGCATATTTACCTTTGACAATCATCGGGTATTTCGTCTTTGCTAAGTAGCTAATCATTTTGGGCAGGTATCAGAAGGAATGGACTTTTCTGATGATAATGCTCGAGTGGTTGTATCCTTTTGCCTTATTGGAATTGTTGTGGCAACATTTGCTCTTAAGTGTGTGTGGGAAACTTAACACCACTTCTGTCCTTAGAATATCTCTAATACAGTTATGCGGAACAATTTTCATCTTGGAAGATGGACATTTGCTTGTTCAGGTTATTTAAGTGATACACTGATTGCCCCTGTAGTTGAATGCTCAGTGTCATCTTGAATTGCTGCTCTCTTTATGCTTTCATTTGAAACACTCTTGCCTTTTCTCCTAGAAGATTGTTGAACTTTACTTGATTATCTCAGATTGTAGTAGGCATTCCATTTCCAAACATGTAAGAACGCTTAGAAGCTGCACAGGTATTTTGAATTAAGAAATCATAAAGCATGACTTAGAATTTTTGATTGATTTGATATTCTTATCAGAAATGACATTCAAGTTGGCCTAAAGAAGAAGTATAATGACACGAACAAAGCATCCAAAAATCTTCTAAGCGGAAATGAGTGGTATTGTCACCAGGCCTTCCGAGCTCTAAATCAGGCCATCGGTATGTGTCACAATTAGCTTGCCTTCTAATGCCAAATATGTATAATCACTTGTATGCAAGTGTGAGACCTCTGCCAGGGACATGCTGGCTTTTCAATTTTTTGTCAATTCCCTCTCTCTTTCTCTCTGCACTTTACTGTAAGTTGCTAAAAAATAACCATCTCAACTTTCCTCTTTTTTGTGTCCCTCATTTTTGCTTCTGAAAGCATATATTTAACTGCATCCCTGCCTATTTGCTCATCTTTTTCTTCTCCTGATATAGACTTTTGAAATCAATCTGCTGATATATTTTTGCTTTGACATTTTTGACAATTTGGAATAGCCCCACTGTGGGGCTTGGCTTATAGAATAAACCAAATATATCTGTTCTATAACACATAATTATCTCTTGTAGGAATTGATTGATGATCACTAATTTTTTCTATAGATTTGAACTTGATATCTGCATTGTCTGAATTCCTGCAGGACGCTGTATAAGACACAGGTTTGACTATGGAGCCATTATACTACTAGGTAATTCCTTTATCTGATGAATAGTACTGGATAATGGTCTGTGATTTACTGGGCAGATATGTGTGAACCATCTACTTCCGAATTTTGGCTTTCAGTTGTCTAATATTCTGAGAGTCTAACTTTCTTGATCAAGTACTCTTTGCATTGACTGTAATGGAAATAAATTGCACCATTATGTGTGGCCTGAAATTTGCAAGATCAAGAACTTCAGGGGCAAACTATTCTATTTCTTATTATGTCAGATTAATTTCTTCACAGTTAATACTTGGTAGCTCAAAATAATTCCAATTTTTTCATTTTCAAGGTCATTGGTGATAGATGGGACTTGAACTTGAGTCCTTTTGTCTAAGGCTTCAGCTTCAACTATCAGTTAAAGTTTTAGTCCCAAACAAAAAGTTTACTACACATACCATTAATCTGGGGCTTTTATTTTTTCTTTTACTTCAAGGGCTAGTTGTCTTGGTAAAATCAATAGATTTAGATAGAACTTTTATTGTGGTCATAGGAGTTTAGAATTATGTTTGTGATTCCCACTTCCATTGACAGCAATTTTATGGCCTTTGATGTTGTCCTTGTGGTTTTTATAGATTTGCCTTTGTGATCTGGTCATCTCCTTTATTATAAATTTTGCACACAGATGAGCGTTATGAAGAAGAGCGGAATAGAATATACATCTCAAAGTGGCTAAGGAAATCCATTAGACATTATGAAAGCTTTGAAGCATCTTTAGAAGGATTAAAATTATTCTTCAAAGAGGCTAAGGTCATCTTTGCATCTTTCCAGATTTTTCTGCGAAGCATTTCCTCTTCTTTCCTATGATTCATTTAGCAAATGAATAAACAATAATTATATGTTCCTCTGATGGACTTGCCTACAGGAGAAAGTTGGCAAGAACATGGCAGATGACTTTTTAGTTTCTGATGTTAACAAGGAAAATAGCATCCCTCCCAAGGAAAAAAGAAAGAAAAGTGCTAGAAGCAAAACTCTGAAAAAGAATAATTCTGATCATAATAGAAGTACAGTCACTTTGTCAAAATGTGATGCTATGTTGCCAGCATTGAAGTCTGAAAGTGATATGGAAGTACAGGAATCTGCACTACTGCATAAGGATATTGACATCTGTAAAGAAATTATTGACCTGGAGTCTGATTCTCAGAAAAATTCAAGGTAAACTAGCAATGTCCACTTGAGTCTTATATTATTTATGGGTTCCTTATTTCAGACAACCAGACTAACAGGTGAACATATTTCTTGGTAGCGTTTGCTAGATTATCATTTATTTATTTGAATCCCACCTGGTGGATACTGTGATATTACTTCTAATATGGAAGCTATTGTTCTGTCCCCATTACAAAAGGAAATGAAACACTTGAAATTTTCCCTCAGATAACTCAATGTAGTGGAAAATAACCACTCATGGTTAGTCTAATGGTAAGGTCAAACTTGAAATTGTGTGAGATAAGTGCATGGTCTCTGGTTTGAATCTTTCTTTGAAGCAAGTGGGAGCCATGATCATGTGGCCATGCTAGTACCATGGGGTTCGCTCAAAAGGAATTCCTTGTTGTCAAAAACACTCCAGTAGAAAATGACAAGCCAAAGGACTTTACTTCTCTGTATGGTGTACATATATCATGCATTCATACAAATGGGCTGAGTGGTTGTGGTACTGTATCTTCCCCATGCTTCAGGTGTTACAAGGCATCTTCCTATGAAGATGCAGAAATGACCTTTGTCAAGGAGACCCCTGTAATCAATGGCAGTGGAATGACATATAGCCCAGGATCCTTCTCTAAGGAAGGAAATTCTTGTTCAACTATGATTCAGGATTCTAATGAGTCTACAGATCAAGCATCATTGTACTCATTTTCTCTAAAAAAACAAAGCAAACCTCTTCATGAAGCCCAATGTTGGAATGCTGTTACTCCAGAGAAAGAGTTCATTACAAACTCCTACAGCCCAGAACCAGAAGTAGAGTCATATCAGAACATAAGTGGTAATTCTCGGGCCCAGAAAGGAAGGAAACTTGTGGATGTGCTATCTATTGACCAGTCATATGTTTGCAATGCCAACACTCCTGATTGCGTAAGTGTCACAAGAGGCTCAATCATGAGTAGAGATGCAAATCGCCAGATCCAATTAAGTTTTGATACTACTAGCGAAGAACACCAATCAACCAGGTCAAACACTTCTCAATTGTTCCAGGCGGATAATTGTACTGCATCATGTGTATCTTCTGATCTTGTCATGGACAAGAAGTTGCGAGTTTATTGCTCACTCTGCAAAAGTCCAATAGGCCTCCCTGAGAACCATATGTGTCTTAGGTGCTCACTGACTTTGTCATCAAAAGTTCACTTAGTGTCTCTTGTGAAAGAAAGATTAGATACTTCTGCTGAGAATACCTCAACCTGCATACGCATCCTCATTGTCGACATCTTGTCAGTTGATCGACGACTTTACAATAGTATCTTTAAAGATGTTCCACAAAATGGTATTTGGTGTGAAGAAGATGGGTGTGTTTATAAATCCATCTTTTGTCCCTTCTGCAACATCCCTAACTGCCTTGGAGTGCAAATTATGGCAGCCGATGCATCAAATGTTCAGTTGCTTAACAAGGTAGCTTTTGATTGTGCCATAACCATAAAACTCTTTCTAGGAGTAGCTCGTTTTCACAGACAGTCCTACCCTGGCAGCAGCATTCATGGATGTTTTTCTTCTATATGCAGATATTGTTTTATTATGATCGTCTGGAAGTTCAAAATCTTGAAGCATCAGAAGAACAGACACCAGTTGATGATAGGGTAACATTATAATGTTTGTTTATTCATTCATTTGTAAGAAGGCTTGTTTCCTCTTTTTTCCTTGAACCATAATGAAGAGAATATACAAAAAGTTACCACGAAAGCTAGGAGTAGGACAATTGCAAAATTGAACGTAGGTTTGCCCTTCCATTTGGATATCTTTCAGCAAAATTATAAGCATTGTTGTTACTTGGAAGTACTAGGGTAGTTTAGATGACGAAAGGTTTGGCTCCTTTGATTCTCTCCAGACTGTGGAACTCAGAAGAACAAAGTACATCTCACCTTTTCTTTTATTTAGTTTTTCTTGACAGTTCAATAATTGCAGGATATGTTTCCAGTAAGTTGCTCATGTCTGGATAAAACTGCTGTCTCAAAGTCCATTGATAAATTCTCGTATTCTCCACAGCAGAACTCTGATGGTTGGAGGACGACAAAGTCCAAGGTCAGAATTTTAGAAGTGCTCACTCAATTTTTAACTGATGGGGGTTTCTGGCACGAAGCTTACATCTCCTTTTCTTTTCTTTTGTTTTCTTACAGCTGAGACTACCAAAGACAAGAGACCTGGTGTCTAATGGAAGAGATTAAGGTTTATGCAGAGCTGGACCTTCAAGTATTTTTGCAGATCAGCAATTTGGATGGACGAGATTACACATATTTACTTTAAATGTGATTAGTAGAAATCCTAGCTTCTCACAAAAATGTATGATTTGTAGCAAATATAAATCAAAGTACACTAATCATAGAGGACTGAATTAAAAAAAATATAATATATAACAAAGTGAATTAGATTTCTTGTTAGATTTCATCCTTGCCGTAATGATTGTATAGTTCTTGGAAGCTTTGATGTGCTCAAGATTAGTGAGAAAATTTATTGAATAGTCTCTTTTCAATTGATGTCATATACAGGGGTATTTCGACATTTGGCCAAATAACTAACAATAAACCTCTTAACTCTCAATTAGACAAAAGGTAATTGCAAAAATAGTAATTATACTATTCATCTCTCAGTTAATTTATTTAATTTTACTAGATCTTAAGAATATTTTGATAAATATTTAGTTATAAAATTAATTTAATCAAATAATTATAAATAAATTAATAAATAAATAAAATATAATAATGTTGTTAAAGTGTTAAAATGATATGATATTTATGATAATATATTCACTATATTTCTCTTTTAAAGGTGAAAGGTGTCAACCATAAAAGTAAATGGCATAAAGTAGTTTTTCAATTTTTTAGACATTTAGCAATTTCATGTTAAATACATTATATGGTCATGTAATAATTTTTTTTCTTTTTCATTTTTTGGTGAATTTTACTTGTGAGTAAACAAATTATAAATTGTTTATCAAATTGTTTCGAGGTAGGGATAAAACGTGGGGTATTTTCGCATTATCGCCTTTAGGTTGGACCATTTAAAGTAGTAGTGAAGGCTTTGCACGCCATAACGTCTAACACATAATAAAGAAGCATAAGGGTGTGAAATATATTCTAGTGATATATGGGGTTGAAAGTTTTATTGTAAACTTCAAAGTTGGGTAATTTGAATTTTTCTTGAATTGACACATTTTAGATGCTTTGTTAGAATGGCATATCAAAGGCATCTTTTAAGAGCAAGAGACTTGTCCCCTTCTCAATTTGTAGCAAAGCATCTGAGTGTACGAGTTGCTTGAGTTGTTATGCCATTTCGCCATTGTCAGAGGTTTTCTGCTAATTTTTGGCCTGAGGTTGTTACTTTTGTTGTTACACAGATAGAAGTGGACTTACAAGCGATCCGTTTCTGGAAGTTGCTGAGAAATTACCACAAAACTTACTTAAAAACAAGAAAAGTCCTCCACCCGTAACTCGTTTGGGAGGGGTGGGGATGACCTCCCCGGCATCTTTTATTAGAGTGGTGTTAGCTCTCATTTCGACTTTAAGGATTTGATTTTAACTTTCTCCCAAGGTTTCAATGATTAAAACTGTTGTACGTCGCCTCCTTTTGAACACGTTAGACTTTAGAACCCGCAATGAAGAGCTTCTTTGGTTTTGTACCAGGGCCACAACCATCATGGTGAGGATTTGGAATTGGTTCATAGAGATTGTAGCCTGGTTCCTGGGGATAAAGTTGAAGGTGACGGGCAAAGATGGTGCATTGTAGTTTTGTTGGGCTAAACCGTATATCGTTGTTATGGTTTTCTAATGCTTGCAAGCATCACAAGAAAAGAGAAAGAGGAGAAAGTGTTTTGAAAGAAAAGGAAAGAGCACACTGCATGTTGTTCTCACAGACCACGTCGAATGATGCAGAGTTCTTTTAATGAAAGGGTTGAGTACTTAAAAACCAAAGAAAAGACTTAGTGGTGTCAAATTAAAACTCAGCGTTAATACTTGGATGCTTAAATTAAAAGAATTTTAAGTGGTGAAAGGGAGACAATGATTTAAAGAAGAGATTATTTAGAGGATATAGAGATATGAATTATTTATAAATTATTTTAAGAGTTCTTGTTGACGACCGGATGAGAAGAATGGTGAAGTTTGCATGTTAGTTGGGTACCCTTTGAAGGGTAATGTTACAGTAGTTTTTTGTAGATACTGATAATTATAATTATAATAGCAGTGATATGATACTTTTGTAGGTGTTATTATAAAAATAAAGAAAAAATAATATAAAATATAAAATATAAATTAAATTAAATTAAATTAAAATATAATATTTAACACGTATTTAATATTATTATTAAGAATAAATTTTATTATTATAAATAATATTTTAATATAATAAATTAAAACTATTATCTTCTTAAAATATAAGATACATTTTCACTGATATATATTTTAAATAATAAAATAATATTATTAATTTAATTAATTTGATTTTTTTTAAATAAGAGAAAATAAAAGTAATACTTTTTTCTCCATGTATATAAATAAAAAAATAAATTCTTTTATATTACTTCAATCTTAATATTTTATAAAAATAAATATTAAAAATAATAATAATTATTAATAATTATAATAATTAATAATTATAATAATTAATTTTTTAATAATATGATTTTATTATTATAATAGTTAATTTTTTGATTAACTAATTTTCTAACAATTAATTTTTTAACAACTGAAAAGGGATAGTGTGACAAATACAATTTGCAAGGTCTTAAAAATCATAAGGTCAAGGGTGGCTAGTACACTATATTGGGTGTCACTGGACCTCCTATATCAAGTTTGGATTTTGAGTAATTCAATTATGTGTGCGAGACCATACAAACTTTAGAGGCATTCGGCTGGGTGTAAGCGTCCAAGCATTTTCGTGGCAACGCGTGTCTTGCATACTAGAAAGTAGTAGATGGAGCACGCAGTGTATCCTTTTTTTTTTTTATCGATATATGCAACATTTCCTTTTATTTTAGATTACTTCCTGTCTTTAGTCAAATTGTTTATTTATTTATTTATTTATCCTTATTTTTAAAAAATTATTAGCCATTTAATTTTTAAAAAATATTTCATTTATTTATTTATATTTTAAAAAAATAATATAAAGTAATATATTAAATTTATCTTATATTAATTCTTTTAATTTATATTATCTTTCTTTTATTAAAAATTTTTATTTTTGAATTATTTAAATAAAGATATATAAATTATAATATATTTTATATTCAATTTATTTAATTCAAATTATTTATATTCATTAATCTATTTAAATTAATTAATTTTTCATCTTATTTTATATTAAATTGTAAATTATATTTAATTAAATTTATCAAGTATATTATTTGTGATATATGTATATATATGTATAACTTAAATTTTTTATACATTTTATTTTTAATAACATATATAGATATTAATGTTTTTAATATTTATTATTAAAAATAATTTTCTCTTTTGATTAAATTGAAATAATCTTTACTTTTTTTTTAATTAAATGATCGGTTTAGTTTTGAAAATTTTGTACTAGATATATTCTAAACATCTAATTTCATATATTTTGAACATGTGTTAGATACTTAAAAATATAATTGATAAATAAAATTAATTTGTTTGTTAAACACTTCTAATATATTTGTTAAATATATTTAATTAATGTATCATAAATATATCAAATATATATATAATTGCTTTTAGGACTTTGTAAAGTTATTTATATAATTATTTTTTTACTTATAAATATATTATAAATAATTTGATAGTAAAAAATATAATAATTAATAATTTTTTATATTAATAATTATATTTAACATTTTAATTAATAATTTCTTAAAGTCATGATGCATGAAAATATAATATATATTTTAAAATTTTTAACAAAATATTAATTATAGTATAAATTAACATAATAAATTTAATAAATTATATGTTAAAAATATATTAAATTTATTAATAAGATATTTAAGTTATATATATATATATATATATATATTAAAATTATATTTATTTGTACTTGTATTTTAACCTTTTAAGAATTTATATGTTTTTTATATTTATATTTTGTTGTGTCTTTAATTTGGCCATCCATCAATTTAGTATGTTAGATTTTGTGTATTTTTTCGTATAAAATAAAACGAAGTGTTAAAAAGCAGTGAATCACGTGTCCTTCTCCGCCCCTGCGTCACGTGACTTTTCAATCCCTGCTAGCAGGTGGTCCGTACGAGTCACACGTACCGAAACAATGCCCATTCTCTAAAGTAATAAAAATAAAATAATCTGAGAAAGCAAAATTTAACAATAATAATAATAATTATTATTATTATTAAACTAATGCGTGTTGGGTGAAAAAGCAAACAAGGAAAAGGGGAAGGAAGAATGGGTGGGAGAGGAGGAGGCGGAGGAGGGAGAATGACGAGGAGGAAGAAGAAAAAGGGACGTCCCTCTCTTTTAGACCTTCAAAAACGCTCTCTTAAACAACAACAACAACAACAACAGAAACAAATGCCTAATATCCGGAACCCTAATTCTCGGCATTCTAGCGGTAGCCGTTGCCGTCGATCCAGCAGCCGGAACTGTAATCCCGGCGCACCGGAGTGGATTGGCGGTGGAGGAGATGACGATGAGGACGATGAGCGGAAAGACAAGAAGCATAAGCTCTTGCGTGGATTGAATTCTCGAGATCACGACAATGATCATCATCATCATTATTACCCGATTAATGCAGCAAATTCTTTGGGTTCTAAGTTTTATGTCTCTAATTCTAATGCGAGCGGTGACCATCCAGAGGCGGCTCTCAAGAGGCGCAAGATCAGCGACGCACTTCTCGGATCTGATGATATGGTGATTATAGGCCCCACTAATACCAAGGGCGTTCTAGAGAATCTTTTTTCTTTTTCTTTGCTTTTCCTTTGACCCACCACTAATCAGTATGGACTTTGCGAAAATGAGAGTAACAGTTAGTCGTTGTTGCTGTCTCTTTTTTATTATTATTATTTTTTTATTTTTTTGGAATTTCAGTAAATAATTATTTTTCAAATTTTTAAATGAGACTTTTATTACATGGAAATAATTCGAGCTTGGTGCGTTTCTTGAATCCCGGTTTTGGAATCCTAGCTGGAAAGAACATGAGCGGATGCATTTGAGTAGGTTGAGTTATATAACATTTTCTTTTTATTCTTTTTCTTTTTCATTTTGAGAAAGAGCTCAAAATATTGATACGTGGGTTTCAGGTGTTTGGGGGGTATTTCTATGTTTCCCAGTTGGTGTAATTTGTTTTTTCATGGATATTTTATTCTATGATTGTTTGTGTGCCGCCCAAAAAGTTATAAATAAACACAGTTGTTCTTGTCAAATAAAGTATACATTTGTCTTTTCTGGAATTCTTCTCAATTTCCTTTTAAAATATTTATTTTTCGGTTGTCCATCTTGTACTTCCTCTTTCCAATTAGGATACAAAAGGCTTCTTTTTCTTTTCTTATGAGTACATTAGGGTTGTTTGGATAAGACGCAGAAATTAAAACTAGACTGATTTGCTTGCAGGGTGGAATGGATGTGAAAGCGACGGACCCCCTTCATGGTATCAACGTAACTCAGAATTCAATTTATAAAAAAAAAATAATAATAATAATAATAAACCTTTTCTGGAATTTTTGAGGAAAAAGCGCCTTGTAGTAATCAACGAAAATTGTGTCATTTATTCATGGGTACAGGGTCACTGGTGGAGCCTGGCCCCACGACACCTTTGCCGGACAAAAAGTTGTTGGTCTTCATTCTTGACAGGCTTCAAAAGTGGGTCTCCTTTTAGCTCCTAAATTTTTGCTTTGTATTTTTTTGTTTTTTTTTGTTTTGTTTTTTTTATTCTTTTCTTAGCTAACTTCCTTCTTTCTATTGCGTTATTGATTGTTGGCTTTGAATTGACCTACTGCTTGCAGGAAGGACACTCATGGAGTGTTTTCTGAACCAGTGGATCCAGAAGAGGTGCATATTCTTTTTCTTCATTCTAGTTGATTGAAAACACATGCAGTTATCTGATTGCAGATTGATTTTGTTGCAGCTTCCTGACTATCATGACATTATTGAGAATCCCATGGACTTTGCTACCATAAGGAAAAGGCTAGATGAGGAGGCTTATTCTAACTTGGAAGAGTTTGAGGTTGGTTAAAATGTTTTCTTTTCAAATATCTGTATACTCAAAAGGGTCCTGTTAATGACCACTACAGTCTGCATGTTGGAAGGAGAACTTGAATATTTTCTAGTTGCCATTCTTTCGAATTCTACGTTACTAGGAAGCTGTGGACATTGACGCAACTTGCTACTTTTATTCTCCAACAGGAGATTTGTAAATAATCACTAATACATTTGCAACGCAAGTAATTACCTTACAATATAAGTACTTCTACTGAGGAGGGACATAGCCTCGGCTGACACTAAAGCACCCTTACCGTAAATACTTACATTGTATTTAGTTGAAGTCCTAATCTGGACAAGCAATAATGCAAATGGGAATACTGTTTGAGATCAAAGTGATGTTCTTGGTGATAGGTGGAGAAGAGTGTTTTCTGCATCCTTTTTCTGATGTCTATAATTATTGCAACAGTTTTCTTGTGAGTTGCAACAAGAGCTGCTATGATGAGAAGATTCAATTCCATGGCTTTTGCTTTCCACCTTTTCAGCAAAGGACTAAATTGTGTTTCTTGGAGGAGTTTCTTCTTTGTTTCCTTTTTGGTCTTCTTCATTTGTTTTTATTTTTTCAGTTGGTGCATTTGAATTGATTTGTGTCACCATTCATTTGAAGGCAGAAGTTCTTAGTTTGGCACTCAACTAGTCCTTCTAGATCTATAGCTCTGTTTTCATGTTATATCATATTCTTCTTTTGCCTTGTAGCTTTGTAATTTTCTGAGATATCCTTACTTTTCTCTTGCTGTTTATTTACATGGATGTTCTTGATTCTCTGTTATTGCATTTAATGCTATCCAGTTGGTAATTGCCAAGTGCAACCAAAAGGCAATGGCACATGGAAGAATGTAATTTCTGAGTATACAATTTGCATATAATGAGTGAGATGCAATTAAGGTCAATAAGTAAATGTAGAATGAGTACATTATTTTTGGCCAAGAACAGAATATTAGTGGGATGACAAGAAGCCAGTGAAGGAGCTTTAGAGACACTGGATGGTGACGTTTAATTATAATGCTTCATTCAGGATAGCCATGTCTGCAAGAATCTAGGAAAGGAACTTCAGACTCTGGATTATGATGTTTTAATATTATCTTTTTGTTTGTAATGAGCATTATCCATGCCAAAGAATCATACATTCATTTAGGTGCCTGAAACATGACATATTTTTTCATTAACTATGTCTGCACATAGAAATGCCCCATTCCAAGGGCGTAGCTGTCAGATTTGTCCTGACAAATGTAAAGTATCCTGAGACATAGAATATAGCTGCTATTATTTTTGATATTGCGGTTGGTCTTTTTACATGATACTGCAGCTTGTATGGTGGTAGTCAATATCCTTGATTTATTTTGTTTCTTGATATTGATGTTTTGGCAACCGAAATCTGAAATTTGTGATTCTTGATGCCTGCAGAAGGATATTTTTCAGATATGTTCGAACGCGATGGAGTACAATTCTCCAGATACTATTTACTTTAGACAGGTTTGCCTCTGTCTCAATTCCTGTCTTTGTCTCTGTTTCCCAACTGCTACAATTGTCAAGTTCGGTTTCTCATAAAATTCTCTTTGCTGTAATTTGAAGTCTAGATTTTTTTCTTAGGCACGATCCATTCAAGAGCTTGCAAAAAAAGACTTTGTAAGTTTGAGGCAAGAAAGTGATGATGGGGAACAAGTGCCCAAAATTGTTAGGAGAGGGAGGCCTCCAGGCAAGCTGAAAAAGTCACTTGAGAAGTCCCCTATTGACTGTGTTGGTCCTCAAATTTCCTCAGGTCCAAATCCTGCTACTGGAACGGACAATGCCAATGGTTCAAATTGTTACAATCTCAGAAGAACTGCTACCTCATTCAAGTTTGAGCCTTCCAAGACATCGCTCAGTGCATCTCACACAACCCACAGTAGTGAGACTTATGCTTGTTGGTTGTCAGAATGGGAAAATGAATTTCCAGGTAATTGGATTTGTGTTGATTTTTGTTATTTGCGCTATGTTCTGTTTTTATTCGTCAAGAAACTAATCCTATTTGCCTGGCACTGGTTGGTAAACATTACTCTTTTTGACTCTTGGCCTACAGCTTCTGTTCTGAAGGCCGTGCTGAAGTATGGAAAGAAACCCTTTGCATTAGATGAGAAGAGGCGTGAGACATACAAGCCTTCATCAGCTTCCCTGCACAGTTCACCTGTGTTCACTATGTTTGAAGGTGAATTGAAGCAACTATTGCCGGTATGTAAAGCAAGTATCTCTTCTGCATTATGAGAATATGAGTCTGCCCATCATTCGCTTGGTAATGCAGAAATGATTCAGAATGTAGCCAATGCCACAATATCTTGTACATGAAATTTAATGACACCATCCTTTGTTTTCAAATGGGTGGGATGGTTGCCAGCCACCTCTCCCACTTTTTTCTCACATAGATATTGTTTGTTGCCTGGTGAAAAGGCTAGTGCCTCCTTATGGTACCACAACGGGGGAGAACTTGTGACAGTTTGATCTTCAGTGATTCTAAAACTATTTCTGTTCACATTCACTCTTGCAAAAGGTTTCTTCCCCCTTTGACCTGACAAAAATTTGCCTTTAACGTGTATCAGGTAGGCTTAAATGTGGAGCATGGATATGCAATGAGTCTGGCTCACTTTTCTGCAGATCTTGGACCCATCATTCAAAAACGGGCTTCAAATAAAATTCAAAGTGTGTTGCCAATGGGACTCAAGTTTGGTCCTGGGCTGATGGAAGAAGAAACTAACCCAATTCAGGAACAGCAGTTTTCATATTCTGATGGGCCTAGAGCTTCAGATAATTGTACACCTCATGACTATAAAAGTGGCCTTCAACCCTTAATTTCATGTTGCATGGACTCCATTGTTACCAGTTATGTGGATGGTAGAGAAGACATGGTGGAAACAATTGGTGGATTAAGTTCACAATCTGAACTTTCTTCACTGAGCATTACTGTAGGTGGAATAAATCCTGTGCATTCTGTCCCAAGTCAGCCAAAAACTGTAATTTGCTCTGATGGGAATGGATTTAATGGTGAATTTTGGAATAATTTTTCACCTCAAATGGGGATGGAAAGACTTGGGATACCGGTGGAAACATCCAATCTGGAGCATGGTGCAATTTCTTCACAAATGGTTAACACTACCTTAAGCCCATTGCCTGACCACCATTTCAATGTGTCCAAAAGCAAGTTATCAGATAATTCCGATGGATTATTGCACTCTGGAAATTTGTCAGCTCTACACCCTGGCACCGAATCATGTGCATTAGTCAATGGGGGGTTTGGTAGCAAATCATTTTGGCAGGGATTATCAACATACCATCAACAAGATTTCCTCCCCTTTACACCCGACTGGAATGCGGGTTTCTTGACTCAAAGTCCACTTGGTTCCAGTGTGCCAATAGGTTCGCTGCAGCATCCAGATTTAGCCTTACAACTCTGAGGATGGATAGGTCATTTTCCCTTGCTTAGACCTTGTATATGGCCCAATTTTATGTTTGAGCACTTGTCCAACAAAGAGTATTGAAATTTACAGATGTGTAGGTCAGTTTTCTAATCTTGGGTGGCTTGCTATTGGCCCTGGTGGCACCCTGGGGAGGGAAGGAACTGGTTGAGAATATGACGGAGGATTTGTACAGTTAGTGCAAAATTTGTCGGGTCAAAACCACAGTTTTATTTCAGAATTCCAATTGAGATAGAATCCTTGAAATGTTGGGTGAAATTTGGTGCGGCCCTGTTGTGCTGCCATATGTATGTGCATTATTTTTTTTATGCCAATGTCCGTTGCTTGTGCATGCAAGAATAAGAGATCTAATAAAGATTAGACTTTCAAATGGACAGCCAATTTTTCTTCTGATGATTCTGGCAATAATTGGCTTCCCTCATTGAGCAAAGAAATGAAAATACAGAAATCCTCATTCTCTTTCTATTATTTTTTCTCTTTTCTCTCCCTAATCTTTTATTGTGTTCTTCATTTCTTCAAGGGAGTGAACCATTTTGAATCTTAGACCCAGAATCTCTCTTCTCCATTTTCTGAGTTTTCCTGAATCTTAGTTGTATCAATTTGCTATTAGAATAGTTCTATCCTGTGGAGCTGATACAGAAAATCAACTGACATGGAAAGCTTAGAACGTCGCAACTTTGCATCCATCAATGGTGACTGGAGCAGATGATGTTCTCCTATGCTTTGAAGATCAGTGGAATGTGATACAAGGGAAGAAAGAATCAAGGTTTCTACAGTTGCCATCAGTGCATGAGAAGTTCAGACAGCTAGAGGTATAGTTTGATTGAGTTGATTCCAGATTTACACAATGAATTTCTTGAGTGTGAAATTTCCTG
>CM034049.1:2014885-2150204 GCA_019804595.1 Bruguiera parviflora
AATTGCGTTAAGCCAGTAGAGCAAAGTAATTGCAAACTGATGACACTCAGATTCATGTGGGATTCTGCACAAATCTCATCAATTCATAAAAATTTCAAAATCGGAGAACATGCGTCTGAGCAGTAGTAACAATTTGTATGTAATAGCAAGTTTGAAGTCCCAACTTGTAGGTTTTCTTGATTTGGGAATCTTGGAAGTTCATATGAGTTGTGTTGGTTTAAAGATTGAAAAACCACCTCTGATTGTGTCTCTCTGTCTCTCTAATCATCTTGAGGGAAACTTGTATGGTGGATTTCTGGGTTGTCTTGTATGGTGGATTTTTGGGTTAGACCAAAGTATATAGTGTCTATTGAAAAAAAAAAAAAAAAAAAAATCCATTTTGCAATGCCCTTGGATTTTTCTTGAGTGAGCCTACAACCATTTTTCTCCAATATTCTTGGTAGTTTGATGGCAATGGTAGCATTGGGATCTTGTGAGTCTTATGATTTGCTAAATTTTGAGATCCAAAGTGCTGGAATTGATGTGGGTTGATTTTCTGGTCGCCGATGAATTGACATTGGTCATGGAGGATAGATTTGTAGAGGCCAATTATGAGCCTTGTGCGAAGGAATTATTGTTAACTAAGGCACAAGATCTTTTGTGAAGCTGTTGTGCTTATTTACAGAGTTGTGAGGAGACTGCAATTTTATTTTTGATAATTGGTGCTAACTCGACGATGTTTGCTGCAAGTCTTTTTCATGAAGCTCTTGCTGATTCTTTTTTGAGCTATGACTATAAAAGCAGGACTTCTGGAGAGGAATTGGTTGTAACTGATCTTCCTAAAAGCATGAAAGGTACCATCAATGATGATTGTTAGTGCTTGTTAATTGGATATGGGGTCTTTTTGGAAATAGCAGAAGTGATTAAGGCTGTTGATCTAAAGTTAGAAGGCAGATTCTGTTTACACTGGAAGGGTGGGAAAAGATTGTTACTGCAAATTCTTTTGATATATGTTATCGGGATGCTCCAGAACAAGCTGATATATTGGCAAGTGTACTGTTAGGTTCGGTTGGTGATAGTGAGCTGTCAGCTGAGTGACTTGTTGGAGCCTAGAGGGTTTTGAAGCAAGATGGGAAGCTCTACACCAGCTCTCCACTTATTTTCAGAGGATGGGCTGTTCTAGTTTCTTGTAAAGTCAGTCCTTAAGGACAAGAATTTATTTAAATAGAAGTAATGTTAAGAATTAGTGGTAAGGTTCGTTGTGAGAAGTCATGGAGAGGCGTTCAAGGTTGGGAGGAAACCGTCCGCAAGCTCGATATCTGGGGTGTTGATGAGCTTAATGCCGTAGAAAGTTTCGTAGAAGCTGCCGCGATCATATTTACTGCAGGTGGCCATTGGTTGTGAGATTTGGGCTGTCCTATTCATGAGAGCAATCTACTAATTTTGTTCATTGTTCCATTGACATGGATGGGAGTTTGAAAAATACCGATGGGCATTGGATATTTGTCAAATTTTCATTTGGGAATGTCCACGGATCAATTTATTAAAACTTATTCGATCCATAAGTGCTTACAAATTTGTTTTAAGTAATTTTACATTTCATCTTATGAAATCAATTATTTTCTTCAAAAGAAAAAAAAGTATTAATTTCATAATTTTATTAGTATTTAATTTTAATGATATATAAATTTTAAAATAGTATTTTGCTATTGTGCTTTCAAATTAAAAAAATAAAAATTTTGAAGCTCCCAACTTCAACCCTCGATTTTCTTTCTCCCTAATTTTTATTAAGTTGTTCATTTCCCCAAGGAAGTTAATAGTTCTAGATCTTAAACTCGGGGTCTCCTCTCTATTTCATCAGATTTTTGTGTCAATTTAAAAAAGTTTATTCATATTACATGCGGAGGCAAATTTTCTTATAATAAAATTGTGGAGTATTATTTATGAGCCATTCGTTTTTCTGGATGAAAATTTTTACTGCGGCGCATGGCTCGGTTAAAATCTCCCTCCGTTGACATATGATACGTTACAAGAATTTTATTATTATTATTATTATTGGTGGGTTGGATTAATTAATTAATATCGTGGGTCTTCAAGGTCATTGCGCGGTATTTATGTTTTAAATACTATTATAAGATGGTGGGTTTCGGTTCTCGGATAGAGAACGGGAGCTGCGTCTCCCTTTCTGGTTGATGGCTCTGGGTTTAGATTTTTAGGTTTTATATTAATTTTCTTACCTTTTGCGTATGGTTTCAAGAAAAATGCCAAATGATATTGTTGTTTTGTATTTATAATTGTGTGCGTTGATAGCGTAATTGTGAATTAAGTGTTGAAATCAAGAGATGAGCTGCTTTTCCTGCATAATTCCGGAGCGAAAGGACGTTAAAATCGACATTGAAAACAGGCCTCGTTCTAGTTCGCGCCATTCTTCTGATCCCTCAGGTTCCGATTCCTCTCTCTCTCGCTCTCTCTCTCTCTCTCTGTGTCCTTCTTTTTACGCCTCTTATTTTTGGATGTGTTGTATGCTGTAGCAGTATTTCTTCGCTTTTAAACAATGTCTGGAATTTAGTAATTTAGATGGGATTTGAGTATTTTCTAGGGATCGCTATTATTCGATCGCGCAGAAATGATCCGTATTATCTGACTGATGGGTTTTTTATTTTTTTCTCTCCCTTAATTATGATCAGTTTATTCTGTGGCAAGGAATGGTGAAGACAAGAGCGCAAAGGCCCCCAAACACAATGCGGCGTGTAGTTTCACGTTTGGTGAACTTGCGACTGCAACGGGAAATTTCAGAGAGATGAATCTGATTGGGGAAGGAGGTTTTGGCAGGGTTTACAAAGGTCGTTTGGAGTCAGGGCAGGCAAGCTTGTCATATTTATGTGTCAATTTATATTTCAATGGAGATCTCTGTCTGGTAGTAGACAAGCAGTTGCCTAGTCATTGGGTAACTATGCAATCAAAGTAATCCTTGTTTCTAATTTCTAACTCTGATAGTTGCTCGTTCTTGGGCAACCAGATTGTTGCGGTGAAACAACTTAATCCCGAAGGTCTTCAGGGGAATCAGGAATTTATTGTGGAGGTTATCATGTTGAGCCTGTTACACCATCCTAATCTTGTCACCTTGATCGGATACTGCACTGCTGGCGATCAAAGACTATTGGTCTATGAGTACATGCCTATGGGTAGCTTGGAAGATCATCTTTTTGGTAAGTTGATTGCAGGCATTTGCTTTACATACTTCACTTCATAATACTGTACTCCTAGCCGTCACTCAAACAGCTTCAGTATATTTTGACTTTTTATGATCACCTTTGTTGTTATATTATTACATTAGATTCTGTTTTCCATGTTAATCTTTCAAAATCGCACCTGTCAATTATTTTTCTTTTGCCAAGAAATGATGATATGATGCAGAGGAAGCAATTTGACTGTCTATTCTATGGCAATTTCTCATTGATCTGTTTGCTTATAGTCCAGTCTTTTGGACAAAGGAAGTTATCAGGAGCAAATAGGGGGGTGAGGAATTTGGTTGTTTGTTCAGGTTATTGTCATTGCTAAATTCTTGTGAAGTTCTGCTGCACTTGGACTCTCCCCATAATAATGCCTGGAATTATGTTACCATACCTCTTATCTCCAGGAGTTTTCTCACCAGTATGATTCCTGATTTTTTTTTTTTTTTCATTCAATTATAAGTTCTATTGTATCTACTGTACCTAATTTCCTTTTGTTTGGTGCTTCTGAATAGAGAAACTAGATTCCTTATTTGTACATTTAATTGTTCTTTGTGGCCATTGTTTCAGTTTGTAGTTTTCCATTCATAGTTGCAGTGACATTCTTTCTGAACATCATTTGTCCTTATTCATTAATGCCAATGTTGTGTTATTTGCTTTTCATGGATTGACTTTTCTTGGATAAAGTAATTCCAAAAATATCTGTAGTAGGCATGTTTGTTGACATTCTTTCATTAACCAGACG
The DNA here is from genome assembly GCA_019804595.1 of Bruguiera parviflora. NCBI lineage: Eukaryota > Viridiplantae > Streptophyta > Magnoliopsida > Malpighiales > Rhizophoraceae > Bruguiera > Bruguiera parviflora. Next base: position 2,018,843 of record CM034049.1, read on the forward strand.
TGCAACCTGATAAAGAGCCACTGAATTGGAGAACTCGGATAAAGATTGCTGTTGGCGCTGCTTTGGGTCTTGAGTACCTACACTGCAAAGCAAATCCACCTGTTATTTACCGTGATTTAAAATCAGCAAATATTTTGTTAGACAATGACTTTAATCCCAAACTATCAGATTTTGGACTTGCAAAATTGGGACCTGTAGGTGAAAATACACATGTTTCAACCAGAGTTATGGGAACCTATGGATATTGTGCTCCAGAGTATGCCATGAGTGGCAAATTGACTCCCAAATCTGATATTTATAGTTTCGGTGTTGTTATGTTGGAGTTGATCACTGGTAGGAGGGCCATAGATCGCACTAAGAAGCCAGGAGAGCAGACCTTAGTCTCATGGGTGAGTTAAAGATGCATTTTATTTACCTTTGAAGTTTTGGAATGGCCAAGGCAACACTGCTTTTCAGCTGGTATTTGGCAAGACGCATTTTCAAACATTTTAGAGGAGCTCTTCTTCTTCTTCTTCCTCTTTCTGTTTTTCATGATGATATCTGTGGGGTCTTGATATGTTATTCATGCAGGGCAGGTTTTTGGGTCTTTGGCCCTGTATAACAATGGAAAGGCCTGCTCCTGAAAACTTTGCTATTTCTTTTAAGGCACGGTCTGCATCCTTTACTCACTTTTTTCTCATGAAAATCTTAAACGGTCACATTTTGTGCCCAGATAACAACAAATCTCTCGAAGATTTTTAGTTTTCATGATTCTTTGATAATGCCATTTGAGGACTTTCTAATGCTAACTTGAATACTCTCCATTGTTAACACTTTGTTAAGGCTACAGGCATTGTTTCCTGTTAATATTTGTTGCAGTCTCGCCCATTATTGAAAGACCAGAAGAAGTTTCAGCTATTGGTTGATCCTCTGTTGCAAGGGCAGTATCCTCGTCGGTGTTTGAACTATGCAATTGCCATCACTGCAATGTGTCTTAATGAAGAAGCACATTTCCGACCTCTTATTGGTGATGTAGTTGTTGCCCTTGAATACTTGGCTAAATTGTGTCATGGTCCAGAATCCAACGATGGTCAGGTGCAAGGTGCCACACCATCATCAAAATTGCCATCAGACAGGGGCACCTTCTCTCTAGATCAGGATGCAAGGAGTACAGCTTCAATTTAAGGCTATTTTTGGGCAGAAGAGGTGATATCTGTAAGTCTCCAACTCATATTCCATTGGTATTCCATTGATGTACATCTGCTGCAGAAGGCTTTTGTCGCATCAGACGAAATTTCCCTTGGAGGCAAAGTCCTCAAATATCCTGTATCATATGGTTGGCCCTTTTCTTTTTCTTGTTGTTCTTTTTAATTATTTATTTATTTCTTGCTATTGTTAACTATAAAACCTTTGTTGGAAACATTGATCTATATATATATATATATATATTCTATACTACTGGTTTTTACCTTGAAGAAAAGCTGTGTCTGTGTGCACCTCTCTGTATTCCAGGTTTGGATTTTGTGGCTTTCACTTCCTACTTCCATCTTGGTGGCAGGAAATTAGACATCTCTGATATGCATTCCTTTTCATTTTTGTTGTTCTGTACACAGGAGTTGGATCACTTTTATGGGCACGAATTTTACCTTTCTTTTTTTTTTTTTTTGGGTTTTCATTGGTTTCTCCGATAATTTGTGCAACAATTTTACATTGAGATATGTTCAGCTAACAAAGAATTAAGGCGTCACGCCTTTATGTATAGAAGCATTGTCCTTTTATAAAATCATTAAATGCGTATCCTCGTAAACGTCTATTGGAGCTTTTAGTTGCTTGGAAGAAACAAAAGGGCAACAGGGGGTCGGCAGAAGAATTGATGTCGTCGTCAAAAAATGTGACATTATAAAAAAAACGTAGCATCATAACAACCCAAAATGGAAGTCCGTGAAGATAAAGTGGCCGGACAACTTTCTAGACGCATTCCCTCTGTTGCTCTTTTTCCTCAAGCATGGCTTCAAAGTTTTTATCTTTTTCTGTTTCAATGACTACCTGGCCAGTTTTCGGCCTAATTCAATCAGACTAGACTAGTTGAGCACAAAAGCAAAATTCTAAAGAGAATTGGAAACTCCTTTAAGCTCTTACAAAATGCCGCTTCTAATTTCGACATTTAAAAACACAAAGATTTCGGACCCTGAGCGGCAGCCCTTCATGGCTTTCGGCCCTGCGGAACCCATAAAGAAGATGTGGGCGACTATACTGAGTTGGACCCATATCAAGCAAACGCGACCGCTTTTTAGCTATACCTCCAGTAAAAATTTTAAAAAAGCACTCTCGGAGCATGCTACTCAAAACACAGAGTTGTCAATTGATTTATTAGAACATGAAATATACTGAAAAGGGTCACGGGGCATGACAAGTATTATATTACTAATACAGACGCGTGCTCCAGCAACAAAAAGACTGATATTTACTTATTTTTCTTCCAAACTGGCATCCTCTCCACATAATCCTTTGTACCTTCTGTAACTGAAAACATCGTCAAGGCAAGCCGTCATCCTCAAATGCTTGGCCTCATGTTGAGCCGAGTTGCTAGCTTCTGACCCAGAGATTTGTCACACTGAATCACATTCAAACCAGATGAGATATTAGGATGCATTCCACTTGGGGCAATTATTTGTAGAAGAGTTAAATGAAGCAAGCATCTAACCTGAGTCCAGTATGAGATCCAGATGCTGCAAATTTCGTGAGTAACACGTGGGTCAGATAACGCCTCAACCCATCGATGGATGAACCGTTCTTGCCTTTAAACAATCGTAAAAGTGGGGTCAAGATAAAAAATGATATTGTAATACGTATACCAAAATCCTCTCTTCAAATCCAATATTGGAACACAGGCCTACCTGTCTGGTGCCCATGATCGATATCTCTCACCAGGTTGCTTGAAATTGTTCTCCTTCTCAATGATGCACTGCATTAGCCAGAAAAGTCAGCAAAAATTATATGCTTAGATAAGTATATAAACATATGTTCCTTCATGTTAACAGATCCTCCATAACCTAATGTCACCCTTTATTGATACAAGAAACTAAACCCAAATTTTCAAAAACACTGACAATTCTATATTAGGCTTCAATCTTGAACAGAACTCTGCAAGAGCAAAACTGACCTTCTCACGCCTTCCGGTGCAGACAGCAGGAGGAATGGGGACCCTCTCAGCATGACGCACAGGATCAAACCTGGATGGGAAGTAATTCACCTAATAAACAAGCACATTGCACCCGATCAGAACAGAAACCAAGAATGAACAACAGAAATGCTTATTCGCACCCCCATCAATTCCATCAGTTTTTTCCCTCTGACTAAAATTATATGTTAGAATTCAAATTATAGATGTCATCTGGCCCATAAGACTGCCCACATTTCGAGGTGTACCCAAAGAGGTATAATCTAATAATAGCTGTGAAGGATACAGACACAAAATAACAGGTTTTTATTTCCTTTCATTGGGGTGGTCGGGGTGGGGGGGGTAGGTGGGGAAGGAAAGACACCTCCTCATCCCTGTGCATGAAATTCATGAAACCATCATGGTGATTGTTATGATGTGCACACTTGGGAGCATTAGGAGGAAGCTGCAGATAATTTGGTCCAAGACGGTGCCTCTGTGTATCAGCATAGGAGAAAATTCGAGTCTGCAGTAGCTTGTCATCTGAATAGTAAATACCAGGAACTATAATAGCAGGGCAGAATGCCAGCTGCTCATTTTCAGCAAAGAAGTTGTCAATATTTTTATTCAAGACCAAGCGGCCAACTGGTTGAAGAGGCAAGATATCCTCAGGCCAGGTCTTGGTTACATCGAGCGGATCAAAATCAAACCTGTCTTCATGAACAGGGTCAATTATCTGGATGTACAGTTTCCACTCGGGATAGTTGCCGGCTGCAATTGAGTCATATAGATCCTGAGTGGCATGGCTATGGTTGGATCCTCCAACCTTAATTGCCTCATCCTCCAACAAATTTTTCACACCACAAGTAGGTCTCCAGTGGAATTTCACATAGTGTGCTTTTCCAGCCTTGTTGATAAGGGTATAGGTGTTAACACCCGAGCCATCCATGTGTCGATAATCTTGAGGAACACCCACATCATCAAAAAGGAAGGAGAACATGTGCAGACTCTCGGGATGATGGGAGAAGAAATCAAGAATTCTCCAGTTCTCCTGAATGTGAGACTTGGGATTTGGCTTAAGGGCATGTACCATGTCCGGGAATTTCATTCCATCACGGACAAAGAACACAGGAAAATTGTTTCCCACAAGATCAAAGTTGCCCTGAGTTAGAATGAAAACAAAGGAAAATGTTAAATACTATTAGAAACAGAAAAAATATGTAAGATGTTTAGAGTAACACATATCAACCTTCAAAAGGCAAAATGACAACCATTTCAAGAACAATAATAACTGTTTTTTAATCAAGAAACAGAGTGACAACATTAATTTCCAAGAAAGTGGCCAAATTACCAGAATGGTCATATTAAGTTTTTTATGCACAGATCCATAAGCATAAGCATCACAGAAGTTGAAACAGTTGCTTTTTTTTTTTAATGTAATCAGCTGTTCAGAGGATTTGCTATCCTACAATGTAATAGTGAAGGAACATAATGGAAACATCAAGTAAGCACTAACCTCACGGGTGTAAAACTTCACAGCAAAGCCTCGAGGATCCCTCAAGGTTTCTGGGCTGCCACGCTCATGGATGACAGTGGAGAAGCGGACGATAACAGGTGTCTGAACTCCAGGGGCACGAAGGAAATCAGCACATGTGAGGTTAGAGATATCATGCGTGACTTCAAAGAAACCCTTGGCACTTGCTCCCCGAGCATGGACAACACGTTCTGGAATCCTCTCCCTGTCAAAGTTGGCAAGCTTTTCCACCAGATGATAATCCTCGAGAAGGATTGGACCTGTCAGAATGAAAAAATATAAAAAATAAAAAATAAAAACAAACGAAAAAAAAAAACAAAGGACCAATAAATCTGTGTCAGTGGATTCTAGGCTCGAGGTGTGACTAAGTTAATCTAGCCATTAACTCAAACTAATCAATACATAACACAGGTAGCAAACAAGTGTGTCAATCAGTATGAACAAATAACCACAATAAAAGGATTAGCAAATCAAGAAGATACGCCCAAAAAAATACACTACGGAATGACAAAAGGTAAACAAAAAGAAAGAAACAAACAGAAACAGAATAAGAGATGTTCGAGCAGGTTGTTAGTTTCAAGGCATCCAAAGATATCAATTTCCGATTTGAATTGAGCTAATGAACGTAACAAGTAGTCGCAGATGAACAAAGCCAACACCTCTAGATCCAACGGTGAGTGAAGAGTTGTTGTTCCATACGGGAGCACCAGAGTTAGCAGTCCAGAACGGGGAATTATAAGCACTTGATGGCCGGTGCTGCATCAACATCACCATCAAAAAACCAAAAAACTATATTGATTAGAGAAATCAATTGACACACAACCAAAAAAAAAAAAAAAAACAACAACAACAAATTGAAAACAACAAGTCTAATCAGCCGTGGAACACGAAAAACGAAAAGAAAAAAAATAAAAGAACAACGAAGAACCGGAGGAGCTTTCAAGAAAAACAAAACAGCTTAGTGTTTATGAAAATGTCAGGATCTAATAGCAAGGGCCGAGACTTGAGGCTCAAGTCGAACGTATCAACTTTCAATGTAAAATTTATATAAATTTGGATTCTAACTATTGAGGTTTATAGTTTTTCTCCGATTCGTACCGGAACAATTTAGATTTCGATTTAATCAATAGAGGAGACAAATCGAGAACAGTGTGTTAGAGGAGACAAATCAAGAACAGTGGTAGGTGAAGCATGGTGTACCTTGTACGGGTCCATGGCGGAGAGAGCGAGACGAGTTCGGGTCAGACGCGGGCGTGTAGGCGAGCGAACGAGCTATCAACCAACGATTGACCCCTCAGTTTGGGAAATTATTTATAGGCGCGGCCTCGCTCCCGTGGCTCGCACATCCACCTGCCTTTTATTTTTTTCTTTTATTTTTTATTTTTCTTTATTTTTTATTTTTTTTTATTTTTATTTTTTGCTTTGCTGTCCTCTCCTCCCTCACTGGTCATCCTTATCCATTTAAAATACAAGATAACAGAACAAAAATGGAAAATGATTTCTAATTGTGAAATTCTATGGGCCGCACGCTGGAAAGCTCGAGGCCACGCTACGGTGCTGCTTTTATTTTTTTCGTTTAAATATAATAAATTTTATAACTCCATAATAATCAAATCTTTTTCTTTTATGTAATTATAAGCGCGGTAGGGAAAGGCTTTAAAATAACAACCAATCTCAACCAAAAGAAAAAAAAAAATTTAAAAGAACAATCAATAAATGAGGACGTCATTCATTGACGTTTCATTGTTTCCTTATCCGGGCTTTTTGGTGTCTTGCAAGAATCGATTCGTAACCACTTACGCCAGGAGAAGGTGATGTTATGACACGTTTCAGAAACACATCCCTCCCGGGGGCCTTCAAAAATGTGTGTTCAGCCGTCCGGGGATCGATCGATTTCAGAAGAACTTGATAAAAATAAAATAAAAGGTTAGAAAGGTTTGAATGAGCCATGAGCTCGACCACATTTTCGGTGTTCTGTATTGTTATTAAAAAATAAAATAATTATTTGAGATATTCTGTTTACTTTTAATTGCAATAAATAATTTCTAGCTAATTTTCCTTCTGTTCTTTCTTGTACGCCAAAAAAAAAGAAAAACAATATTGAGTGGTCCTGCCCACATTTGTCATCTAGTAGGTTACCAGGTTACCAAAACAAAGTTGCATTCTAACTCGTAAACTAAGATGCAAATTTAGGAACACTGTTGATTCATGGGTGTGCTCGGCAGTCGGACACCCAGTGTCTGAGAGAGAGAGCAGAGCAGATAATAGAAGGTTCCTGCTTTCATTTTTTGCCCGCATGTTGTCACGGTTAATTACTCTCTCCTGAAAAAAAAAATTTTTGAAGCATGCAGTACTCATATTTATATTTATATATTATAAGTTTTTCTCTTTCTATTTAATGTGAAAAATAAGTCTCATACACCAGTCCGTAACACTCTTCTCTACCGAATTCATCGACATCTTTATTAAGAATCGATAACTACTCTTACATACTCTTTTCATAAGAAAAGATGAATTATATTTAGTTTTAATATTACCTGTCAAAGATAATTATTCTCTTTTTAAAAAATAACTTTTTTAAACATGTAATACTCATATTTATATATTCTAAAATTTTTTTTTTCCTGTCTAACGTAAAAGAATAAGTTTCGTACGCCCGTCAATCACAATATACATGGACAGAGACCAGCACGACCACCCGGAGCTTCTTCGAGTCTCTTTACCTAAGATTAAGACGTTCGGCACCGAACTTAGTACGTACACTTGCAGTTACTGAGCACGAGCAGGCCGCCTCACTTCGTAACTTTGTGAGGAGATTCATTTGAAATGCGCATACACTGTAACAAACTCAACCCGGTGGAGGCCAGCAATACAAGAGGAAAAAAAAAAAAAATTAAGTATCTGACATAATTTTTACAAGCAAATGCCGAATTCTGTTCGGTAATATTATTATGATTCTTATGCCCCCGTGCATTATACACAGCGCAACGACAATGAGCTAATGACTAGCAGAACAAATCGATTCTTAGAACAGCCGCTAGTGAAAAATGTATACTTTGCATCTCTGTCTCTCTGCCCTACCATCACTAATGCAGCACGAAAAATCCACAAAAAATCTAACTGTGTTTACCTGTCGAGAGCTCCTCTTAACAGAGGTCCCCGTGTTTTGGTCTAGGCCAATGCTAGAAGTACGAGCTTCAGAGACAATTTTCAGCATTTTTAGTTTGTCTGCTTGTTAGTTGATAAGAATAATTTATATAAATTATTAATAATTTTTTAGTATGAGTTAATTATAATCAAAATGTATTTTATTAATAAAATTTTTTAAAAATATATTATTTTTTTAAGTAAATATGTCACTTCTTAAACCTCACATATACACCTCATTAACGTAATTTTCACATAATTATGCATCATAGTATTAATATTAATATTGAATTAAAACTAAACACCCACCCTTTAGTCTTTTCCTTTTTCTTTTTCTTTCTTTTTTTGTTTTTATTCGTTTTTGGTTTTGCGGATCGTGAATTTCATCGGGCCCAGATGTTCAAAACCTATATCCTCTCAAATCCAGCTAAAGATCTAGACTCAGGCCCACCCCAATTCAACTCTATTAAAGAATCAGCTCGATCACTACTAGTCACTTAGATTTTAATATGTTTGCATTTAGTATTGGCATTGGTTGGTGTCCAATACAGTAAATTCATGGATATACATTTTTCCATGGGCTTATGCCCACCAAGGAAAACTCGGCGCGGGAGGAAAAGTAGCCATGCAGTCATAATAGAATCCAGCTAATTCGTGGATGCCATTGCTAGTATTGCCAAGGGGGAAGACCCCAAACATCCCTTCTACTTTTAGCGGGGGCAAGGAGACATTGACCAACACGCGCCTACTTTTGGCTGGGGCAGGGAGAATCTGCGGGTGGTCCTTGGCGTGTCGCCGGTGCTGCAGGCGAGGGAGCGAGGCGGGCGAAGATATGCCGACCAGGGAGAACTGTTCGGTATTACAGTTGAATTTTGTTGTTGTAATTAATAAACTAATAATCCCAAAACTCGCTCTCAATAGACTAAACGTAATTGATATTCGGTTACAATTACTAGCCTTTTAAAAGAAAAAAAAAAAGAAAAAATTACTAGCAGAAAAGGAAGAAAATTATAAAAGAAACTATTTTAATTATAATTAATAACATAGTAATGGGTTTTTTTTTGTTTTAAAAAATTATAAAAAGGTTATATGCTTATTACGTTTTTTCATAATATCAAAATCCTACCGTTCTAAAACTCATATTTAAATTATAATGCATTTCTGTTAATAAAATTGCTTCAAAACACGTATTTACAAATTGCATTTATAATTTTAAGCACAAAAAAATTTACTGAAACAATCCACCGTATACTGTGAAAGCATATATTTTGGCAACTTAAACTTTGAGCCGTGAGTCAAGATGAAATAATTTTATTATTATTAATAAATATTTATTATATTTATTTATTTTAATTATATATAATAAGTAAATACTTTTAAATTATACCAATTTAATTTGTTTTATTGTTATATCAATTGACTTTTACTCATATGAACTGATCCACATAAATTAGTCAAATTAGAAACGACTCGTCGGTTAGGTTTGTCTCACGCCGCCCTCAGCCCAAACCCTGGTTACTTTGTTCATTCATGAGAGCTTGGTAAGGCCTTCGTCGTATCTAAAACCCTAGCATAAACCCTAACATCGCTCGTTCACATCCATTCACGAAATAGAGGAAGAAGAAGGGTGTGAAGGAGCTCTCGCTGCGCGTGCGTATCCTCTGTTGCACTCTCTCTCCGTTTGCTTGTGCCCTAATTGAGTTTGACATCAAGACTTCGTCTATTTCTGTTCTCTCTGCCTTGTGGTTGTCAATTTTTCGGGTTTCTTTAGGCAAAGCCTCTCGAGCTCTCCCTAACTCAAGCCAACCCCCCCTTTTCTTGTGGTCTTTGGTTTTCTATTTTGCAGGGAGGAGAAGGGGAAAATGAGGAAAAAGGTGGACGAGCGGATCAGAACTCTAATCGAAAATGGCGTGAAGTTACGGCACCGATCCATGTTTGTCATCGTGGGCGACAAGTCGCGCGACCAGGCAAGAAAGCTAGCTCCCTCACTCCACGTTCATAACTATATGGATGTGTACATCGGCATGAATAGCATCTATTGGCTTCGTGGTTTTGAGTTGCCACAACCAAGAAATTGTAGCTGAAAGCTTAATTGTGAATATGTGTATGTTTTATTTGTTGTGGATTGTGTTAGGGTCCCTTAGTAACATAGACGATTCTGGTGCTCATCTGAGAATTTTTAGTTAAGCCAAGGAAAATTGTGGTGTTTGGCTTCACATTTGGAGCCAATTGGGAATACAATTCTGGCGTGTTTGTCATGTTGTTGGGACTTGAAAGGACAATACCTTTTGTTTTTGTGGCAGATCGTGAATCTTCACTACATGCTAAGCAAGGCAGCGGTCAAATCCAGGCCCACTGTTTTGTGGTGCTACAAGGACAAACTTGAACTTAGCAGGTTTCCATTTTACCCTTAAATTTGGCCTTTTTGAAAAGAAATTTTCTTTTATTATTATTATTATTATTATTTTAAGAGTGTTTGTCAATTCTAAAAACACCAATGATTGAAAAGTGGGTCAATTGTGTTTATGCAGTCACAGGAAAAAGCGTGCTAAGCAGATTAAAAAACTGATGCAGAGAGGACTGTTGGATCCTGAGAAGGTTGACCCTTTCCAACTTTTTGTTGAAACAGGGGGACTAACGTATTGCTTGTACAAGGATTCTGAACGAATTCTTGGGAACACATTTGGAATGTGCATATTACAGGTGGCTCTGCCATTATATTTTATGGACGTTAATTCCATACTTTCAATTCATCATTTTGTTTTTGTAGTGCTGTAATTATTTTCAATAAATTCACTGTCTTTGATAGGACTTTGAGGCTTTGACTCCAAATCTCTTGGCCAGAACTATGGAGACAGTAGAGGGTGGTGGATTGATTGTGCTTCTGTTACGTTCTCTCTCCTCGCTCACAAGCTTGTACACCATGGTTATGGTATGAATGATTCCCTATTGTTAAATTGCTTTTTGTTATGGGCTTTCTTAAGAAAAAGAATAAACAAAACAAACTGGAATCTGGTCTAAACACTGTTACTTCAATTCTCCTTTGACTTTCTCCGGATTTGAAATTTTACTTTTTGCACATTTGCAGAAGTAATATTGTTGGTCATTAAGATTTGGTTCATCATTTGTGGTAGAAGTGGAATGAGTTTAAGGTCTCAAGGTGGGGTTAAGTTGATTGTTATTATTCATTATTTTTTCTTTTTGAACCATCATTATTTTTGAATTTTTGCTCTTTTTTTGGCCATAAGTTCAACCTGAAGGATCTTGCTGAACTCATTTACTACTTGAGCAAACTCATAGCAAAGCAAATTTGAAAATATTGAGTAAATTGCTTCATTGAGTACATGTATTAATACATGCAAACCTGTCAAGATAATATTTTTTTTTTCTTCCTTTCCCTTTCCAATGTTAAGAATTAATATCAAATTGGTTGACATTGCATGTCTGTTATTTATGAATGCAGTTTTACTATTTAGATTTGCTCGGTTAATCTGACAATTAATTTTGGCAGCAGTTCATTCCCGGAAAATGGAATACAATTGTTAAGATTTTTGCATGTTAAAAGATTTTTGCATGGCATGTTAAAAGATTTTTGCATGGCTTTATGCCACTGTTTGTTGCCATTATGATTGCAAAGACTGCAGAGGCAACTGTTATAAACACTTTCTGCTGGGCTTAATTATTAAAGGAAAGTCCTCTAAAAGTTTTTCTGATTTCAGGATGTTCATGAGAGGCTTCGTACTGAATCCCATTCTAAGGCTGCTGGACGCTTTAACGAGCGTTTCTTGTTGTCACTTGCCTCCTGCAAGGCATGTGTGGTTATGGATGATGAGCTGAATATTTTACCAATCTCTTCTCACATAAGGTCAATTATGCGTGTTCCAGTACAAGAGGTAATGCTTTCAAACTATATTCTGTCATGGAGGTTTTTTTGTCAGTCCATTAGGAGGTCCATTGGGCTGTGAGTTACACAATGGGGATAGCTTTTCTCATTCCCATAAACCCCACGTCCCCCCTTCCCAGCATTAGAACCCAAGACCTCTAAAATGAAATCTAAGTTCTTAATCACTGGGTGTCTCTGTGCCAGGGGTTTTTTTGGCAGTCTGTCAGAATGCTTTAAATTGTCTTTAACATGTGTACAAATGTTTGCAGAATTGTAGTGTGATTTTCAATGTGTTAAAACAAGTTCTTGCCTTTGGGATAGAATTTTTTTATCTGTCACTCTTTTCAGTAATTAATGCAGAAGTGTATGCTCTCTCTGTGTATGTTATTGCATATATTTTCTTTTGAGGGTAACTGTTTTCCATCTTCTGATTTTCAAAACTGAAGGACTCTGAAGGACTTTCAGAAGCAGAACGGGACCTGAAGAATTTGAAAGAAGAACTGCAAAATGATTTACCTGTTGGCCCTTTGATTAAAAAGTGTTGTTCATTGGATCAGGTAAGCTGATTAAAAAGTGTTATGCCTTCAGATGCATAATAATGATATACTTTTTATCTCAGATGGTCTTTATTTATTTCCATAAACTTTTTCATGTTTCAACAGGGAAAAGCTGTCATCACATTTCTTGATGCAATTCTGGATAAAGTGTTATGTGGCACAGTTGCATTGCTTGCATCTCGTGGCCGTGGTAAATCAGCTGCACTCGGTTTGGCAGTTGCCGGAGCTGTTGCAGCCAAGTAATTGTGTATACTGAAATCTCACTTCTTTTTGGGATATTTGTGTTAGAATTTGCATGCATGTCCATATATTCTATTTGCTTCTGTTTCTTCTTGTTAACCATTGTTATTCTAATTAGATTTATCATTGTCATTAGGTATTCTAATATATTTGTAACTGCACCGACCCCTGAAAACTTAAAAACATTGTTTGAATTCATCTGCAAAGGTCTTGATGCACTTGAATTTAAGGTATAGTTTTCTTTCCTTTTGGTGATGCTGGTATCAGCCATTTGATTATCTTTTTTCTAGTTGCTTGGATATGAGATAAAAAAACCCCATTTTGATTGCTGCTGTCATGTAACCCATTTTATCCATAAAGGGTGAGCAAGCAGTTTGATTGACCATGTATCCAAAAGTTTACTAAATTTTTGTTGTGATGGAACCATCCAGTGTGCTAGTATTGCAATGTACCTGTACTACAGTTTTCATAGCCTCTAAGCTTTAGTACCTTTATAATGATTTGGTTTGCTCACTAAGGCATATATATCATGCATTGAATATCTAGGCAGTGTATCTGTTTCTGGTGATTATGTGTGGGAATTGCATGTTTGTGTTTGAAATGCATTTTCTGTTTGCACGTACAATTGTTATCTCTCTAAACAGTCATTCCTATTTTAGTTCCTATTTGATCTATATTCTCTGATCACTGCCTAGTATTGTTGCTTATTCACTGCTTATTTAAGCTTGCAACTGTGGCATTTTTTTGCAGGAGCAGAGTGATTACGATGTTGTGAGGAGCGTGAATCCTGAGCTGAAAAGGGCAATTGTGCGGATCAATATAAACAGGGATCACCGACAAACAATTCAGGTTGGGTGGTATGCACAATAGTGATGCCCTTTCCTATGTGTAAATGAGTTTCATATTGGTACATGATTGTTGCTCAACATTGTATGCTTAATCATTTTTTATCTGTGATTTTCTCTGTGGCCTTGCAGTATATACAACCACATGAACATGAAAAGCTTTCTCAAGCTGAACTGCTGGTTATTGATGAAGCTGCTGCTATACCATTGCCAGTAGTGAAGTCCTTGATGGGCACATATCTGGTTTTCCTTTCATCTACTGTGAATGGGTATGGCATTTGGTTCTTGCTTTCATTGGAATGTACCATTGTCTGACAGGGGATCATGGATCTCTTGATGAGAACTTCTATTTCTCCCTTTTTTTTTTTTTTTCTATTTTCAATAAAGCATGCAGACTAAGTTCAAGTGTTATACTTTATTTGATGATGATGAAATCTTTGATACATCTTTTTCTATATTGGTGCCTCCACCCAAAGCTACGAAGGAACTGGTCGGTCTTTGTCTCTAAAGCTTCTGCAGCAATTGGAAGAACGAAGTCAGATGCCTGGTAAACATGTGGAGGGCTCACTTTCAGGTACCATGCGGGCTTTTGTGCAATTCTGCTAATTGAATGAATTTATAATGTGTTAAACCTTCTGTTGGTGATGCAAAATACATTAGATGTAGTTGTTCTAATCAGCCTATTACTGGTTTGATTTTTCTTACTCAACATATGATGTAACTGGTCAGGTGGTGTACTGGAAAAGGTAATCTTTTTGATGCTTGAATCCACAATGCTTCCAAAAAATAATTTCCATCTCCAAACTATGAGTTCTCTTTGTGCATGACAATTGTCACCTCCAGGATAGGTTAAGCAGATAAGAGTAAGTGCAGTACAATGGAATGATTGCCATTTTTGTTATGAGGTAGTTTAAGGTTCCACAGCCTTTGCAAACTTTATAGGATGGAAGCCACTTGAATAGATTTTGGGTGGCTCTTGTAGTCCTGAGGCTAGCAAAACTGTTGGAATATTTTTAGTTCACAATTGCTGAGATCATTTTATCTTGTAAGTTTAATATAATCTAATGTTTGAATCTTCCTTACTTTTGATTGATTACTTCTATGGAAAGGTTCACTATCTTGGATTGTTTTTAGGACGCTTTTATAAGAGGATAGAGCTCAGCGAATCTATTAGATATGCTTCTGGAGATCCAATAGAATCCTGGCTCAATGCTTTACTTTGCCTTGATGTAACTAATGCGATACCTGCCATCAGAAGGTCAGACTTAACTTGTCTAGAATATAGGGCTGAAAATGCCTTACCCTTTTATTAAGCCATCTCCATTATTTTTATTGATTTGTTCTATGTAACTAGATTACCTCCACCTGGTGACTGTGATCTCTACTATGTTAATCGGGATACACTTTTCTCCTATCACAGAGATAGTGAGCTATTTTTGCAGGTACAATACTTTGTATCTCTTCCTTTTGACGTCCAATATTAAAAATTCTGGGGCTTATGCTTTTTTGTTTGTGCAGCGAATGATGGCATTATATGTCTCGTCTCACTACAAAAATTCTCCTAATGATTTACAACTCATGGCTGATGCTCCTGCGCACCATTTGTTCGTCTTACTTGGTATAAATGTTTTTTCGCTATAAATGTATTAATGTTGCCAACAGTAAATATTTGGGCACCAGTCTATACCATTATTGTCTGGGCAGGTCCTGTTGATGAGTCAAAAAACCAACTTCCCGATATCTTATGTGTGATTCAGGTGAAAGACTCATTCCACATCAATTTTTTCTGCTCTGCCACTCTATCTACCTACATTTTGAAGGAATTTGTTTCTTTGTTGTTTCATTTACTATTGTGTTTCAAGATTCTTTTTCTTATGCTCATCATTTCTGTCTACCATAGGTTGCATTCTTTTTTCATCAATGTCAAACTAACAATTGCATATTTTACCGTCCACCTTTCAAAATTTTTTCAGCTTACCTCTGACATGTCTCTACATATATTTTAAAAATTAAGGTTGATAGTGAATTTTTCATGATGAGTTTTATTACAGATATGTTTGCTCTTAATTTGTTAGGTGTGCCTTGAAGGACAAATTTCTCGGCAATCTGCTATCAAAAGCTTAGGTGACGGTCATCAACCTTTTGGGGACCAAATACCATGGAAGTTCTGTGAGCAGTTTAGAGATACAGTTTTCCCTAGCCTCTCTGGTGCTCGTATTGTACGCATTGCCACTCATCCAAGTGCCATGAGGGTAACCATCTGTCGTATATATGCCAATTGTGTTTTTTCCAAATTCTTTCAAGTGCTGTAATATTCTTTTGGCTCATTGCAGCTTGGATATGGTTCTACTGCAGTGGAACTCTTGGCAAGGTATCTTTGATTTTTGTCTGACTATAGTAGTAAACTAGATATTATATTGGATCCATCAGCCTCAGTATTGCCTTGGTGAAAATATGAACTCATTATGTTAAGTTGGAGACAATTACTATGAAATTGCTTACACTTGTGAGGGAGGCAGTTGTGTGTGGAGCCCAAGTTCAAACTTAATTAAGTGGCAGGTAAAACTGAGATACCATCTATCACATGAGATTGCATTGGCAATATGACATTATGGATTTATAAGAAAAATGTAAGGAAAGGACCATCAGAAGGGAATTTTCTGTTTCCTATTGTTTTAACTGAATTCAGGTTACAGAACCAAACACTTGATATTTTTACCCGTCTGAATTTCTTGGGAAAAGACCGATAATAGGTTTGAGTAGTTCATTTGGTACTTTCATGTTGGACGAAATGAGTGGTTTTGCATATATGAGCAGTTGACTTCATCAATTTGTTCTGACACAAATAATAATCTCTGGAGAATCTATCATAAGAGGCACTAAATAATAATCTGATAACTGACAAAATCTACTTGAAGATTCTTTGCATTTTTTATTTTTTTATCACGTTGCATAAGATGACTTTTGAAAATGGAGACTGTCCACAGGTACTATGAAGGGCAGTTGACCCCCATTTCTGAAGAAGATTTTGAGAATGATGATGAGACTGCTCACATTAGAGTTACAGAGGCAGCAGAGAAGGTTTGAAACGGAACTATCCTAGATTTTATACTAGTTGTACTCAATACATTGTCTGCCAAACTTTCTTCATTTGATCTTTGGTTCAAATTCAGGTCTAAGGATTTTGTTCCTATAATAGTCAATGTGGATTTTCATCAGCAGTTTTCATAGATTATATATTTTAGCATGCCACTATTCTGGCATTTTTGTTTTAATTGCAATGTTTTATTTTCTCACGAGTTACTAAAACTCTGTCTGCAGGTTTCTTTGCTGGAAGAAAATATAAAACCTAGGACAGACCTTCCCCATTTACTCGTGCATCTTCATGAACGGCAACCAGAAAAGCTCCATTACCTTGGTGTTTCTTTTGGGCTTACTTTGGAGCTGTATCGCTTTTGGCGGAAACATAAATTCGCCCCTTTCTATATCGGCCATGTACCAGTTAAGATTCATTTTCCTTTACCAATTTCATCTTGCATGTCTTGTGTTATGCATTGAAGAATTATTTAATGAACTTGAAATTGTTTGCTTCTCTGCCTCCTTCCCCTGGGCGTGAAAATAGAGTGCTGTGACTGGGGAGCATACTTGTATGGTGTTGCGACCATTGAACAGCAATGAATTTGAAGTCCATGGATCAGATGTGTGGGGCTTTTTTGGTCCATTTTACCAAGGTTGGTCTTTTTGCAGATCAAATGTTATTTCTTATGAGATTTATTTTATCTATGGGTTGTTCCATGCCTTTCAAAGCTTGATTTCTCATCTGTTCTCAGTGTTCAAGAGAAAGTTTGCCAGACAACTGACATATTGTTTCCGTACAATGGAATATAAGCTTGCCATGAGGTCAGTATTAAAAACTGTGATTTATAATTGGTTTTCACTCTATTGTGCTCTCATTATTCTATCTTCCAGTGTCTTGGATCCTAAAATTAACTTCACAGATATGGAATTAGAACCTCCATCATCCACCTCAGAGGGAATATGGAGATCACTTAGTGATGATGTATCATCTTTTGATATGAAAATGCTCAAAGATTTTACCGACAACCTTCTTGACTATCGTGTGGTAAGATCTCAAGATGATTGTCATGTATTATCTGCAATTTTTTATTAGAATAATGGATGTTCTTATAATAATGAATCATTAGTAGCATAAGCCATAGGACTGGGTGCTATTCTGTATGTTGTGAACTATCTTACATGTGCCTGATGACTATTCAGACTTGTCCTCTAAACAGCTGCCTAACATTGTTAGGTGGATATAACAATAAAAACAACAAAGACTTGTTCCCAAATGTAATTGAGGTTGGCTCCATGAATCTTTTCATGCCACTCCATTTTATTATGAAACAAGTTTGGGGTGGGATCTAATTTTTGTGATTCCTTCATAACCAAATATTCCCAATTCTACTCAGGTGGTCCTCTTTCTCTCCTTTCACCATCTGCATTTCCCTCAGTACAACATATTTTTATTTATTTATGATCAAGTAGGTAAATTACCAATACAGAGGCAATGCTGAACCATTAGTTTGAATATGACAACTGTTAAGCTATGCTTACATGTAATTAGTTCGCCAACTTGACCCTGTTACAGAATCGAAGGTTTACACTTACTATAGGTATTTTCTATTAACACATCTGCATTAGCTTCCATCTTACTCCAGCACTACAATAGTGCCCAACAATCATAGGAATAGGGTTGATCAATGCTACTAATAATGACTTAGATAGGTATCACCATGACTCGGTAAAATATTTATGCCTTCAAAAACATTATCTCCTTTTTGTATGCAAGGTTAAAGTTGAACAATAAAAGATACTCTCAAAATATATATGGTTTTCTGAGCTGGTTTGTGATGGCGCATTATATCTAAATTGTGCCCATGTGCTTTTCTATCTCCTCCTTGTGGTACTCATGTGCTTTTCTTTCTCTTCTTTTTATCAGATGGGTGAGCTGGTTCCTGTTCTCGCTCGCATATATTTTAAGGAGAAGCTTCCTGTCACATTGTCATATGCTCAGGCCTCCCTCTTACTCTGCATGGGCTTGCAGTTACAAGATATTTCTTTTATCCAGGTTGCATTTTCAATCTGGATCTCTCCCTCTCTCTGTGTGTGCAAATGGCTTCACTTTTCCATTCTAGAGTGCAAAGAAATCTACATGACTGGGCAGGGCTGGTAGAAGGGTCGTCCATATTAATACTCCCTTGAGGAAACAATCTATGTCCCATACACTGGATTTGCACCAATATGTTATGCATATCTAGAATGGTGATTGTTTGCTCAGTTGGTTTCATTTTATACTTAACAACCATATCAATATTGCACTTTGAACTGTTACTCCAGGAACAAATGAAGCTGGAAAGGACACAGATTTTCTCACTGTTTGTTAAGATCATGAAGAAGTTCCATAAATATCTCTATGGGATTGCATCCAATGAGATTCTATCCTCTCTGCCTGAAATAAAAGAGGTAAGCAGAAAGAAACTATGAAAGTCATGTGCTGGGATTGGGGCAATGAAATTTTGCATTTTTATGTGCTACACCGTGGCTATATTGGATTCATGTGACATGCTTATCTAATAAACAGATGTAATCAGTATCTGTTTAATTGGGTTAGGTGCTTCAATTTTTCAAAATTTGCAGCAAAATTTTGTAGGATCAATTTAGAACTAGTGACTGATGATTTCTTATTCTATGACTAGAGAGGATATGATTAGAAGCTTAGCACCATCCTCAGCTGTCCTATGAGAGCAATATTCAAGGGAGAAAAAAAAAAAAAAAACACATTTTGAGAGGGTTGAGTTTAGTTCGGGGCTTATTCTGTGAGACAAAGCTATATGTCATATAGCGATATAAAGACTGTCAAGGAACCATTCAATTCAAAAGTGCAAGTTATTGGGTGAAATAGGTGCAGATTGAATCCCAATGCATCCCTTCATAGGCAAGCCCATCAGGTTGAAAGCATGAAAAAGTGTTGAGAGTTCCCCCAACACAAAGCTCATAGGTTCTGATACTTTCGCAACAACTACAACAACAAAGTCTTAAC
Organism: Bruguiera parviflora; assembly: GCA_019804595.1. Lineage (NCBI taxonomy): Eukaryota > Viridiplantae > Streptophyta > Magnoliopsida > Malpighiales > Rhizophoraceae > Bruguiera > Bruguiera parviflora. The sequence goes on from CM034049.1 coordinate 2,038,291, forward strand.
CTTATATTTAATTGGTGTCAGTTGCATGAATTTTTTCTTGGTATTCCATTCTATTACTGAATTAGGTGTGAGATATAGGTTCTGACACTTGCAATGTGAATGCTGTGGGCTTTAGAACTTAAGACCACTCAGTCTTAACAGCTTCGATATCATGTGGGTTTGGGTAACCCAGGGACAGGGAGTTTGGAAGAATTGGTGAACTGAAGATAAATTGTAGGATCAAACACAGTCAGTAACACTGACAGGAGAGAAGCCATCACCAAGTCATAACTTGGCGTTTAGGAAGTTTGGAAACAAAGGTTGGCAACATTGTCTCTTGTAATTTAGCAATGCTGTAGCAAGAAATCGCTTAGCACTGGTAGAAAGGTATTTTTTGACAAAAAAAAAAAAAAAAAAAAGAGCATCAATTGATGAATCCAAACAACAGACAGATATGCAGTCATGAAACACTTCACTTCTGAACCTGTCTGACATTATTCAACCATAAGGATGGGATGTGGAGTGCTGAAAACATGGTTTGGTATTTCGAAGCTATCATTCCTAAAGCACAATGAAAATTGGAAAAAATAAAGCCAGTTGAACAAATTCAACTTAACCAAACATAGATCTATAATTCACTAAAAATTAATTTTAAAAAAAATAAAATAAAATCCAAGAGAGCTTCTCTGTGTGGTTGAACCCACAATTGGTCATTGGTTGTGTAGATGATGTGGACATTGGCTTCAGCAGTTTCCCCAATTTGATACCTGTTTATTCGGGCCAACTGGTTGATTGACCAATCAACCATAATTGGATCTGTAATTCACAAAAAGTCTAGAAGAGCTTCTCTGTGTGGTTCAACCACAATCAAACATTGGCTCTGCGGTCCATATGGATGCCGAATTCAGCAGATTCTCCAGTTTGATTACTGATTGGTTCTGACCAACCAGTCCTGTAATTGGACCACTAAGCAAAGGACTTTGATTGCAGTAATAGAAGTGACAACCAGAAATTTAGGGTTCCTATCGTAGGACTAGAACTGCTTTGATACCATGTAAAGGATCAATTCAATCCAAAAACTCAAGATGATGTTTGATTTCCAGGAACAGCCTATATTATTGTTGGTATCTTTCCACGCAACCTTATATGGTACATGAGAGCATTCCTATCTTAGTATACTGTGATAATTGTTAGGTTCATCAGAAAGTCTGCTAAAGTGATTGTCTAATTTGAATTTGTCATTATATGTTAAATATGGTAATTGAAATGAAACCTACTAAGGCTAAATGAACAGGCTTGCGTGGGTTGGATCAGATCCTTGTTCCTGAAACAATAAATTCTTAATATTTGCAAAAGAGTTGCATGTATTCTCTATCATTGAAATTTAGACTTCCCTTATTTCCGTGAGTCGGACCTCTCTTTCAGACACTACAGAGTGCAAAGAGAAATGGTTGCACTTCTGTTATTGTCTATGAGGATTGTTGATTTGAGCAAACTTTGCAGAGACTTCTGGTGCCACATAGCATCTCCGTGGGCGAAGATCTGAATGAAGCAGCGAAGCAAGTTGAGGTATACTTCATATATAGTTGCTTGTTTTGTTCTTCCTCTCACGAAGCTATCCTGTTCCCTACTTTTCTGAAAGTGCTTAAATGACTAGGAAAAAATGAAAATTGAGACAGAGAGTTTACTGAATCCCAATCTGCTTCAACGGTATGCCATATTGGACAAAGAATCTGATTTTGAGAATGCATTGCAAAATGGAAGAAAGATGCCTACCAGTGGTGTTGTTAGTGTGAAATCTAATAGAAGCGAAGTAGAGAAACATGGAAAGCTGGAGGGTCGTGAGCGTGGGAAGAAGCGAAGTAAAGAGCATACCCCTAAATCGAATAAAAAAGGTAAATCTTAGTTGTCAAAAGCATCAGACTTTATGCAAATTCTTCTTCCTGAGGCCTTGCAAAGGTGGTGAATTAGGGAATTAGACTTTTGCTAATATTGTCATTATTTGGAGTCTGTTGTACTGCACCGCAGGTAGGATGCCTGCAATTGTGGACTCTTATTCTGCGCTTCTACCCCACCCCCCGGGAAAAAAAAAAATCATTTATTAATTAATATGCTTCGGTACTTCCCCTTGTTATTGGCATTTTTCAAGTTAATTTTCCTTGGCAAGTTTGCTATTTGTGTCCTAGTCCTTTTTGGGTTTCTGCTTCTTTCTAGCGTCAGGCAAGGCTTGAACAATCAGAAGTCAAGTTAGAAGGTTTAGAATCATGAACTCTTTTAGCTCATTTAAGGTTTATATTCCAGAAACATATGGTGTTAATTTGAAGTATAATTTAGTTGAGGGAGCCCAAATACTCTCCCTAAAACCAGGTATTAATGATTCACAGTAATTTTTTATTATTATACTAATAATTCAATGTTTTTAAGGATAAACATGCCTAAATCTCTTTACCTAAGATTTCCAAAATCTTGTAAACAAAACAATGAGAGGTAATCAATAATATTTGTAAAATTTACTACTATAGTGGTTGAGGATGAGGAAGTGACAAAAATAAAAAAAATATATTGAATTGACATTTGTTTTCATAATTTTTGAGATTAACAGATCATTAATTATTTTGATTATTTATAGTCTCAAATCTTATATAGTAATTTAGAATTAAAAAGGAAAGATTAGAAAGTTAAAACAAAAATGAGATAAAGCTATTATGATTTTTCTTATAAACAATAGTCAATTACTAAAAATGTCATAATCATGTTCTTTTTATGTTAAGAATTGAATATTCAGTTCTGAATAATAATATTAAGTTATCAAAAATACTTTTAATTTTAAATATTAAATTCTAAATAGTTCTAATTATTCATTTTCATATTGCTACAATTCTCTCTTAACTTCTCCAATATATTATTAAAATGAGATATGCAATTAGTACTATATTTATTATATATTAGTTGTTAGCTTCACATGATATACTTGAGGTATACTTGTAGAACTTATCTTGAAAAGAAAATAATATTTAAATAAAAAATAACCCATAATTTGAAGGTTATAGATTTGAATATTATAAATGTTTAAATAAATAAATAAATTTGAGAATATATGACTCTTCAATAAAAAGTAATGAATTAGGACATAGTGGTCATGTAGGAAAAATAAAATTATCCATATAGATATTAAAATATATTTTCTTTTTTAGAGCAAACATATGTATATTTTTAATACATATTTTTCTCTATTTCTTTCAATTTTTTTATTTAATGGACAAATTATTTGAACTTAATAGTTTTTTTTTTTAATCATTACTTTAATATATAATTGGGGTTTGCACTAGGCTCGTCCTTGTATGGTATGATATTAATTCTACCATCAATCAAATTTTAAGATTAAAAATTTTGAATATGAATGTTGTTACCATTTACAAATATAAGTAATAATTATAATTAGTTTAAATAAATTACAAAATTAAGTCCAATTACTATTAAGAAAGATAAATGAAAAAGGAAAAAAAAAATTAAACCAAGAATAAACAATGACGAAAATGAATTATTGAGTCAGAACAGGTAGTAACAGTGCAAGTTAGCACTTCATCGCATCAACCAAATACTTGAGATCCGAAGGGCCCCATGGCTGACCTTTACAAGAGCACAACTATACTTTAAGTAGCACGTAGCCCACTTCTTGACAAGTATATTACAAATTAGAGGAGTCATGAAGGTGCCAAGTCCATTCGGTACTCACTGACATCCCCTCCCATGTCAGCCAATGTCAACAGCAAATCTGTCAGATAAAGATAGTGTTGGAAAATAAATATATTTTATAAAATTCATATTTCATATTAAAAATAAATCCCTTATTATACTTATCTATAAAATAATATTTATTTTATAATTTACAAAAAAACTTTGGACACTAAGAAATTTTTAACACAATTTTGAAAGGAGGAGTCTCAGGGGATTGTAATAGATGCTTTGTATGCCTATTTCTTGTTCAGTGGGTATTAGACTCCAATTATATTGAGCTTCCTGTTCAGAGAAGTAATATCTTGGAATCAAATTCCCCTATTGCATTATGTTGACTAAATAACAAGTAAAAGAGTTCCATGGAAGTTGAGGATGAAATTCAGCAACATATCATTTCCAAAACAATGCTAACAACTTGAGATTTCAAGCATATTAGCATAAAAGTCAATTGTATAATGAATTGATTAGCGAAACAAAGAATAACTAGACAAACTAATCTCATTGCTTGGTTATAATTTCTTGTTTTGATCTCGGACATACTGAATGACCAGGTCCTCTGTTCAATGCTGATCTAGAAACTGCTACTAGTCTGCCCATTCTCTTATACATGGCAACTCTAGTATGTAGTGTTTCTAAATTGTTGGAAGGTCAAATGTTGCATGCTACATGTCATTGATGTTTTGGCCTGTGTATTTCTTGTCGCAAGGATGGTTACGGTAGTTTAGGAGGAACTTATGAATGAACTCCTATGCAGTTTGATTATCAGTGATAAACTCTGTACTTATAAAAAATAAAAAAAGCAACTCATTGGTAATAAAGTAGCATATAAAAGTTTAATTATCAACCTAAAAAAAGTTAAAACTATTATTATTTAACTCATTGATGAAATGAGGAAACAAACCAACATCCTGCACAGCTTTCATCATTCCCAATGTTCAGGTCACATACAATGAAAAGGGGAAAAAAAATTCAAGGTTGTGTTCAGAAACAAGGAAAACTCTCCCAAGACGGCAACATTGGTTGCTCTATTTCACCCCATCCAAAATGCTGAAAAAAAGTTGGTCACTTTATGTCAACATGCTCTTGTGCCTCTAGAGAGCCCTGCTGCTGAATTCTGGCATCCGGCCGGAGAAAGTTAGCAGGATCAGTCTTTGCAGCATAACCAAACTTGGATGTACTATACTTGCGGTGCACACCTGTGAGCTTTCCCCTTGCAGCATTCTGATGAAAGGTAACCATAAGCCTTGAGCATTCCCTGAACAATAATCCCAGGAGAACTCAGTAATTAGTATTAATCCCGGTTCTCAAAAGCTTTTCACAGTACAAAATTTCAAATGAGATATGGGCAAAAATACGCTACAGAAGCTGCTCTTCTGAATAGTTGGTATGCCACTCAATAGTATTGCTCCATCGCTTAGACTGACTAAGAGTGCACTGAGCAGTATAAATTGCAGAGGCAGCCAACAAAGAAGGACAATATTTGAGCATTTCGTACTCAACTAGGCAAAGCTCAATCATAAAGAATGACAAAAGCTCAAGCTGCCACAGAAGTAGGAATCTTATCAACATCATTGCAAAAAAATCAGAATTGTAGTATATAGTTCGGTAGTTTATTAGAAAAGTTTAAAACCTTTTTGTCAGATTGTGCAGCTTTGAGATACCTCCTCATAAACACATACGGTGTGGGGACAGATAGATTAAACTGTAGTGTGTTAACCATTAATTTTTCCTGCAGACATCAATGATGAATAAAAAGACTAAATTCCCAATCCTACATGTTGAAACCACAAGATAGGAATCTTGAATTTCTCTGATTCCAATATACCATGTCAAGTACTTCTTGTCTGCTGTAGGCCTTGTCAGAAATCAAAATGAGATCCTCCACTACAGGAACTGATACTTCTTCATATTTGCATGCAAGGAGCATGGCTGTCACCCCGACTAACTGGAGTTTCTTTCTCACTATTTGTTGGACTGCTAAAAATCTGTCGATGAGGTTCACTGTAAGATACAAGGTCTCATCCATCAATTCAAACTTATAGTGTACCTGCTAGTCCCATTAAATTTGTTAGAGATCAATAATTACAGATAAAATCAAGCCATTAATCTTCTCAGCATCATTAAGACAGTAAAAAACAACAATGGTGACAAAGCTTTAATCCCAAATTTAATTGGAGTCACCTATATAAATATTTTCTTACCATGAACTAAGATAGGAGTGAGATCTAATTGAATTATTAAGCCAGTGAAACTAAATTTGCATACCTCAATCAACCAGTCAATAAGAATGCCTCTCATCCTCTCATTAATGTCAGATTGCTGTGCCATATAGTTCAGTGGAACACAATAAGATCTCTGCAAGCAAAAAACTAGGTGAATAAACAGAAAATGTGTGTTCATGACATCTTTCAAAACCAAAACATCCACCATAAGTCAATGGAGTTAAGTGTTTAAGAAATGTTTAGCTATATGCCTTTAGATTATAACCTGACATTTTTTAAGTCCGTGCCTAACCTCACCAAGATTCTGAAGAAACAAAGTTATTTCTGGCAGCTAATAAAGGTCCAAGTACAAAGAAAATGGCTTGACACAACAACTACAATTGCATGACATGATGGTTGGGAAAATAAAAACGGAATAACATACAGAAATCTTTGGTTCAGAAATGAGACAGAAACACCTAGATCAGTTCTTACCTCTGCTTTCTTGTAGAAAGCATATAACTCATCGACATATTCAACCACAGCAAGTGGGTCCTTCTTGTCATAGCTGCCTATGTCCACCAATGGCTCTTCATCTAGATCTTCCATTTCAATCTCCCCCTGCACAAACCAAACCATTAAAGTGTTGATAGATGGTCCAATAGCATATAGGTATACCCAAAAAACAAAAAAAAAAAAAAAACAAGAAGAAAGGTTTTGAGCCTGTTTGAATACCATCCGGTCAATCTCCTCCAGCATTGATTCCGTCTGTTGCACAAGCATAGGCACAGAAAAATCACCAGAGTCCCTCACATGTATTATGGTGCAATCTTCAGACTCACTTGAAACTGACTGCTGCAGTTTCTTTGTTTCCTGCTAAAGTATAAGCAACCACATTTCAGTCTCATCAGTCTCTATGTTTTCATGCAATGTGTTGTCTTTAGCTTGCAGGATAGTTACCTCAGGTTTGAGTGGCTGTTTATTAGCTAGCTGTGCAGCAAACTTCCTAAACAACCAGAAAAGAGTATCTAATGGCTCAATCACATAGAGAGAAAGAGAAAGGAAGAGAGAGATATTCATACCTTGTGATTGGTCGAGGCACTGGAATGGGTGGTCTCTTGCCACAGAGTGCTTCTCTTCTACCTCAACAAATAAACAACCAAATAAATAAAATCAGCAACCGAAGACAACAGGCTAATAGGCCATCCAAATTTCTTTTTGTTTGATGGAAAAGATTCAAGGGAATAAAGACTTAAGGACCCCAGAAAATCAGGAGAGAAAGAAGAAACATCCAGACTGCCAATGCTAGTTTTTATTCATCGGTCTTACAGCTTGACGAAATTCTATTTTCTCACAATATTTTTCCCCCATTTTCCTAGTGTATCTCGGCTTGGTACAAGAACATGAATGTTAAAACCAGATAAGCTTTTTAAGGGTACAAAAGTGTGCACACAAGAGTGAGATTAAACTTACTCAGATAAGCCTCTCTTGTTGACGGCACAGGGATACGGTGGAGCTCCGATTATGTTCCGATTGATGTTGCTCAAAGCCCTGCGGTTGTTTCCGCTTGTCCCCGGAAACTTGGGCCCTCCAACACCTAAAAGCCCTTCTAATTGATTAAAAAGAAGAACAATTGGAGGAAAAAAATTGCTCCTTAACCTTAGGGCTTAATGCTCAACCTTCAAATTTAGAACCAGATGCATCGTTAAATGAATATAAAACTGAGTTCGATTACCTTGAATATTAGCAGATAAGATCGCCCCAGGTTTGTTCTCGTCCGATCCAGCCATTTCTGTCATATCCACAAAGGAACGCCTAGAAAGATTCAGTCAAAAACATCATAACCCCAGATTATATATCAACCTCGCATCCATTCAGAAACACGAAAGAACAATCGAGAACCAAGAGAAAAGATAGAAACTGTAAAAAAAACAAAAAAAAAATCACAAAAATGACAAATTAACCTTCAAATGCAAGAATTCTCCTGACTTTCTTTTTCTATTTAGAACGAGGAAGTTGAAATTCCGGGCGATATCCAAATGAACTCCATCGGACCTAAGAAGTGGAGCTGGATCCTCTCTATCTCTCTTCCTCGCTCGCTGGCTCGTTGGTTGATTGTGCTCTCTGGTTTAGGGTTTCAAGTTTAAAGAAAGAACACAAAAAGAAAAAAAAAAATTAAAGACGAGAAAGAGAAGAAGGCGAAGCCCAAAAAGGCCGAAGACGGAACTGCACGTGTCATCCCTCAATTTTTAAACCTAACGGCTACTAAATCCGCCCCAGATTATTAAAAAGCCGGGTTGCTCCATTCCCCAAGCACGCCGCCTTCTAGAGTGTCAAAAAAAAGAAAGAAAGAAAAAATCGATTAAATTTTAATTAAATGAAATCGAATTAAAATTTTAATTAATTAAACTTAATTTTTTATAAATTTAATTTTTCTGAGATTATAATTTTTAATTTTAAAACATGTTCTTGGTTGTAATAGCAAAACGAGAGTTTTGTAGATATATATGCACGTGTGTATTTATTTCCTCTATTTTTTGTTCAATTTATTTGTATTTGTTAATTTTATTTTTATTTTTATTTTTTTCTTTCATTAGGCCAACAGAGATTTAATATATAAGGCTGTTTTGCCGAGCTGAAAAAAATATAAGACTATAATAAAAAAATATGCAATAATTAAGATTAAAATTGATAAAGTAATAATCCTTTTAATATTTTGATGTTTTTTTTGTTGTGTTAAGTCAAGTTTAAATAATAATTTTTTTTATAAAAAATTAAATAATAAATAATAAATTTTATAAGTGTAATAATTGTGTTTTCATTAAATACGATTTTTAACCCGACGGTGCCAAAAAGAGAAGTCACGTGAACTACAAACAATAAAGTGTGAGAGGGAAGATTGGAGGAATTAGTTAGGGTTTTGCGAGAGAGAGAGAGAGATGAGCAGGAGCTTGGGGATACCGGTGAAGCTATTGCACGAGGCCTCCGGGCACGTGGTGACGGTGGAGCTGAAGAGCGGAGAGCTCTACAGAGGCAGCATGGTCGAATGCGAGGATAACTGGAACTGCCAGCTCGAGAACATCACTTTCACTGCTAAGGTAGGTTTTCCTCTTCTTTCTTTCTTCCTTCCTTCTTCTCGTCGAGACCTTTTTTTTTTTTTTTTTTTTGGTTTTAAAAAAAAAAAAGATTTGTTATGCATCTGAGTTGCCTTTTCAAAACCCTAGAATCTAGCTACCGGCTGTATACTGAAATCGTAATTTTGAATTTTATTTTATTTTTATTTCGGTTAATTGAGTCTTGACACTTTCAGTTTTGGGTATGACTCTAGTTTTTATTTTCCTTTTCTATTGCTTGCTTCTCTCTCACATGGGATCTGCTGGACTCTCGTTGTTAATTTGGTGGCGGAGTTTCTTTAACAATTTTTATATGCCTCTATTCTATCTAGTACCGCGGGTTGGCGAGAAGATCACGACACGCCCTAAATTGAGGATTTTTATTTTTCTTCTAAATAAACTTTTGGGGATCATGGCCATATCGAATTTCTTGCTTGTAATTAAAAGAATGTGGATATCGAGCCTGTTCAAGCATTCCATATTTAGACTATATGGACCTAGATGGAGGTGAAGTTTTTTTCCTTTTTGTGTGAGAGCAGCATTTCCTATGGTTGTGATGGTACTTGTTTTGGTGCATCATAAATAACTATATGCCCGAGCTTTAAATTAGCGGCTGATCTGCTGGTCTTTTTGGCGATAATCTATTATCAAATTTCATGAGAGGATATTTTGGTGAAGGGAAATCTCATCTTCAACTAAGATTGGGCTCCCATAAATTCTTTGTCTACTGTTTTTATTTATGCAGTGGAAACATGCTCCTTTGCCCAGCAGCCATCTTGTCTGTTCCTCGTATCTTTTAAATTTCCCACTGGTTTCCATACGTTCATGTCCTCAGATTTCCCTGTTCTGTTGCAAACAGATATAGTAAATGCAACCTGTGACTTGAGCTTCAATATCCAATTAATTTTCTGTTGGCTTCTGTGAGTTGTAGCTTGAGAAATTGTTGATCTTTTTGTTATCTAGAGCCTTCACTCTATGTTTGTTTGTAACCTTGGTATGCTCCTCTTTAGGATGGGAAGGTTTCACAACTTGAACATGTTTTTATCCGAGGAAGCAAAGTCAGGTATACAATTACTTTTTTTTTTTTTTTCTTTCTCTTATTTTGGTTGCATTTTTTATTGTTTGAAACATGATTATTTCTGTTGATCAAAAAAAAAGAAAATACCTGAAATTTTTGTTGGATATTGTAGAATTGACTGTGTACTTAATGGATAATTAAAATCCCAACAGGTTTATGGTCATACCTGATATGCTGAAGAATGCTCCCATGTTTAAGCGCCTAGATGCTAGAATCAAGGTGTGCTTTTGTTCACAATTGGTTTAATTCATTTATATGTCCATTTCCTATATAGCTCTAAATTATCTTTCTTAACCTTGAAGGGTAAGAGTGCATCACTTGGAGTTGGCAGAGGCAGATCTGTTGCAATGCGGGCTAAAGTAAGTTTTTATTGAACATATCTTTTTTTGTGTGTTTAATAGGAATTTTTGGACTAGTCTGTGTGCCTGGCTTTGTCTGTTATCATGTGGGGTGCAAAACTTCATTAAGCTTGGTATATCAATGTAGATTAGGGATGCAGATTTTTGTAAGGGAACTGTATTAGGGAATGTTCCTCCTTTTTCCCCTCTTCCTGTTCTCTAATGCTAAGATTCAATGTTGCCTGACTCATTATCTTGTTTCATTGTGCAGGCCCAAGCTGCTGGCCGTGGAGCAGCACCTGGTAGAGGTGCAGTACCACCTGTCAGGAGGTAACCTGAGAAAATTGTTTGACCCAAAGGCATTCTTCCCAATTTATGCCGGCTGAGTTATTGAGGTCCCTGCTTTTTGATATCATGTTGTGCGTCCCAAGTGATTGGCTTCCATGTATTTGTTTGGAAATTAGGTAAATTTATTTATGGTACAAGGATCTCCATGTGCTTTTCAAGGATAGCTTTGCTGGCGTGGCTTCAGGCTCTTGCACGTCCAATATCCATACGTTTCTATGTGTAACTATTACTGGCTTGTCTTGAAATTTTAGGCATTCAAGTAGCTTTTGGCTCCAATTATGCAACATCATAGCAGTCAACATTAAACAATACGAGAATTTCGGTCTTGTGATGATGTCCAATAAATTAAACTAGGTAACCCCACATACTGAAAATTTCCATGCCTTACATATGCTTGCCTGGCCACGATTTGTCATAGCAGTCACTCCTCAAAAAAGGGTCTTCGATCTCGTGATCAACCTAACAACATAGCAACACCTCTCCCAAAAACACAAGGTCTAGAACCAGGGCCCCAGGTGGCGCTATAATGTCTAAAATAGACTGCTCAACTTCTTACCAAAACATGCGAGCTCATAACGATAACAAGTTTTATGTCCTGCGGGTCAACTCAGGTCAAACTCAAAATCCATAGAGGAACACACGCCAATCTACGACTTAAGTCAAATTAGCAACATGTGGAAACCACGGGAATCTGTCCAATGGTCACAAAATTTATCAAACTGTCACCAAGCCCAAGCCAAGGCTTAAAGTAGCAAGGCTCAAGCGGCCGTTTAAATTGAATATGAAAATAGTATTTGGTACGACATGAATTGTCGCCGGCCTTGAAACAATTACGTGAGTTGAAAAACAATGACTACAAATACAGCAAGGGGTAAACCTCATGGTCACTCTCAATGCTCCGCATCAAACCTGACTGACGCTCTCCAAATTGTGAACTAAAACTCAACCCGCAAAATAGTAGTCCACATGTTGAGGCCACCTGATGTCTAGCCGACACACTAACTCGTATGTGTCTAAAAAGGCAGCTTAACTTGTTCGCGTTGTATCAATTCTTTTTTTTTTTTTTTTTAGTTAATCAAAGACAAGCTGGGGGAGTTATATAAGTTTTGGTTGATTGTCAAAATTTGTGAAAAAGGGTAATTATAAAATTATTCACGGTCTTTTGAAACTTGACCAAATTGAAGGACAGAGGGATAGAGGCAGAAGGGGGGGGAGAAGGTGAAGGGCCAGCCAGAGGAGAAGCCGTCATAGTTCTAGCTTGGCGTCAGAGGACCAAGGGGCAGTTTGGGTCTGTTATTGGGTAGATCAGACCTATCTTCCCTCTTTAAATCTTTTTTTTTTGGTTCTTTGAGAATGACTTTCTAGTATGCTTAAAAGGAAGAATCGCAGAACAATTTGGGAGGATTTGCATGATAGAATTTAGCGATTAAATGAGGAAATCGAGAGCTTAATTTGATAAATAGGCGGTGGTCGTGGGAGAGAGAATAAGGGGCACATGGGCTACACGAGTCAACTAGCAGATAGAGAAAATTAAAAGTTACATTGGTCAATTTGAAAATTACTAATCCAAATTGATCAAATCATATAAATTGTTGAACTTATAAAAATTAAATACATAAATCGAATGGGCGGGGACTCTTGTATACTCCCCTAAATACTAGAGGCGTTCAAAAAAAAAATTTTTTTTTTTGAAAACTTCGGTTAATTCATAGAACTAAATTAAATAAAATTAAACTGAATTTTAGGTTAATTGAATTAATTAATAAAAATTAAACTTTTAATTCAATTTAAATTGTTAATATTAAAAAAATTATAATTAGTCGAGTCAAATTAATATCTTATTTTATTTATATTTTGTTTATTTTTATTTTAATAACAAAAATTAATAATGTAATTATTAAATAACACATAAATATTAATAAAATATTATTATAGTATAAATAATCATAAATTTGTTAAAAAAATTGCATAAAATTTTTTTAAATATTTAAATTTCACTTTTAATTTTTTTCTGTTAGATTCAATTAATCAAAATTACACCCAAAAAATTTTTGATTGACCAAATTTTTGATTCGATTTTAATTTTTAATTTAAAATAATTAGATTTTTAGGTTCGATTTTAACCGAAGGGTGACGTGCAACGAAGAAATTATAGAACTATTGGAACGCATATGTAACTAAAGAGAGCAGTGCCGTCACAAATAAGCTCGTCAGAGCAAGGGAACTAAATTCATAAATTCCAAAGATTGGGAGGGATCAGAGACGGAGGACCGTCGGCCAGCCGAAGTACCAAAGCTCCTACACTACGCGTGAATTTCTCAATCCACAAGCTCTCCAAAGACGGCCCCTTCTCCTCTCCAAAAGCTTCCGAGAGGCAGGTCAGATTCTCGGCTTTTATTGTTGGAGGGTTTTAATTCAAATGGGTTTTGATCTTAATCTGGTTGTTTTGAGCGGTTGGACTTTGAGAAATGAACAGGAGCGCCAATAGAGAGAGAGAGAGAGAGAGAGAGAGGGAGAAAATTCTAGATTTTTCTTATTAAAATATATTTTCTCAAAATACTGTGTCTTGTTTCCTCTTACATTTGGGAGATTCCTCCATTCCTTGGCCTCCATTCCTTGGCCAATTTGTGACGATTCGACTTTCCTCACATTTTTCAAGTAATTTTATTTTTACTTTATGCAGATCCTTAATTCGAGTAGTTACGTGAAAAGGATTTTTAGGTTTCCAAGACGCTGCCAAGGAAGTAGTTATAGAGATGGAGAAAAACAAGTACAGTGTAATAATCCCGACTTACAACGAGCGTCTCAATATTGCCCTCATCGTCTACCTCACCTTTAAGCATCTCCGGTGAGATCCCAACCTGCTCCTTTTTCCTTTTCCTTTTAAGAGCTTGAGATTATGTTTATACATTACTATATGACTTTGCTGGTTTCTTTGTTGTTGTGTCGTTTATCATTTTTTTAATGAATCGTGAGTCTTCTGCCGGTTACTAAAATTATAAATCTAGTAAAGAGTAATGCCGACTGGAACCTGCTTATGATTGGTTTTAGCTACCGTTAAATTTTGTTGGGAATTAGGAATTTTGTAGTCTACCAAGTGTGCAATCAGACATATGACAAACACGCATCAAATGGTGGCCTTATGTCTTCAGTTATCTTCACAGAGCAAACTGCAACATGCCATACACGTTTGACTTAGTTTTAGGAATCAGTTCGTGTTTGTGTATAATCACACGGTAGAGAAAATTGAGATATTCTTTTTTTATGATGGATGATAACACCTGGGATGCGTGCAAGTGGAACTTGCTTTTCTCTGTTTTTATGAAATAATGTTTCCTTCTTGGTCTAGAGATGTGGACTTTGAAATTATTGTTGTGGATGATGGGAGTCCTGACGGTACTCAGAATGTTGTCAAACAGTTGCAGCAAGTGTATGGGGAAGATTATATTGTGCGTATTGTTCTATGAATTTGAATTCTTGGTAGCTATGTTAAGAGCTTTGTTATGTCAGTTTTCTTATTATAACTGCCTCTCTCTCTCTCCCTCCCTCTCTCTCTCTCTTATGATGCAGTTGTTAAGACCTAGACCGAAGAAGCTTGGTTTAGGTAAGTAGCTGTGTTTTCGGTTCACTATTACAGAAAATAGTTCCGTGATTAACTTATATTCTTAGGAACGGCATACATTCATGGCTTGAAACATGCATCTGGAAATTTCGTCGTGATCATGGATGCTGATCTATCTCACCATGTAAGTATTGTTAATTTACTATTGACTCATATGTATGCCCCAGATTTGAATCCATGTCTGAGGATAGACATATTGAGATGGCCTGTATAATCATACCCGTGCCCATTTCTTGTTTTATGTGATGTTTTTAGAATGTTCTTCTTCCCCAAACAAATGAGCAAATAATCAAACAAAGCAAAACAAGTCTCATGTATACAATGGTTGGGATTTGAAATTTTGTATGGTATGGCTTGACAATTGATCTGATCCATGTGCTTCATATTTTGCAGCCAAAGTACCTGCCAAGCTTTATTAAGTAAGAAATTGAGACAATTGGAACTCCCCCTCTGCTTTTGTTCTAGTTGATTACACCTAATATGCTTGATTCCCTGAAGTTCTTTTGACATTGTTTTTCCTTGCATGTTATTCAGGAAACAGCAAGAGACTGGTGCAAGTATAGTTACTGGCACCCGGTATGTTAAAGGTGGTGGTGTCCATGGGTGGAATTTAATGCGTAAGCTAACAAGTAGGGGGGCCAATGTTCTTGCGCAAACACTCTTATGGCCTGGTGTATCGGATTTGACAGGATCTTTCCGGTATCTAATTTGCCGTGGTACTTGTTAAATATTTCGTATTCAATGGACGTAGAACTGATATTTAGTTCTTCTTGTAGGCTTTACAAGAAATCAGTCTTGGAAGATATTATTACTTCAATTGTTAGTAAAGGCTATGTCTTTCAAATGGAAATGATTGTTCGGGCATCAAGAAAAGGATACCACATTGAGGAGGTAATGTTGTATATTGTGTTCTTGCTCATTGTTGCTAGTTGCTAGACTTTCTTCCTGATTCACAAGACTGGGTTTTTGTACCTGAGTAGTTCATAATCATGATGTGATCTTCATCTCTTGATTTAGGATGATTTTCCCTTTTTTCCTTACCTCTCTCTCTTTCTCACACACGTGCACACACATGCGCGCATGCGCACATTCAAGTACTCCTATTCACATCCTTATATTAAGTGGGAGATTCGGTGAGATGTGCCAAGTCCTTAAATGGAATTGCATGGGACTTATTTAGTCACATTCAACAGGAGATGTTTTGGGAGTCTAATACATTTCTTGTTTCCCCCTTCAATTCTAATTTCTTGTGTACACCTGCAATTTTCTTTTGCTGCTAGTTTGTGTCCTTGGTACTGTGTCCATAAATTGAATTGAGTAGGAGTTATTTAGTCACATTCAAGAGTGAGTTTCAATGAGATGTTTGGGAGTCTTAACACCTTTCCTGTGCACGTTTGCAATTTTCTGTTTCTAGTGATTTGAGTCCTGAATTTTATATTCTGTGGTCCCGTTTTATGTTACAAAATCTTTAAAATTCCACGTTCATTGTAGGCCACCTGGAACAATTGTTGATCTGGCATTTCTTAAACTTGGCACAGGTTCCAATCACTTTTGTGGACAGAGTATTTGGAAATTCCAAGCTTGGAGGATCTGAAATTTTTGAATATCTGAAAGGCCTTGCGTATCTGCTGGTTACGACCTAAAATGCTGTTACATCAATAACGGGAACTGGTTTTTTTTCTATACTTATCTGAACTTACCAATTGAATCCGATGTTCCATGTTACTTACCTTATTAGCTAACAAAGGAAACAGATAAACATTTGTCAGTGTGCTTAAAGACATTATGCTCTTTAATTCAGAAAGGATAGTTCTCCCCAGCATCGAAGAAGGATTCATGATTAAAACGGGACCATACTTTGAACCAAGCTCTAGATTATCAAACTGGTTATTGATATAATTTTCGTTTGCGAGCCATCAATGTCCCTTTAATACGGAACTATAAATATATACTGTATTTCCATCGTGGTGTTGCGCGAAGTTGCAGAAAAATCAGTTGCCTGATCGATCGTCAGTGTCATGTTCTTGGATGTAAGCACGAAATACAACGTTGTCGAGTGAAGGAATAAAGAGAACTAACTAGTTATTCCTTGAAAATTATGTTCATGCGAGTGAGTTTTGCATTCTCCCAAGTCATAACAAAATCTTAACTGACATTCTGGAATGAAGAAGCGGCGTTAATTAGATTCAGGGTGAAAAATGCAGGCGTAAGCATATCAAGTGCGTTTGGGCAAACCCAAAAGAAAAGAAAGACCCAGTGCAAGACCAGCTGCCTTAGGGTTGGTCACCAGTTCTCTGACCAGATAGGAGCCAGGGGTGAGTTCCAGAGAAAACAATCTTCTCAAATATCAAAAGAAAGACAAGAGAAACCATAAAATAAATAAAACCTCAGATTTTCCTGACCCTACGAGCTACGGTCTTCTTGTCGCTCGCAACAAGCGCAGAACTGTCATAGCCAACAGGGACCAAAGGAGGCTTCTTGCTCAAGCTTCTGAGCATGTACCTGGGAGGATTCTCGACAGGGCAGGGTGCCGCAGACACCGATTTCCTGCGGCCCTCGAGCTTCTTGGAATCCCTTCTTTTGGAAGAATCCACCGTAACGCCCAGTTTGTAATTGTACGGAGTCCTTCCACCGTCGACCCTCCTTGTCTCTCCTTTCTTTCTCTTTAGCTTCTCGTTTCTTCTTGCGGAGTACTCCTCGTAAAACCTTCCCCTCTCAAACAGAGCACTCGAACTGCTACTGTCACCAAACAAAACGCCAGCAGCAGCAGCAGCAGCAGCAGTTGAATCTTGATTTCCAAATTCCTCCCGAACCATCTTCGCCAGAGCCCTTAACTCGCAGGATATCGTGCGGTATTCTGGCCGAAGATCCAGTTCTTCCTTGTCGTCCCAGCTGGTGGGGCTTGCTTTATGGGATTTTGTTAATGAACCTCATAAACGCAGAACAGATTGTTTACAAAGCCCCCAAAAATACCAGAAGAAGACCATTTGAAAAACCAAAAAACAAAAAACCCAAAAAAAAACTCACCTGGAGGAGTCCTTAAAGAGGTGGTCGATCTGGATCCGGGGACGAGGCGGGGCCTGAGGCGGATCGGCGATTTGGCCACCGGAGGCTTACGGTGTTCAGGTTTCATCTTGGACATAGACACTTGTATCTTCCTCGCGGTGACCCTGCTTTCTGCCCTTTTTTTTGTAATTTTTGTTTTTTTTTTCCCTTGTTTGTTTCAATGGTGCCGGTTTTGAATTGGGCTGGGAGCGCCTCAACGGTCAAATTTTTTAGATCCAACGGTCTTAAATTGTTTTTCTTTTTTTGGTTATGTTTTAGATTAGATTTCGTTCTCACGAATACTCCTGTCCTGTAAAGGTAACGGTTTAATTCTCCGTAATCCTGTCCCCTTAATTCCTTTCACACCAAATTATTTAATTTCCATTTTCTCGAAGAAAATTATTTACTTTCCATGATTATTTGGTTTGCTGTGTCAAGATGTGCTGTAAATGAAAGTTCATAAAGAAAAGGTGTAAATGGACGACAATCACTTAAGAATTTGGAAAAAGCAGCATTTTTTGTTAATTAGTTAGAATCGAATGTAATATTTTAGTGAGTTATAATCCATTGATAAAAATAATATACTAATTCATTAATAATATGAATAAACTTGATATTTATTCTTCTTCTTATTATTATTTCTTTTGATATCTATTATAATTTAATGTATAAAGAATAATAAATGATAAATCTATTTAATTGAATAATATTGATTATTTAAATAAATAAATAAATAAATAAAATCTAAATAAAGAATATGACTTTAAATAAAGAATATGACTTTAAGATGATCTCCTTTTGATTTCCATGTGATCGATTATTGATTTTTGTACTAATTATTGATTGTTGCCATTGAAAAACAAAATAAAATTGTAGGGATGGGCATATTCTACAAATTTTTAGCTCTCGATTCCTCGTGTGCATGCACTCGTGCAATGAAAGGTATGAGCAACTCCCGGCTCATCGCACCAAGTTTCTTATTATTAATATCAAAATGCCCCAGCTCTTGACTGAGATATCTAAGGCCTCTTCGACCAGCCCTTGAAACTTTTGGGTCAGCAGCAACGTAGGAAGTATTCTCAGCTAGCATATATGATCATTTTCAAAAGAATACCAAGCACACCCGACGGCCATGCATAGTCTCTGCTCCGCAAGCTGATTTTGACAATCGTGACTCAGTGGACACTACCTGCAACGCAGCATCGATTACAATCTCAAATCATCCAGTTTGTAGTGCGTTGGTATTACATTATTTCGAGTGGTAATTTGTTAATAATTTAATATATTTTATATATTAATTAAAATTTAATTTAATTTTTCTAAACTTTACGTTCAAATAAAACAAAATTTACGGCGTACATGATAGAATTTTTTTAAGTATATATTTTATATAGAATTTTGCTCAAATTCAAAGAAAAAAAAAAGGTAAATCTTTGAAACATGAACAAAATATTCTAATGATTTTTTTTAGTATTTAATAATAATAATAATAATAATAATAAATATCAATTTAATTAAAAAATATAATTGTATTCATTCATCACTTAGCAATAATTAACAATAAAAATTAACAATTAATAATATAAATAAATAAATAAAAATAAGTAATTGCAGCAACTAGGTTCGTGTAAATCAAATGGGAGTTAGAGGTATTGGAATTTGAACCCTTGTATTATAAAAAGTCATAGTTAAATTAATATTTAGAAAATAAGTAAAATTTGGGTGATGTTTCGGCGCTTAGGCAACGCGACGTTGCGGGTGCGGGGCCTGTAAATTGGACTTTTATTTATTAGTTTTGAGTTATATTAATTTAGGGTTTAGTGAGATTTTGTTTAGGGTTTTGTAAGATTCCGTTGCAAGTACATCTGGATTCCTGACGAGACGACTTTCTCAGAGGTGAAGGGTAGCGGTGGCGCTGGCAAGACGATAAGCCAGCCATGGGAGGATCTCGAGCCCAAGTCAACAAACCTCACAAGTCCCGCTTCTCTTCCAAGTCATCTCGTAACCTTCCCAAGACATCTCTCAAAGGTGTCTCTCTGTCTCAATCCCTTTTCTTTTCAATCGCCAATGGCTCATCTCCCCCTCTCTAATTTCTATATATATTCTAATTTGGAAATATTTTCGAGAAAATAAAACCTCCTCGTTTCTTGATGAACCAGATAAACATAGAATTGCGAACTCAGAGCGCAATGTAGCCAAAGGAGCTCGGGCCGCTCGAAATCAACGTAACAAAATGGTATGCTTGCTCTCTCTCTCTCCCTTCCTGTCTTTCCTGTTTTTATCTTTTCTGCAGCCGTATTTACAGAAACTGTACCGCTATCTAATGGCGAAAATCATTCCTAAATTTATAGTTGCGGGAGCAGAAACGGGCTGCCGTCTTGAAAAAGAAAAGGGCTTTAATTTCATGCACGAGCCCTCCCCGTGTGATGGTGAGTACCTTCTGATGATTTGTTCGTCAAAGCAGCTGCATATGATCTTATCACATTTCTTTTCGTTTTGATTAAAAAAGTTTCATTAGCATACTTTTTGGTGATTTCAGGTTCTTTTTGGGCTTTCTGCCTCGGTGGATGTGCATTCACTCGCTGACGACCTTTTGGAATTGTTATCTCCTGATGGTAATGGGGCTGCGCCTCCAACAGTCGCTTCCTTAGATTACAAACTGAGAATGACGGTATCTTCCGACATCACATGTCCTTGTTATGAGCTCTTACAAATCTTTTTGCAATAAAAGACGGCATCTCTCTCTAATAAGAAAGAAAAGAAAAGAAAAGAAAAGAAAAAAGAAAGTGGAAAGAAAAAAGCGAGGAGAAAATAAAAGGAAGTCACTGCATTTTGTATGGGCTGTAATTCGTGGTAGCCCAAATGTGCTCTCAATTGGTCAATCAGTGTATATTTCAGAGAGACTCAGTGTTCTTACCTTGACATGTACTATATGCATGCTTGAGATTAATAGCTTGTCCAAAACCACAACTGTGAAATCGGGCTTTGATGGTTTCCAGTCATCCTGTTATGAAGTTATTAGCCATTCATGTTTCTATACTTTGAATGGTGGTTTTTGCATTTGACTATCTCATCCTACAGGATTGTGCACATGTTATTGTCATTTTTATAATTATTTGACAAAATCTAAATTATACCATCTGCTTTAGGTATTGAAAGCACCACATGGGGATTTGTCTTCTTGTATAGAAATTGCCAAGGTATGAGCATTGGTGTTTTGAATGTTTGGTGGTTAACTGTTTAATCCACTACTGCATTGCCTTTTAATTGTTTGTACATTGTCTGAATTGTAGGTTGCTGATCTGATTGCTTTTGTGGCATCAGCTGACTCTTCATTCGATGAAGGTGCTTCTGACTGTATTGATTCCTTTGGAAGCCAATGCCTTTCTGTATTTAGGTCACTTGGTTTTCCAAGCACTGTTGTTTTCATTCGTGTAAGTATTTGGTTGATGTAATTTGCATGGGATACTTGTTACACTTTCATAGTGAACAACGAGGGAGGTGTTTTGAGTTCCTTTTCCTATAGGATCTACCTACTGAGCTGAAGAGGAAAAATGACTCAAAGAAGATATGTACTTCCATCCTTGCCAGGGAATTTCCTGAAGATTGCAAGTTTTATCCAGCTGATACAAAAGATGAGTTGCATAAGGTATTGGGCAATGTGCTATGTAATTTGAATGGTATTAGGCATCCTGGGTTCGATAATTTCAGGCAATAAAGGTCTGACATGGTATTCTTTTTGTTGCAGTTCTTGTGGTTGTTAAAAGAGCAAAGGTTGACAGTGCCTCACTGGAGAAACCACCGTCCTTATCTTATGTCTCAAAAGGTGTTTATTTTGTTTTCAAGTAATTACATGTCTGAATTCACTGGAGGTATCTCTAGTAAAAAACCATTTGACTTAGCAAAGCTTTAAGCCTGAACCATATTGATGTTAGTTATGTCCATTTTAGGGCATTTCAAAGACAGCATGTGCTTGAGTACCTGGGACATGGCACTCAATTCTCTTTGTATTCCTCCTGTTTCCTTTTCATCCCTTATAAGTAACAACATGTGCACAGAGTTCCTATCTTGTGATGCAATTATATGAATATTTGCAGATTTGTTTGAAAAATTAAAATTATATTTGTCACAGGTTGATATGTTGGTGGATGATCAGAGTTCAGGAATGTGTACTCTCCTTCTCACTGGTTATCTACGTGTGCATAGCCTCTCAGTTAATCAGCTGGTAATCAATTGGGCTTTTAAATTACTTTTAGGTGACTTGGTGGGCCTTGTTTTTTTTTTTAAACCCAATGGTGTGATATTCGGAAATTTATCTGATTTTTATGAAATATCAGGTCCACATAGCTGGTGCTGGGGATTACCAGCTGAAGAAAATTGAAATTCTTAATGATCCATGTCCCCTGAATTCAAAGAAAAATGCTGATGCAATGGAGTTGGATGATATGCTTGATGTACAGGTATCTGTTATTGAATTATGAGCAGAGTGTAAATAATTAAATTGTCTATTGTGTAATTTTGCATTCTCTGAGCTTGATACTTTAATCCTCTCACTGGCATTTGGAAGTCATAGGATGATGTTCCTCATTTGGAAGTCATAGGATGATGTTCTTCATTTGGAAGTCATAGGATGATGTTCCTCATTTAGAATTCATAGGATGATGTTCCTCATTTGGAAGTCATTGGATAATGTTCCTCATTTGATTGGACTGGGAATTTGCATGCAAACATATATATGGAGAAAGCTAAAAAATATTGCACATGCTTGTTTCAATTTTTTTCAAGTTTTGGACTCTATACTCAAGTCCAAACAGCATAGATTGTTTTTATGATAAGATGGTAGCCCTTTGGTTGTATTACCATTAACCAGTGTGGTGCTGATGCTGATGGGTCTCTTACCCCACTGTAAATTATCATGGCATATAAGATGCATTTGATGGCTCTGTTTCAAACTGCTTGTCCTGTCTAGGATATTATTACTTAACATCCATTCATTAGCTGTTTGGTCTATTCTATTGATGTCGTCGTTTTTTTTTTTTTTTTTTGGTCTGTAAAATCAGGTGATTCGTTCTGTGCATCCTGATCCTTTGACGCAAGAGCCCTTGGTTGTTGAAAATATTCCAGATCCTCTTGCAGGAGAGCAGGTGATAAGCTGAACAAGGATAAAAAAAATAAAAAAAAAACCTTGTTCTCTCTTTTTTGTTTGAAAAAAAAAATCAGAATTACTCTTAGTGCTGCAAACACTTAGTTTTATGGGCACTTTTGCATCTACTTAACACTATGTTTGAGAAAATAACAAGGGAAGAAAGCAAATGTCTGGAAAGGAAGGTTTAAGAAAGAAAAATGGGAATGAAAATCTTCTCTTTTGTGTTGGGAATGTTAAAAGTTTGAGAGAAAGGAAAATGGGATGAATAAAATAAAATTACAATAATGTCCATCAATATACTCAAAGAAAATGTAGGGATAAATTTTGAAATTTTCTCTTTTATTTCTTATTTTCAATTTTTCCATCACCTCCCAAACAAGGGAAAATAGCAAATCATGGGCATTTCACTCTCCTTCCACTTTTTCTATTTCCCAGACATAGTGTTAGGTGCTTCTGATAGCTTGTATCTTTAAAAATTGTCATCTTTCAGTTGATTGTGCAAATAACATGAGTTGATTCCCAACTTGGATCCCATTTCTTCTGTTCTCTTGGCACCAGGAATTCAGATAATGTAGCAAATTTGGTTTTCCATAAACCAATCTTCAAGGAACTTCTATTTACCAGTTGCAGTAATCTTTATGATTCTGCTTGCCTTTTCATGTTGCCTAACCTGCATTTTTTTCACTTTGAAGAAAGTTTTTGTTTTTGAATAAAAGAGAGCAGAACAGATATGGTAGAAGTGATGATTTTAGGCAGAAGAATAACAATTTGTTTCTTGCTCCAATTTCGATCAGTTTACTGGGTTCATAAACAATGCTACAATCCTACCCAAGTTAACTGGTTTTATGCCAACCCTAACAAGTGCAGTGTGAAAGCAGGGTAACAAGTACTTGAGGAAAGACTAAGTCAATTACTCCTTGTGACTTATCTTTGCTTCTTTAAAATTCTTCTCTTAGTTATGATGACTGTCTGAGTAGGCTGCAGTTGGGAGAGCCATTTGAAATTAGATCAATGCGTGCATCGTTAATGCTTTTAGTCTCATGAGGTAATTATTGATTTGAACTAATATAGATTATGCTGTTCTTCTGTGTCAGACATGGCCAACTGAGGCAGAAATGGCTGAAGCTGATAAAACTCAGAAAGAAAAACAGCCTAAAGAGAGAAAACTTCCTCGAGGTACTTCAGCATACCAGGTGTGTACAATGCTTTTTCAAGTTCGAATAAATTCTGTTTTTCCTGTGTCTGGTTCTTAATGTGGTGTCTTCTATTATATGCTGTCCTTGTGGGCACCTTAATTGTCATTTGATCACATTCAATTTGCCAACTGCTATTCTTTCAGGCTGTTTGGATTTCGGACAATGCAGACGATGAGGGTTCAGCCAGTGACAGTGAAACAGGTGATGGTATGGTATTGGATGAGACAGAAGGCGTTCCTGGCCAAGAGGGTGCGAACAGCTCTGATTTTGATGATGATCAGGCTTCTCTAAGTTTTAAGGATGTTGATGAGGAAACCGAAAATGATTCAGTGATGATGGTGAATCTCCAATAGTGACTAATTATTTGAGTAACCTGTCTATGGTGCTTAGAGTATGACTCACTTTCCCTTCTCATGCAGGGAGGTGAAAGTTTGACAAGGGAACAAATAGAGGATGACATTAAAAAGATAAAAGAAGCACATGCAGAGGATGAGGGTATCTCTCTTTGATAAGACTCAAAATTAGTGTTTCTTTCTTGAAAATATCTGGGCTTTGCTCCCCTCCCCCCCCCCAAATGGCCCAAAAAATAAAGTGTAAGACCAGAGTTGTGTTTTTTGGGGTTCTAGCTCTTTTTCCTTGGTCCGATGTAGTGATAAGATGTTGGACAGTTGAATCCTAAACCTTTGTGCCAATGATCAGTTTTTGTTGAAAACCTAGGGGTGTAAGAAATTTTGAATTGTTATTCCATCTCAAAAAGATTCTTTTTGTTATTAACTTATAGTTTGCTGTGTGTTTCAGAATTTCCTGATGAAGTTGATACTCCATTGGATGTTCCTGCTAGAAAGCGTTTTGCTAAGTACAGAGGCCTCAAGTCATTCAGGACCTCTTTGTGGGACCCCAAAGTAATATAACTGCGAAATTTTACTTGTGTGGCATTTTGTCTGTGATTATCAACGATATTATGCAAGACTGTTTCTGTGCTTCAGGAGTCTCTACCTCCAGACTATGCCAGAATATTTGCATTTGATAATTTTGCGAAAATGCAAAAATATGTTCAAAGGGCCTTGAAAATGGAGCAAGAGGACAGGGATGACTATATATCAGCAGGCCAGTATGCAAGGCTTCATGTCAAGGAAGTACCTACACTTGTTGCCTGTAGGTTATGTGCACTAGCAACGACAATCCCAGTAATTGCATCTGGTCTCTTGCAGCATGAGTCGAAGATGTCTGTTCTTCATTTTAGGTAGTGAGGATTTTGCTCATAACTGATATTTGCATTATTTGGTTTCCTAGGATTTTTTTTTGCACCCTGCCCCCGCCCCACGCCAGGGGGGGTGTTGGGGGGTGCTGTTGAGTGTATTAATTGATTAATCATTGCTTGAGTTTTTCATGGCTTGTAGCATAAAGAAGCATGAGATGTATGATTCTCCGATTAAAGCGAAAGAAGAACTAGTATTTCATGTTGGTTTTCGACAGTTTGTTGCCAGGTAGTAATATCTTGCCACAACTAACGCAATTGTCGTCCTTACACTGATTTTTTTATTGAACTTGCATCAATAATTGAGTTCACTGATCTTTGCTTTGCAGGCCGATATTCTCTACTGACAATATTAACTCAGACAAGCACAAGATGGAGAGGTTCCTACATGCAGGACGTTTCTCCATAGCATCAATTTATGCTCCAATTTGCTTTCCACCTCTTCCTTTAATCGTTCTCAAGAGTGTGGAAGGTGCTGCAACTGCAGTTGCTGCTGTTGGTGCATTGAGAAGTGTTGACCCAGACAGGATTATACTGAAGAAGATTATATTGACTGGGTACAGGAAATCCTTAACCTTTACTTGGAAATTTTAATTATTCCATGAATGAATAATCGATGAGTTTAATTTTTCACCATAAAAGAATTTAAAAGGTTAAATGACAAACCATGTCCATGATGAAAATAACCAAAATATTAGGGTATGGTCCAGGATGAATGCACACTGACTTTGCAATGCATGTGATTAGTAAATTTTCTTGTTCAATCAGTTGTCATGATAAATAAATTGAAGCATAAATAAAAGGTAACAAAATTAATATTGGCATGATTTTATATTTAATATTGAATATTTAACAAAAAAATAATGGCATAATTACATGGAAATATTCAATTCACTATTAATATATATTAAGGTTTTATTGATACTGAAAAGTAATATTTTTGTTTTTTATAACCTAGTAATTTCGATAAAGTCAAAATTCGAATAGGAAAATTATATTCCAACTATAGTAATCTTTTTACTAGTAATTGAACTACAAAACCTAGCCTAGGTAATGTTTTGTTTTTCTTACTAGGACTGATTTACTAATAGGAAATATCACTATTCTTGATGAAAAGATAAAAAATCTATCACAGGCAGTTCAGAAGGCTTTACTTTACTATAGATATAGACTAGAGAGCAGGAATGGCTTCTTTTTCTTTAGTTCGCATTGTTAATAAGCTTATTAATGCATTCTGCATGCTTTTAGGAAGGTATTACTGTCTGCCTAAATTTTACGATTTGAAATTGGATGATCTTGTATGTTATATCCCTTTTAACTTCCTGCATTTTCCTAAGCAGTTATCCACAACGTGTGTCAAAATTGAAAGCCTCTGTAAGATACATGTTTCATAACCCAGAAGATGTAAGATGGTTCAAGGTATGAGTCTTCATCGCCAATGATGCATTGTTTGTCTTTATTTAAAACACCATCATTGTTTTTCTTTATTTAAAATGCCATCATAGCTATATAATTGAATGATGCCTGTTGAATGTATAAAATTATTGAGATTCATAACATGATCAATGATTGCAGCCTGTGGAAGTGTGGACAAAGTGTGGTCGCCGTGGTCGCGTTAAGGAACCTATTGGTACACATGGTATGGGATTTTCTACTTAGACACCTTAGGAATTTAGTTTATTCGGATAAACTGATGATGTCATTTTAGTATCTGCCATATCATCCAGTTTTGCCCTGTTTTTGTATTCTCTCTATTTATGTGGCATTAATTCTTCTTAATACCAACAGAGTGTAATGGTCCATGGAATGTGTGACTCCATGTGAGAGCAACACTTTATTGTGTTATTCTCTTCATGAACTATGTGAATGGTGACACCTGACTTGGTTATGGCAATTGCTAACTAGAAATGGACCTTCATCTCTATATCAAGCCTCACGAGGCTATATGGCAGTGGCAATGGCTAACTAGAAACTGACATTTCTGTATCAAGCTTCTTGGATTTTTTTTAGGTCTCAGGAAAACACTTTTACAAAGTGTTAATCTCCTTTTGAATGCTATGAGGTTTCCGCTATTCTAACAAGGACTGACCTCCATTTTTGTAGCAAGTCCTCTCAGATGTAGCTGTCATTATTGTTTGTACCTTTTGTCTGCAGTCTTGATATCCATCATAAGAATATACAGACAAATAAAAAAAATTTACTTTATTTGTTAGTTGATTGTACAAATTTTTTTTTTTAAAAGTAAAATAAATTGAAAAAAGGATTTTTTTTCTTTTTCCTATTTCTCCATTATTGCATTGACAAAGCAACCGAATTTGTCTTGCAGGGGCAATGAAGTGCATTTTTAATGGGGTTCTTCAGCAGCATGACACTGTATGCATGAGCTTATTCAAACGCTCATATCCCAAGTGGCCAGAACATCGCTTTCCCCTTCTTGATGTTTGATCCAATGGTGGTTGGCGCTTCATCATGTTTTCGTGATGCAAACACACATGCAACCCAGCCTCTGAGTTTTCGGGAATGAAGCTCTGGTTCAGATTTTCTATTCGAATTCCATGTTTATTAGGTACCGTCACAAAATCTTCTTGTCCCTGACGCTGACCCTTTCCTGTAACAAAAACAAGGTGAATCTTGGCTTCAGTTCGATCTCAAAACATTTTACATGGGATAGAACGCTAGAAAGTGGGGTGCAAAGTGACTGCTTTTAGTATACCGATCCATAATTGCCCCCCTAGGTGAAAGCATTAGGACTAATTTCTCTTCTATGTCTTGGAACGTGTTATTGTCGGAGCAGAGGTTCTTGAGATCAAATAGAAAAACTGTTTCTTTCGCTTGAAGCCAACGGTTTTCAAAAACCAAGAAACTGGTTTTGATACTCCCAACAATTTGTTGCTCTGGAAATAAACCATTTTTGTCGAGTACAAATGAATTGCATATAGATTTGGAGTTGGGACTTGGAATTAACAACGCGTCAACATTATATTGAATTTCATGGTTACCCCTCGCCCACGAGCTATGGATATGGCCCATGTGACTAGACGAGCACATAGCCATTAGCATGATGTACACAATTCATTTTTGTGCATGTTTAGGGAGAAAGAAAAAAAGACAAGGAAAAAAGACTAGGACTATTCTGCCGTCCATTAGAATCACACACGACAATAATTAAAATTTATTCGGCAGTCAGGAGAAACTTCCCATATATTTGTTGACGAAGCCGATCAAGCGAGGCACCGTGTCCAAGTCGGGGGCGGGGCCAGGGGCTGAGTTGAGTGACCAATCCCATCGACGACAACTAAGTGGGCAAGCCGATTTTCAGGGGACTTGGATTCAGGGAAGCATGTGCAAGGAGTTCCTCGTCGCGGACAAGTATGTCCATTACTTCTTCGTCTAAACACACCCAGGCTTCCATCCCTCTGCCAATTCTGGTATCCACAAGAACAATTATATTGTACACCAGAGTTTCAGATGCATCGGGACCTGAATAAGTTGCCCAGATAGGCTTTCCCCAGCCAAAGTCTATGTCATAAAGGCCGAAGTTACACCAGCTGGAAAACTCAAGATGGTTCCATCCATTTTGAAACTCTGGGCTAGCTAATTCGCGGCTCTTCTCTTTGATTATTGCGCTGAGTTTAAGCCAACCTTCATCACCTTGCAGGTTTTGCACAAAATCTCCGTCAATTCTGGAGATTGCTTCCCTTAGCTGGTGCACCAGGACAGACATATCTGTTTCCTCTGCTATGAATAATGTGGCCCAAGGGAAGTTCCCTATGGTCTGTTCTGGAAATGGAGGGACAGCTCTTCGGCGCATATTCACATTGTGGCCAATAACAGTAGGTCTGTCGACACCCAATCTGGCCTTGAAGGCAGACATAACACATCTGGAGAGAAGCGCTGAGGCTGCCTCAACTCGGGTAGGTTTTTCGTGAATGGCCTTCGCCTTCAGTCTAGCGATTGCCGATGCATCAAACACGAATCTACTAGTGGCAGGCCTACCTTTTCTGATGAAGGGGGTGTTGAAAGTCATCAAATCTGCATCTTTTGGGTATGCGTCATTTTGTATAAAGAAAGACGGAGCATCCAGTCTCGGGTGCACAATTTCTTCAGGGGACTTGCGGGCTGTTGCGGCCCAACACTTGAGAAATGTAACCAAAGCAGTTCCATCGACAATCTTGTGCGTAACATATGCGCCAACGACAATGCCACCACATGCAAAGATGGTTTCTTGGACCATGGCAACGTGAATTCCTTCAATCGATTCCCGCCAACTAGGCTCACTTGGAAGGAACCTGCCCATCAATGTCAGATCAGGCTGGGAGAGAAACTCAGACAGGGAGCAATTAGCTTGGGCCTTTACGTAGTACACGCCCTCATCGTTACAGTCAATGGACAGGCTGTCATTCATCTTTCCAGCAAGTGGGTAATAACGTGTTAAGGTTTCGGACAATGACTGTTTCAGCAATAGTGATCTTTCGGAGATGATCTCCTCGGCGTCGGCCGCAGATGCGTCTGGGGTCATGGGATAGAAAAGGATCCTAAAAGTATAGACAGGCATCATAAATTGATCCAACAAAGAAAGTTTGTAGTTTTTGAGATGACGGGGTGTCGGCGAAGAGGGTTTGACACATTCTGTGGAAATTCTCTTGATCTCCATTTTCATTTAGCTTTAGCTGCTTGTTTCTATTGGATGCCCTGCCCAAGTTTGAGGAGATCAATTGCTAGAAAAAGCGTAACCAAGATGCTATCTGCAGAAATTTGTCATCGTAAGCTGGAAAGCATAAAGACGAGCAGTTAAACACAACGATGTTTTATCAGTAACAAACGAAGTTTTTACGGAGCAAGTAGACGCGGATTATGGAAACAATTTCCATATGGTTGTGTGGGGTAGTGCTCCTCTGAAGTCCCCCCTTGTCGTTATCATGCACGTGAAGTTTGACTGTGGAAACCAACGTTGAGATCTAAAGATGGAAGCCATTCACGTGTGGTGGTGGAGAGCCCAGGACTTCATTAATTTCCAATGTAAGCGTTGCTTTAAACGTCACTTACCCATTAAAAGAAGGAAAATGCTACGCGGACGAGTTGGAGTGTGGCTGACGTTGCGGAGTGATCCCGTGTAAGTTGCGCGTATTTTTATCTTTAATAAAAATATGATGTGCAAACCATTAAAATAAAATGTGCAAGAAAAATGGAAAAAAATAAAAATCTATATATATATAGATGTTAGATACACATTGTTAAGATCTATTTACACAAATTATCTTTAACTGTAAATACATTACATACTTTTTAAAAAAAAAAAAAAAAAAGACATGCTTGTTGGGCCTCTTCTAATAACGATACTACCCTATTCCCGAGAAAAGATGAGTCTATACCGAAACTTCAAAGAAATATTTACCGGTCATTTTTACTGCTAAGTATAATTTAGTTTAAACTTAAAATTTTGGAAGTGAGCTCGTCCATGTAATAACGCCCCTTCTAATAACAATACTACCCTTTTCTAGAGAAAAAAGATGAGTTGTCCGGCTCAAAACTTAAAAAGATAAGTCCATGAGCCCTTTTTATCACTAGAAATAGTTTAGTGTTCATTAAACTTAAAAAATTTTAAAATGAATTTGAAATTCAAACTTTATACTTCATCCACTCAAAGTTTAGCATATCTGTGTGTCTGTGTATATATATATATATAATCTCTCGTACCTACTCCAACTAGGAAAAAAGAAAAAGAAAGACGAGACAAGATCCTGGGCAGAATCTTTCTTTTTGCTTTTTCCTAGTTGGAGTAGGTAGGAGAGTATATATATATATATATATATAGATACAGATGTATAGATATATATAGAGAATAAAATTGAGAAGCAGTTAGTACAAACAGCCATTCGCATGGAATGGAAGGAACTTCCTAAAATTACAGATTTATGTTCACCAACACCAATCATTCTATTTATCTTAATAAAAACAAAAAGGGTCCATTCATTTCATACCCCAATTCGCAAGCAAATCTTATTTCCTCCTGCCATGCTACGCGCGCGCGAAGGAAATCAATTTTTCTTTGGACAGGCCGCCATTCCTGACTGGTAAATTATCGTTGGTTTATTTCAAAAATCCAACCGTTCAAGGAAAAAAAAAGAAAACGAGGATAGCAGAAAAGTGCAAACAAGAGCCAACTGAGAGAGCCACAAGAAAAGGTAAAAGAAAGAACTTACCACAAACAGAACAGAAGCAGAAACCAACCGAGAGAGACTAATCCAAATTAGATTAAGGAATTTGATCAAGATGAGATGACGTACTTCTATGCTGTACCTCTATTTTGTGCGGCGATACTGATCCTACGGAAGCGGCTTGACGGAGAGAGCCCGCGCACAGCTCCCTTCTTTTTAGTTACGGCCGCGAGGGAGAGAGAGAGGGAGAGAGAGAGAGAGAGCAAGGCAATGGTGTCTCATCAGATAGACTGATGTAGTGCATTTAGTAAATCAAATATCAATACATATATATATAGAGAGAGAGAGAGAGAGGGAGAGAGAGAGAGAGAGAGAGTTAATTTAGATGCGACATAATAAGGACACGAGCATAACGCTGGGACGAATGAGGGAGAGACGCGTGCCGTGGAATACAGCTAAAGATGATTTGATTGTACGCCAAAGAACGTCGGCCTCCACGCGGACATTCCACATTGGGTGTACGATATAGACAGTCACTCCACTTGTCGTAATAAGATTCCTTTCTTTTGTTTTTTTTTTTTTTGCTTTCCATTTTGGAGGCGAGATGCGCCGCCTGGGCCTGCCGGTTGAGTGAATCGAACGTAACCATCCTTGCTTTTAAATAAACAAATATCTAAAAATCAATATCAGGTTTTGACTTTTCTTGTGCTTGAAATTCTTTCTTGTCTTTGTTACTCTTCTTTTTATTAGTAACCATCTTTTTTTTCTTTTATTAATTTTTCCACCCACCGGGCCGCTGATATTTTTCCCTCTGTTTGTTTTATGAGAAAAGCGTGTTAAAGAAAGCATGAAAAAAAAAAAAACAAAAGATAGAAAGTAATGAAAAAATAAATTTTTTTCTCATTTGAAAGAAAATTTAATGAGAAACTCAACAAACTTTCTTTTTCAAGCCACTGCTCATGATCACATGCAATCGGCGAGAAAAATGGCAGAAGGAAGGCTTTTTTTATTTTTTTAACTAAATTACCAGTATACCCCTTTCTTTTATACACTTAAAAAATACATCAACGAAGAAGACAAGTGTCACTTTCTAAATATTAATTCTTTTCTTATTTTTTCACAATATCCAAATAAAAAAAAAAAAGTATATTTTCACCTTTTTTCATTTTTGTCATATCTAACTCATCCAAATAACTTATAAAAAAATAAAATTTTCTCACTTTTTTTTTTCTTCACAATTTTCTTTCGCATCTTATCTCAAATCCAAATACACCATAAAAGGTTCTTGAATTGTAGAAAAAAAGAATAATTATTCGATCTTGTGATGTCGCAATTGCGACGTTCAATTGAAGACAATATTAAAATAAAATATATATTTTCAAAAATTTTAATATTTTTATAAAAATTTAAGTGTATTAAATATATCAAAATGTATAAATAAATGAAATAAAAATATAAAAAATTAATAAAAATATAAAATTGTAAAATACTATTTTTCATTGTATTATATGATAAACTTTTTACGAATTTTATTTGAATTATTTACGCGTCTGATTAGTTGATTTTTATATATATTTAAAATTTTAGTTAAAAAATAAATTTAAAAAATAAAATCTTACATATATATATTTTTTTAAAAAAAATTAATGAAATTTTAAAATTCTTTCAAATGCTTAAATAAACAATAAAATTTTGAAAGAGAAACTCTCTCTCCCTCGCCTCCACGTTTCTTCTTTGTTGTTTGTTGCTTAGTTGAGCACTTTCGAAGAAACGGACCGACTCAACACTGTGACCTTTATCGGCGGCGACAATGAGAAAGTTTCTGATTCTTCCGCCGGAAGTGGCCATTTCAGCCCTTAGCGTCTTCGAGTGGAGGGATCTCAACAGCTCGATTAAGTTCGGCAAAAGATCGGTCCGGTCCCTGCAACACAAAGACGCTTTAAAAGTCAATTGCTCGTCACTTAAGCACTTGCCGGAAAGCACCGTAATTTCATCGGCTTCCAATGGAAAGGAGTCCAGGCCGGGGAACTGTGAGGTCTCTTGTTTCATTTCTCTTACTCGTTGGACAACCTCTGCTAGTGAGGACGAGAGAAAAGAGAAGTGTTGAGGAGAGACGGAGAGGGTTTCTTTTTCAAATTTTATTTTTATTGTTTATTTAAGCATTTTAAGAATTTCAGAATCTCCTAAATTTTAGAAAAAAGTATAAAGGATTTTTTTTTTAAATTTCCAATTTTTGCCACATCAGCAATGATTTGGCATCCCGTTAATCAGTATACGGGGACTTAGCGGTCGAATGTAGAGAGTGGATTTGAACGGTGTGAAAACTCAAATTTGTATTGAATGATACGTAAACTCTTTTTCAGTCACGATCGGTCTTCATTTGAAGTAAAAAAAGAAGAAATCCTCATTCTTTTTGTCTGTGATTATAGGAGGGGTCATCTCCAAGAATCGCGAGAGGACTTTCTTTTTTCTTTTTTTTTTTTCCCACTGAAAAAGGCTATTTGATCTTTTTAGAAAAAAGTCAAGTTCAAAAATATACTGAATTAAAAAAGATGCAATTAAATTTAGAATTTGTTTATTTAAGATTTTGGCTTTTAATTTTTGATTCTTTTTCTCTTAAAAAAATTTAAAATGCGTTTAATTTAATTGAACGCCTTATTTTTTTTACAAAATGAAAATCAATTTTTTATAGTAAAATTGATTTAAAAAATCATTAAAATAAAGTTTTTTCGAATTTGTTATGGGTATTTATATTACGTTTGTAACTCCTTTTTATTTTTGTTTTTATTTTTCTACTCTTCACTCTCTCGCCTCTTGATCGGTTTCTTTATATTTTATTTTTCTTTTAAATTTTAAATTACAATAAATTTTAGTGTTTTTTTTTATTATCGTCCTTTTATTTCTTTTTTTGCTCTTTTCTTCTTTATCTTTTTTAAATATGCACTTATGTAAATGATAGAAAAAAAATAAAGGAATTTTTTTAAATCTTTTTTTTTTTTTTTTGGTTGTTGTGAGTGTTAGTAAGTAGCGTTTTTACTCTTGCTTTCCCTCCTTTTTTTGTTGCGAGTTGTTTTTTATCATCCCATTGCCAGAGTGATGATTATAATGATAAACATAATGATCAAGTGGTATCGGTAAAGTCGAAGGGTTCGTCTCAAAACCGCCATGATGTCACTGCTGTCTTTGGGGATGAACTAGTCTTTCCTTCGCCGCAAATAATTATCTTTTTTTTTTTAAATTTGATATATGTTTTTGATGATTATTTTACTTGTCAATGCGGTCGTGTTTAAATCAAATATAATTTTTAAGTTTTAATAATAGCGAGTGTTTTTAATTATTTAGAAACTTATTTATTAATTATAAATTTTTTTTGCAGGCTATGTAAATGTTGTAACGAAGCCGTAACCTTGACTTATGAATTTTGACAATGCAATTTATTTTTCACGCATTGCTGTAATTTCTCCATTATCCCTCTCCCTAAGAAAATTTTTAAGTTGTTATTGGCAGTTAGTGAAGACGTTTTAAAGCTTTAGGTTGTAATTGATTGATTATTAAAAATAATTTTTAATAGAAACATATTATTTTTTAAAAAATATATTTATTATTAGATGTGGAGCGTATCGATTCAAATTTCTATTAGGTCCGCTTAAATTCTAAAGCGTTAACCTTTCTGATTAGATGCCGGGCTCGGTTCTGATAAAGTTACGCGGTAGTTGCTAAATCGTCCCGAGGAAAAGTGTTCTCACCTAACGAAAAGAAAAATTATCCTCTTTTAACGGCGAAACCGAGTGAGAAACAAAGTCGGTGTCCGCCAGATTAACTAGTGCGGTGAACCTCAACTTTCAGATCACTCTGTCGCTCTCTGTCACCGTCCAAATCCCATCTGACGCCTGTTGACGGCGTTATAATCTTCCGGCCTTTTAGATAATGCTGGGGGCCTTAAGCTGTTAGCCGTAGCAGCGGACCGGCTTCGCTTCATTCGCTGTCCCCTTCTCTGTTATATTACAAAATTTGAAATTTCGAGAAGGAGAGTCTGGTGGTGGTGGTGGCGGAGGAGGAGGAGGAGGAGGAAGAGGAAGCGATACTTACCCTCAACCACAGCGCACAGCGCATGGCTTTTCATCGGCGGCGTTATCATTATTACAACGGGCTCGGGTCTCTGGTCCGGATGATATCTGCTATTTCCGGTATTCTTCTCATTCTATTCGGTCTGCTCTCCTTTCTGGCCCCTTCTCCCACAGATTCGGATAACCGTGGCTACCTGCGCCGGCAAGCCTTGAAGGTACGAGCGTCTCTCCCCTGCCCCCCCGCCCTTCCCTATTTCCACGCACTGCAATGCATATGTTTCTTTGTTGCTCAGTTAGGCAATGGCGATGATGATGCCGATGCCGATGATTCGACTGGAGAACCGGTTTTCCGCGTGCCGGTTAGGGTTTTTGTTAGGCTCCTATTTTATTTATTTATTTATTTTTTTGTTGTTGTTGTTAGCTTTCACAATCAATTGTTTTGTGTGGAGCTAATGCAAGGCTTGTTTAAGACGATCTATTGCTTATTTATTTATGTTTATTTTTGTGAGTAATAGAGCCGTGGGGGAAGGTTGGATCTAGATATTTGGAGGTCAACTAAGTCCAAATTTTATTATGGATGCAGCAATGCCAGCAAAAACTTTGCACGTATGTATATTATTATTATTATGTACTTTATGCCATTTCACTTTTCAATTCAAGAGAGACATGTCTTTTGTTTGTTCTTTAATTTTGGGATTGGTCGAATGATTTTCTTTCGCTACCCTAACTAGGTCGGTTTATGTTTCAGATGCTAGTGTTGTTACGGAACGAAATCGGTACTTGTTGGTTGCAACCAGCGGAGGCTTGAATCAGCAAAGGACTGGGGTACCTTCTGATCTTATAATTTGTACCACATTTATCACTTTGACTGAACAAGGAGTAAATTCAAATATGTGCACTGGATCCAAAGGATATAGCTTATACCCACTGAGGTCCCCTTAAATTGCTTACCTCTACTCCCTATCTTACAGTTTGGGAATCCTCTTGCATTATGTCTGCTCTAGTAATGCTAACAAACCTCATGAATGAATGCAAAACAAAAATAGCCATTTTAAGTCAGCAATTATCTGAGTTAATGTAATTTATTCCTCCACATCGAATCTCTATTTACCTACAAGTTTGTTGAAGGCTAGCATAATCAAGCAATTAGCATTAGATGCTTTCGAATTCTTTCTGCATGTATTTTTATTAATAAGCATTATGTAACAAACTTTGATATGGTTAAAGAGTTGACTGATAATTAAACCCCCCTCCCCCATTCCAACTAGACCCAGAAAAAAAACAAAAAGGGCTCTTGCTTGTCTTGTCCCTTCAGATCCTTCTTCATGATTAAGAGAGCATGCACGTGTGTGCACATGCCTATACTTTACCGTGAACATCTGAATTCATAAACACGGTATGTATGGGCATAGCACTATATGCATATGTTTACTGTAACATGGGATTGGTGAAACAGCGTGGGCTGTTTAGTCTTAAGATACAGGATGCTTGCACTTATAGCTTTGTTTCTGATCATGATGTTCAGATTTCAGAATACATTCCACAGTTTTAGGTGTCATCAAAATTTGCAAACTATCTGATCAATCAATCTACTCTTTGGTATTAAGGTTTCACTGCTCAATTTTGCAGATCACAGATGCAGTTGTTGCTGCCCGAATTCTCAATGCTACCCTTGTTGTCCCAAAGCTTGACCAAAAATCTTTTTGGAAGGATACAAGGTGGGTTAAGAAAGGTGCATAATCAGCAATTCCTCCAATTTTCTTGACATCTAGTCTAGCTATCAAAATTTTTGATAGCAAACATGTTTTATGTGCGTTTACTTGTTGCAATATATATATATATATATTTATTTATTTTGATAAAATTTTTATTCTTTTTTCTGCAGTGATTTCTCTGAAATTTTTGACGTTGATTGGTTCATATCTCTTCTGTCAAATGATGTCAAAATAATAAAAACTCTCCCAAAGAGAGGAGGGAAAACCTGGACTCCACACACCATGCGTGTTCCAAGGAAGTGTAGTGACAGATGTTATCAAAACCGTGTGTTACCTGCTCTTTTGAAAAGACATGTAAGTTCTCTTTTCTTCACAACTTAATTTTATTGTCTTTCTTTCATATGGCTCTTGGCTGTGCTCTCCGAAATTGCAGGATTAATCCTTGTTTAAGTTTTAATCTTGTTGTCGTTCCTGTGATTGAATGTATCAAAATGCTTCATGTTATTTTTAACCCATTCATGAGCATAATTTGCGGTTGTTTTGTTTATTTACTCAAATTAGTCATACACCAATTAGTAAAGATCATTCTAGATGCATCACTGTGGGGTCATTATGTTTTGTATGATTTGAACATGTGGAGGCTACATAAATCATGGTTCAGTAGAATATGGATGCTTAATTTGTTGTAAAATCTGTTAGGCATTATGGTAGAAGTTTCACAGCACATTAACAAACCTTGCCTGTCAGTAATTGTGAGTTGCAATGTTACCAAGTCTTTATATATATATATATATATTCATGTGATCTATTACATGGGATTTGTGTCAATCAAAAGTTCCTTGATCTTACTTTTTTGGTCTAAGGTTTATGAGATTGTCCTCTTGGCTATTAAATTGACACTGCTGACCTTATAAATAACATTCTCCAGAAATTCCTGATTGGCTTTGCCCTTGAGACTTCATATGACCTATTGTTGTTCAAGTAGTTGCAAATTATTTTTTCTTGGATGGATATTTAATTACTTTGCCATTACAATTGTTGGTCTGAATGCTGCGACAGGCAATTCAGCTCACTAAATTTGATTATAGACTTGCAAACAAGTTGGACACACAGTTGCAAAAGTTGAGGTGCAGAGTAAATTATCATGCTTTAAAGTTTGCCAATCCTATCATTGAAATGGGCAAAAAATTGGTCCAGCGGATGACAATGAAATCCAAGCACTACATCGCATTGCATCTGAGGTAGTCTGGTTTTTGGTTGAAATTGTTTTATTTTTGGCTACCACTCTGTGAGGCTAGCTTTGTTCAGTTGTTACCCTAACATGAGCTTGCATCATTGTCACATATATTTTGGAGTTTACTGATTAGTCCTTTTATGTTAATGCTCACGATTCAAGCTATTGATCTTCTCAGTTATCATCTGAACTAATTAGAGGCCAGCACTGTGTTCTGTGCCTTGGTACATGCACTGCTGTGCACTCTTGTTCGATACTCTCTGCAAATTTGTTTGTCACAAGGGAAACCAAGCCTTAGAGCTAAGTGGTAATTTTAAACTAGGTTGACATTGCTGTCCATGCAAGCTTGATTAGAAAGCCTGTTTCCTGTGACTCACTGTGTTATAGCTGCTAATCAAGGACTTAAAACATTGAAGAAGTCGACATTTACAAGGGAAGCATGTGTTGTGGTCTCTTTCTGCAACTAAATGTTTTTAACTACAGGTTTGAACCTGACATGTTGGCATTCTCTGGATGCTATTATGGTGGAGGTGACAGGGAAAGAAAGGAATTGGGTGCCATACGAAGGAGGTGGAAAACATTACATGTAAGAGTCAAGTGATATAATCTTGTAAACTATACGGTACACATGAATTGGATAGACGATTCAAAGCCTCAACCTTAAGTTCATTTCATATGCTTGATTCTAAAGTATCTGTAATATCTTGGTAACACTGATATTGATGTATTATTAGTTTAAGTTGAAATATCATTTATGGCTACTGGACAGTTGGTGGCCTTCGGACATCTGTAGGTTTTGTAGTCATAATAGTGGATGCTTTGACCACTATCATAGTCAGGTTTTAAACTAATATTCATTCTATTGTTTTCAATGCATTAGCAGGCAAGTAATCCTGACAAGGAAAGGAGGCAT
Organism: Bruguiera parviflora; assembly: GCA_019804595.1. NCBI lineage: Eukaryota > Viridiplantae > Streptophyta > Magnoliopsida > Malpighiales > Rhizophoraceae > Bruguiera > Bruguiera parviflora. The sequence continues at coordinate 2,077,440 of CM034049.1, forward strand.
GGAAAATGCCCACTCACCCCAAAAGAAGTTGGTCTTATGTTGAGAGCACTGGGTTATGGCAGTGACGTTCATATTTATGTAGCATCTGGAGAAGTATATAGAGGGGAGATGACATTAGCACCTCTTAAAGCTCTCTTTCCAAACTTTTATACAAAAGAGACCATAGCTAGCAAGGAGGAGTTGGAACAGTTCTCATCATTTTCTTCTAGAATGGCTGCACTTGACTTTATTGTTTGCGATGAAAGTGATGTATTTGTGACCAACAACAATGGTAATATGGCTAGAATGCTAGCTGGAAGAAGGTGATTCTTCTTTCTTTTGCATTTATTTCTCTGGCGTTTATGTTGCCATACATAACTCGTGTCTTTTTATTTTTTCCGGGTGCTGTCTTATGTTGCAGGAGATATTTTGGACACAAACGTACCATTCGCCCTAATGCTAAAAAACTTTACCGATTGTTCTTGAACCAAGTTAACATGACATGGGAAGCATTCTCTTCTAAAGTACGTACTTTCCAGAGAGGCTTCATGGGGGAGCCAAAGGAGGTAAGGCCGGGCAGGGGAGAGTTTCATGAGAACCCCCATGCCTGCATTTGTGAATATTCAGAGGCACAGGCCGAAAAGGATGTGGGAATCAGAAAATATGGAAAAGGCTATATTGCAACAGGTGAAGATGTTGCAATGGATGACCAAAATGTTGACAATGAGCTGGAATTGCCTGACCCTGACAATGATGGTGACCAAGATGCCCCCGAAGAGAAAGGTCTATCCAATGGCACAGACTTCGACTATGATGGAATCAACTCCGAGGAAACTGATTTGGATGAGATTCTTTCAGATTAAATAACGCAACGGTGTCATCTCTGGTCTATTTATGGGTCTTTTCTGCAAATTCATGCTTACACATTGTCAAAACGTCCTAACCAAGCTGAAAATTACTGCCAACCTCCTGTAAATTCAGCTGAGGAAAGATGAGCCCGCACCATGCGAAGGATGCCCCAATTTTGAGTGAGAGAACTGTTTTGGTGAGATAAACGATTAAGCAACATCATCCTGCATGTTTTCGAGTTTGACTTTTAGGAGGAGATGCGTGATTTTTTCAAGAGCTTTTCGCCTTCTGTTGATGGTTGCAGAAAGTGATTTGGATACTGGGACTTGTTTTTTGAAGGGTTTAGCAGATCCCAAAACACCCAACCCCCCTGTCAGAACAACGTCAGGGATTGTTTATTAGGCTCACCGTTATAGGCAGGAAAGAGAGAGATGAGCAGTTAAAGAGAACACGGGCTTCAATTCTTTTCTGCTCCTGGTGATATTCACCAAAACAAAAAAAAAAAAAAGTCACCTGTTAAGGTATCTGACTTGTCAGGCTTGTTAATTTTAAGGTTTTAGGAGTGACACTCGCAGCAGACTGATCTCTTGCTTGGAAGTTGTAACTTCAGTGTACATTGTTAAGAGATTTCTTTTTAGGGGTGGGGGGACTATTTAGACAAAAAATTTCTCTCCTCTCTCCATGAACTAGGGAAATCATTTAATGTGAGCGTTGTTGGCTTTGGTATGCATCTAAAGAGCTATCCTCTAACCATACCAAAATTGAACTAGAGGATTATACAAGGGCAATACCTTGCAGGGAAACAGTAAAGCTCCGAGCAAGCAAAGGAGAACGGTGAGGCTATTTCTCGAAGGGGCACAAGTCGTGTTCTCAAGTGTGCAAAGTAATAAATTAACGGAGACGAGACTGCTCATTCGAAATTGGGTTCAACTCAACAACTGGAACACAGGAGTGAGAGAAACGTCCGATTTTATTAGTGAGCAAGAAGCTTCGAGAAAACGATCTGACTTCCAATGTCGCCGAGTGTGGTAAGGAGGCCGATCCAAAAAGAGAGAGCTACTGAAAACTTGCAGGCTAAGGCTAAGAAGGGATTGATATTCATTGTGCGGAGAGACTGACACATCGAACTCTCGATCGTACGTGCAAGGTAAAGAACACCACATCTAACACTCGGGGATGACTTCAGTCGCCATGGCCGACTTTGCTCAAGGCCGATCAAGTCACTTGGGGCAGATGAAAGTCAATTTCGACATGAACAATCACCTATAACCGTTTGGTCCTGTGTAAGCGTTGTCTGGTTGAACATGGTCGTTTGTGTTTACCAACTAATTCCCCCTTTAAAGCTCTTCGGCCTGTGACGATGACTTAGAGATAAAACTCAATTAATTATTAAAATTTAATAATTTTAATATAATAATTTTTAAATTTTATTAATTTAATAAAACATTATATAATAATAATAAATATATATAATATATATAATAAACATAATAATTAAAAATAAATATAATAATATAAATATTAAATTATATTTACTAAGTAATAAGTAATAAATTAAGATATTTATATTTTTTACATATTAAATCTAATTTATTTTAATATTAAATTTATAATAAATAATATTTAATTATTTAATTGTATTTAAGTATTAATTTTTAATAATTTAAATTAATTTCGACGCGGTGGGCTGGGTATGTCTGGTTCGTGGTAACGGTCGATCTTAACCGATTGTCCAGACGCAGTTATGCCTATGGCAGACGTCATGACTGATTCTCAGTCTACGACACCAGCCGCATCACCGGCACTCTCAGTCTCAGAGAAGAAAATGAGGTCAAAATGGATCTGATTCTTTGTGGAAATTGTAATCTGTGTTGACCGGTGCGATGAATAGAAGCCGAAGTGAAGGGGAATGGAACTGTGAACCGCCGTTGCATCTGATTCAGCTATCAGCTGGTGGAATCGAACTGATACGCGAGGATCTGTTTTCTCACCCTAATGAGATCTGGGGATCCTTTCTTCTCGTCCCCTTTGATCAAGAACGCATCTTCTCTACTGGCTTCTCCATTGGCGGACTCGTCAATCCTGGCCTAAATTTTTAATTCCAAAAGCCGACTCTTGTTTTACTAATTAATTTATTTATTCATCTTTCTATAATTCCTCCTCATTGCTCGCAACTCGAGCGTAGTAGTAATGCATGAAACTCTGTTGATGTGCTTCTTCTCGTGATTTCTGCACTCATCGTATGGGAAATTGGCTGGCTAGCATTAGTAGCTGTCAGTGCTTGGTAGTTCCACGATATGTCATCTGGGCGTTGATTTCAGCATCCCATGTCGCGATTAAAGGTAAATCATACGGAGCGGCAGTGTGGCAGGTCCCTGAGTTATATGGGCAATTGAATACCCTTGCAACTATGATGATGTATCCTTGCTTGCTGTTGTTGCTTGGATTGACCATTAGCTAACAAAAAAGTGGGAACTGTTGTCGCTAAGTATGTGTAGCTGCCTTTCATACTTATTTTGAGGTTTTGGGATCCTTTATTGTATTTTAATAACAAGTAATACCTTGTATCTTAAAATGTAATACAAATATATTATGGTTAATAATTACGAGTCAAATTTAATAAAAATAATGAAAAGGCTCTTTTGTTTTTTTAATAAAATTTATAGTATTAGAGAAAATAATTTTTAACAATTAGTAAAACTTAATATATATATATAATTTTCAACATTAATATCATTATTAAAAAAAATAAATACAACAAATAATTTAATTTCAAAATGTAGTAAAAAATGATTTTGTTCTCATTTTAATACATCAAAGGTAATTTAATCTTTTTAAAATATTTGTTATGATATTTTTATAATTATCTTAAATTTTCTTAAAAGACATAAAACAAAATTTTTGATGATGTGATTTTAATATTATTATTAATGTATGTAGAATAGTATAAGAATTCATTATAATTTGATTGTTTTAATTGATATAAAAATATAATTATTTTTTAATGTATTTTTTGTTAATATTTTATATTAATTAAAATATAATAAAATTTGAAAGAATTTTACTTATTATATATCATAATATTGGAATTAAACATAATACGATAAATAAAAATTATACTTACTTTTGACATAAATATTTGAATTATATATCTAAAAAAAAATTAATGAGATTGGTAATAAGATTTATTTAAATATAAATTTTATTAACCTCAGAATATGTATAAATTGCATTAAGTGTAACTAAACCAAATATAGTATGAGAAAACATACAAGAAGCACCTAACCTTTTTAAATTATACACAATAATATTTATAGACTTTTCAACACTATAACCCTTAATGAAAAATTATATTTCATTACCTTTATAAATACTTTTCATGTTATACTTATATTTATTTATTTCATAAAAATTTAATCATTAAATACTCTTAAAATATATATAAAAGAGATTAGAAATAATTAGACAAAAAAGATAAAGAATCATAAAATCTTATAGTAACAGTGAATATTATAAAAAATATTATAATTTGGGGCAATATATAAGTCTATTTATGAAAATTTTCGAGAGTTGTGATATATGCATACGGTAAATTATATCAGACATTTCTTAACAAAAGATATGGTAAAAAGATATAATCAAATATTAATAAATATAATCATAAGTATAACGAATAATTTCTCCTTATTTAAATTTTTTGTAAATGTATGTATTATTTGTTAAATAAGAATTCTAATAAGAAGTTCAAAGTACTATGAATGTGAAGAAAATCTATTTTTAAGTATCTAAATATTTAAAGTTACTTTATGGAAGCAAGAATTTATGTGAAAAAAAATTAAACTCTTAAATAGTTAATAGTTATTTTATTAATTACTTAGAAAAATCTAAAGGGTTTAACTATAGTTTGAAAATTGTAAAAATTGATAATGCAAGATTCATTAAGAATAATGAAGTTAGTGAGAGTAATAAATATCAAGATATGAACATAAAAGAAATTAAGGTAAGTATTTCTTTGCTAGTTCTTTCGTCCATTGTAACATCAAATATTATTATAAAAATTAAAGAATATTTCAATGAAAAAAATACTTTTTAAAGAAACTAACTAATGTAAATTAACCATAAAAAATAATATTAAGAAGATCTTAAAGAAAAAGGAAATCAGTTATTTTGAATGATTATGTAATTTATTTGTAAAAATCAAATTTTAATATTAAAATCAATAAAAATTTGATTTTATTTTCACAATCATAAAAATATTGAATTTGATTATAGTATTAGTTACTTAGTATAATTTGAAATTATACCAAATTTCATTAAAAATTATCTTTTTTAATAAAATTTTTGAAAAAAAAAAGTTTATATAGATAAACCTGAAGGTTCTTTTATTAAAGATAAATATTGAATGGTGTGTAGATTAAAGAATAAATATGCATTAAAATAAATTTCCCCATAATAATATATTAAATTTAATAATACTATAATATCTTGTGAATTAAAGAAAGAATATTATTAATTAGTGTTATGTATGAAAAGATTAGTGGAAGTAAGTTTCTTTTCTAATAGTATATGTTGCTAATATTTTAACTATATTGCATGAGATTAAATAATTTTTATAAAGAAATTTTATAATAAAAGATATAAAAGAAATATTAGATATAATAAAAATAAAAATATTTTATAACAAATCACAATGAATGGTTATCTTAAAATAATTATGTTAAGAAAATTCTTGAAAAATTGTATATGAGTATATATTCACATAAAGTAATTTTTATATAGAAAGGTAACAAATTTAATGTCATGCAATATTCTAAGAATGACATGGAACATAAAGAAATGAAATGAAATTCATATGCCTATGTTATTGATAATTTAATGCATTTATTAGTATATACTAGACCAAATATTAGTTTTGTAGTCAAATTGTTAGGTAAGTGTAAAAGTAATATTAAAATGAATTACTAAAAAGTAATGAAGAAATTATTGAGGTACTTAAAGAAATTAATAATTATATACTTATATATAAAAAATTCAATGATTAAAATGTGATTGAATCTTTAGATTTATCCTTTACTAGATGTATTGATAATAAAAAATCTATTTTTAATTATTTGTTCTTATTAAGAGAAAGAACAATTTTGTAGAATAATGAAAAATTATCTATTATTATTTTATCTATTATAAAAATAAAATTTATAACATAACTTAAAATTATAATTCATACATTATAATTGTAAACTTTTATTTTAGAATTTGAGGCTTTTAGTATTATTATTAATCTATTAAAATTTATGTGATAATTTTATAATAATATTCTTATCTAATAATAAAAAATATTTAAATAATATCAAATATATGAAAATTGAAGTATTTTGTCATTAAAAAGAAAATTCAAAAATAAAAAGTATCTATAAAGTACTAATTAATTTCATGATAATATATTAATATGAAAATTTACAACTAATGTTATATAAACAATGTATTCTTAAAATAAGTATTAATTGTACTAATTATAATTAATAATGTATAATGTAATAATATTCTGAAGTCATTAATGTATTTTTAACATATATTATGTATCTTTTATTATTTTATAAATATATGAAATGTTATTGTGAATTATTATAAAATTATATATTTGATAAATTTTATATGGTAAATTACAAATATTATAATATATGAAAAAGAGTATTTTAAAAAATAAAGTATGACTATCATAATAGTTTATCATATTATAATATTATGATTATGAGAGATTATTATTGTTATTTATGTGTAATGATTAATATAATAAACTCAAATTAGATCAAGTGAAAAAGTATTAAAATATTTTCAATTAATAGTATAATAATATCTTTGAATAAAAATTTTATTGAAAAATTAATTATAATATAAATTAATAAAAAATAATTTTATATATTATTATGTTATTAAAAATAATAATTTTAAATATAATTTAAGTATTAATAGATATATTTAATTATATATATATATATGTATATATATATATAAATTCTATTTAAATATATGTAATTATAATAAATATTAAGAGAGAGATATTAGTTATTATATTAAAATAATTTTTTAAGATGTATTAATAATTTTGCATAATATCTAGTTTTAAAATTTAAAAAATTAATATTTATAATAATAAATTTATTAATAAATATAATAAACACTTCGTCAAACACTCATAAAGTAGTATTCTAGAAAGTTAAGATGGAGTTGAAAGAATTGGATTATTTCAATGCTCCCAAAATTTCAACAATTTGACTAGATAAATGCAAATGGAAATTACTCCACGTGGTTTGAAGTTTGGAGGAAGGCGTAGATCCTTACCTCATTGCTTGAAAATTTCATGTTTTTATATTTTCCTTCACGTTGTAATTTAGATAAAACAATTGATAGATTAAAGAGATCCAAAAAATCAATTAGGTTAATGAAAGTGAGATTTATAATTTAATACAAGTTTTGTTAGAAGTCAGTAATGTTAGAACTCAATTATTTAAATTATATTTAAATATTAACTTTTAATTTGAGATAAATTTAAATTAATTTTAATTATGTGATATTATTATTTGTAATATTTATTTTAATTTAATAATTTTTAAAAAAAAATTAATAAATTATTCTTCAAATCATTTGAATTAATATCAACGGGCGGTGATTGTCCGCGCGAGAATAGAAGTGGGGAATTGAAACCAATGGCTCTAATTAATTCTGTTGCAGTCGGATGTCCGCGTGACTTTAACGTTGTGTTTGGATTGCTAGAAAATGGCAAGAAAAAAAAAAAGGTGATCGAAAAGAAAGTGATAAAAAAAATGAGAGTAACACTTTGTTTGGTAAGAGACTAAAAAGAACCGAGCTAGAGATACCTGTGATAAGATCGAGTGACCTTAAGCTTATCCAAAAAGCAGAGGAGCATTCCATGAGTCAGCCCAGCCTCAGACGGATGGTTTTGGTTTCCTCGTCATATGGCAGAGACACCCAATTTTCCTAGACTCGCGTGATGCGAGGACACGTGGTATCCTAATCACCGTGTATCTTCTGCCACGCCACGTACTGCGAGACACGCAAGCTCTGCCGCTGCGTCAGCTTATCCACAATCCAAAAGTTCGTGGTTAAAAGGTGTGGTGCCACGTCAGCCACGGCATGAGGTGGCACCACGCGGTGAAAGTGCCAGTTGGACCAGAACTTGGAAGTCGGTTGCCCAAAACCAATCATTTCTTTCTTGGCTTCGCGGCTGGATAAGGTGCATTGATTTCATTTGGCTCTCCAACAGTCCTCGAGAAGCGCAGTTTCATACAAATATAATAAATTTGAGAGGCTATAAAAAAGTTTTATATTAAATATAAAATATTTTAATATTATATTAATATCGTTAATATAATATAAAATAATTAGCATATAATACAAACCATTTTTCTTATATTCACTTTAGTCCTCGTGGTCGCGATCGGATTATGAGAAAATCCATTTGGATGGTGACGTGGACTGGATCTTCGCTTGACTTGTACGTTTGCAAATTTGCATTTCTCCACAACCACGAATGTATCTTCGGGCCCCCCTTTTTAGCAATTTCTACGTAGATCCAAAATTTGAAGTCTCCGAATACCCGACTTGCCATCTCAGACACGACAACGGAATGATAAATTAAAAAAAAAAAACAAAATATATCGCAAGATTAACATCGGAAATGATTGCCAAATTAATAATTTAGTATATCTTTATATTAATTTATATTCAAATTTTTATTTTATTATTTATTTTGAAAAAAAAATAAGCATAAGTAATTTGAAATATAATAATGAAATTCTAAATTTATGTTAATATTAAAATTAAATATAAAATAAATTTTAATATTAACATTTTTATTAAAAATTATATAAAAATAATAACAAATTACTTTTATTTTCTGATAATATATGTATATATATAATATTTCGAGAACCCACAATAACAAGAGCAATTCCATCCCACTAAAGTATTTAGCGAACAACAATCTTTTTACTTTATCATTTTGTTAGTTTAATAAATAGATATATGTTTGATTTCGAAGATTATGGAGCTAAGAAAGAAAAAATTAATTGTCGAGCTCACACCTCCGAATAAATGATGGCGTGTTTTTTTTTTTTTTTTGTTTAACCAACCTCCGAACGGCCAAACAATTAAATATTGTTCTGTTCGTACGGTGATCCAACCCGCTGTGTTGCATTATAAGAAGAAAAGAAGACGCGGCCAGCTGAGGTGACAGAGAGATAAAATTAAAAAAATATATTATATCTCTTTGTCCGGAACTAGAACAAAAAGGAGAAAAGACAAAACATGGAAGAAAAGTGACCGCTGAATGAGGAACACGTGGCAAAACACTTTCCCAAACCCAAAAACTCAGACCCAGATCCAGATCCAGATCCAAACCCAAACCGAACCGAGCTCGTCTGATCAGCCTCTCTCTCTCTCTCTCTCTCTTCGATTTTTTTTTTTTTTTAGATTTAAATTTTTTCTGTGATAGCATTGCTCTGTTTGTGCAATGGTCGTCGCATACACTCGTCAATTCAATGACCCCATAGACGAACCAAAGATTCTATAGCTCTATTCTCCTCTTGCACTTTCGTTGGCCCACGTTCCTTCCTCCATAGCTCATCGTATGTATAAATATATTGAAGTTTCTTTTTTTCTCTTTGGAGACTGTCATCGATGTCCTCTGGAGTCTCCTAACTTCAAATTCAAAAACCAATCCCACTTGCACTTAGATTAGAAACGTTAATTAAGGCTTCTTTCTTTTTTAGGGGTTTTATTTTCATGGCATTTTCATGATTAATGAATGGCCACTCAGCTCGATTTCAAGCTCAGACGACCCCACATTTCTCCGTTGCAAGGCAAAGGCGGCGGCGGCGGCGGCAACATTCGTGGTTCGGAGCTGCTGCCAAGGAAGAAGCGGGGGCTGTGCTTTCAAGCGGCGGGCCGAGTCGGCGTGATTCGTTGTTGCTCTGACCCGGTTGTTCCGATTCGGAGGTCTGCCAGGTCGGGTAAGAGCTTGGACAAGGCGGAGGAGAAGAGCCCCCATCGAGTCCGAATACAAGCCACTCCAGCTTTACCATTTGCTTCCCCACAGTACGCAACGATATTATCTCTTGTAGATCTCGTAATCACATCTATTGTGATTGTATATGTATATATTTTAACCGGTGCTGACTGGGACTAGAATTTGTGCTAGGAACAACTCCAGTACGATTGATCTCAGGCTCGTTGGTACATCTATCTATTATGATTGTGAACTTAGTAGTAGCAGGTAGCATTATCTACATTTTGATGAATGTGCTGATTATGTCTTGATTGTACTCGCTTCTTCTCTAGAGTAAATTAATAAGAGGTGGGAGGTGCACTATGGGTTGGCAGTGTCTTCGATTAGTCCTCCGTGTCCCCTTGTGTCATTTTGTGTGTGTTCTTTTTGCATTTACCCCTTTTATGTTAGTTATGGTGTTCGGTATCTCTTTGTTGCTTTTCTTGTGTTTCTGACATAATAGCAGACAGAAAAATTAGGGAACGCTCAAACTCCTACTACAGAAGATTCTGCAACGTTTTGGAGGGAATTCATGTTTGCTAAGATTTATGTGCGTGTGTTTTATTTGATTCCCCATGCTTTTACTTTCTTCATGATAGTGCTCAAGATGCTTCTGGGTCTCTTGTTAATGCAGAAGTTTGCCGTCTTAGTTTGTGTTGAGTTCCTTTCCCCTGGAGACCATATTAGTGGGCAGAGAAATTCGTTCTAGATAAGCAGCTGTTTGCTGCTAGTCAAAACATCCTAAGATCTTTAAATTTGATGCTGGTTGGTGTTGATACTGTTGTAGGTCTCGATTCACAACAAAACAAGAAAAATTCTATCCTTGTTGTATGCAGAGAAATTCTGGTCCACAGTCCCATGACACTCCCCCAAAGAGAGGTAACTTCTGCTGCATAGTTTCCTGTTCTAGATGCTTATTTTGTCGTGTACTCGATGAAAATGATTGCTAGATCATGTGATGCCTGTCTATTTTATGATTTATGACCAATAAATGCATAATGACATTTCTAAGAAATGATGTTTTGCGTACCCAATGTGGCCAATATAGACACTGGCATTGCAAATGAGAAAGACTGGGGCATCAACCTGTTAAATGAAAACATTAATGAATCGGGCACTAATGAAGACGGCAGTACTTGGTATCAAGAAAGTGGAGAGGACCTGGCTGAAAATGGATATAGATGTAGATGGACAAGGATGGGCGGTCAATCACATGATGGTTCTTCAGAGTGGAAAGAAATGGTACAGGGTTATTTTGATCTTGTTATATTATGACGCTATGTTTTTCTGGGCTAAAGCAATTGACATTGACTTTTTGTAAGTTAAATGTGCTAGGTGGATAATGCTATCCCTCGATAATACTCTAGTGATCATACTTGCCTAGTTGTTGATAAATGATAGCAATGCACTGATTTTATATGAAGACATTACATTTCTGCAATTATTAATTTCCAACACCAATGATCAGTATAGCCTTACTGCTACTTTAGTATTTTATATTGACAATATATTATATTGTTTTAGAGGTTACAGTTAAGTACAGACTATTTAAACCCAGCAAACAGTGTGGCCCATTATGTTCAAACCCATTAACCCCCACCCCCTTCCCCCTCAAAAGAAAAAAAGAACTGCTGTGTCTGACAAAGAAAGAAAAACAGAAAGGTAAGGAAAGGGCAAGTTCAGCACTTGTTAACCTGCGAGATAATTAAGATCATATCTGTCACCATAATTTGACACATAAAGTTTGCTAATTGTAAATTCTGAAGGCATTTCTCAAAGATATGCTGCATTGTCATTGTTTTCATAGCATAATTGAGTGTCGTCCCAGTTGGATGCATTTAATTGGATTTATTGATCTCCTTGACAGTGGTGGGAGAAAAGTGACTGGACTGGGTACAAAGAGCTAGGTATATCGCTTTTGATGCCATAGAAAGACAGTTTCTTCATTAGACATTGGAGTTATTGAACTCAATTTTATCCAATTACTCACCCTCATTGGAGCAATGTGTCTTAGGTGTGGAAAAATCTGGAAGGAATGCTGAAGGAGATTCATGGTGGGAAACATGGCAAGAGGTGCTCCATCAAGATGAATGGAGGTCTGGATAGTGCTTGGGTTTGTCTGTTGTGAAAAAAAGTTCTTTGCCATGATATGTGCATCTCTCTCTCTCCCCCTGCCAATGGATGCAAACTTCTTTTGATTTCTCAGTGTGGAATTTTGTTGTGGCAGTAATCTAGCGAGAATAGAGAGGAGTGCCCAAAAACATGCAAAATCAGGCACTGAAAATGCTGGATGGTATGAGAAATGGTAAGCTGCTATCAGTCCATTACAATACAACTTAGTTTGCAGGCACTAAGTATGCAGCTGAGCTGAAAGGAATTGTTCGCCATTTGTCATTACATGTACATAACATTATGATTTAGGTGGGAGAAATATGATGCCAAAGGCTGGACTGAGAAAGGGGCACACAAGTATGGTAAACTGAATGAGCAGTCATGGTGGGAGAAATGGGGAGAGCATTATGATGGAAGAGGATCCATTCTCAAATGGTTTATTCCAATTCTTCATTTTCTCATTGTTTGAATTTTAATGTGCTTTCATCCAGTTGTGATTCTTATTACTGGTATAGTCAATGTTGTCAATAATCAACCAGCAATGCACACACCTGCAAGAGTTTTTTGTTAATGTTCTGGCATATTCAAAGAAATTGAAATATTTTCTACTGTATTTAGTTGCCTGTGATTCAAAGCAAGGAAAATTGACTAGTTGTCCTTGTGCTCCTAACTTCAGGGCCAAATGTATTACTCCCTTGTATTGATGCGCTTAAAACCTCACAACGATGGATAGTCTAGAACTTGTATTTTAACTTGTCCTTTTATTTCCTTTTGTTTTGCTTTGGGATTCATTGGAAAGTTACAGGAGGTTTTATTTTGTATTTTCCATACAGTCAGACATTGCTAGCTGGAAGTAGCTCTGACTAGTTTTATTAATCTTTTGTTTCTGATTCATCAGGACAGATAAATGGGCTGAGACTGAATTGGGCACTAAGTGGGGAGACAAGTGGGAAGAAAAATTCTTTGGTGGAATAGGTTCACGCCAGGGGGAGACATGGCATGTTTCCCCAAGTGGTGATCGTATGTTTAATTCATTAGTATTATTTAAATGTAGCCAATTTATACATCTGTGCTCCTTGCCTTAAAGATATAAATTGACCTACCTAATTTCAGTTCATTGCAACATTTTTGTAATGCCTTATTTATAATTTGTCATATTTGGTGTACTAAGCACTTACTTTTATCTTACACCTAGGTTGGTCAAGGACCTGGGGAGAGGAACACTTTGGAAACAGGTATGGAACTGAGAGTACTAGATCACTTTATGGTCTGACAAACACTTCTTTATAGTCTGACAAGTTTGGATTGGTTCTCTGACTCATGTGACTTCTTATTGCTTATAAAGCTCAAACACCATGCCGTCCCTTGTGAGTTGGTTTACTCTCTATTAGGAGTTTATGTGCCTTTTACATTCTACCAGGAAAGTCCACAAATATGGAAAGAGCACAACGGGTGAAAGCTGGGATATTGTTGTGGACGAAGAAACCTACTATGAGTAAGAATACGCTTGCTAAAATTTGTTGTATTTAAGCTTCCAGTCAATAGCATTTGCAGGATTAAGTAGAACAATTCATCCATTGAACTACATCCTACAGCAGTTCAATTGACAAGGTGTGTTTATGATGAAGGGCTGAACCTCATTATGGATGGGCCGACGTTGTTGGTGATTCAAGCCAGTTGCTGTCAATTAAAACTCGCGAGAGACCACCTGGTGTCTATCCAAATCTTGATTTCGGATCATCACCACCCCCAGCAGATGACTCGGGAAACCTTCCTCCTCCTCCTTCTCTATGAATACTCGGTTTAAAGCTGCTCTGTTTCCTTTTAGGTGGTTTTATATGGCATCCAACATAATCCTGGCTTCTTGAGATTTGTAATAGGATGTTGTGAATTATTTTTCAATTCATTCATTCTTTGGATGCAAAATGCATCCACTCTCAAGCCACGATCGATTAGACATTGTTTCAAAATTCTGAGGAAGTTCTAGATTCTGAGGCAGGTATGATGGTCAGAAAATTATGTAATGTTTAGAAACGAGGGGTCTCCAGGGGGCTGAGGAGGATCAGGCGGTGTTGGTTGATCCAACTACTGGGGTAGAGAACGAAGTTGGAATCAATGTAGTTGTGGAACCCATTTCATAATAGTATCAATCATGCAACAAAGTCTACCAAAACGAGGCATGTCTTATTCACGGCATGGAGTCTGACTCTTGCTCAATTCTCTCTCTAGTTTATCGGTAGACAACGTTATTTAGGCATATAATTAGGAGGAAAAAAGAAAAGGCGCTTGCTTCGCCAAGACGTGGAGATTTGATGGAAAATTCCTCTTTCTCGACAAGAATACTTTCAACCATTTTGGTTTTCTCTTTCGGTTCCTTAAATGGGAAAATTTATTGTCAGAGAGCAGATGAATCATGTGTAAACGAAGGAAGATATTCAAAACGTCGAACCTTTAGACACACATCATTTTCTTTTATTATTTATATAACCACAGAAGAGCCGCAGTCTGTTCTGCAACCTGCCAACGAATGCCTCGGATACGGATTCGGCCATTCGAGCATCCTCGAGTCAGTTTATTCCGGGCTTCTAGGCTCTGAACTGAAAGGGGTCCGAGATTAACCTCGTCGAGATTCCATCTCATCTCCACAACATTAGGGGCTCGTTGGAACATGACTCCCTTTCCTCGAGACTCTGTCTCATTCACAATCTTAATCTCGATTAGACAGTCACTTATTATTAATTTCAAGTTTAGGATTCAAATTTTACTTCATACAAAATAATATATATTAACCATGAGGTTCAGTGGTATAGTCGCATAAATTCTTAATTTTAGATCTAATCTCCGATTCCTATTCCCTGAAAAAAATTATGCACGAGACAATTACAAACTGCACGTGACTCTTGAGTCTAGATTGCTAGTATTAATTTAGACAATTCTCTGCACGTGGGCTCAAAATTTTCTGGCAAGAAAGAGTGACCCTCAAATCCATATGATTGTGGGTCTTCAAACAAAAATTTCCAGCATAATGTGAACTGTTTGGACTCAATTCAAGACCGAAGTGCTCAATAATCATCCATTCTGAAAAAACAAAAAAGGTCCATAGCTCGTGAGAAAAACTAAAAAGCCCATAGCTCACAGAAAAGCCCATAGAGACTCTAAGACAAACCCACTTTCCATTAGGATTCCGTTAGTTTCACTAAAAGAGCGGTGAGATTGAAAAAAAAGTTGATGTTAAACAATATAATTTAAATTTTTTAAATTTTAACTTTAAAAAAAATATAAGAAATATAAAAATTAAAAAATATATATATTTTTTTAATTGCATAATTTAAAATTTGACACACCTCATACTAAAAAACAAAAGGGCACGTTAAATAAAGGGCGGGAGTCATGGAGACAGTTTCCTCCTGCAAAACGTTAAAAGGACAATTCGTTGGTGGAAGAAAGCAGGGACAGCGACAGAGGTTTTTTTCAACTCTCTTTATAAGCGCGCGCAGAAGACAACGCCCCTTTCCCTCTTTCTAACCTCTGTCTCTGTCCATCGCTCTCCTAAAAAAAAAAAAAAAAAACCGGGTGAATTTATTTTTTTTTTTTCCATATTTACAAATAAATCGTATCTATACGTTGCCTCCCTAGAAAGGAGGCTTGTCCGACGGGGCCTGAGTCAACTCGGGCCGAGTTCATTCATGGGGTGCTGCCAATCGTCCGTGCTGGGCATACCTACCTGGGAGGACAAGAACCGCCGCCAACAACAACGACAACAATGGCATCATCATTTGCACCACCGTGATGCCCAAAATAACCGCTCGGCTCTGCCTCCAAACGGCAATGATCCGGGCGGCGTGCCGGCTGTCACCGAGTTCTCGCTCGCCGACCTAAAAGCCGCCACCAACAACTTCAGCCCCGAGTTTATCGTATCGGAGGGCGGCGAAAAGGCCCCTAATCTCGTGTACAAAGGCTGTTTACGGAAGAAGAACAACCGCCGTTGGATCGTCGTCAAGAAATTCACCAAATTGGCCTGGCCTGATCCCAAGCAGTTCGCTGTAAGTACTTCCCCATTTTCAATTCTTTCTTTGATTTTCTTTTATATATATATATATATATATATTTGAATATTCCAATTTGAATTCAATTTTTAAGTTTAATTCTCATTGATTTGCAATGCGTGTTTTAAAAGGATGAAGCGTGGCGTGTGGGGAAGCTCAGGCACAAAAGGCTGGCTAATTTGATTGGGTACTGTTGCAATGGGGACGAGAGGCTTCTGGTGGCAGAGTACATGCCTAACGACACCCTTGCCAAACATTTATTCCACTGTATGTCGCTGCATTCTAGGGTCTCTACTTTTGCTTCTCTTTCCATTGCCGTTCAATTTGATGTCGTTGTTGCAATCGGTTTGATGTCCTTGTTGCAATCGTTGGAGTTTCGAACATGAATTGAACTCTCAGAATTGATTTTAGCTGCCTAGAGTTGGGGAATGAGCTAAGTGGAAGAATTTAGTATGAATACTGGAGACTCTTACTCTTGGCTATTATGCCCCATCACTGACTGGACATGGAGATGATGTTCTCATAGTTGCTAGCGTGTTTGATCTTTTCCTTTGTTTAGCATCATGTATGGTTCTGTTGTTTTCACAACCTTGAAGAGGTGGATTCTGTGAAAACTGCAGAAAAAAGATGATATGGTGTAGGGACTGGTTTGCCGTTTCTATGCCAAGAAAAGCAATAGGGAACGGAACTTAAATCCCCCGGTAAAAATAACCATTTGACAAAAATGGTGCAGCTAATTACCTCACAAGAATCTGTGATTTATCTAAGCCAACCATCGTGTGCAGCTGAGCTGTTGATGATCCCTGCCTGAGAATCACATTCGTCAAATGAAATGCATTACCCGTAAAATCAGACAAGTATGAGAAAAGCAGTCTTTAGTGTACAGAAATAAAACTTGTGTCAAAGATTTCGTGCTATCTCATCTGAAAGTAACTTCAGAGTTTAGAATTAATGTCTTTATGTATTGTCTGTGTAGATCCAGTTATATTCTAGTATTTTTGCTTTTAGTAAAATAGTATTCACGGGTTTAATTAAATTCTCTGTTCCACAACTTGATATTATGTGTGGATGTGGGCTATTTCATGTCTTTTCCAGGGGAGAATCAGACTATTGAGTGGACGATGCGTCTAAGGGTGGCACTTTATATTGCAGAAGCTTTAGATTATTGTAGTGCTGAAGGCCGCCCATTTTACCATGATTTAAATGCTTACAGGGTTCTATTTGATGAGGTATTGTAACTCAAATCTTTTTTAACTTGAAGACCTATTATTGTCCAACTGTATAAGAATCATCATAATTCAAGCAACATTTTAGGCTTTGGTTTTATTGGGTGAACATCTGGATGTTTTATGACATTGTCGTTTGGAGGTTCTATTGAGATTTATAGGAGCAAAGTGGTAATTTACCAGACGGTTTTGGCAGAGTGGAGATCCCCGGCTTTCTTGCTCCGGATTGGTGAAAAATAGAAGGGATGGGAAAAGTTACAGCACAAATCTTGCTTACACACCCCCAGAATATCTAAGAAATGGTAATTTCTTTATCTTTCCCAGTATCATTATGACCTTTCATTAAGTAAATGTAGGTTTCCGTGGTGTAAACCTAATCTTCCCATAAGAAACATCACTGACTTTCCAAGTAAAAATACTTGTCTTTTTTTTTCTCTTTTTCATGTTGTGATTCTGAAATTGTTTCATGATAATGATCAATTATTTCTTTACAATGTCTGGGTAAAAAGTGGAATCCTGTAAGGTATGAGTTATACCTAAACCACCATTACAATATGGGCATGGGATCTTTAACCTAATCTTTTAGGACCACCATCATAAGAACATTAAATAAAATTTGGACATAAAATTTTGAGAAAGGGGAATTGAGTCAAATTGTATTTATATGTGCCCCCACCCCCACCCCTACCCCACCCACACTCCCCCCAAAAAAAAGGTCAAAGAGCTGCTTTTGATACATAACTGTGTGTGGGTTTCATTAGTGATGGCTATCTGACTTTACAATTGAAAGAAATTTTTATGATTGTTGCAGGAAGGGTCACTCCAGAAAGTGTTATCTTTAGCTTCGGCACTGTTCTTTTGGATCTTCTCAGTGGAAAGCACATCCCTCCTAGTCATGTAAATGTCGATTGCTTCATTCTGGCCAGTAGTCTGAGAAGAATAAGTCTGTTGTTTCAGTCGAATGTTTAGTTGTGGATAATTTAAATTTTGTGTTCAATGCCACAGCTACGAGTGTTACCTCAATGAATCTTCACCACAATGAGCTGTGTAGCAGCTATGATATTGTTGCCAAATTAGTGTTAATTGTTGGAAGTTTTATTTTCTTGAGATCAATGTGCTAATGGTTTTTGTGCTCGTTCAGGTTCTTGATATGATACGGGGCAAAAACATCATTCTCTTGATGGATTCACATTTGCAAGGAAACTTTTCCACCGAAGAGGCAAATGTGGTTTTTGATCTTGCCTCCCAATGCTTGCAATATGAACCAAGAGAACGGCCAAATACCAAGGATCTTGTTGCAACACTTGCTCGACTGCAAAATAGACTTGATGTAAACTGTTTTCTTTTCTCTTTATATTTGGTTCATTTGACAATGATCTGATGTGGATGCATTTTAAATTCTTGCACTGTTAGATTATATGTATTTTTGCAATGTGCAGTACACTTGGCTATTGGTACAACAATTGTTATGCAATTAGATAGTTTTCTAGAAGGTTGTTGTCACATAATATGAAGAGAATTTAGGGTATGACATTTTTGCTTGCGGGTCCCATCATATGTGATGCAGGGTATACCAAAGCATGAAGAAGCACCACCTACTCCACAACGTCCGCTCTCTCCATTGGGTGATGCATGCTCACGGACGGATCTCACTGCTATCCATCAGATTTTGGTAATGGCACACTACACGGATGATGAAGAAACCAACGAGGTAATTGACTCCTGCAATAGTGTTTTGTCGATGCCTGTTTATGCTGCTGTGCTAAAATCTTGGCATTATCCAGTTCTCTTTCCATGAGTGGACCCAACAAATGAGAGATATGTTGGAGGCCAGAAAGCATGGGGATGTAGCATTTCGTGACAAAGTTTTAAAAACCGCAATAGAATGTTACTCTCAGGTCTGTACTCCTTCTACAGCCTGGATTATTCACGTTCCCTGTTACCAAATATTTGAAACTTTTAAAAAATAAGTACAAGCGATTCTAGATATGATTCAATTACATTATGTTAACTTCACTTGCTTGTGCAGTTCATAGACATGGGAACAATGGTTTCACCTACCGTTTATGCAAGGCGAAGTCTTTGCCATCTCATGTGTGACCAGCCGGATGATGCCCTCCGAGATGCAATGCAAGCACAATGCGTGTATCCTGACTGGTCTACGGCATTTTACATGCAAGCTGTTGCGCTGGCCAAGCTGGGCATGCACAAAGATGCAGCTGACATGCTGCACGAGGCTGCTGCACTAGAAGCAAAAAGGCAACGTAGTGGGCGAGGATCTTGAAAGTTGATTCATGTTATTTTGTTAACTTCATTGATTGTTGTTGTTTCTAACATGTGTGGCTTTTCGTGTATAGCTGGAACTTGAAATATGGTTTTCTTCCAAATCAATTGTACAATAGTTTTGGGGGCCGAGGGACAGTGGGTGCACATTGGTGGCTGTAATTATATATTTTTTTCCTCTTTGAAATTTGTTGAAATAATTGATTGGTTGTCAATGTGCAGTCGAGATGGAAGAGAGAACTCTTCTTTTCATTCTTCTCATGTACAGCTCCCTGCCCTTCCATCAGGTTTACATAATACGTGTCATCCTAAGATTGGATGTGATTGAGTCCAGCTAGCGGTCAGAATTTTTTTTTTTTTTTAAATTCGGAATTTTAAAATCCTACTCTGGTAAATTGACACGTTTGAAATTGATTACGAAAGTTGCCTACTGCCGTTATGATTGATCGGGTTGATCGCACATACCAGTGACAAAAAATAACTGGGAAAAACAAAAAAAAAAGGAAATGAGGTAAAAAGAAATATTACAATGAAAGCTGAAACGAAAATTGGCCCAACTCTGTCATGGTTGTTTCTATTTTCCTTTTTTGGGGTACGAGTCATATTTGTCTTTTAATTAAATTATCTATCAAGGTTCCCCTCTAGATCGAATGTGCCAACACAAATTTCCAAACATGGTTTGAAGTGCACCAATGGCCACCCTCTCGCTGTCAGCTTAATAGTGATTTGATATATTTTTACGCATTTAGTGTAAGTTCATATCCCCTTAATGCAAATTCCCTCGAATAGGCATGGTTTGAAGTGTGGCGAGCCATTGAGTAATTGCTGTAATTGGAAGTGAGAAAACTTTATTTAGGGTTATTAGTATTTAAATGATAGCTTTTATTTATTTATTTATGAAGTGATTAAATTAAGATATTAATAAATGATTTCTAATTTAAGTATATAAAAAATAATAAGTAGAATTTCTACCACATTTTCTTTTTAATGTTAGGAAAAACAAAACAAACATGCGCGGAACGAATTTGATCTACGTATTGTGCAGTAGAGTAGTCAACCCAACACTTGGGAGTTGATTCACGTATTTGCTGGTCTTCACCATCTCTCGGGAGACTTTTAAAAGAAAAAACACACACACACACACACACACACACATCAGAGTAAATATATACATATATTAGGGATGTGTTCACCAATAGGTCACTGAGTATCAATTTTATCAAAGTGGGTTCGTAACTTTCAATTTGCACAAATAAGGTCAATAACATTTATAAAAAGACCAACGCGGGATTCCCATTATTTTCCTGAGTAGGCGCCATTGATGACCCAGGAGTGGGCTGCTCATCCTGACTTTGTCTCTCCTCATTCCCAGGCCAGGTCGCTCTCTCTTCCCCCTCGATGCATTCTCTTTCCCTCCCTCCCATTTTCCCCCATCATTCAAGCCTAATAAAAGCAAATCAGCAGCAAAAAGAGACCCTCCTAAAGGCTTTATTGACCAACCCAAAAGCCTGTCTATAAACTGTGGATTAGAGGAAGAAGAAAGACTGAGAAAGTAACATGGAAAAAAAAGGAAACGTTACACAAGTATGACAGAAATCATGACATATTGCTGCTCTCAACCTGCAATGGATGAGAAGACTTCCTAGGTGGATATGAAGTTGTGAACCGTGGTTGGAGAATTAGGGTCATTTCCCTTGCCCAAGGGCACAACGAGTTATACAGAGACTGCTAAGGAGAACTGTACATGCTGACAATATAACCAAACGACAATGAATGCTTCCGAAGTCATGGAGATATTTTTAATCTAAGAAGAAGGAAAACTCTGGCTTCCCGAGGTTGTTCGAGAATGTGTTCAATGCCATGTTCAGGTCTAGGCCTCGAATGTCTAGCATTTTTATATTAAATTGCGCCACGAACTCTCGGGGGGAACTCATCGGTCCTGTGGTTCACAGCCATGAAGGCCGCGGGAGTTTTCTCCCTTCTCCTAGTCGTAATCACTCGAGCTGTAAACATGTTTCCCAATTGCCAAAGTTCTTTATCGAAAAGGCGGCAAATCAGAATACCATTTTTAAGCGGCATTTTGACCAAGTGGTGAATTCCTTGCATATATTTGCGTCGAACACAAAGCACAAGGAAATGAGGTTGTAGAACTTCGTCCAATGCTGAATGGGGTCTTTGGTTTTGTCATAGGTGTCAAGACGGGGAAGTTTGAATTTTTTCCCGTACGAGAGTGTCTTGGAACAATGAACTGCTCCTAGTTTCAAGAGCCACTGTTTTCAAGGTTCTCGTATGGCAACCACTTGTTGATGGACTTCCATCAGCTGTTGCGCAATCTTGCTATTTCCTTTGACGGGGGTAAATCAAACCAATGCGAGTTCAGATCATTCCAGATTGATCTCCTCGTGCAACAAGAGGAAATTGGGTAGCAGTTCCTGGATCTCCTTGACCGAGTGAATGAGGATGAGTACGGATCGTACCATCTGGCCATGGCCTGACCATTTCAGCTACTTCTTTTTTTATTTTTTATCTTTTACTTTTTAATTTTTAGGCACCCTATGATTCCTTGAAAAACCGAAGCATATTGCGGCATCCACGGAAACCTCGTTCCCTGATAGGCCAGCCCACTGCAAGTGGATGAATCATCTTTGCCAGCTTAAAATTGTACGTAGAATAACACTCTTCCCCGGCACACCACGAGATTGCCAATGCCACGATTCAAAAGGCCCAAGACCGGCTCTATACAAGGCCAGGACGCTTTGGAAACTTGGCCACGTACTGGATGTGACGTGCTTCCACTCCAAGTCGACAAAGAGAGAATGCTACTTTATTATGGAATGAACGATAATTTAGTGTCTTATTGATCCGTATACAAATATCGGAATTATTTCGCAATTAATAGTCATTTATCATTCATGGCTACCTACAAATGTTTGGTAAGTAACAAACACCCAACAAAGCATTAATAACATCATCAAAAATTTTTAAATATCTTAAAATTGTTTGCACGCCTTCTAATTATAAAGATATATTAAGCATATTAGTAGTGACAAAAACGTAAAACAAAGGGCTTAATAATTAATAGGTCGAATTTCTAGGGTAAGAACATCGCTTTGGAAATGTTTTAGGGTTTCAGACATTGGCTTTAGAAAATATTCTTGCCATTTTTTCATGACTTACAGACGTGCCCGCAAATAATAAATAAATTTTCTAATTGGGACTATCAAAATGTTGAGATTGCCTATCTTATAACCATAAGTTTAAAATGTGACAAACGCAACTTATATAAAAATACTCTCCGGGACACTTTTATCAAACCGCTTATGCTCTTTATTATTGAGTTCCACCTAAGGACAATGGCCTTCCTCTGCTTGGGAGCGTATACTCTTTGCTTGTTCGATCTTCCAGAAAGATCGGGGCCTGTGGCGGAGGCTACAATTCGGGTCTCGGATAGTGTTCAACTCCAAATTTTTTGATCTCGTGACAGTACTAAATAATTTATTTATTCTCAATCAATTCATACACACAGATAATAATAGCATGTTTATGGAAACAATTTTCTAATTTTAGTACTGTCTATCAAACAATTTTCTAATAATAGCTATTATTATTTGCTCATGTCCTATGAACTCCTCTTTTATAGTATATAAACAAAATCTTACTTACACAGCCACCTATCCTTCTACTGCTCAATTTATGTACTTCTTTTGTGTTGTTAACTTGGACTTCTATTTATATGCCAATTTCTTGTGTTATTGGCTTGAACCTTTATTTATACACTAATTTTTTGTGTTATTGGTCTAGATCCCTACCATGCATCAGTATTGTGTGTTGTTGCCCTAGACTTCCATCCGTATACTAATCTTCTATGTTCCTGTAGCTAACTTGTGAGGTTTTTATTAATTAATTCATTCTTTCACTAATCTCTTAAGAGAAATGTACACACCTCCTAAAGAATATTAAGAAATCTGACATTCTGGTAAGATAATACATTAAAATATTTAAGTAATCACTTTCTTAATTAGCCGCTGCTCACATAACTTATTGCTAAATTAGTGGTCTAATACCTTTTTTATTTTACATCAATATTCTAACTTATTATCCCTTGATTATAACACATGCATTTTTATTTAGTGCCAATGATAAAGTTCGCAATCTAACTCTCCTAACTTTGTTGCTTGTACATTGATCCATCCTTACAACTGTCTTATTTTTTTTAACGAGTTACATTAACTTTATATTAAGTATACATTTTTTTATTTAAAAACTTATACAAATAATTAAGAAATAAATAACACATTTGACTAGATGGAAAGAAAATAAAAAAAAGTAGGAGAAAATTTTTTGTGTTATGATACTAATTAGGGCAAAAATTTAAATTTAAATTTTTATTTATCTAAGTATCTCTTGTGTACGCTAATATGATTAAAGGATTTTTTTATTTGTGATTTGACAATGTGATAAATTTTATATTAAATATAAAATTTATAATTTAATTGAAAAAAAAAATCATGCTAAATTTTTATATACTTACTAAATTCATGGTTTTTTTTTTTTTGTTAATCCTAAATTTTTAATAGTCTTAACATTAATAAGTACAAACCAATTTTTTCTAGAAAATCTTAAAACATTATTATTATTTTTTTTAATATAGATGATAGGTGGTAACCGAAAACGAATCAAAAATGGATTTGAATTGGTCAGGAACCTCAACTAAGATTAATCTAGAACTACCCAAAAATTGGATCTGGAATCAGCTCAGCCAGATCAGTTAAGCTTTCTAGTGGAATTACAATCACCGATTCTAAAACCGAATCTATACTGGAACCAAACGTCCCCCCACCTTTGGCCTTCAACGTGGCTTGACAAGATTGCTAGTATTTCCTATACAATCAAAGTCCAAAGTTCTGACATCGGATAATTGCTCTTCCCATGTCGAAATGTCGCCATCCGAAGCATCTGCCGTTCTTTTTTTTGTTAAAAAAAAAAAATCCAATCCAAGGCATGCATTTGGTATCTCGGACGGGGGAAGAATGTCACGTCAAAATGTACCCTATAACAACAAATATTTTAAAGATTCAACAGATCATCAAACCGGGTTAAATTAAGATTTGAACTAATATTTAAAAATAATAAATAAATAAATAACTTATATATATATATATAATTTAATATAAAAATAAGAAATAATAATTATATATATAATATTTTAAATGAAATTATTTTTAATAAACTGATTTAAAGACTTCTGACAAAAAAATTAACAAGAAAAACTTAATTATGCATTAAATCTTAGTTTAAACGAATAAATTAAAATTTTAGAAAAAAATTTAGGTCAATTACAATCTAAACAAAGTTTTGAGGTTAAATGAATTTTTTTTTCAATTTAAAGTGAAAACCTATTAGACAATAACACAAATAATTTTTTGATTTTTTAATCAATTTGGAAAATTTTTTCTCAAATTTGACTGGTTCGAATTTTGTGTAGGTTTTTATATCAAATTGAACCAATAATCAGATGTGCACGATTAAATCAATTCGACCGATGGGTCTAATCCAGTTTTCGAAAAAAAGTACTACGTATTCTGATATGCCTGTAGTGCCAATGGGAAACCGGCCCGCGCAATAATTTACACACGCGCGCGCGCGCACACAGCATATGCAGTCGAGATGGTGATATTAAAAAAGCAAAAACTCGTGGAGAGCACAGAGGAGTTCCGGAGATGCGTCACTGATTTCATTGATTTTCATTTAGTTAGGCTTAAAAGGCTAGAAAAAGCAGCACCCAGAGATCCCATTAGCCGATGGAGATCACTAGGAATGGACAGGATGGGCAATCGGGGGTTTCGACCTGCACTTGTGATTCCATAAAGGTAACACGTAGTAAACCCCAATAAACAACAAAGTTGTTGTAGTGTAGTTGTGAGTGGAAAATGAGGCACCGCAGGAAAACTATTGGCCACAAGTGGAGGTGCGTGACGTGATATTCTCATCGGATAAGCGGATAAAGCCCGCCCTCCTCCTGCTCCTCCTCCTCCTCTCTCTCTCTCTCTCTCTCTCTCGATTATGGATGAAGAAGAGTGCGTCTGCTAAGGCGTGTAAATAAATGTGATGATTAAGTATATTTATGAATTTTTTATTTAAAAAATGTAATAATTAATTATTAAAATATTGATGACGATGATGATCATGATCATTATTAAAATATTGAATCTGCTTGGGTGTGGTGGGAGAAGCAAAGCAAGGGAGCATCTTTAGAATCCACGTAGACGCGCGCTTAGCTACTTAGGGGTGCGCATTACGACAGATGGTTTTATTATTTTTTTTCAACGTTCTTCTCTTGTTTCATTTTTAATCAGCTAGTCCCACGCGTAAAAAGAGGCTGAACAAAGTAAATAGGCAATCAAAAGCCATGGGCGCGTTTCCAAAAACCTCCGTTCCATGCAAGAAGACCCAAATTGCGTGTGTCGTTCGGTTCTTGACCCAACTGGTTCACGCGAACCGTGCCTGACTCTCCCTTTGAGAGCGATCACCGCCATAGTTTTTTTTTTTTTTTTGTTTCGTTTTGTGGATACAATTTGTTTCTTTGCGCTTTGAAATAACACGAGGGATTTTTGATGGGAGATACAGAGAGTTGTAGTAGTAGAGCGGAGGATTTTGTGGTGAGCCAGAGTCGAAACCAGAGGCAGAAAGTAAAGGTTTACAACGAAGTCCTTTGCCGACTCCAGGAATCGGATGAGCAAGACGCCAGGCTTCCCGGCTTTGAAGACGAGCTCTGGGCTCACTTTCTTAGACTCCCAACCAGGTAAATCCACAAACGCGCGCGCGCGCGCAAAAAGTAGAGTCGTTTGTACGATTGTTGATTGCTTTGACTAGACTTTCTTTCTTTGTTGATAGAGGAATGGATTCTAACTTTCTTTTTTTTTTTTTTTAAATTTTTCTTTTCTCATTGTGTTCCGTATGCATTTAGTTCTTGAGATTGCATAGCTTCTATAAGAAGAGTTCTTGATTTGCTCTTCAATCAATGACACTAATGCATTTCTAGAACCATACTTGTACTTCTTGCGCTCTTTTCATTCTAACAAGCTCAATACTGAATCTTAATCTCTGTTTCTTTTTTTTTTTTTTCTAATTTACCTAGAATTCTTATTTTTGTCTAATCAGGATTATTTGATTTTTCTTTTTTTTTTTTCTTGGATGAGTTTTTTGTTCTCTTTCTTTTTGTCGGTATGCTATTTTGTGTGCGCACAGTGATTCAACGTTTGGCTTGTCGTAGGTATGCATTGGATGTGAATGCGGAGAGGGCGCAAGATGTTCTGATGCACAAAAGATTACTCCAAAGAGCACACAATCCGGCGACCAGGCCGGCAATCGAAGTCCGCCTCGTCCAGGTATGAACGCAAAGATTCAGTCGTCGATTCCTTAACCGCTCTCGGTATCTTCCCGTTTGTTTTTCTATTTTTTATTTTTAGCAGAGGTAATATGCGTCTAGATTCTTCTCTGGTGTGCATATTTATTTATTTTTACTTTATTATTTAATAGCGAGGGTAGTTATGCCTTATTATCCAAAAATTTGCTGACGGACCATTTGGAGTCTAGTTGTTTAAAATAAATGTATTTCCTGGTAAATAATATTTCAATTTAAGATTTTAACTGGCCAAGAAAAAAGGAAAAAAAGTAAAAAATGGAAAAAAAAAAAAGAAGAAGGGAAAAACGGGGTTCAGATAGTTTCTAGAAAATCCTTACGGTATATTGATACAGTGATTAAGAAATATATTTACATCTTACCAAAAAAAAAAAAAAAAACAAGAAGAAAAAGAAGAAAGAAATATATTTACAGAGTTTTAGATTATAGCTGACTGCCAGCAATCTCTCTGTTCTTTGTCTATTTTTCTCCAAAATTTTTCTGATGCGATCCGAGGTGGTGTTCAGGCAGAGTATGAGGAAACATCTTAATTTTTGACTCTAAAAGAATTTCCTGTTTGATCTTTGCTTCGGTAAATGCATGCTTGGCGGTGCACCACTTGTGCAGGTTCATTCTGCATCTGATGGAAATGGTGGTGACTTGGTCCTCCAACGTCTTTCCAGACAGAGGTATATTCTGCAATTGTTTGTTAAAATTTTGTTTTCTTCTTGAGCATGATCCATTGTTGAATACCTTGAGACTGTCCCTTTTGTTCACTATCTCACTTTCAGCATTCATCCTCCACCAGCCTTTGGGACGGTACCTGATCTTGAACTTCCATATGAAGCTGAAGGCACCATGGTTGCCACTCCACTTTACTCTAGGTAATTATCGAAAGGGGTCTCCTGACAAACCCACAAATCTCCTCAGTTTCACACTCCTCTTATAGTTGATGTTGTTCTCGTTGTTGTAGTGGTTCAGTTTTCGCTACAAATTTATGGCATTTAGTTGTATCTCTTTTCAGATATCAATATAACCTAAAAAATATAACCTATCGAGCAATATTTCATGGTTTTGTAGGCTGATGCATGAAATCACAATTTCAACTAAGGATAAGCCAAAACTCTTGAGTGAGGTAGCTGACTTCATCATTTCTGGATGTTATATTGTCTGTTTTCATGAACTGATTGCTTGTATTTGTCTGACTTGTATTGCCTTAGTGCTTGTAATCCCAATGGATTTGGAACATGTCACATGAAATTTTATCCCTTTTGTTCTTGTTCTCATTTTCTTTTGACCCAATGGGATCATTTCATTGTAAGTGGATATTATATAAACCAAGCTATAATCACCCTGGAATTTTTAACTTTTTGGAAGGCTTGCAAACTCCTAGAATGGCCATGAATTCTTGTTATATGTTATGTGATGCAATATCCAGTCACAATAGCTACTTGGCAGGGGATTCAAAGCCTTTGGGAAAGCCAAGCTGGAACATTTCAATGTCATTTGTCAACATTGATAATTTTTTAGCTGAGTCCTTTTATTGTTGCACAGTCCATTTAACTAGTTGCACCAGCGCATTCCTTACATCTGTTTGCTGTTACATATATACATTTGTTGGATACAAGTATGCAAATTCATTGCCTGTCAGAAGATACAGCTTTCTATTTGTTATGACATACAAAATTTTTCCTGTGACTGGGAGTTGCATGCAGTGGCATTAGTTTGCAAGCAATTTCCATTGACACTTTTTTTGTTTCTTTTTCCTTTCCAATTCAAAATTCTCAGTTGACTTTACTACTGTCAGAGACTGGGCTGAACATTCAAGAAGCGCATGCATTTTCCACAATAGATGGCTACTCCTTGGATGTCTTTGTTGTGGATAATTGGCCTTCTGAGGTATTGTTCATAAATGAACCAATGGTTCATTGATTTCCATGGTTAAGATATGCATTCCAATTAAATTCAAACCATGTCATACTTCTGTCAGATTCCTGAATTGTTTTCTTGCTTATGTTTTACAGGAAACTGAGCAGCTTAAATATATCCTGGGAAGGGAGATCCCAAAGATTGAAGTAGGCCATCTATATGCTATTTATGTGTAGAGTTGATAACATGACACAGGACAGAATAGAAATTAATGGAAGAAAAGGGAGAAGGACAGAGGTAATCTAGGGAGGAAAAGGAGAAATATTAAAGCAGAGGATAAGACAAGGGAATAGAATAGAGAAGTAGAAAGAAAGCAGTGCTGTTCAAGCCATGAATTTTAGCTCTTCTGCTATGCCCCATTACAGAAATTTCAGGCATAGAAGATGCCTAACTAAAAATGTAAATAAACCTTAAAAGATCTAGTAAAGGGAAGGTCATGACTGTTCTTAGTAACAGACCTTATAAATAAATCATACAACAACTATGTCTAGCAACTAAATTGATGCATCTTAAATGCTCTCGTGGGCATATTCATCATGGAAAAATCAGTACCTTTGCAAGATTTATTTGTAATATTTATTTTTAAAAGCATTTGATAGGGGGGAAAATTCTAACACTACAGGAGATTCGAATTAAAAGATTTACATAGATCCTAGTTTTAGATAATGGTACTAAGTACATCAAATGTACCAAATAAAATCATAGATTCCTTGGGTAGATGAACTAGCTTCATGTTTCCTCCATGCTCTACGAGCTAAACTGTTTCCATCTATACTTGTGAGTCTTGTTATGTTTTTATTACAATAAATTGAGAGGGAGTTGGATTCTTTCAAAATTCTGGCATGCCAGATTTCGGTGATTTCCTTTTATTGCTCTGTTAATCTACAAAAGCTGAATAATCATAGTTGTCAAACATTGCCAGTTTGAACTTTTTATTGGTGCATCGCTTTATACTTGATAATTTAAAGTGCAATGCAGAAGAGTGATTGGTCGAGATCTCAAGTCTATCATGTGGGGAAAGAGCATACAGGAAATAGTATCATTTCCGCCCATGTGAACATACCTGCTGACCAGATTGATGTTTGGGAAATCAATACGAGCCTCTTGAAATATGAGTACAAAATTGCATCAGGATCTTATGGAGATCTGTAAGTCATCATCCTTTTGAGCCATGCTTTGTCTTCCTATGATTTTTAGCTGAATAATTTGATTTAATTTAGGTACAAAGGTACTTTCTGTAGTCAAGACGTTGCTATTAAAGTTCTTATGACCGAACAACTGAATGATAAATTGCAGAGGGAGTTTGCTCAAGAAATCTTCATTATGAGGTTGGATCAGCATGTAATTGCAATTTTCTTGTCTATGACGTTGCCATTTATCATATCATGAGCTGCTTCTAATTTGTTTCTTTTATTTTTCTTCTTCTGTTGTTTTTTCCCCCTTCCTTGTACTTTTCTATTCAGATAGTGCCTAAAATTAATCTCTCTGGCTGTCCATGCCTTTCTCTCCCACACACACATACAAGATTTCAAATGTTATTCATTGGCTTCAATACTATTTATGGATTTTTTACTCCAAAGTAATTTTCTGAATTATGTTACAGTTTTCTAAATGTAGAATTTTGCAATTGGCCAAGAATTTTACAATTTTAATAAATTATTGATATTTATATATTTCCACCAACTTTGCAAGTTATGACTTACATTGATGCATCACATGCCATGCACATCCATAAACAAAGTATGATATTGGCAAACATAGCTGGAAACCAAAGGTTTACTTTGTTTATTGTCTACATTACCTATTTGCTTTTTGTCGTCATCTCAACTTCGATCAATAATGAAGTCCCAAAAAAATTTTTATTCTGCAATATTTAAGAAAATGAATGCGGCATTCTGCACTATGATGTGGTAATTCTACTGTCTGTTTCTTATCAAAACTTCTTCGAAATTTTGCAGGAAAGTACGACACAAGAATGTTGTTCAATTTATTGGTGCATGTACTAGACCTCCTAGCCTGTGCATTGTGACAGGTAATTGATTTAAATGCTTAGGTATATGTTCCATTGGCTGGATTATACAATGCTTCATTCTGTAACTAAATGAGTTGAAACATGGATGGGGTATGCAGTCAGAAATCATTTCTTTATTGGTGTTTGTTTCCCCTCTCAGAATATATGTCAGGTGGAAGCATGTATGACTTTCTGCATAAGCAAAAGGGAGTGTTGAGTCTTCCATCCCTGCTGAGAGTGGCAATTGATGTTTCCAAAGGAATGAACTACTTGCACCAAAATAGCATAATGCACAGAGACCTGAAAGCTGCCAACCTTTTGATGGATGAAAATGGAGTAAGAAATTCACTTGTATATGATTTAGATTGCTATTGGGATCTTCTTGTTCTTGATCTTGCTTTTGTTCTCCCTGTGCGTGCTTAAATTACAGTGATCCCTCTTGTATCAATGGCAATCAAATCTGAAGGTGAAAAGCAACGACCCTATTGTTTTATTCTAAGGGATGCACTGTCATTTTGATCTCAGAACTAAACAAAGGACATCTTAAAACTTCCCAGTCTGGAAAGCTGCAATAATAAAATTGTTTTTGTTTAGGGGAGAAATACAAGCTTAAGGACCAGCAGAATACCAAATTCACTTTGAAAATTTGATAATGGAGGCATTTAGGAAAAAGCAAACTGTCAATAGCTTGCATAACTAGCTTCCATCAAGTCACTTATTCCACTTTTAACAACTTAATGGTTGTCTTTTGGCTAAACTGAAAGCTGACCAATATGGCATGTAGATTGGAGTTGTCTTCAATGCATCCTAATTACGGAATTAAAGTATTTTTTTTATCATTTTTTTCATTCCTATTTGATTTGCAGTTGCTCACTGAAGGAATAAATTTCATAAGAAAAGAATGTGATAGTATTTCGAGGATGCTTGAGTCAAACCTCTTCATGCTTAACTAAATAATTATCATTCCATCTTTGAACTCCCTATACTTTTAAAGGGGAAGAAGTAAAGGGGTTTGAAGCTGTTCTATTGTGCATTAAGAAATCAGTTTACTCCCTTTATTGCATATGGCTGATTAATTTTTGCCTCTTCATTCACAGATTCTTCTGTTGTTAAGAGCTCAATTGCATAGTTTGAAGGCTATATAGGTCTACTATGCTTCTTTTCTTAGAGTTCCAAATAATTTGGTGAACAGGCTGTTAAGGTTGCTGATTTTGGTGTCGCTAGGGTGAAGAATCAGTCAGGTATAATGACTGCAGAAACTGGAACATACCGCTGGATGGCTCCTGAGGTTGGTGAATTCCCTGCATTTATCTATTGAATAAAGATATTTTACTTGGCATCACATGAAGTGATGAAAATTCAGGTTTCATACAGCTAAAATGTCAATTTTGTGTTATGGGTCTCACAGAAATGAACAGTATCCCTCTTCTCTCCTTTTCTCCTTTTCCAGTATGATTGAAGTGCCAAATGACCATACATTAATCAGTCGGTTACTTTGATTTAGATTTATGAGAACAACTTCACAGGAACATTTAGAACAAGAGAAGCATATGATGAAGGAAAAGTAGGGGGATCATGATACCCAAAGACCAAGCTTGATAGGCTCCCAAAAATTTGAGGGACTTTGAGCTTCTTTTGACTTGCACTCAAATGAATGCTTGAACACACTAAGGATTAGGAAGGCCTGAAATGTCTTAATGCTTATTGGTGACATAGAGAAGATAAATGCAAGGCTGCAAGATTGAGCGACATGAGTTTAGGCTGTGGGTAGCAAGCATAATCATAGTTATTCAACTCAAGTCCAACTAGTTGGACCAATAAACCGATGACTTGGACTCTAGACCAATTTGATTCATCATAAACCCAATTTGGATATTGACCCGCATTGGCCCAATCTAACTAGTGGTTGAATTAGTCGACTTGGTCAACCAATAACTTGGAAATAGTTTTTTTGTTTATTTTTTAAAATTTATTTTTAGATTTTAAAGTTTTATATTAAAATATTTTGTTATTAATAAAAATTCAAGGTAAAATAAAACATTTAAAATATCAAATTTTGATCTTTAATTCAATTAAAAAATATTTTATACGTAATATTCCTTAATATATATTTATATTTTAATTAAAAATAGTAAAATTATTAGAAAATATCAAATAAATAAGTGTAATTTTATTTTTATAATTAAAAGAAAGATATTTATATTCAATTAGAATTTATAAAATTATAGCAACTAAAATATATATATATATAATATTTTAAAATTATAAAATATTAAATATTGTTGACCTGTCAATTCAATCAATGATCCATTAATTAAACTAGTGACTGAGGTCAATGATCAGGCCGTGTTTGGTAACTATGAGTGTGATGGGCCAGAAGTAGTTAAACCAGAATACTCGCTGGAATTATGAATGTTCAAAACTGCTCTGGCTGGATTGGTAGTCTGGATTTCTTGATGAGAGGAGGAACACAAATTTTCATATTATTCTCAGTTGCAAAAATGCACCCAACAGGTTAAACCAAGCCAATTGGCTAATTTTGAATCGTGCATAGGTGAGGAACAAGAAGAGCAGTATTGGTGTAGTAATAAAATTATTCTATTTTGACTTGGAAGTCACAAATTTGAGTCATGGAAGCAATTTCTATGTAAAATAGGGTAAAGTTGTGAACATCTAACACTTTCTTAGGCTCCAATGGTTTGGAAGCCTCGTATACTAGAATGCACTTTGGGGAGGTGAAGCACATATTTCAAACAGTTACAGCTTGAAGCTGTGTAGTTTGATATTTTTTTTAGAAGTCATATCATCTAGCTATATGAATGAAAAGGGTCATGTATCCACATAATGGTAATCAATTTATTTATTTATTTTTGTGCCTTTTGTCTATACCTGCACTCTAACACTGCCGTATCTGGTGTTTGATGCATAAAAGGTAATTGAGCACAAGCCATACGATCATAAAGCTGATGTTTTCAGCTTTGGCATTGTGCTGTGGGAGCTGCTTACTGGAAAGGTATTCTGTTTCAGTGAATGTATTGAATGCTTTTATTTTTCTAGAGAAATATATTACTCCAAGGTGGCATATGGTTTTGTGAAGCATTAAGAACTTGGACCTTTAAGAAATCATCTGTATCTTTCTGATTGATTTCAGCTTCCATACGAGCACTTGACTCCATTACAAGCAGCCGTTGGTGTGGTCCAGCAGGTGATCCTCTGCGTCAGTTTTTGCATTTAGCCTCCTGATGGCATTTATTGTCTCTTATCTGATAGAAAGTGTGGGTGCATTTTCCGTTTGGTATTTGCTTGTAAACTGCAAACTATGATTTGACTAAGGCAACTAGGTGGTATAAAAGCAAGCACTTGAGTTGATAAAGTTTTGCTTGTGCAAACGTTTTAAACATCAAATACACTCATAGTGGTCCATGACTTGGCCCAGGTGGCATGACAAGGAATTCTTTGGAGGATATGATTTCTTCCGGATTCCTTTTGATGATGTGGATTCCCTAAAATATGGAGTCCTGTACATGTAAGATGAGATCCACATTAGAGATGTATGCTTTCTTGTTCTTTTACCACCATTAGTGTCTTGTGCCAATCCTATGATCTGGGTGTAGATTGTCAAGATGTCAATTACAGTGTACAACATGAGATTACAACACTTTTTTTGGGTCTATGGATTCCTTTTCATGAGAGTAGTTGTGGCAATAATTAGATGTATGGCAAGCTGCCGCAGAATTAACTGATAACGGAATTACTGATAGATCTTCCATCGACATTGATTCCAGGGTCTAAGGCCGTCAATTCCAAGGTGTACCCATCCCCAACTGGAGGACTTGCTTCTGAGATGCTGGCAGCAAGATGCATTTTTGAGACCCGACTTCTCTGAAATATTGGGAGATCTACAGCAGCTTGCAACAACGGTATGGGAAAATCTTGTTTGAACTTCTTAATTTTTTCTTTCCCACAGCCACATAGCCAGAAACATGCATGATTTTGGAGCAGGTTGCAAGAAAGGGAGATGACACAGAAGGAGCCGACATACAAGATTTACAATAGCGATTACACAGGCAGAGATTGCAGTTTTGAAGCAAGTGTACTGTAGATAATAGTCTGATGCTTAGTTTCACCAGCTATTTTCTTCTTTGCATGCTTTGATATAGTTCATGTGGCGGCAGTTGGACTACTATGATCAATATTTTCTCTTCACTCTTGCTGATTAATAGTTCTCAAATTATCAGAACCCTTGGCGTTTTAGCATTGAGTGTGAACTGGTATGATTATCCACTATGATGGTCCAACTCACAGAAGCCAATCAATAAAAACAATGATTGATGTCCAAATAATGTTATGTCAAGAAAGTTGGTTTAGAGTAGGTTGTTTGGTTTTTTTGGTTTTTTTTTTTTTTGTGTTAACCTTTTTCTCTGGATTGGATACTTTGCAGCCGGCAGAACTGTCAGGTTAAATGCATTTGACTCTATTTGTGGTTTTAACTCTTCTGCATTCAATCTTCTGAGGTTTAATTTGCACCGTAAAATATTTATGATTTTTAATTTTGATAATTGAAACCATCAGTTAGATTGCACTGAGTTTAAAATTATTTTAATTTTTAAAAAAATTATAAAATTTAAATATGACGAGATTATATTTTCGATTTAACATGGGTTTTTTTGTTCTTTTTTCCTCGAAACCTGTAAATTTGTATGATATTCAATTTTCTGGCTAACAAAATTATAAAAATATATATATATGAATTCTAAAAGCTTCAAAAAAAAAAATTATAATAAATCAAATAAATTGAATCTTATGATATTTAAATTTTATGAAAATTTTTAAAATTGAAAAGGAACTGCAAAATTAAGTAATCTTGACAGAGTTTTCAATTGTTAAAAATAAAAAATAAAAAAATCACAAAAGTTCAAGAATATAAATTGAAACTCCGAGGAGGTATGATGCAGAATGTATACATAACAAAGGACCCAAGTGTATTTAGCCTAAACTTTAATGTGACCAATTGAAATATCAAAAGAAGATGAAATTTTCAGACACGAAAAATGTGGTGACGTGTTTGTAACTTTATTAAGAAAAAGTTGTTACATTTTAAATTATAATTTGAAAGCTTTCAATGTAAAGTCGTAAAATTTTTAAATACAATATATTTAAAATATTTATATCCGGTCCAGTTCCGGTTCAGTTTTTACATAGTTTTAATTCTGCTTTTTGAAGAGGAAGAATTATGATCGAGCGGGGCCCCTGCAGCTTCTTTCCAATAGAAATGGTTAATTAATTAATTTATAAAAAATTTAAAATTTAAATAATTTTACTATTAACCGTTATTAAATATATTTAATAGCAACCGTCGATTAATTTCGACATGAGTTTTTACCCGATTCGATTCCAGTTGCCTAGGCTTGTTACATTTCCCAGATGTAAAGGGTTGTAGCTTGTACAAAAGGGAACGAGAAGCCCATTACATACATATTGGCGGTTGTAACTTGTAAGCCCAAGATGTCGGTCGGAACGAGCCATTGGCCGCTCGGAGTTTGGACCATTCTTTCCAGCAAATTCAAGGAAGGGGTGAAGTGACCGAGAAGAGATTTGCTTTTGCTCTTTGTGTGGTGGGGAAGAGACGGCGGAGAAAGAAAGAAAGAAACTGCTAGACTGCAGAAGTAAAGAGCTAAATGGCGACTCAGGTGAAAGTGTACGGAACGCCACTGTCCACCGCGGTGTCTAGGGTATTGGCTTGTCTCCATGAAAAAGAGATGGATTTTCAGATTGTTCCTGTCAGCCTCTCCAAAGGTGAGCACAAGAGCCCCGATTTCCTCAGGCTCCAGGTAGGTGCTCATTCACTCGCTCGTTTCTTTCTCAAAGTCAAAAACACTCTACTTTGATTAGCTATGATTACAATGCTGTAACAGCCCTTCGGCCAAGTACCAGCTTTTCAAGACGAAAGCATCTCCCTCTTTGGTAAAGCATCCCTTCCCTTGTAGCTTTTTTTTTTTTTTTTAAGAAAAAAAAAACAAAAATTAGATTTTATTTTCTTTCTCTGGGACATAATTAAAGCCTCCAAAGTCAATGGATTGTTACGTACCACCAGAGTCGAGGGCTATCTGTCGGTACATATGTGAGAAGTACGCGGATAAAGGAAACAAGGAGCTATACGGGACTAACCCCTTGGCAAAGGCATCTATAGATCAATGGCTAGAGGCTGAAGGACAGAGCTTTAGCCCACCAAGTGGAGCTCTGGTGTTTCAGTTGGCTTTTGCGCCCAGAATGAAGCTCCAGCAGGACCAGGGCGTGATCAGGCAGAATGAGGAAAAGCTGAGGAAGGTCCTCGATGTTTACGAGAAGAGGCTTGGAGAGTGTCGTTTTCTGGCGGGCGACGATTTCTCACTGGCTGATCTTTCTCACTTGCCCAACGCTCACTACCTGGTGACGGCAACCGATAGGGGAGAGCTCTTCACTGGCAGGCAGAATGTGGGTAGATGGTGGGACGAGATTTCTAGCAGGGACTCCTGGAAGAAGGTTGTTCGAGAGATGCAACAGTCTATTTGACCATTATGAGGCTTGTACTGCTTTTTCGTGTTTTTCTGGTTGCTTGGTTTGTTGTGTGTCTTCACCAGTTGACTTGTTTATGTTTATATGATCCAATCTGAGAATTTTAAACAAGTTTCCAGTTTTCAAGCTCCGAAAAATTGAACGAAAACAATCTCGATGGCTCAGGTGGTCAGGTTGTTTGCCTTTTGCCATAATGTTTGTTTCAGAGGCCTGCGCCACCCCTCATCATTTCGAAGTTGGCAGTACACCATCAGTTTTCAAAGCATTATCATTTTACCAATTGCAGAAGAATTGATTTAAAGACCATATACTGTAAAAGGAAAAACTGGCCCTTCAAAGACCATACATATAACTAAGAGCATCCATCGATCGATCCTATAGTTAGTGATATATTGTATCTACAGATCATAGCTTTCCTTCGGAAAGTGGCAGAAACCTGCGCACTTCCAAAATCTCTGGGGTCTAATAGTTAGCTTTCTCGACTTCCACCGTCTCTCTGAGCTTCTGTCTCTCTTTGTACTCCATCAATTCTCTCTTGTATCTTTCCTTGTCCTTCAACCCAATGTTCTGGTACACCTACAACCAAGCAAAAAATTATAGAGAGCACTGACATCAATTCAATAAGGTTTCTCTTAGCTAGACATTTCCCATATCCTGTGTCTTGGGAACATCATATTATTGTGTTTATGAAAAGACTAAAGACACAAGTCAATTAAGAGAAAACGAAGTGTTGCAGAAACAAGAAGTTGCCATTCTGTGGCTTGTACCATCCTTTCCTCTGCACTGAGATTGCTCCATGAATGGCCAATGATCTTTGTGAACTCCCTTTCTCTGTTTGGATAAAGAGACTTGAGCTTATAGTGCTTTTCAGCAAAAAAGAAATTGTAACCACTCCGGTTGGGTTTTGGGTAGCTGGGGTCCCCTGCTCTTCTGCTTCTCCTCTTCCGGCCAGAACTGCAGTACTTGCGGCTGGAACTGTACGGGACAAGGTCACTGCTAGGTTGAGGAGTCGAAGTAGACGGCCCTGGCTGGTCTGGATGGTAAAGCACTCCGTTAAGGACCTCAGAACCCAATTTTACAGACACCAGATAACCGCAGTCGAATTTTCCATCAATTGTTCCAACGGCTGCAAAAAATGAAGGGCTTGCGCCTGCGAAGAATATTGGGATGACAATATATAGTTTCAAGAAAGAGTTAGACATGTCGCATGCAAGCAACCATATGCCCATGTCATACGCAGAATGGAAGGAAAAGAAAAAACTGACAAATGGGGTTCCACATAAATGTTTTCTTCCAAAATAAATGAATATATTAGGCAGAATGAATTGGTAAGTCGAGTCACTGGCAGGTCTTCAGTGCACTAATCATATCATATAACTTAACCACATATCCCAGTTCATAAAATAAATGTGGTGGGACCACAAGAAAAAGAAGACAGAAACCACAAAAAGGATCCTTATGCACATGATCAGATCAAACATCTGAAGCGTGTGGAAGAATTTCCCCTTATCCTATCATGTTCTTCTACAAGCAAACAAAACGGTTAAAGATTGACAAAACAGCTCAGTATTCACCTTCACAAAGCGAAGCAGGACAGCAGCTTGCAGGTTTTAGAGAATATTCCACAGTAGAGAATTCAGGTCTGCTAAGAGGGAATGCAGCTGCAAGATTTTATAAACATTATTAAAGGCAAAGATTTCAGAAAGGTGGGGTAACAAGAGACAAAACCAAATAACACAGAACCCATAAACAATGCCTACACGCACCA
Organism: Bruguiera parviflora; assembly: GCA_019804595.1. Classification (NCBI taxonomy): domain Eukaryota; kingdom Viridiplantae; phylum Streptophyta; class Magnoliopsida; order Malpighiales; family Rhizophoraceae; genus Bruguiera; species Bruguiera parviflora. The sequence goes on from CM034049.1 coordinate 2,116,664, forward strand.
ACCCCCCCCCAACACACACAAACACGCTGTGGGAGTAGAGAGCAATGGGTCAAGGCAAAGGAGAGAAACTCGAGAAAAGTAAAAGCAAGAACAATTGCATTTACCTGTTGGACTTGAGCGTGGACCCTGAAGCTTAAAGAAATGAACTTGTTCGTAATGGTAAAGAAGGCTAGAATAGTGCTTCCTCAAGACAAATGAAGCACTTGTTGTAGTTGGTGAGAACCTGAAGACAGAACCCACTTCCCTCCATTTCTTCTCTGCAACAACCTGCGCATCGAACGGAATCATTCTCGTTTCACTTGGAAAGTTTCATACTTGAACAAGACATTTAATAAACAGATCGATCCCAGAAATCGAACCTTCTCATAGCCACCCCTTTTAGTAACCTCCGCATATAAAACATGCAAATCTAGCTCTTTTCCTCCAATCACAGGAATCCTTCGAAAGTAAACAACAAGAGTGACCAAAAAAGAAAAAATTTGATGAAAATAAAAAAAGGTGGAATCTTTAAAGATAATACATAGAATACTTACATGAACTTGGTCCCCATTATAAAATGAAAGCGCCTGAGAGTGTCCCAGAAAACAATTGGGTCCTCGACAACGTCCTCGTGTGGGGCAAGGGGAGCAGGATAGTGCTGCTTTTTCCCATCATCCCGGCAACCTTTTATTGCCGCCAGCGACATTTTTTTCCCTCTCTGACTCCGGGAAACCGAGAACAAAGTAGACAGAGCAAAATTTTCCCCCTATTTTTTTTCTGAGAGAGAGAGAGAGAGAGAGATAGAGAAGAGTAATAATAATGAAGGCAGAAGGTCAATAGAGAAAAGATGATTTCTTTAGACAAGGTGGTAATTAGAGGCTCCAAGTCTGAATTAAAGAAGAGGCCTGACGCGTGGGAGGGTAACGGCTAAGCAAAGATTGGCTTTTTCTGCCATATCTGAACGGCCAATCCATAGACGGGCAAATAACAAAGTCCTAAGCGCTCATTTAATGTTTTTACGCAGGGCTATGCTCAATTATCACAAACTAGTTGGTACCCAGCAGCCGCTGAGTTTCTTTTATCTTTCTTTGTTTCTCTGTTTTGTTTTCTCTCTCCGGGGTCATTCGAAGTCTGACATATATCTGCATGTCTGCGAGCTTTGATATCCCCCATCTGTATCTATCTCTCTTTTTTTGCTGCTCTTGCTCTTCGTGGTCAGAGGGTCTGAGCCCGCCCATGTATGTATATTGTACATCTGTACTGCAACAAGGGGTAGGCTTTTGGGATTTTTAGCATATGCTGTGCAATCCGGGGCATTGAGATCAGTTACAAGAGTCCGAATCATACGCTTTATATTAAAAGCTATGTACGTCTTTAGTCTTCTATCTTTTTATCCTTTGTAGCAAACATTTTGGCCTTCCAAATATGAGCTTCCCCGGCTGGTCGAGATATATATCGAAAATTCTTAAGATTTTTTGGCCGGCTCACACGGAGAAGGAACAATTAACTGGGATTTTTCTTTTTTTTCTTTTAATTTTGTGTTGACATAAAAACTGCTATAATGTGTAAGTGAAGATTGAAATCTCCAGGGGAGACCTTGCTTGAATTACTTGCACTAAAAATACATTCTCTACTAGACAGTAAAGATGGAGGTTATTATCTGGGCAGAACTCTTTAATAATAACGAATAGATTGAATGCCTCGCAATTCAGGTGACACCGCGAGATCGAGTTGGGTTTATTGTCAATAACCCAAAACCTCTAGTCATGAGAATTGATGGATAATATATATAACGTTTAAGGGAGAAGTAGAAGTCTCGTGCATAATATCATTTTAACAAAGTTTCCGATGCTTTGGTCATTTAGCTCAACTACATTGGAAGGAGAGTTACAACTCCTTAGGCTTCCCTCTAATTATTGAATGACTCATTGATAGAAAGGAGTTGCAGGCTCCTATGAATCTCTAACTATTGAATGACTCGTTGGGACAGTTCGTAATCAGCAAATTAATTCGATTTATATGCATCAATATCTCTCAATCACATATGATTAGCTTAAACAAACCTGATCATTCCCATAAATTCTCATTATCCAATTACTCATAGACTATTAATACAGACAAATGGATCATGTAACCAAATATTACACCTATACTAGTTACAACTCTTTGAAAAATAAAAATATAAATAAATATATATAAATTTTTAAAAAATTATATTTAAATGTGCATAAAAAATTATCTTGTTGCAATATCTTAATACACTGTATCCCTTTTTAGTAAAGTTTTTTTTTTTTATGTATCAATAATTATGTTTTACTCATTTTAAATAAATATAGTTAATTAAGTTATAATTATATATAAAAAAACAAAAAAATAATAATTTTTTTATATTATATTCTTTAATTATATTATAAGTAAATAAGAATTAAATTTTTTATTATCATTAATAATTAATTAAAATACATAATATAAAATACACATTGTAATGATTATTTTTCTAAATTAGCATATGTCATTTTTGTTTTTTATCTCTTAGTATCATTGTACAAATTTTAGTTGAGTTAGTATAAGTGTTAAAACTTTAAATTTTAAGTTTTTTTGTACAACACTTTATATTTGTGTTGTATATGTCAGCATTGCTATTGAATTCTGAATTTAATAACCCAACTCATGACGCCTAAGATGCAATTGGGAAAAAATTTAAGAAATTTAAATTATATGTTAATTAGTAATTTAAATTTTTAATATAATTATATGTGTTTAATTATAATAATTGGTATCAAAGGAAATCATGAATTTCAGTTTCCTTGTAACATTGAGAGGAAGAATAACCTAATTCATAATGTTTGTATTAGCTGCAGCCCTTAACGATAGATACAACTATGAGAAGTTTTATTGGAATAAAATTATGCTAATTAATAGTTTAAATTCTTAATATAATGATTTGACAATTAATTTAATAACATGAGTATTGTATTAAAATTTCACTCTTAATTTTTTACAAATTATATAAAAAAATAAACTTTATTTTTATTTTTATTTAGTATAGTCTCATATTAATTAATTTAAAATAGACCATTTTCATACACATATATTTTCGTTCATATAATAATTTTATCTTTATATACTCCTTAAATAGCATAGACAATTAGTTTGTATGAGTAGGTCAATGTCAACTAATTTAATATATTTTAATTTTTTTATAAATAATTATATTAAAATTAATCTCATATATATTTTATTATATAATTTTTAACATTTTAAAATAACACTATTAATGCATATATATATATATATATATATATATATATATAAACAAATTCTTACATAACTAATATATAATCAAAATATATTATAATATATAACTATTTTTTATTTTATAATTTTTAGATAAATTAATTTTTATTATTTTTTAAATAAATTTTTATTATTTATTATAAAACAAGAAAAAAGTTTTTTAATTTATTTTTATTTAAAATAAAATTTTTGCTTTTTTTTATTAGTTAACTTTTTGAGTATTTAGTACTCAAGCAAGTAGTTTTATTTATTGAGAGAACTCTTATTTTTTTAAAAAAAAATTATGAGGCAAAAAGGAAATTTCAACGTGGACATAAATTAGAAAATCTAAAATAATTAGTATGCAAAAATTTTATTCTGGTGGGATATTTACCATCACCGTTGACCATAAGCATCTGCCCCAATTTCTGTTACTTTTGTACCATGCCTGACACAGTCTTTCTCTCTTAAATGCCTTTTCTCCTTTCTCTCTTAAAATGCCTTTTCTCTCCTCTATGCTATCATTTTACATTTTCTCCTTTTGCGTTCCATACGGCACACTTTTGCTATATTTTCTCAACTCCCTCCTCGTAAATTCTCTCCATGCACTCTACCCTCTATCTGTCTGTCATGTGTTAAGCATAGCAAAATATATTATTTTAGGTTTCATTACTAAAATCATATTGATTTTTGTTATATATATATATATGTGATCATAAAAACTATCTTTAGAAGAGAATTAGTCACTGAAATATTCTTGATTTGTCTTCTTTCAAAATTTTGAGAAAGCCTTTTGCTACTCGTCAAGTAAAAAAGGCCGTTAATTTTCGGCCAAAGAATTGAACCAATGACAACATCATATGGTTAAAGAAGCTGAATCATGGCTAGGTCGGTAACCTTCATCCTTCATTTGCTTATTTAATCTTCTGATTTCTCCACGCACTTCTCCGATCTGTGGATGCAACTGGTCTCCAACAACAAACACGTGGACACGACTCTTGAGCTCAATCCAGCTACATCCGGGCTCCTTACTCACTCCTCGAACATTCATCACGCTCCGGACCCGTTCCACATCTTCTGACTTACCCAAGGCAGTGTACACACTTGACAGTAACACATATGCAGATGATTCTTCTGAGCCCAGTACCATTAATTTCTCACCGGCATAAGCTCCTAATTCATAATTACGATAGTTCCGGCAGGCGCCCAGTAGAATGCGCCACAAACACAATCCATGATCTATTTTAGCTGATTCAATAAATTCTTTAGCCTCATTAAGCTTCCCTGCCCGACCCAGGACATCAACCATGCAGGCATAGTGCTCTACACTCGGAGCTATACCAAATTCATCAAACATCATGTTGAAGTATGCCGACCCCCTCTCCACCAATCCCATGTGGCTGCAAGCAGAGAGAATGTTCACAAATGTGACATTATCTGGTCTTGTGCCCCCGAGCCGCATTTCTTCGAAGAGTTCTAGAGCTTCCTTACCATGCCCATTTTGAGAAAGTCCAGATATCATTGCATTCCACGAGACTATGTCTCTCTTCGTCATCCTCCTAAAGACAAGGTTTCCATCTTCCAAACTACCACATTTTGCATACATAGTTGAAAGGGCACTTCCAATTGAAACTTCTAAACCCAATCCATGCTTAATGGTGTGGGCATGAATTTGCTTTCCTTGATCCAAAGCCGCAACGCTTGAACAAGCTTTTAAAACACTGGCCATTGTTAACTCATTGGGCAAAATCCCTTCCATCTGCATTTTACCATACAAATTCAGGGCATCTTCGTTCTCCCCATTTTGCACGTACCCCGCTATCATGGATGTCCACAGAACAATATCAGGCTCTTTCAAATATTCGAATCCTTTTTGAGCATCCAGCATACAACCGCATTTTGCATACATATCAACCAAAGCTGTCGTTATATATATATGGGAGCCAAAGCCCAACTTCAGTAGAAAGCTGTGAAGTTGCTTTCCCTCTTCAACAGCACCAATATCACTACAGGCATTGAGAACCCCAACAAGGGTATACTCGCTAGGATTCGTCTCACCATAATGCATCTTAGAAAAGAGCTCCAAAGCCTTGCGAGAATTCCCACTTTGTGCATAACCAGTGATCATAGCGGACCAAGTGACTGAATTCTTATCACTTGCGCACTCAAACATTTGAAGAGAATCATCCAAGTGCCCACATTTTGCGTACATCGTAACAAGGGCATTCACTACAGAAAGAAATGCTAACAGCCCGCTTTTAATCCCAAGACCGTGAATCCGTTTGCCACTGTCAAGTAATTCGGGATCTGCCAATGCGCTAAGAACGCTAGTTAACACAAACTCATTCAAACCCTCCTCCTCTTCTCGAAGCATCAAATCAAAAACCCACAAAGCCTCTCCGGCTAGCCGCCGAATCGCATACCCAGAAACCATTGTAGCCCATGAAACTGAGTTTCTCTCAGGCATTCTATCAAACAGCTTGCGCGCCTCCAAAAGCAGCCCGGCCTTGCAATACACGTTAAGAAGAGAGCTCCCAACAAACACGTCGTAAAAACTCGCCGTCTTGACAGCGAGCCCGTGGGCTTGGAGGCCAGTAAAGGTGGCCGACGAGTTGGAGGAAGCGGCGGCGAATACACCCGCGAAAGTGTGGGCATTCGGCAAGCAATTCTCTGCCCTCATGCCCTGGAATAGTTTCATAACAAAGGTGGATCCTGCGGGGCCCTTTTGGGAATAGGCATTGATGAGGCAATTCCATGAAACCACGTCTTTGTTGTGAATACCTTGGAAAATGAGACTGGCTTTAGGCAAGTGGCCGCACTTGGCGTAGAAATTGACGAGGCTGTTGGCGAGGTACGTGTCGCCGCCGCCGCCGCCGGCGGCTTTTATGATCCGAGCGTGCAGAGCCTCGCCTTTTATGAGACTTTTTTGACGGGTGCATTCGACAAGCAAATTGAACGAGGATCGACCTGCTGCACTAGAGGGATGCATCAACGCCGTCGTTTAGCCAGCCCCTTTCATTATTTCTATTTCTACCGTCTTGTCTGTGGCGGCAAAGCGGAGGCTTTTCGAAAAATAAAATGCAAATCCCTTTCAATTGCCAAGAAGCTTTGCGGTGGAAGAGGAACTACATTACGCCCACAGTCCTGTCCAATTCGAAGTCGCCGCGTGTCACCTCCCGGCCACTTAGCTCAAGTTTTGCATCTAACGTCCATTTCATTACCCCTCCGAAGTCCCAGACTAAATGGTCAAAGTCAACATTGTCTAAAAAAAATAAAAACTTTTATTTGTTTTTTTTTTTCATGATTTTAAACTTGAATTGAACCTAATCTGATTTAGAATCCGATTCGACGAATTATCGGTTCAATTGCTAATCGAGAGTCGAATTAGTGGGGGTTAATTTTTGATTTTGAAAAAAAAAATCAATATTTTCATATTATATAAAAATAAATAAGAGATTATTAAAATAAGAATTAATTATAATGTTCTTTAGGGGTGCTACCCATATGGATGTTGCTCCGCCATACCGTTCGGGAAAAGCATAGTGGCCAATTCCATTTGCTATGACAACATCCGATAAGATTGAGCTTTGACATGCTGACCCAAATGCTCCCTCGGGGTTTCAAAATCTTCTGATTTGACTGGTTAACTCGGCTGAAGTTAACATCTTCCATTATGCCAGCAAGAAGCTCCATCTTCGTCATCAGGGCAGCAAGTTTCCAATTGCACGCTTTGAACTTGGCGACTCATCCTTATCAAATATCCCACAAAATCATTGAAGTTCAATGCAGTCAAGAACAAGTCAATAGGAGTCATAACAACTTCTAGAGCTTATATGACGAGCAAAAGAAAAGAAAAAAAAAAAAAACAAAAAGCATGCTTACATCATTTGATGCATGGCGTGCATCACTTCTAGTTGGGATCGCCATGCACGTGTTCCCAACTTCTTAGAAATACCCGATTCTGGATTATTTGGTTGACCTATAAACAAACATCCCCAAGGCTTATCGAGATATGATAATATGTGTGAGAGGAAATGTGCACACTACGCATGATCTTTTGGGTGTCAATAGACAGCAGAAGAGAAAAGAAATCTGCTAAGTAACTACAAGCAGTATCCCTTGAGTTGTGATCCATTAATCTCTCTCTCTCTCTGGAAACAAGAAAAGAAATTTGAAAGCAACAAAGCTTCGAATTGCTAACCCACTTCTCAGCCTTAATTATTTAACTCCATTTAGGCAATTAATGTGGTAAACATAAACGAAATATAACATCAACATCAACTTAAAATAATATCAGATTGGCACTAATCAATTGCCGATAAAAAAAATTAAAAAAAAAAAGAGTCAGCACTAATCGAGCTATTAGTTTCCCATGATTTAAGATGGAGAATCAATTATTGACCCTTTCTATGTGTACGTCTTTCTAACGGATTGACAAAGAAACCTTCGTTTCTTTTTTGTGCATTCATTTTGTAGTGTATAATGATCTCAATCCATGGTTGAGCCTACTGCATTTTTACCATCCATTACTTATACACAACTACCTTAATGTATATAATCAAAGCAAATAAGTGCAAGTGATCATCAAGAGGACTTCAATTATATTTAAAAGCATTAAGAGATTAACAGAAATGACAAAAAAAATGAAAACAAAAACTAAGCTTTAACAACTTCCAGAAACAAACATTGGATTATGTCTTTGTGAATGATGTCATCTTAAAACTAGGTGAATCATTGTCAGTCAGTCATAATGCTGGAACCCCAAAGCCAAAACTCAGATCTGTACAAACATCTATATGCATCATAGAATTCTAGTCTTACTGTTCAATGCCATGCTGCCAGATGGGGAAAGAAAGATGCTTTAACATTTCGATTCCGACCCAACTGAAGACCCGTGTCGAACATCGCCAAAAAAACCCATTCGAGAAAGTCGAATAAATAAGGGGAAAAAAAATAAAAAGAGGAAACGCGTAGAAAGACCTTTCCACCAATAATAAATTACTTACAGACTCTCTTATAGGACACAATAGTTAGAAAGATGAATGTAAAATTTATAAAAATAATAATAAAAAAATTTATTGTATAGTTTATTGGCCAATAAACTTTTAATGGATGTGTCAATTGTAATTTTTAATCCGAGTTGGGTATCTCAAAGGCAAGTCGATCCAAGTTGGATATACTGATGACAAGACCAAAACGGCACCAATTCTTTTCATTCCTTCCCAATTTTCTTAGTTTTCTATGGTAGAGGTCGGAGCTTCTGTGGTTTTTGGCTCCTTCACAAAATGGAAGTCACAAACTCTCACTTCCTTGTTTTTCGCCGGCTACCGTTTACCATTTTCCTTGTTAATTTTGGCTATTGCTTATTCAGCTTTCCCAATTTTCTTACTTCTCAATTGTAGCAGTATGCTATTGCGTTACTGCGGTCTCCTTCCGAAAATGGCAGCATTAATTCTCGCTCCTTTAGTGTTTTTTTTCGGGTATTGTTTGCCTTTTTATTTCAATTTCCATTATTTAAGCTATTTTCTACAAACTGGGACCCAAAACGCTGAAAACATTATTTTATTCAAGTGCCTAATGTTTTTATTAAATGAGCCCATTAGCGCCCATGAAAGTTGAATCCCAAATAATTATTCGTACCGATCCATCCTGATTTCTTCTGCCCCGCGTCCGAAACTTGCACATCCAAAAATAGTTGGACTCTAGTTGGGGGCTGCTACGGAACAATAATTGCAGTCTGCACCACACTTCTTACGTTAAGCATACAAATAATATTGCTAGGGAGGGAGCGGCTAAATTTGTTTTAACGTTTATAAAGATGGGTATAAAGATGATGATTAATATACAAATAAATCTATTATTTTTGCAAATTTTAACAAATCTAAACCATCAGACTCTATGATTAGATACACTGGTATGGACTTAACACAGAGAAATGAGTAAGCTGCCACGCTTGGAACCCCTTACAGAAGTAAATTGTTGATAAGACTCCAAAGTGCAGTTATTATTATTATTATAAATATAAAAGGAGATCATCGAATTTCAAGTAGTCTATAGTAAGCGGTAGGCCTAACTGTGCCTCGGAAAATTTAAGCCCAAACCGAATTTTGATTAAATTAACCAAAATTTAAAAAACTTGGATAATCAAAATAATCGTCCATTTAACAAATACAAACCCTAATTAAACCCTATCTTAAAACCCTACTTGAAACGCAATGCCCAAAACTGCCACTTACACAACCACACCCAACCATTGCCTCCCCCACCAATACCACATTCTCCATGATTAAAGTCTATTTCCGCCATCCATACACGCTGCCGTCTTTAACAGGGGACGAAGCGCTGATCATTATCCTGGACCTCTAGAATGACAAGTGCACATCTCCTCCATGGTCCCTTGCTCACAATGATTGGACCACGGTAATGGCAACTAAATCACTGAGACAGAAAACAGTCCATTTTTACGCTTGTAACATCAAGTCGCAGTATCTCTGCTCTGCACCCTAGAATTGTTCCAAAACTGCCAAAGACAAGTAGAACCAAGATTTGGGTAAGAAGGGCTGCTCAGATGTTGGGACTACATGATGCTCTAACCCCACTGTCATTTGATTGGATCATGTTCCTGGTGTAAAGCTTCTTGCTTGGTAACAACCAATAAAAGAACTGAAAACAGTGTTTTCCTCAGTTTTAAAAACATGTCTGGTCTGAATGATATGTTTGAAATGATCAATGTGGTTAGCACACTTTCGGAACACCTGTTTAAGACCATGCTGTCAAAAAAATGTCTATGAGACGAAAATGAGTTTATCCTAGCTTCTTGTTGTCCTATTCATCTCTATTCATGTCGTTGCATAAAATCACTCTAGTCAGTCAAACATAGAGACACCATCAGTGAATGCCAAAATGCCCAAATCTAATAAAATCAAATATAACCAATGATGCACCACCCAGATTCCATGTCTTGTGCATTCTATATAACAAAGTTACCATGCAAAATAAGCCTGACAGCATCAATAAGCAACAATGCACTACCTGGCATCTTTTTTATGCAACGGACATATTTCATATTGAGAAAGAAAATGGTTGGTGCAAAGTAGTGGAAGTGTTCAGAGCCACATAAAGGTCACATTGTTTATGGTTCACGTGAAACCCTTTAAATCCAAGTAAAGGTAATAGTATTGTGATCCTTGCCTTGGATTGGTGCGCCCTAGATCCCCATGAACAAATTCTTTGATGTATGTTCCAGCCTGCATTTCAAGTATCACAATTGGTAATCTATATACATAATAATTTATTTTTGCATACACTAAAAGTAATAAAGAAATGTATAGACCACATAACCAAGTTCTTAAAGCCATGTTTCTGTCCATGTAATTTAACAGACATGCATATTGAGCTTCTGGTTCAACTAAACCTTCTGAATATCTAATAGGACATTCAGAATTGGGTGTCCGGATCATAGACTTCCAAATTCCTTAATCTACCACAATTAAGAAGTTCTAGTGGTATTGACCCCTAAAAAAATAAAAATTTCTAGTCATATTTAGGTATCACAAAATCAGGATTAATAGCTAGTGTTGCTTAGAAACCAAGTACTTCTAACTGTACTGCAAACTAAATGGACAAATAGTTTCAGTTGAAAAAGAAAAGAATGTTTGCATACCTGGGTACATAGATGCAGAAGAAAATAGTCAGAGCTTCCAGCTATCCTCTCAATTTTCATCCTACAATAGAGAAAGAGAAAGAGTGGGAATACAAGGTTGTTAGGCATTGAATACAACAAATGGATGAAATAATATAGTGCCCTATATTCCAAGAGACACAAACCAATGAATAATCTTTGCACGTTCCAATGGACTTCGACGATGAAGCACCCTGATAGGAGTCTTCTGCAAGACTTGCTGCAGAATAACAAATAAAGAAAATGATAAATCACTGAATATTGTTAAAAAATCAACAGGTGAGTAGAAAATGATCAATCAGACCCTACATGTATACACTTAATAAAATACTGTTCAAAACTAAATTCACATTATGTGGTTAAAGGTGCAGTAATACATAACATATTCAGTCAATTGTGCATCCGAATAAGTTGTCAAAAATTGCAAAAGTATTATTATAAATTACCAAAGAGACCAAACAATCCTTGAGACTAAAATTATTTACCCCACACCAACAGTTATGCTCTTCCCAATGATCTCTCATCTCAATTTACCCAAGACTGAATGAGAATCTTTAAAGCAGCTTTTTTGTGTCATGCTTCCTAAGTCATGCTATGGATGCCCATTTGACACTAAAGTATTATAGCTTGGTAGCCCCACAGATAGAGAATTAGAGTTGTAAACTAGCACCTCCCACAAGAAGCTAACTATAAAAATTCAAAATCAAACCTGCGTGAGATAGTTCTAGACAATTCATGAAACATTAACAAAGTTACTCCAGTTATATTCTCAATTAATTTGGCTACCTGCTGAACAATTAAAAAAAAGTAAAGGATAATAAGCTTGCAGAGTAATAACCATGTCCTTGAGTGAAGTTATAGACCGCAAGTCTTCATCTTCAATTGGCCGTGAAGTCCACACTAGAGCACAGTATTGCTTCTACATTTGAAGTAAGAATCAACGGGTGCCATTCTAGTCTAATTTCCTTGATATATTATGGAATTTGAGCCCAAATGATACGGCATAGAGCAGCCCAAATTCAAGCCAAAACCGGGAGAAAAAAGGATGAACCTGTTTTTCTGCTTCTCCTTCTTGCATCAGATTCCAACCATGACTAGTTACCACTTTAAGATTTTTAACTCTAACCTGCATGCAGAACATATTTTGTTGCAGGTCATAAAAAATAGAGAACATAAATCACAATAACAATGCTTTTGGTGACAGCTAACCAATTTCTTATCTGAATCATTTATGTTTGTTTCTATTTGCTTGACTGAAGCTTCACAGGGTACTTGGCGTGCATTTTGTACCTCAACCAGGAAAGGCCTACCAGAACCCAACATTCGAACCTGAAAATAGTAACCTCATACATCAGAACAAATTTACAAATTCAATTGCACAGTTGAGACAAATATTCGTACATCAATATCCTCTCTACCCGCAGCATGAAACTTATAACTGTCACCCCGACAAGTTGGAAGAATGTTGCCACCTATAATCTCCTATCATTAAACATGAAAGTTGTTAACACTTCACTTGCCACTTCAGGATAAAAACTTCAATGAGAGTAATGGTGGTTGCAGGCGGTACCTCCACCGATGCTTCCCCCATCCTTTCGTTGTCAATGATCCAACAGCTTTGACTCACATTTCTTGAGAACTAAAACACAGAAAGTAGCAGCTTTGAGCCCAAATTGCATAAGAAATCTACCAATCAGCAAAAATCTTCATATTCCACGTTAAAACTGTGTCACATTTCTGTCAAAGGTTGTATATATGAGGCAAACAACTTCATCATACTATTTTTGTCAAAATATTAGCATCAGTGGGAGGTGGAACTTCTATTCAAGGTATTGAGCAGTCGAGTAAAAAAAGTAAAAGAAAAGTTCTGATACATGCTCCTATATAGCTAGTATACACAATGGCACTTCTATGCAAATCAAAAAGAGCCTCCTGGGGAGTGCACTTTCCCTGAAAAATGTTATAAATAGACAGTTTTTCATCATCTAATGTGGCTTAAAATGGTGCAATACTACAGAAATTGTTGTTAAAACTGTTTGACAAGTTAATGACAACAAAAACAGTTGATAAGGCTCAAATAATTGCTGACCTATTAAGCTATCTCATGCTAAACATTGCCGTCTTCAAAATATAAATGTTTAGGATATATCTTGTGTATTCAATGGCCAATCAAGTACTTCTAACGAAAAGTTTTCAATAACAATGAAATTACTTTGAGGTATCTCCCACCAAAGTAGATTGGGGTCCTGTAGCAGTTAAACACCAAGTTGCAGGGTTCACTAACCTGGGCAAGTAAGAAGGAGAGAGAGAGGGGGGCAGGTGAGTGAGAAGAAGCACTGAATATAAGCTAGAAAACAAGCTCAATGTTAACTCTATTCTCACAAACAATAAGTAAACAATCACTCAGAATGACAAGCTTGATATCAGAAAAGGGAATCCAGAAATGTTACCTCATGCAGTGTGGTAGTTCATCACAAATAAGCACTTATCATCACATTCATAACTTCTGGTAAATGAATATCAATTACTCAAGAACTTAACATCCATGAATTACAAATTTAGAAAGTTGAAATTTCTAGATTATTATATTTTACATGTGAGCTATTAACTAAATAAAAAAAGGCTACTTGAATGGAGACACCAGTCAGTACAATATAAGAAGGAAAAGGCTTACCCTCTCATTTGAAAACTTGAACCATGTGGCAGATTCTTGATCTTCTAAATTAGAAGCCCTCTCAGTTCCCACTAGCTCATCATTAATGATGTCCACACAATTCTTAGCACCTCTGGAAACTGATTATGATACATGAGCATCCAGAACTCAACTAGTTCAATAAATAGAGGCATCAAGAATTATAATGTCAACTTCAGGCTGTGTGTTCATGCAGTTGTCACAGGTAAAGGTCTTTTTATGATCAATGCAAACAAAAAGATTGAAGCATCCATTCCCCTCTCCCCCCCCCCCCAAAATTCCCCATGAGAAAAAAGAAAAAGAAAAATGTGCTCTCAACAGAAGTGACTGAAATGACTATTCAGAAAAAAGAACCTCCGTTCCTCTTCATTAGGTACAATTTGTGGCATTCACATCTAACATTATTACAAATGTGTTAGTAGCACCAATGAACCCCCCCCCCCAACACCCACACTTGTGAAGGGGACAAAACACAAAAACCCAAACAAAAGTCATTTTCTTGCAATTAAGGGTGACAACTAAACAATTTGATTGTAATTACTTTTTAGAGAAGAGAATAACACAAATGTGCCTTCTACAAAACAATTTTACATGCCTGCTTTTCTTCTCTTGGAAACTCCATTCCCCTCCATGTTTGGTGCCACACTCAATGCCTGACTTTCAGTATATGTCAAACAGATGCGGTAAGAGCTTGGACCTGATTTTATGCCCTGAAAAAGTTCAATTGAATAACAATAATAATAATAATAATAATAATAACAACAGCTACCACCACCACCACCACCACTACTACCATTCATCATCATTATGCAAGTGTGATGTAAGCACACTTCATGCTATTCCAAAACACACAACTTTCAGTCTACATTTAAAGAAAATAGTTCCAAAGAATTTGCGTCGGTCCACATGAGTCACCGCTCTGAGGCATCTTTCCATTTATAAAACTGCTCATAGTTAGGATAAGGGAGGATTACCAATAAATTCAACAGTTCCCATCCTGCATCCATCCAATCATGTCAATTTTAAAATTACAATGCTACAGAATTTTCAGGTGGTAAACAATAATTTGACCAAGAAAAGAGAGCCTTCCAAGTTTACATGAATTTCAATTAAAATAAACTGCAACATAAAAAATATATATCTACACGGTTACTTACCAATAATGCTTCAAGGGAATTGGCTATTGCATACTTCAAAGCATCCTTTGTAGAAATGAGTTCAGAAATCCCTCCCTGGAGCCAGTCTGATCCATATTTCCTCTTCACATATGACCTATGATACAGGGCAATGAAAGCACTTTAACCATGATATAGGCGTTAAAAAACTCACACATACTAGCAGAAGAGAAAGGACTTCAAAATGACTGGAAAACCTAGAGATTGACAGTAATCAACGATAATGATTACAATATAGTTGTTACACAAACCTGCCATAAAAAATTCAACAGATTACAGACAACAAACTTCATCATGTCAACGTCCTAATTGAGAAGTGCAAAATTGTACAGAAGTGGAAAGAGCCTAGAGCTAAAAAAAAAAAAATGTGATCCAAAGTCTAAGCTACGTACCAAGCAACACCAGAAATGCAAATTGTTATAAAAATGACTTACCGAACTAGCCGCTCATTTTGCTGGACTATAGATGGTATGGAGACTTCAAGGGAAAAGCTATCCATTTGATGTCCCTCTTGCCGCACCAAATTAGCAATTGATGCAGTAAATTCGTCGGCACGTTGCTCTTTCACCACCATTTTTGTATCATTGCGGTAGGTGAACTGCAAGATGCCCAAACAAAGGCTACAGATATCTGGCTCAACTTCTAGTCCCTTATGCGCAGAAGCGTCACTTGAATCTTCATTTTCCTTCACACCAGAGCCCTCCGCGTGGGTTGTCTCTTCAAGAATTGCAGGCATCGGCGACGGCAAGAGAGAGGAGAACAAGTAAGCCTGTCCGTGGATCCCAAATAATCCAAAGATGCATCTCATGCATACCTAAAACAGAAATAGCACATCAAACCTACGTATCTCCGCATGCAATTATAACTTCCCTCTAGGAAAACGGAAAACCTAACTACGCATCAGAATAAAATGCACAAAATTACCAGAAGAAATCATAAGATACAGAGCCCGAACCTTCTTGGAGAGCAAGTCCTTTACAGCGTGGGAAGGCAACGAACCGACGACGTCCTTAAGTAGCCTCATCTCCTCGTCGCCGGTGCAGAGGACAGCGCGGGCGGCGCATTTCATTCTAGTTAGTAACTTGTAGTTCACCGCGTAACTGAGAAATATGGATAAAAAATTGCTTGTTAATTTCTTTTTTTTTTTTCAATTACCTTTTGAAAATTTAGATTTTTTTATTTAAAAATATGAATTTCTTTTTATTTTTTTATAACTTGAATTTTGGTACTAAAAATTCAATGATGCCGGAAAAAAAAAACGCCAAAAAGAATTTAAGCCGAAATAAAAAGGGTTCGACATTAAATATCTGGTTAGGAAATATGCTGAGCACCTTAAAATATTCATTTAAATAATTACGTTAGAAATTCAAATTAACATAAAATTTAGAATGTTAAATAATTATTTGCATAAAAAAAAGGGGCTTTATAGTTAAATTAAAATTTGCAAATTAAAAGTCAATAATTAAAATAACATGTGTGTGTGTGTGAGATGTACAAAATAAATATGTTACCCACATTTATAGGACCATAATTGTTCTATTTTGCTCTTTACAATTTACAATTTTTTTTTTTAAATTTTCAAAGCCATAAATTACGGCTCCTTAACTTCGTTATCATCTCTTGTTTGTTAATTTTTTTACTATTTTCTTCTTTGTCAATATCAAAATTTAAATTTTAATTGTTAAAATTAAAAATTTAATTACTTTTAACTCTTTGTAATCTATATATTTTTATAATATATGATACGTATTGGTCTGATCCATTCAATCTACATATTTCAGTATGTTGCTTTACTGATTTAAATGGTCTGAATTCAACCACACAAATACTAGGCATTATTTTTATGGAGCGTTTGTTTTAACATTGTTGTTGTGTTTCGAGCGTAAGGGAGACTAGTGTTCGATGGTAGTTCTTAACTGCCTTTTGAATAAAACAACGGTTGATTATTAATTTATAGACTAAAATACACCTAAGGATATTTTTTGATACATACTGTCGAACCTCTCAACTCTCTATCTCTCTCCGCGCTTAATATAACGGACGGGTATATAAAATCTGTCTCTCGTATCAGATAAAAAGAAGAGGATCTTGAGAAATATAAACATGAGTACTGAACACTCTAAAAAACTACTTTTTAGGGAGAGAGTAATGACCCCGTCACAAAATGATATCAAAGTATACCTTTCTCACCATGGAACCTTGATTTAGCGCAAAATGCCGAGAACTTCCGATTTTACCGTCTTGGTACGTGTCCAAGAATATCGACAATAACGTCGATAAATTCGGTATAAGAGAATGTAACGGATTGCTCCTATCTGTGTCCCACATTGTCCTGTCTGTGTCCCACATTGTCCGATTTCACCGGCTCGGTTCAGTGCGAGAAAATGTAACGGATTGCTCTTGTCTGTATCCCACATTGTCCAATTTCACCGACTCGGTACGTGTCTAAGAACATTGTCCAAGACGTCGATAAATTCAATACGGTGCGAAAAAATGTAACGGATTGCTCCTATCCGTGTCCCATATTGTTAAAAAATACGAGAAACTTCGACCATATAAGCGGATATACTATATATCCCAATAGGCTCTTTTTAAAAGAAAGAGTAATAAACCCGTGAGATCGGTCTTCCTACCGGGGATAAATTTGGTGATGGGAAACACGCTTGTTTAAGTTTTGGATATGTTCATCGGTTGGCTGGGAAAAACTTGGGTCATGTGGAGGAGTGAGCCCAGAACAGAGAGGAAGACACTCTCTGAAAGAGTGGCTCTGGTAATTCTTTTTATTGTTTCTTCTTAGAATTCCCCTGAAAATTTGGCATCTTCGTGTAATCCTCAGGTGTTTCAATTGATGTTATTCAAATTTTACAATAATTTCCTAGACTAGTTATGAGAGAGAGAGACAGTCAAACTACAGACCTTAGCAATGGTTGAATTATTAATATTAGACTTTGCGATGTAAAAATGTATTATATTTATTAAAAAATATTATTATTATTTATATTTTATTGAAGTAAAAAATTTTAAATTATGATCATTTTTTATGAAAAACAGGCAAATTTAAATTTCTTTAAAAAGAGAGTTTTAAGACAATTCACAATCCAATATAATGCGCATAGCCATTCATTCATGAGCATTGCAAATTTTCATTCAACTGTATCAACACTCCGAGTTAGAATTAAATTCCAACTATGCAGCCATCAATCCCAGATAGAACCCATCTGACATGCAAACAATGATTGATGTCCTTGTTCACCCAGAATGAGCCAATGTCCCCAACAATTGAACATTGGATCCCACAACTGAACATCTACTCTAAGGGGGTTAGCAATGCATACTAGATGTCCCACGTTCATAACACTAAAAATTTTAAGAACCCTAGGCAGATTAAATTCCGTTGTCCAAATGGTCTTCCCTCTTAGATTTCATCCCACATCTACAATTTCAGCCTATCTGATTAGCTAAGTTCTAATCACCTAACCCCAATTCCAATACAGCCATCTCAAATTCACATCTACTTCAAGCCCGCAATTCCATATGAGCTTCTCTTGGTTTTAGTTTAGACATGTCAACCTAGTATCCATAAAAATGCCCATTATATAACCGAAGGCTCTTCCACTCTCACTATTTGAAGCAGAGAATAGTGCAAATTTGTTTTCTCTTTGGTCTAGACCATAAAAAAGAAAAAAAAAACCCTTTGGCTTCTTTTTTCCTTTTTAGTATTATGGTTAGGTGTTATCTCATGTCAACTTTTACTTGCACATCAAATCAACCTAATCCACCTTCTAAGTGCAGTCAAAGGCAGGTCATCATCTATTTTTTCCAACTAAGTCAATTGTTGGGTCAATTAAGAAATTCCTCATCTGATATTGGACAGCGTGAGCTTCATTACTCATTCAATCACTATTCAGTCAGATTGATAAAACGTGCATAGTCAGACTTCCCAATATGCTTTCTAATGGATTATGAATGATATTCACGGTAATCTCGTGGGTTGCACATTGCCTCCTTTCTCCTGGGAATAACTAAGAGAGAAATACAAAGTAGATAAAGCTAGCACAAGTCAACTATCAAATTGCCATTTGAGTACTAATTTTACCATTTCATATCCCTCCCAAGGGTGCTTAACATGGATCAATATAAAGGGAGACATTCTCATCTCTAGATAAACTAAAACATAATAATATCAAACAGGTATGAAACAAACCCAAACACTCATCTCTAAATTCCAGAGATCAGTATCAAAGCTCATGCAGCACTTGTAGTCCCAAGAACTACTGGCATCAGAAATCAGATATACTCAAATGAACAGAAGCTGACTACCTCTCTGTGACAATCCACATGCGAACAACATAAGCCAAATCTGCATAAAAGAGCTTACAGAAAAGGTTCAGTATCTATCCCACAATTATAAGCCTCCAATGACAAATAACCCAGAGCTTCAAAATTAAATACAAACAAGGCAGCCTATTAATGATGTCGCAAAAGCATAAAGCACAAAATTGAAGTTTAAGATTGCCTCTCGTTTCAATTCTTTATATCTCATGCTAGTAAAATCTTTCTTGGCAGTGATTGGAGTAAATTCTATCCAATAGCAATTAAACTAGTGAACACTACGTGGCACTGAGTCTTGGGCTGTAAAAAACCATTTCCAAAAAAGGAGTGCAGTAGGGATGTGAAATTTAGATAGATCCTTGGTCACTCCAGTAACTACTGAATAAGAAATAAGGACATTCGCAATAAGGTGGGTATAGTACCCAGTGGAATTACACATGCCAAACATAAATCGATAAATGGCAGATGGCTTAAATCCAGGTTGATGGCAAGAGAAGAGAGAACAGGATCGAGGTTTATCGCTAACATTTGGTTAGGAAGCATTTGTAACAATTAGCTTTGAGACTTTAAACTTAGTTGATAATAGAAGGAATGAAAAGAAATCAATTGCCAAAAACCGTGGACAATGTCAATCATAATTCTAACTAAAAACCTCAACACACACACACCGAAGATGGAAATCGTCAAAATAAACAACCGCAACGAAGTAGCACACACATTTAACTTTTTAACCCTTTCAAAGGAAGGAAAAAAAAAAAAAAAAAGACAAAACAAAAGAAAAATAGAAGAAGAGAAGAACAGAAGGCTCACGCGGACAGTTGATCGCGCGTTCTCTTCCTTCATTCCTGGTCGCCAAATAGAAGGCGAAGGCGAGAAGCGAAGACACCGGTAGAGTCGAGAGAGGCCTCGTGGAGGAGGCCGCGCTTGATGTTATTCATGCGCTGTAGTAGATTTTCTTGCTCTTGTTTTAGAGCTGAGGTGTCCTCCTCAAGGTCGTAGATACGATACTTTTGGCCCAGTGATCTCATGCTCAACAGCAATATACCCGTCATTGCGAATAACTGTATGAAGCCATGTTTGTTTTTCACCGCATTTGCCATAAGCCCTAACGACTTTTCGGGTTTCCGGGCAGCGGCCGAGCTCGACGGTGCTGAGGAACCCATACCTGCAACTGCGACGGCGCGATTGGGAGACCAGAGCCCCTGTCCAAGCGAAGAAAACAATAAAACCGAGCTCAAGCTGTCCTTTACGGCCGCCCCCACTTTTATTTTTCATTTTTTATTTGTATCGTCTCGCCCTCCAGGGGATACGGATCGGTCTCGTCGCAAGGGGACTGGACTGGACCTTGGGGTTGGGCCCGGCCTCGGGTTGCCTCTGGTTCGAACCCTACCTGACATGCCGATACGGATTTACCTCGTTTAAATTTAAAACGTTTAAATGTACCAGACACACGAGTCCCTCGGGACACCCCCTGTAAACTTACATCTCAATTCTAAAGGCTTTGAATTCTAGTTTTAGTTGTAATATATAAATAAAAAATGCCAGATTTTAAATTGTAACTATTATATATATATATATAATTTTAAAATCATATAAAATTTAAAATTAACTGTTTTCTGTTGGTTTGATAAATACAAATTTCTGAATCAAAAAATGGCTAATTACCTCGCTGGATTTGTGACCTGCATTCGTGTCGGACGAATTATGGGCTGTTGTCGGCATGTTCAATGAAATAAGGAAAGCCCATAATTCCATTTCAAGTTTTCATTTGCAGGCAAAGACATTTGAGTGATCAGCAAGGCCTTGCATCGTTACAACTGATAGCTCCAAAGCCTGTGCGTCCGGTTTAAACCCACCTTCTTGAACATGAAACAGATGTAACAATCGAGAACATTTGCGGAAGAACGTCTTGAGCACTCGTTATTTGTACAAACCAATTCAACTTCCAATTTATTACGAGACTGAATAATAAATCAAGATAATAATTTTAGTGTCTAATAGAATCAGATGATAACAAATGCTATGCAATTATTCAAACAAAGAAAAAAATATAAAAAAATGGTGAGATTCTAAAATTTTATATTGAAATTTAGTAATATATCTGTTTATGTATGATTAGTAAAATTATTTAATCAGACAAACATATAAATAAAAAAGGAAACAATAAAAACACAAAAGAAGGAATAAGCTAACCATATGAAGCAAAAGGAGTTGATGAACTATAAATTGGAAAACATTATACGATTAGCTCAACAATGGATAAGAAATTCAAGCTTAACAATGTTCATCGAAGATCAAATTATGGACCTGGGAGAATAGAGAGTCAAATGCATGAAGAGTAAATTGACAGTGAACTTCCGGAAGCTTGTACAACCAATTGAAGATGATGAATTAAATGATGATGTGATATATATATATATAATTAGAGAAATATTTAAGTATAGTTTTCAATTCCACCAAGAACGCAACAAATGAAGATGTGAGGAGGAAATTATGGGTAAAATACCTTAAAAAAAAAAAAAAAGACATCAAACTTGCCGCTATAGATTGTATTGGTCACCTTTCCGAAGCTATAACAGTAAGTTGAAGGCGAATTAGTCACTAAATGTATATAAACATATAACATGGTATAATTTTTAATGCGAGAAACGAGACACGATTTGAAGTTATCTAATAAAAAAAATGAATGATTTATTACAGAGTGTACAGGCTACGAAGATGAAGACAAAAAGAAGAAAGAAGGTGACCTCGGTTCTTGATCGTTGTCTTTTATGTTATCTATTTGGATCCTTTTGTTTTTTAGAGAGAGGGCAACAAGAATATGATAATTTGCGATAACCCATAAAGAAAGTCTAAGAGAAATATAGATTTTTAGATTTCTTTGGTAACAATCTTGTCTTTTGATGCTAGATTTTAGTTATAATTAATAGGTAACCCGATTCAATTTTAGGAATCAAGATTGCTAGTACGCATTTATTTATTCTGACAAATAGCTTAATTATTCTTAACAGTTTGTCCCTCATAAATCAAGTTTATGACGTAAAAATTAATAGAGAATTATATTTTGTAGAAAGATTTAATAAGGTGAATAGTTATAACGTTAATAAATTTTCAATTACAATAAATAATGTTCCATATAATTGAGAAAATTACTATAAATATTTATATAAGAAGAATAAATGTATATAATTGAGTTAAAAGTTAAGGTAAAATTATCTTTATTCTGAATTTCTTAATAAATATTTTTCCTTATGTTTAAAAAGATAAAAAAAATTAAAATCAATAATCTCACCAAATCCATTACTCATTATTTGTAACTATATACTGGCAAAATTTCTCTTGTTATTTTCTTTTCACCATATTTTAATTTACTATTCCTTAATTCTAGGCAATAAAATTTCTTTAAAAGTATTTATTAGCATTACTAAAATATTTTACTTATTATGTTTAACAATTACAGAGTCCATCTCTATGTTCATATATATTCTCAATGCTCTCTTCCAAAATGCATCCTCTCTCAAGGATTCCTCCACTCTTCCATTCCAATTACAGAGCCCTCTTATTTTCTTCGCTCATTCATTTGCTAATCTCATTTTGGGTTATTTTTCTTTCGCAGATTTTTTTGGTAAATTTCTAAGCTTTGATTTTTTTTTTTCTTCCCTTCATTTAACGAGTTAGTTTACCTTCCCTTTTAATGCATTGCAGATTATATACCGAAAAAAAGCGAGCATGAACACCAATTTCTTTGTTCTTATGTTTTCTACGTATATAGCATTTTGGGCTTCAATATTCATTCTCGTATGTAGTTGAAGCTGAGTCCCTTTTTTTATTTTTTTGGCGTGATGGCTGGTTGCATTATTGATCGGACTTGATCATTAGAAGCATAAAGTGTGTCAAGTCGGGAGAAAACGAATTGTATTGACCCTTGAAGTTTCAAGTGTGCCAAACTAATACTATTTATCGGCACAATCTTAAGAAAAAAAAAAAAAGTCTTAATAAGTTTTGTTTCAATACCCATCAAAACTTACAGCACTATTTTTCAAATAAATATCTCAAACTCGCACAACTGGCAGAGTTAATCATAATGATTAGATGAATAAGAAGAGTGGGGGAAAAGTGTTTATAGATAGCAAAATAAGATGTATAGGCTAACGCAAGAAATAGGGTATATTAGTATTCCAAACATATATAATTATTATATCTAATTTTACTAATTAACTTTTTATTATGCTCATTAAGAAGTTCATTTCGCAAAGAAATGACCCTTAAAAATTGCAGGAACTGATTCATAACTATTGAAGACAAGCAGAAAATATGGGTCAGATAAGTCTAAAGCGTTCAGCTAAGTCTTTTACAGCCCTTTCTCTGGCGGATGCTCAATTATTCGTAGAAGCTGTGATGGATGAGAACACGCTGTCCCTGTCACCTAAGTTAAAGAGCAAACAGTCCTCTTTGGGATAGTTTAATTCCATACGACAGCTAAAAACGTCAAAATATATTAGCAATGGGGTGTGGTGGTAGAAGTGTCGAGCTTTTAATTTTCCGTAATTTTCGGGTTCACTAATAAATTAAGAGGAAAAGAGGGCAGCAACAAGGAGTGAGAGAGAGCACGTGAAGAGCGGCAAACAGCCTCTATAAAAAATGAGTGAGCACCAAGGTTTTGAGAATCTTGAATTGAAAAATTTAGATGGTCAAAGTTAATCAGTTCCAAGGGTTTAATAAAAAATTAATTTAATTTAATTGATATTTAATATTTTAAATATAAAAATTTAATATATATATATAATATAATAATATTAATAATGATATATATATATATATATATATATTATAATATTATATTTTAAAAATTTTATTATTAATAATTTATAATTTGATATATTATAATATTAAGAAATTAATTAACCCATCATTTAATAGATATAAGAAATTAAAATTAAATAAATTAAGAAAAAAATAATTTATATTTTTTTATTTTAAAATAATTTTATATTTTTATAAAAATATAATTATAAGAAAAAAATTTAAATTAAAAGAATAATTACAAACTACAAAGGAGTAATTTATCTGTTGAGAAAAAAAAAAGAAAAATAACCAGATATAAAATAAAGTATACGACAGGGCACGACTCCAGTAGTTCGAGGCGTTGAGCGCGGTGACCGGTGCTTTTTGGACCACCCTTTGCTCCTGGTTGGAGGCTCTTGGCATCCAAATTGGATGCGGGATTTGCTGTCATATTTGAAGGCAACGTGGCATTTTTTTGGACGCACCACGTCACTGACCTTAAACTGACCGAACTGAAAAATTAAGCTCGAATCATCGGTTTACGATCGAATTAACCGATTTAAATACTAATTCAGACGACTTAAAAATTTTGAGAAATAATCGAATGAAAAACTCGACAGAATCTTAATTGTATCAGACCCAGTTTCCGAGACCTTTGCCGGCACGCATCTTCCGGGCGAGTAGAGAGACACGGAGTGACTCGGGACATCTGCAACCTCTGATTTTTCTGATCGACTAAAGGTAATAAAATACCAACGGCGAAGGGACCGAAGTTGGAAGAAAAGGAGACCTTCTGGTCCGATCAGACACAGCAACGTACTTTACATTTGGCCAGGAGCCTAATGAGATTATATTGTGTGAATTTCGGGTGATGGAGATCATATTGTTTGCTGCTTTTAGAAGTACAAATGTCAAAACTTGACCAAAGGCGCTCTCAAGGAGGGCTAATCTTCAAGGTGGGAGGAATCAAATTCACCATGCACAAGCTGATAAAAGAGGAAGCCTCGGATCGTAGGGCAAAGTCATCAGCCTTCCTTTTTCTCTCCTTCAAAAACTGATAGAAGCTTTGAGCTCAAGAAGGGTGTTCTCAGGCCTGGCAATCCTTCTTTGATTTTCCGCGTATTCTGAAATTTAGTAAATAATAATGAAAAAAACCATTTCTTCAAACCAAAGTTAACGACAAAAACTAAAAATTGTTTCTTCAAAATAAAGAATTGGTTTCTGACAAATTTATTTTTTCTCTAAATCTGAATTTTTAGCTTCAAATAATTATGGCCTTTTATTTTATTTTATTTTGATAGAACATGTATATTTTTATTTTTCGCGAGGCAGTTTTCTCCGACATGTATATTCTCAAGGTATATATTTTTTTAATAAAAAAGATGAATTTTAGTGCCAATAATTAGATTTTTTTTTTTGTTTTTGTTTTAGTGAAACTCTTTTTTTTTTTTTTTTAGTTTTTGACCAAAAATATTTTTTTCTTTACTTTTATTTTTCAAAAATTTTCGAATCTTTAATAATTTTTGGATTATTTATTTTTTAAAACGTAATTTTTAAATTCAAGATATACCATGTCATCGGTAACACGTCGGAAAGGGGGTCCTATTTATAGCAAATCTTCATGACTAAAATGTTAATTGTAAATTGGGTCCATGACCAGATCTTCATAGTTGGAAATTATAGTTTTTGTATGTGGCTGCCAAAATTTACGTTCGAGCTTGTGTGGTTTAAAGCTCAAGTTATATAATCTGTGTCTTTTTGAAAAATTTGACCTTGTAAAAATGGTTTATTTGTAGTCCTAAAAGTATCTCTTCGTAAAATTAAATATTATAATTTTGTCATTGCATAATTTAGTAATTTGTAGACAATTAAATAAAGTTAGTTATAATTTAAAGGCTTATAATTTGCCCAAAGGAGTGTGAAATCAAGACCAAAAAAGGAATCTACTTGACTATGTTATTCAATAATAAAATAAAAAAAGGGGGTTATTTTGAGCATTCACAAAAAGAGGGAGTGCTAAACACACCTTATTTTTATAAAATATTAATTTTATTGTAAACTTATATAGATTTTATCATTTAAAAAATTTTAAATTGAACAATTTATGTTGAATATATTTAAAAAATATATAATAATAAAACATATTAAAAAATTAATTTTATTTATTCATATTACTAAAAAATTAAGGTCGGGTTTAATTTAAATCTCTTTAAGTCGTTTTAAATTTTGAATTATTCAAATTTTAAATAAATCAGATTTTGAGTTATTTTAATTTTAAATTTTTTAAATTATAAATCTTTATTTTTTTTATAATTAAAACAAGTTAAATTAGTCGGATTTCCCACCGATTTTAGCGGATCACATCAAATTTTGCTAAAATCAATTCTAAAGCGTATTTGTTTACATAGTTTTGGGCTAATCCTCTGTGATTGTAAACTGCTCAACTTTTCTGATGGGATAATCGAAATCTCTTTTTTTTTTTTTTTTTATGTTTTTGACGGCAGAGAGACAATAAACCTAAAAATTTTGAAATGGATGCTTCCCACGAAACTATTTAAAAAAAAAAAAAAAACTGACGCACCAAAAAATGAAATGTAACGGAATAAATTTTGCTAATTTGAGACTCCCAACCGTCGCCCGCGTCTCCAATCCCATATAATGAATCTTCATTGAAAGTCCACCTTGCACCTCCATCTGTCCCAGCTGGGCCACACGTGTTGCCCGTGCCAGAAACAGTTAAAATAATTAATAAATTAAAGTGCGATAATAAGGCTAATTTAACGCCGCACCAAAAGCTGAAAAACGAAAAAAAATGATAAAAGGAGGTTAGGTGAAGGCGAAATCTTAGCGTCATCCTTGACCGACCACACGCAGTCACAAAATGGACTCAGTTGCTCTCTTCTGTACTGGGGCTCTGCTGGCCGCCGGTGGCCTTTATTGGTTCGTCTGCATACTCGGCTCGGCCGAGCAAACAGGCAAGCGCGCCGTGGATCTCTCCGGCGGCTCCATCTCCTCCGAAAAAGTCAGGGACAGCTACAGGCAGTACTGGTCCTTCTTTCGCCGGCCCAAGGAGATTGAAACGGCCGAGAAGGTCCCCGATTTTGTCGATACATTCTACAACCTAGTCACCGATATATATGAGTGGGGGTGGGGCCAGTCCTTCCACTTCTCCCCCTCGATCCGCGGCAAGTCCCACCGCGAGGCCACGCGCCTCCACGAGGAGATGGCCGTCGATCTCATCGACGTCAAGCCCGGAGAGAGAATCCTGGACGTCGGATGCGGCGTAGGCGGTCCCATGCGCGCCATCGCCGCCCACTCGCGGGCCGAGGTCGTCGGCATCACCATCAACGAGTACCAGGTGGACCGCGCGCGTTTGCACAACAAGAAGGCCGGATTGGATTCGCTGTGCGAAGTCGTCTGCGGCAACTTCCTACAGATGCCGTTCCTGGACAACAGCTTCGACGGCGCGTACTCGATTGAAGCTACCTGCCATGCGCCGAAGCTGGAAGAGGTGTACGCGGAGATTTTCAGAGTTCTGAAGCCGGGATCTCTGTACGTGTCCTACGAGTGGGTGACAACGGACAAGTACAGGGCCAGCGATTCTGAACACGTGGAGATCATCCAGGGCATCGAGAGAGGAGATGCCTTGCCTGGGCTTAGAAGCTACGCCGAAATCGCCGATACGGCGAGGAAAGTAGGGTTCGAGGTGGTGAAAGAGAAGGACTTGGCGAAGCCGCCGTCGCTGCCGTGGTGGAGCAGGCTTAAGATGGGTAGGATCGCCTACTGGAGGAACCACATCTTGGTCACCATTTTGGCCGCCCTGCGGATAGCCCCAAAAGGGACCGTCGATGTCCACGAGATGCTGTTCAAGACCGCCGATTACCTGACCAGGGGTGGGGAAACCGGTATATTCACTCCGATGCATATGGTTCTCTGCAGGAAGCCCGAGACCCCTTCAAATACTACCATTTAGCCAGCTTGGACTACTTTGTTTAAGGTAATTTCCTGAATGCCATTTCCTAGTTACTCTCGTTTCCGATGCCTCGGCAACCTATGTCGCCTCAAATTTTCTAGGATCATTTATCTTAATTCTTCTCGGCTTTGTTCTTTTGAATCTTGACCCTTTTGTATTTTGGCTTTCGGATTTCCTTAGCTTTCGTGGGTGGATGGATCTTGATTTCGATTTTTACTATCTTGATTTATAGTCAAGAACATGGTTTTCTGAATTTTATATTTGGTTACTAGACGAGGATGTTGAGAGCATTAAATTGCGCATATGAAACTGACCGTCAAGAGTAAAATGTAATTAAAAACGAAATAAAAGAAATAATAAAAATTAAAAAAAAAAAAAAAAGCAACCCCTCTGCTTAGTGATTGATTTTCTATATGCATCTTCTCCTCAAGAATTGCACATGGACTGCACATGAATTGGAATTAGAAAGCCGCTTTTGCAAAGAATAGGGATGGGAAAAAAGAGGAGAATCATGTGCGTTTTTAGTTAGGCCAGCTATGGCGTTTGCTGTTGTCGTGTTGTGCTGGACTAGTGTGTGGACCCGTCAATTTCGTTCAGCTTTACTGAGTATTCTTTCCTGTTTTTAGCTTGTGGAAGAGCTCGTATTTGGAGCTTTTGAACTTACGTTATTCTTTTGATTCGATTATTGGGATGTCTTATTTCGTACGGGGTATGTGACCCGTGTGTGAAATTTGGCTTTTAGCTGAAACATTTTGTGTTTGGACCTACTTGTGTTTGGGATTGCAAAATGTACCATACACAGAGCTATTTATTAGGCATGTCCTTTTTTCTTTTCTTGGTGGAGGTAGCAGTTTTATCAGACTAAATTAGGCTTTTCCTTTTTCCCTTAACAAGCCAAAAAAAAAAAAAAAAAAAAAAGAAGAGGGAATATCCTTTCACCCGGTTTAAGTTTGGCTGTTTGGGATTTCTTTCCAAACTCAAGGTCATTTAGGATAATGAAATTGATGCGGAGAATTAGATGTTGAATCTATCCTATTCAAATAATCGGGTTTGCCAGTTGCCTTTTTTTTGTTTCTTTTCTCTTTTGGGATTAGTGAATTTTGCCAGTTAGCGAAAGCGTGGCTGAGATTGGGGGACTAATTGAAGGTGCTTATCGGGTATTGATTCTGTGGAAATTCTTTTGGATCCTCCACAAGAGTCCCCTGCCATTATGAATTTATGTTGCTTCTAAAAGCAGCAATTTATCAGAATGAGTCATATATATTGATAATCAAATACTTTGGGATATTTAATTATGAGTGTGATTTGATGTTTAAACTCTAGAGGGCATTCCGAGTTTTATGTTAGTGGTAGCCGGGAACTGGCCTTCTCATAATTTTTGGCAAATTCTTGGTTTATCACGAGACTGGAATAAGGTTTTTATTTTTATTTTTTATCAAAAATAGAATATATGCATTGTAATTTAATCAATGTTAGGAGTTTAATAAAGTAGTTTATTATATTAAATCTCTCATTGTAGCCAATTTCATTATTTAGATTCTCCGTATAGAGGACGTCATACTTTTTGGGACAAGGTCTGGGATTGATAATTCCACGGAGCTGTCACTGCTTTGGCTGCACCCCGCAGTTAGTGGAGCCTCCTTTCCTTGCCCTCACTTTACTTCCATATCGCTACAATCACAAATTTCCTTTCAAAACTACCTTCATCTCACCCAAGCATCCCAGAGCTCACTTCTTGGTTCTTTTCCTGCGCCTGAGAACCACGGGTCCGAACAATTTTTGATAATCCGTAGGCAGTCATCACAAAAGCTACAGATGCTCCTGAGACTAGGAAACCCCGGAAGTGATGAGAAACTGCCAAAATAAATAAATAAAAGTAAAAAAAAAATAAAATCACAGCATAGAAGAAATTGAAGAAGTCCCTGAACAGGCAAAGAACAAGCTTCCTGTTGTGGAATATGTTCGGAATCGAGCGGATACCCACTGAATAAGCATACAGCCGAATTGCCACTACCAACTTAATTTCTAAGAATAGATTAAGTAGTTTGTTAACAATATATTCTCTCAGCGATAAAATAATCTATGTAAAAGCAAAATCACCGAGCCCCAAAATGATTTTCTAATTCATGCTCTTAATGAAATAAATATAAAATTATTTTGAAAAATGTTTCAATTTTTATACTGTTGTCCTCTATCTTTCAAGCATTTTATGTTAGTTCAAAATGTTTATCTTTCGTTTTGATTCAAGATAATTTTAGACCAGACAACTCTTAAGTTATTAATTTTGTATATTAACCATATGAAATATGTATAAATTAATATATATATATATATATATATTAATTTATACATATATATTTGTTGTATTTGAATTTTTAAATCAATTTTAAACCTTTAATTTTTTTAAATTCCGTTTTAAATCTTCAGAAAAAATTTTTAATTTTATATGATTAATATACAGAGTTAACCGGCTTGATTTACTCCGGGAGTTTTTAAAAATATTTATGCCATTATTAAATAGAAAAAAGAACGAAAATTTGATGAGGTGGGGTGGGGTCGAGAAGGAAAAGCGATTCAGGTGTATGCCTGCTCTTCAGTTCAGCAAGTCGGGACTGGGGAGACTGGCAACGAAAAAGGATTATACTTCTTGTACTTAGGAAATGGATACGAAACAATTCGGTTTTTTTTTTTTTTTCTTTATAATTCTTTTTTATTAACTCGCGGAAATCCGAACGAGTAAATAATAATAAGTGGGTCGTCGAGTTTGTATAAACCTGCTCGAGTTTTCACAATGTTTTGACCGAGCTCATTGCTGCCTAATCTGATTGTGTGATCGGGCGTGGTTCGACGCCCAAGTGGGGAGTTTTTCGGTCGAACCGGCTATCCGGGTGAGTAGTTTTCATGACCTAGTGCGCAATTATTGGGGTTAGCGACACGCCTATTTTCATATTATTAATAGACTCATCATTTAAGAATAATACATCGTACGTCTCACTCTAAAAAGTAACTCATTTCTCTGTGCTCGTGCATCCGCTAAAAAGTTTTTAAACTCAATTTCATTTAAATGTCATTTTGTGGACTTGGGACCCTTTTTAAGTTTTACTAGCTTCCACTACTTTTCATAACATATTCTCATTTCTAGAAAGACAACAGACATTGAGGCAAACTCTTTTTGTTTATTTAAGTGGTAGAAATAATACTGAATAACGTGCTATATTATATCTATTTATCTAATTTATTTCTAAATTAAGATATATATATATATATATATATATAGCATACTATCTATTTTGAATTATATATATATATATAGCATACTATCATTTTGAATTACTTTTAAAAATTATTCAAATTAAAAATTTCTTCAATAAGAATGAAATTAATTAGAAAAAAGTAAATTGATACTCTATAAACCAGAGAGTATCACAAAAAGATTTTTTTCGTTAAAAAAAAAAAAAAAAAAAGACAGACACAAGGAGCTACAAAATACTCCACCGCGCTAGCCAAGATTGTAGATCTCGAGGGTGAAGGTATATTTACCTGATAGCTCGTTGCCGAGTGAGAAAAGCCTATTTGTCCTTCTCATGTCATGGTTATTAAAGTTGGATTGAAATTTTGATCCAGCCGAAGGATTGGGTTATAGAATCGCAGATTTAACAGCCAGTTCAGCGGTTGAACAACCAAGTCATGTATGAATTATGGACAAGGGACTGTGTGTGTGTGCGTGTGCGTGCGTGCGTGTGTTTTCAATATTTAAAATTGGGCAGGCTCGTCGTGGTTCACGGATAGTCATTGCAATGACGTCGGAGCAACCCAAAAGCCATTGCTTATCTTATTAGTACGGTTGAATTGTCAAATTACGCGAGCTGGACAGGACGCTCCGGCAAGTTTCCTATTGTCAATCGCAGAGTCGGATGCATGTGCTGATAAAGATTCGTCAAAGGAATTGAAACGATACAACCGTACTAATCAGCAAAGAAGCTTGTGTGCGTTATAAATCTAATCAACAAAATAACTTGTGGGATGTTCATCTTTGAATATCAAGCAACTTTGACCACATTGGTCATTAGTCTAATCGTTAAGTGGAAATTCAATTCAAGTTTATTTTTGTTTTTATGGAGTACAAGGAAATGGCACGTTGCTGCAATCCGAAGTGCAGGTTGCAACGAGTTTGGTTTCCAAATAGAATCTCAAACAGAAACGAGAATGAATGAATGTGGAACGGGCGCATATACATAAGAGCCCATACGTTGAAACCATCTAATCTAATGTAGGTGAGCTAGTTGAATTCAAGCCTGAAAAAGTAAAAATAAAATTAAAAAGTATGAAGAAAAAGAAAGAAATTAAGGGGTCATTTTTTGCTGTTTTCTGGCAGAGGAAATCAATTCGAGGGGCCTGGGCGGGTTCATGGTTCTTCTCTGCCACAAGTTTATTTCTTTTTTCGGCCGCAGGTGCAGAGCCCCTTCACCGCCACCCATAAGAGTTAAAGGGGCTGAGAATGGAATAATGAACTCCTCGTATTCTTCGTCCTGATCATCATCCATTTCACTTCCCTCTTCATCATCGTCACGAGAATATATATGATCCCGGCGGCTATCAGAGTCTGACTGCACCTCCGGTGCAATCTGGGCCGTCCAATCAAAATTGGCAAAAGTATCGCGGCCGCTGGCAAACCTCCTCGTCTGGCCCAGAGCGGGAGGTGCTTTGTCGGGAAGCGGGGGCTTATCGTCCTTAGAGTCATCGGGTTTCCTCCGAGTCCCGGCTGGTTTTTTCTTATTATTACCGATGGTGAGACTCCCAATTCTTGAGGATTCTTGCTTCTTGGCTGCCACCTTGGCCGCTGCTGCCTTTGTTTCTCGACGAGTGGTGCGCATGGACATGGATTTGTCCATCTTAGCTTTTTTCTTGTGCTTGATCTGGCCAATGCACGAGACTTTGGGGGAAGTGGGCTCTTCTCCTTGGTTGTCAAAGCCTCCTCCTCCTCCTCCTCCGTTCTTGGGTTTCCTTCGAACCTCGTCAGGAATCATCTTGATTATGGGACCGGAATATCCTTTGGACGAGGCATGGGCGGCGGCCTTGAGCCTGTTCCCGATGTCTGATGATCTCTTGTCTCGGCCTGGGCTGAAGAGAAGCTGGCTTCGGAAACTGACTGCAGAAACAGCTGTTGGCAGAAACTTCAAGATCTTGTTCTTTGGCTTTGCTTGTTTTTCCATCGAGAGATTCTACACTTTCTCAACCAAATCTTCAGCTTCTTTTATCTCTGTTTAGTCGGTTAAAATACATAGGTAGGTGGGTGGGTGGATGGGTTATGTGTGTTGTCTGCGCGTGTTAATCCAAGGTTGCCACCCGTAGGCTGTGTCTATATGTTGACGATGTCATGAGATGAGACGACAAATAAATAAATAAATATAATCAAAAAAATGAGGGAAATAGAGAGGAACAAGAGTTTTGGTCAAATGCGGTGGTGTGGGTCGTGACCGACTCGGCAATAAGATAATGAAGAATGTTAGAGCCGCATATTAATTAAAATTTTTAGTTATGGTTATATATTTGTGTTCTTATTTGACTAATGAGATTTTTAGCATTTTGTTTATGGCCAAAAGAATGTGGGTTTTTATTGAATAATATATATATATTCCAAGCTCACA
>CM034049.1:2150304-2466428 GCA_019804595.1 Bruguiera parviflora
TATATATATATATATATGGTTGTTTTTTAAATTTCAGTTTTATTTGTCTAAAACAAAAGGGATGTGCAATTTGATATACTAATTATAAATCTACTGATTTTGAGCCTGGAAAAAAATATTTTTTATTTAATAAAACTCACAATCTACATGCGTTCTAATTGGATTTTGGGCGACAAACACAAAACCATGCTCTTTTAATATATATGAATATCGATTATCATTCTCACGCCGGCCGCTTCCCCGTCTAACCGCACCCAATTATAAACAAGATTTTATCTTTAGCAGAAAATCGTGTAATTGATTTCCTAGCTATGCGAAAGGCATGCTCTAGTTATTAGTCGGATCACTTCTCACCATACCCATCATATCATGTATTGAATCCTTATTATACTCACAAATCGCTCCTCTAATAGGCATCTAATCTAATTAATTATTTCCTTCTCTTTTATTCTTGGCAATAAACCCAAAAGAGAAGTTTCGAAATTCAATTGCAACTAATATTTTGAGAGCACATACTCATTGCAGTGATGATATATATATATATTTCTCAAAAGGTACACCTGAGAAAATATCCAAAAAAAAAAAAAATCGAGAATATATTAGGATATAGAAATTTTACAACCAACCTTGTGTTGCAAATTGAAGCGGCAATCTAATCTTTTTTTAGGGCCTAGGTCAATCACACCAACATTTTGCATTTTTTAATACCACTTTCCATAATTGTTTTATTAAAGAAATAAAGTTTCCTAATTGTTTGGGGATGGATAATGACACAGTACCTTATCTTAGAAAATTAATTGGTGGGGCCAAGTCGTTCCAAATTGTTGAATACCAAGCCAATTTGGAATGGTCCACCACATCGGGTGATTGGCAGATTATCTTCGTTAGGTTTAGATGAATATGATTGTCAAGGTATATCCTATATGTGGTTATGATTGCATAAGGTTTTATTTTCATCAGCCCAAGTCATAAAAGAATTCTGCATAATGCTCTACGGGGCGTTTAGAACGAGTAACGTGGTATTTTAATGCGTTTGACCATGCAGGCGGCCGGCATAAGAGCTAAACTAACCGAATTAATCTCTCTTAATAGGTCAAACGGGGTGTGTGTGTGTGTGTGTATTGCATTATGTAATTGCTTTGATAATGTAAAATCTTGTTATCAATCGAGGAAATAGATAGATCAATCCTAACTCTTCGTAACCACAAAAATAAGAATGTTACAAATTGTGTTGTCTATAATTTAATAGACCTTTCTCGGGGTCGATTGTTTGGTGTTTCTCGAGGTGGGCATGAACCTGTTCCAAATTCATATTTCTGATAAGGACAATTCAAATAGTTCATCCGTATGACACGCGAGATAGAGAGAGAGAGAGAGAGAGAGAGAGAGAGTGCTCGTTGATGCTCCATTGATCGAAGGTCGTGCTGGTGCGCAGATGGGAAGGGCCAAGAACTGTCACGGCAGATGGCAAGTCAAAAGGAAAAACGCACAACACCACTAAATGATGAGACACGAGAGCTATAATCATCGAATTACCAAAAGAGCAAACAGCTAAAGACAGATATGTAGTCCTTGACATTTGCTCTCTGACGCTTAGAAGATTAGAAGAACTCTTGGCCATGGAATGCGGGCACATGCATGATACCAAATATTCAAAGGTTAACCTGTAGAGACCGTCGAGCTCGGGCGAGCTATTCAACGAGCTCTAGTGCACTTTATTTTGTGGGTGCACTCACGAGGAATGGGCTCAGTTTGAAGTTTGGGCCCCATTGAGTAGCCGTGGCCAATATTTATCAGTTCGCAATTTTTACATATCTGATATTTATTTTATATGCATAATTAGTGAATAAAATGGACTCCTTAGACTTAGTTTGTTATATATATATATATATATATATATATCCTATGATTATCAATAAAATTTATAATATAAATTTATCTTATAAAGATAATTTTGATAAAATTATAATTACAAAATATTTATTATATTAAAATATTATTTTTAAATATTTATATTTAAAAAGTATTTTATAAGTACTTTGATATCAATAATAAAATATATTTTTTATTCTATGGAGCCACTTATTTTTTTTTAAAGAAAAAATGAAAGTGATTTTTCTTTTTTTTATTAAAAAGTCATCATGTGCTTTCAAGATATAGTATTGATATAAGTTAATTTTTTTTATGAAAAAGATATTTATTTTCTTGGATTAAAGTATGATGATATTCAAAAATAAATATATGAGTATTAGTTAAATAAATAAATAAAATCACTTTATTTAATAGACTTTGTGAAAGTAATCTTTATAATTGAATTTCATTGAGATATTGTAGATTAATTGGTATTTGAATTAACTTCTTATCGTCTTAATCAATGATTGCTTGAAAATAGTCTCCTATTTTCAACGAGTAATTTTTGTATCACGATTCACAGACTAGCTTGTTACTGGTATTGAAAAAAGCTACAGGCTCTCGCCTCTCAGTATATTCATTGATTGCAAGTCAAGGGTATTGCTTAAAGTGTAAAATGGCGATAAAATTTTACAGGAGGGTTAAAACAGTCAATCAGAGAAGACAAGGAGAGGAGCCGGGATTGCAACGACAAACCAAGTATGCGTTTTCCAATGAGTGATGGGCTGGAGAGACTACGAACATGCAGGACCATTCTGAGCAGAGTGCAAATGACACTCGCAATAGTGGCGTTAATCTTTTCAGGGTTCATTAAAATTCCGGAGTGGATGCAAGAAAAGGACACGAAAGAATTGCGCACCTTGTGTAGAAGTTTTGACGAAAATTTGGGATGTAAATCGCAGGTAATGTGTAATGGAAATAGAACTGTTCGTATAGTCTATAATGGAAGAGAGGGAATTGGAAAAGTCCTTCATTGCTTGTTAGATGCTCACATTTTGTGACGGTGACCACTTGACGAAAATCCACTTCCCAAGTCGTTTTTGCCTGTTCCTGTTCCAATGACTGCAATTATAGTTGCTCCAGAAGTCAAACGATCTCGCTTGTTTCTCATCTTTAAATTTGAGCTTCATTGGAAATAGTTCGATATTTAATGCAGGCTGAATTGCGCAATATCACACTGGCGTGCTCTTTGTAGGATTGCAGTCAGTTTATAATCGATTCAGCTAGTTCCATTCTTCGGTATAATACTTGGGTAACCTGTGTCTTTGGACCAAAGGCACCATTCGAATGGCCATTGTTGCTGGCACCGAAGGGGTTGTGATGACTAAGCCATAATCAGTGACCCCCTTAGCAGTCAGCCTGATAAATGCATATTAATTGCAGAGCGGTGACCTCAACATGCAGCATGCGCCCGCCCCGGGGGGGGGGGGAGAATGGAGAAAATACCTCTGATAAAAACCTCTCAACACAAACTTCAGATTGATATTTGGAAAACTGTATCCAGCAGTAAATTGTCCTGTCCTGTGCTAACCCCGCCTATCCTATAAAGCCTGCTGCTGTGGAAGAAGATAATCACCCGTAAACATAGTCTGCTGTAAACAAGGTAATATTACATGAGCAATGCTGTGAATCTGTCAAAAATGCATTGACTAAAATGTGTGCATTATCATAACATTCAGCTGCATTGACAAGGGCACGGCATTTCCAGAAAGCAGACAAGTATAACTGGACACATTGAGTTATAGGAAAATTATAAAGTCCATCCAATCCTGCTTGCGGGAGCCCAAGACGTGGCTTCTATAGAGGGCGAGTAACGAAACCTCTGTCTACCATCTTCTCTACCAGCTCTTCATGCTTCTTTAACTGCCCTGCTTTCCTGAGCTGCTCCAGAACCATATGATAAAGGTGCAAACTGGGTTTCAAGCACTTATCCTCAATCATCTCTCTAAAGAACTTGTAGGCATTATTCCAATGCCCCATTCCACAATACATCGAGATCAACACCCGATAAGTGTTCACATTAGGCTCCACATCATTCTCATCCATTTCTTTCTTCAACTTCAGAACCATGTCAGTCGATTTTGAGCTAGCAAACATTCGCATCAAGATATTGTAAGTCACCGTATTGGGATTACATTTTACCTCCTTCATCTTGGCGTACATTCTGTGTGCACCATTCACATCCCGCAACTTCTCAATGCAAGCGAACAAAGTATTGAAAGTAGAAGCATTGGGGTTAGAACCTTTCTTAACCATTGAATTAAGCACCTTAATAGCAGCCTCGAGATTATCATCCCCACAATGAGTCTCTATAAGAAAGTTGTAAGTAATGGTATCGGGAGAGCAACTGAGGCTCTTCATTTGGTTATAAACTTGCAAAACCTTCTCAGTCCTGCCAGCCTTAACATGAATTCTCATCAGGTTATTAAATGTTACGGAATTTGGTCTGCAACCTGCTTCGAGCATCTCTGAAAAAACGTCATAAGCACGAGTAATTTGGCCGCATCTACACAAGGAATCAATCACAATACTGTAAGTGTACACATTAGGCTGAATACCGGCCGCTTTCATTTCCGAGAAAACCCTCTCAGCCTGCGTTATATCTCCGGCCCGGCACCATCCACGAATCAAATTGGTGTACACAATGACATCAGGCTCAAACCTATCCTTGAGACTATCAAAAAACGACTGAGCTTCACTGCCTCTTCTCTTCCTACACAAAATACTAATCAAAATCGAAAACGCCACCTTATCGGGCGTGCAATTATAGTCCTCCATACGATTAAAGGCGTGGATTGCCTCAGCGGCTAGTCCAGCCCGGACGTAACGGCGAATGAGAATCGAGAAGGTCTCGATGGTAATTTCGACGTTTCTAGCTTTCATTAAATCGATCACATACCAAGCTAGATCGAATTGACGTACCTTTCCGGCGAGGTCGACCATCTCGTTGTACGGATCCGGGGAGTGGGAGGCGAAGGTTCCGTCTGGAGCGGCGGTGGCCCAGTTGAAGAAGGAAAGGGCCTGGAGGAAAGGAATGCCGTGGCGGACACCACGGCATTTCCGGATGACGCGGAGGACGAGGGCAGAGGACAGGTTCTGTCGGACGGTGGCGGAGAGTTGGGAGGAGAAGTCTAGGCAGAGACATGGGAAGGTGAAATCGGGGCTGGGAGGGTTGGGGTTTGGATTAGGATTAGGGTTTTTGCGGTGGTGCTCTCGAATGAGGGAATGAAACTTGTCGGCTACCAAGCTTTCTTCAGGAGATAATACGGAGGCATCCGCCGCCGCCGTTGTTGTTCGTGGCTGTACGTCGTCGTTTAAGTTGTCTTCCCGAGGATGGTGCTGTGAAGATATTGAATAATGAGAAGAGGAACAAGAGAAGGTTTCTGGGACAGTTTGAGAGACAAAAGACAGGGCGGCTTGTGGCAACCGAAGCTTTGATTTCACTAAGGCCATTGACGGCGGCTGTCTGTGCTTCTTCCTTCTTCCACTCCCAGGTGCCCACTAAATCGACTTTAAGGACAACGAGGGCAACTAAATAATAATAACCTTAAATTATATTTATATATACTCACTAATTTTTTCTTTTTAGAAAAAAAAAAAAAGAAGGGAATTTAACTGCATTTCACTATTGTTTGGAATAAAAATTAAGAAAAAAAAAACGAAGTTTAGGAAACTAAACCTGTTTTTAGCAGTTGGCTGTTGCGAGATTTTCTCGTGATAAAGGATTTTGATTGCCGTATTGTATCTAGAGCGGCATGGTTGTTGAACCATTCATGCATGCGATTGAATTTAGAAAACCATCCATTCTTCATTTTCCATTCAAGT
Organism: Bruguiera parviflora; assembly: GCA_019804595.1. Lineage (NCBI taxonomy): Eukaryota > Viridiplantae > Streptophyta > Magnoliopsida > Malpighiales > Rhizophoraceae > Bruguiera > Bruguiera parviflora. Next base: position 2,156,041 of record CM034049.1, read on the forward strand.
TTGCATCACAACGAAACAAAATTCTAGAGTGTAAGATAGACCTAAAAGCTATTTCTTCTGTGGATTATTGAATTATTGGTTTTGGATATCCAGCTCTTTCAAACCCAAAATGGGTATTGCGTTGCTGTTTTGGTCCAACAGGCCTGAAGCCCCTATTCCTCGAGCTTGCACGCCGAGCTATGACTCTTAGTTTAGTTACGCCAGGAACTCGACTCTCTCTCTCTCTCTTTTATATCTATACAAATTGTGGGTTATTCACAAAAAAAATGGGTTATTATGCTTTGCATTTTCCGTAGTATTTTTTAGTTTAGTTTTTTTCTTTTTTGTTTTTTGTTTCTGACATTTGAACAATCTAACTATTGATTGTTATTGTGATTTTATATTTTTTTAAAAAAATCGCTAGAAATTACTGCAACATAATGAAAACTATATTCAGTCTCGAAGGCAGAACGTGTCAGTAAAGAAAGAATAAAGTTGACGAAGACTCATTCCCTGTGATTAAAAGTAAAGGGAACAATGTGGGTCAGCTCAGCTACAGAGTGGATGCATCAGAGGGAGTCCGCGATCCAAGGCATCGTTCACCAAATTCTTCCTTCCCGGAGGAGTTTGTATTTTGCAATACTGTGGACGCTGTGATCAAAATCAAACCAGAAATGCTGAATGTACCCGTGGCACGATGCGACACTAACAATGTAATTGAAATATATGCATCAAATTGACATAAATTCCCACCGATGTGTAAGCAAATAGGTCCTGCTCAACTTACCTATTTGGATTGCTGTTCCTAAGTCAATGTCAATAGTTTGATTTCTGATAACTATTATTATTGATCACAAGGAAAATTATGACTAAAATACCATTACCTAAAACAAGATAATCAAACAATGCACCAAAGAAAAAGTTAAAAAAAAAAAAAACTAAGTATTTATTCTGAATTTAGAGCTTCTCGCGATAGGAATAACATTGAGTTATCAGGTTAGAATAATTAATGCCTTCGTCTTGGATCCAAAGGTTGAGATTTTCCTCTTTGTTTTTAAATAGTAATTAAAAAGTTTTTCGTTTTTTTTTAATCCCTTTTCAAATGAACTAAATCTCAACTTTATATTCGAAAAGCATGCTTTCATACAATTTATAAGGGGTTCAATTCGATGGGTCTACAAATTAACAACGGTTTAGTCTAATGGCAGTGTTATTGGCCTCTTAATCTCAAATTTAAGGTTTAAAAACGTTAAGTCAACTAAGAAAAGTGTTACTACCTAGCTACATACTATTTCAACGCTATATAAAATTTAAATAAATAAATAACTCGACAATAACCCAAAAAACTGAATTTTCAAGTTCCACGTACCATGAAAAGTAAATATAATATTTCTTATAGCTATGGTCGTTGCAGACGATGTCTCCTATTTCATGTTAAAAAAAAAAAAGCAAAATGTTTATTTATTTTTCATAAAAATTCAAATTACATATCATCTATAAGATAACATAAGAAATTACCAATCTTAAAAAGGGAAAAGATTATAAAAAGAAAAGATCTCTATATTTATTACATAATATCGCTTTTAGTTTTATTTGTGACTTTCCTACCCCCCCCCCTCCACCCCAGATTTTCTACTCACGCGGAATTCTAAACCTCGTGCCGCTGCCCACAGAGGCCGGAAGACTGAAATTAAGGGTTTTAAGATCTCTATCTTTGTGGGCGAGGAGGGGTGAATTTAGGTCTCTTTTTTCTTTCTCATCTTATCATGTAGACATATTTTTTAATAAATACAGATAGACACACTATATGAAATAACATTTAATATTATATAATTTTTTTTTCAATTTCTGTGATAATAAATATTATTTACGTAGTATAATTATGCTTTATTTAATTATATTTACCGATTACTTAATATTTTTCAAATTTATAAAAATTAAAATTAAAATTTTATATTCAGAATTAAAATTTTAAATAATTTTAAATTATAAATCAGATCTAGTGGTTATTGACATTTTTGTGTCTTTCTCGTTGCCATTGCTCGTGCCGTGAGTCTGCCCTGTATTTCCCAATTCCTAGTTTCAAAATTGATAAACCTTGTGCGGCCCACCGACGGGAACAATAAAAAGACATACATAAACCGGGAGTGCCGAAATGACAAAAACGACCCCAGCTGACTCGCCACGAAGGTTCTCCATTTCGCAGTTTGCGAAAGGACAGTTAAGTAAATGCGAGTTCCGAAACCCGGTGTATAAAAACAGCAACGCTTACGAAAGTTTAAAAACGGACCAAGCAAATCCTGGGTCTTTAGACTTCCATTCTTCGATTACATTTCAGAGAGCTCATTAATTGCAGATGGAAAATTGACCCATCGATTTTATTTTTATTTTATTGTTTTTGCTATTCAATTCTCGAATTCTTGGGTCGATTGAAGAGTTAAAGGGTGTGATTGTGATTGTTCTTCAAGAATGGCAAAAACAAGGCAGTCCAAGCTACAGATGAAGAAATGGTCGACAATTATGCGAGGGTTGAAGATGTTATTCATATTAACAGTCGTTCTTTTGATGCTTCTGGCTCTTGGGATCTTCTCTATACCCATCAGCAGGGATGATGCTCCTCCTAATGATCTCCCTTCTACCTACAGGCGTAGGACCATTGAAAGGTATTCATTCTTGAACTCCAACCCACATCTATATGCACACACACACACGCGCGCGCAAATTTAGTGCGCTGGATTTGTTTTCTTTAATCCCTTTTCTCTTCATTTTCCCTTGATCTCGTCTTTGTATGTACATTTTTCTTTTTCTTGTGGTGTTCTTTAATTTTTTTTTTTTCTCGGCGAGTTTTTGTTGCAGAGAGAGTGGTGATGGGTTGAAAGAGACAGGAGAGCAGTGGACCGAAATTCTGTCTTGGGAGCCCAGAGCTTTTCTTTATCATAATTTCTTGGTTAGTTTTTAATTTTTCAAGTGTCTTTTCACCAAATAATAATAGCTAATTATGAATCTATTCTTGTTGTAGAAAGTCATCACACTTTAGTTTACAGTATTAATAAGCATAGCCAACCGGGCTGATGCAATACAACGCTGACAAATTTAACAAACAGAATTAAAGGATAAGGCCCCTTAATTCTTTTGTTTCCTTTTTTTTTTTAATTAAAAAATTTATGGTAGGCTATCTCCCTTTTTAATTTGTAAAGAAAGAATTATTATTATTATTATTTTTTTTGAACATGTATAGTGGATCGATCGAAACATGACATAATTTGATCTTCTTAATACTAACTTGAACAGTCAAAGAAAGAATGTGAGCACCTGATATCTCTTGGCAAGCCTCATTTGAAAAAGTCAACCGTGGTAGATAACAACACAGGCAAAAGTGTAGATAGCGGGTATGAAGCTATTGTATTCTCATCTCAAACTTGTCAAGTGAAGTGAACCTTTTTCCGGTCTTGTATGGAACAATTCGTTGGCGCTTAACATCTTCTCCTTGCACTTTGCAGTGTGCGCACGAGCTCTGGGATGTTCCTGAAGAGAGGACAGAGTAGAATCATTAGGGGCATAGAAAAGAGGATAGCTGACTTCTCGCACATTCCTATAGGCAAGTATAGAATAGTATTATCTTAGATGCTGATCAGGAAGTGACATATCATGATGGCAATTGTCCCCTCTGTGTTTGTCCCTTTGGCCTTCGGTTTTCATTTATAATTCCTATGTTTCAAACTGGTTGGTTGAAAGCTGGAACTGCTAAATGCAAACCGTAATATCAACTTCTCTGCTTCGTTATGCTTGTCCTCTTTCTGTCCAACCATGTGATCTATCTAAAATTTCTGAACCATTTGAAAGCCCAATTTTGCATTCAAAGCCTATTTTCCATTTAGATTATTGTTGAAGAGAAAGATTTAAACCGCTGCTGAACTGAACAAGGCGATGCACTGTTGATTCATCTCATGATCATTCCTCGCGTTGTCACACTTTGTATCTACCCTTCTTAGCCTGCGACTAGCTAATTGCTATAAACTAACTACTGACTAGTTAAACCAACTTTTTCAACCCACAGAGAATGGAGAATCACTGCAAATCCTCCACTACGAACATGGACAAAAGTATGACGCTCACTTCGATTATTTCCAAGATGAGTATAATACTAAGAATGGGGGCCAGCGAACAGCAACTCTTCTAATGTATCTGTAAGACTCTTCTGCTTCCATGGCATGACATTGGAAATTTGTGTTTGCTTATGCATCTTACGAAAAAGTTGAAATATGTTTTCCCTGTCCCTGGCTTTACCACACCGATACAGCTCTGATGTTGAAGAAGGGGGTGAGACGGTGTTTCCTGATGCCAAGGCAAACATCAGCGCTGTCCCATGGTGGAATAGTTTGTCTGAATGTGGCAAAAAAGGCCTTGCCGTGAAACCCAAAATGGGTAACGCATTGCTGTTTTGGAGTACAAAGCCTGATGCTACTGTAGATCCTTTAAGTTTGCACGGTTAGTTACCGGCCATCATTTATTTTAATTTTGATAAGCTAAGCTGATCCTCTTCGCCAAGGTCGTGAAATGATTTTTAGCATAAAAAATTAGCATCCAGCAGTCTATTTATTAGAAGCATATTATGGATCAAGCGTCGTTTTTTTATTACCAGTTACTGGGAGCACTCTGAGTTCATTTAAATTCGTCTCGTCACCTCCGACAGGTAGTTGCCCGGTGATTAAAGGAGACAAGTGGTCCGCTACAAAGTGGATGCATCTTCGGGAGTACACGGTATGATCATTAAATGTAGTTGCGGGTGCCCGAAAGAGCTGATATTTTCTCAGTGAACGTGATTCTTCGGGACTGAAAGAATAGACTGTTTGTCTTAGGGTAAGGTGCCGAGGTGAACTGAACTTGTTTTCTCCATCTACATTTTTTGTAGGGTTTATTTTATTTGTTTTTCCTTTTTTTTTTTAAATAAAAAAAAACGGCATCTTTTATTTACGTGGACTTCGATGTACAAACAAAAGCATCAGAGGCTTATTTATGCGAAATTGTCCTCATTTTTTCATTTTTATAAAAGTAGCTTCACAGCTTCTTTGATATATCCCCAGCTTTACCGTCTACAAATGCTTAAGAGCAAAACTGAGGAGGCGGGGGGATTTTCTTTTTAAAAGCGGGGGATGGAGAATTCAAATTTGATTACATAGAAAAGTGATTGGAAGGTCCATGCTGCATGCAGGCCGAAATTTGAGTAGGCTTTTGTTGTTGTTGTTGTGGTGGGTGGAGTGAAAAGGCAAGCACTTGAAAATCTTGCAATCAAACTTAATAATCTTCTGTCACCCGCATCTCACATGATACCTGGAAATGCAAACCGAAAGGTTAGCTTCTAATCTGAACTCAGGACATCAACAAAATCGTTACAGGCCACATAGCAAGATCCATCTTCGTACAACCCTTGGACTGCAGTTTTTGCATAGCTGCAAGTGTTGGCTCCCAAGCCGTATGGCAACTCAAGAGAGGGTGGGTTGAGTTTCTAATAAAGAATGCAAACTGAAACTTTTGACCCACTCACAAGCTTGCAAACAATTAGAAGGAAGAATCCTATTTTCGTAAATAAAAGTCTTCGGATGCTATTTTCGTAAGCAGCTGAAGGCTAAGATTTGCGATTTGTTTGTTCCAACGAACGAGAACTCATGAAGCAATAGGACGTTTAGCTTTGCTTTATCTATATTTTGTAGGTATTTGCTGCTGTAGTTGATCAAGCAAACACACAGATACATGCACACACACAGACGCATAGCCAAAGCTGCCACCCAGTTTATATGACAAACTTGCAGGCAGCCAAATTCAGGAGCACATATGAATACCTATAAAATTGTCTTTGATCTCAAAATAGCATTTTTGAGGGGATACCTTGTCTCAGCCCATCTTGCGGAGCTCACTTAAGATATTGGCAAAATCTGGAGGCAACGAACATGTAAAATGCATCTTCTCAGCTGTGTGGGGATGCATAAACCTACACAACAATAAGGAGAAATACTTCCAAATCACCTAACAATGTATGTGAACAAAAACAAACATGCAGATCTAGATTTGTCTTCTAATGGTCTAACCCAAGAGCAATCGCATGGAGACAAGGCCTCTCTAAGCCTGAGAGCAATAATGACAGTTGGCTATGATAGCTCTGGACGATTCTGGGCTGAAGCAGTGACAAGGCCATGCTTTTGGTCCCTCCATAAACCTCATCACCTAATAGAGGAATTCCAATATGCTTTGCATGTGCACGGATCTGCTTGAGAAAAAGCAGCATTACCTCAGAGAAGCATAGAAAATTTCAAACTTTGAAATGCCAAAATAAAAAGGGACAAACACAAGGAGAATTACTATTATTATTATTATAAGAAAATGAGAAGTTGAAGGTTGAGTTATTTATTAGAGGAAGCACAAAAAGAAAGTAGAAACTGGTCCAGAAAAATTATGTAAAAGAAGACAGTTGTTGAGCATCATTGTTAGCTTGTAAAACCGAGGAAACTCCAGATGTTTAGAACATCTAGGGATAGTGATCTACAGTGTCAAGTCATGATGCAAACAAGTTTGTTTTTCTTGTTCCATGCCACATATTTGTTGATAGAATAGCTCAAGATAATGCTAAACCATTATAAAGAATGAATTGCATATCATAAATACCTGGTGAGTACGCCCAGTTTCTAACCTCCATTCAACCAAAGCAGAACCACCACAAGCAAGTATTTCAATAACTTTATACCTGATGAAGATTCGAGCAACTTAACAAGAATTCAACATCACTGGAAAAATGTTTGACAATAACTAACTCTCATGGAACCTAAACCCCAAAATGCTGGTGGTTATCAAAAACAAGCAAAACCACCAGCTGGTAGCATTATGAGTACTAAATCAAAGAATTAGAATCATGGGCAAAGTTGGCTCCCATTTCAATTCAAATTTTCCTTTTGCTGTTTAATTCTGAGCTATCTTTCTAGAGTTCAACCAAAATCCACACTGAGCACAAGGGTTTCTCTGTTTCCTTACAAATTACCAAAAGACGATATCTCTTATACCATTTGGAAGGGACGCCAGTGGGGCCAGTATTAATCTTAAAAGAACATTTTGCTACTTGCAGAGCTCCAAGTTATCTCAGTATAGAAGTCCCTCAATTATAACATACATCATCTGTAGCATAAGTATTGTCTAGAATGGTAGCATTCACATTACAACTGCTGCTACTTACAAACCCCCTTGAACTGAACAAAAGCAATCAGTTATGTTTATTCTAGTAAGTTTAGTCTTGACTCTTAGTTTCTATCCTGTCATTCCTCCAATCTTTCTTTATTTTCTTTATTTCCTTTCCCAACATTTTAACTTCTGTGGTTGAAAAGTGAATATCAACTTCCAAAACCAAGTAATACAAGTACCAAGCAATCAAGAATTCAACAGACAAGTTAAAGACAAAGACAAAATCATAATGGTCAAAAGTCCAATCTGCTTGCACAAAGTATTTTCTCTACCGTCATCCCTCAACATCATGAATGTAAATTTCAAACAGCCAGGGTGATATTGGCATAAAAGGAGGCGACCAACAATCACCTACTAGCAGCATGACGAACATGTCCCCGGTTGATTGATCCAGGTATGGCAGCCATGCGAATCCTGTTATTTGCATCGCGACCAATAGGTACATCAACACGTCCGGCCAGTGGTGATGGCACTCCAATAGTGAGACTAACATAAACCCTCTGGATGGTGTGTAACTTGAATTGTTCAGACAGATGGGCATGAGAATGTTCGTCCTGCCATCAGTGTGTGACAAACTGAAGACTCAGCAAAATGCTCTCATTGATTGATGACAAATTCAATTTTGAGATCTAACAAACCATGGCATTGATGTGGAGCTATCGAAGTGTGCAAAAATCACCTTTGCTACCACAAGTAATCCACTAGTCCCTTTATCCAACCTGTGCACTATTCCAGGGCGAATAGACACATCCGTTAAGCCAGAACATAACTCTTCCTCATCAGAAACATCCCCTGCATCTGAAAGAACTTCCTGGCCTGAAACTGCTGCTACAGTGGGAAGGCTGCAATGGTGAAGTATGCCATTTACTAGTGTGCCGTTAGCATTACCAGGTGCCGGATGAACAACCTGGAGCCCAGAATAAAGAATGCCACTTGTGGCATTAAGATTCCAATACAAGCCAACATTAACAAAAGCAAACAGGTGGATGAAAATTAACTTGTCTGCAGTCAGCTAATAGAGTAGCACATGCACTTGGAAAAGCCAGTGATATAATAGTAAATGAGGCTAAATCACTTTGAATGTCCCTTTCCTGCTAGAATAAGAATTTTGTAATTCCTTCTCAAACTAATGAAGCCCTCGGCTTACCCTCCAAAAAATTGAAAAAAAAAAAAAAAAAAAACCTATAACTCGCAAGGGCGTTGTTGGATGAGAAAGTTACCATGTGTGCGGGTTTGTTAACAACTAGAACTTGATCATCCTCGTAGACGATATCCAAAGGTATGTTTTCAGGTTCGGCCCTCAAGGGTTGCAACTCTGAAATTGAGCAATCAACCTTGTCCCCAAATTTGACAACATGCGAAACCTAAATAATGAAGAAAAAAAACAAAAACACAAACACGTACACACACACACACACACACACACACACACACACACACAAAAGACGCAAGGATACTTGAATAAAGCGCAAAGTAAAAATTGAAGAATGAAAAACCAAAATAAAAATTAAAGAAAAAAAAAGAAAAAAAGCTCCGCGGGGTGGGGGTCGAAAGAAAGAAGTCACCACCTACCTTGTGGACAACCTTGCCATTGACAGACACAAGGCCTCTTTTAATACTGGACTGGACGCGAGCCCTACTGATCCCGGAAATGCGAGAAGAGATCCAAGAATCGAGCCTCAACTTTTCCGACCTTGTCGTCTCCACAGTCTCTTCAAGTCTTACGCCACCGTAATTGATTCTTCGGTCGGAATTCGAGCCCACGGTGGAACCTGATCGAACCGTAAGGATCCGAGCCAGAGAAGAGAGACGGGTAGAGAATTGAAAGGGCTTTCTGGAGGGAGCCGTCCGGGCGCAGCAGGACGCAGAGGAAAGGGAGGAGAGCATCCCTCAAAATAACGGCGCCCCCACCCCCCCTCCCTCCCAAACTTTTCTTTCTCCCACTCGGCTAAGGCTAAAATTGGAGAGTTTAGCTGCGAATTGAACGGCCAGCACTGGACAGTGTCGCAGGTCTGCTGCTACTGGCGTAGTGTTGCTGTTGGGTTTCTAATCTACGAGCTGTGTCGTTCATTAATAATGGGCATGTTCAGTTTGCTGCACGAGGCATGCAGTTGTCGTAAACCAGACTCTCTTTTGTCTCCTTCGTATATATTTACCATTCCCTAAACGGCTTGTCGTTTGTATCTCAAATGACTTGTCTTTCACGCTTTCATGTTTCTCAGGCAAGAATTGTGAGGAATGTAATGTAACATAGTGCAGTGCAATGGCAATGCGTTTGTATCACAAACAATGTCAAGCATATGGCAAACGCTTTCAGCATATTATTATTATCATTGATATGTACTCCGAATATTTTTATCATTGCTGGTTTATTTACAGTGGCTATTAACATTAGCTTTAACATCCACTCACACAGCCACGCCTGAGACTGCCAATTTCAGGTACATTTATGGGAAACCAAGGATGCCCCACTCAGCAGTAGGGAGCTTATTTCTACGCAACAAATCTACATTTGTTTCGTACCAGCATCTTGTGTTCCCTTTCTCATCATTGCTACGAATTCTTCATAGTTGATTCTTCCATCCTAAGTCATACAAAATCAAACAGCAGATATCGGCTATAACTCAGCAACGCGAAAAGATTTAACTGTAAACAAGGAAAGAGAAGAAGGGTCCAGATGTATCAAAGAAAATAATTACTTTATCGGTATCAACATCATCAATGACTTCATCGATTGTGGCCTCGTCGCCTATTCCATATTGCGCCATGGATTGTCTTAGTTCATCTCTCGTGATAAACCTTGTTAAATCAAACTACTCAATATGACGAAGTTGATGGTAAACATTCAAAAATTATAGGTGACAATATCTCTATCTGGAATGCAAGACAATATTAGCAGCAAACTAACCCACTGTTGTCCTTGTCAAAGTGTTGGAAAGCCTTGTGCAAGTGTTCTTCCTTGTCAAGTCTATGCTGATGCATGGTAGCCGTGATGAATTCATCATAATCAATAGTGCCATTTTTGTCAACATCAGCCTGAAAGTAAAAACTTGACTATATTAACTGTTGCTCCTGCTGGCTTAAGAACGAGCCCACCATAAGATTTGCAAGGTGCAAGAACAGATTAATAACAGATGTAAAAATTGGTTTAGTCTCCCAGAAGTGCAATGATTAACAGACAAAAGTTTATTAGGTCTCACAGCATCCATCAGCTGCCTTATTTCTGCTTCAGTGAGCTTAGATCCTAGCCTCGACAGTCCAGCTTTGAGTTCATCATATGTGATTGTACCGCTTCCATCTGTGTCCATGTTCTTGAACATGTGCCTTAGGCCCTTGATTTCTTCCTCTGAAAGATTTTCAGCTATCACCTTCAAACGGTTAAATTTTGGGATCAGAAATGCCATCTTATGGTAGAATAGACATAGAAAATAGAATAAATTTTACAAGCCCACATTCCACACACAAACTTTGGGAGATAGAGAAGTTAGATCATACCTTAAGTGCAAGCTTCTTTAGTTTGTTCATTGCTCTAAACTGTTTCAACCTAATTAAAACAGCACTCTCAATTGGTTTATCAGATGCTACACCATCTACCTTCATCCATGGATGTTCTGGTTCAGATTAGTAAGGCAAATTACATCAGCATATGAACTATGGTGCGTACAGAGTCTCATAAACTTCAATTTAATAAAATAAGACAATTCATCTCCAGCCATTTTAATTGAGTGATAACAAAAGTCATTTGCTGTTATATTGCCCCCATCAAGCAACCCAAAAGGATAATTATGAACATAAGTCTTCAGTCAGCTATCAAAACATTGGATAAATAGATATAAAAGTTTGCACTTTAAATTTCTGTGAGCCCTGTACTCACCAAGTGCTTGGGCAGCAGTGATGCGCCTCTTTGGCTCCATTGCTAACATTTTCTTAATGAGGTCCTTTGCAGAGGATGAAATTTTGGGCCATGGTGAGCATTCTAAGTCAAGATGGCCTTCCAGAATTGCTTCACATATGCCTTTTTCGGTTTCTATGACAAAAAAGATTCATCCACACATCAGTCAGAAACAAAACCAAGCTTTGGTGATCTGTCAGGAGAGAAAAAGCTAGTTTTAAAATGAGTAAAAATCTAGTTTCTGGGAAAAGATAATTGATGAAGTATTTGTGATCAAGTGAAAGGAATATGTAGTTAAATTCTTTTTTTAAAAAAATTTTATCTTTATGTTTTCATCTTGTTTAATGAAGAGAAAGCTAATTCTTCCCGAAAACAATTTTTGTACTTGTTACAGTCCCAAAAAAATAAATAAATAAATACAAAAAGAAAATTAAAGAATTACCAGCCCAAAATGGAGGCACCCCACTTAGAAGAATGAATAAGATGACCCCAGCACTCCATACATCCATCTCCTTTCCATAGCTTCGTCTCAACACCTCTGGAGCAATATAGTATGCACTTCCAACGATGTCCTTGTATACCTTTCCTGGAGAACTTGTCCAAAGGTCACATGTTACATAGAAGAGAAAATGATGTTGATTGCCATTTAGAGATTTCTTGGCAAGGAAGCTAAACTGAAAAGGTAATAAAAGGTGGTTTGAACTGTGCAACAAAAAATGCACAATACTGTCAAGACTCAAGCAACAACAATGTAGTTACAACTACATGAGATCTGAATTGATCCACATTGCATATCTCTGCTATATTGTCTGTAATTCTTAATAAGAAACTATAAACCCAATGCTAATGACTACCTGGAGGCTAGATTCTGCATATGAAAGCTGTCAATTGTGACTTATAATCCAAGCTACTCATATGTGCAAAAACTCGTTACTTCAAAGATTGACCATCATAATCTAACAGTTAAATGGGCCATTCACTTGTGGAAGAGATGATAAGTATTCTCCTTTCCTATTCCATTTGAATTCCACACTGTAGACCAAGGTTAAAATCCCGGCAAAAGGAGGCAATTATCTGTGAATACCTCAACCCCAACCTGGACTGCTTATCTATAGTTGGATGAGGATGGTGTTGTCATTATGGTGCATGAAAGTTAAGCGTGCAGTACTACTTGGCTACAATATCTGAAAAAAGGTTGCCTAAAAAGTGGCACTTGTTATTCACTCTATTTTGTTCCATATTTACAGCTTGTGATCATTTTTCTGACCATGAATTAGATCTGCTAGTTGCATAACAAAATAAGCAATCAATTGTTTGGTGATTTCCCTGTATAAAATGATCTCGTGCATGTTAATGGAATTGATGGAGCATAGCCATGATGCGATATATCCCCACCATATTTGTTGTTTTCTTTCATTCCCATCTTTTCCCTATCACTAATTGAAGAGAATTAGGGTTGACACAGTTGACCCGTCCCTTTCTTCAGTGACTAGGTCATGTTGACCCATAATGCCCTCAAGAACAACTACAGGTAGGTCTCCTGACTTAAAAATTAACTTTTTCCTAAGTAGAAAAGTTTTGGAAACAGCTACAATCTCATCCAGAAGAATTTAGGTAGGAAATCTAAAGTTTGGCCCCTTGCCCTTGCAATCATCAAATCTCTCCAGAATTGAGCATCAAAACTCCAAAAAAATAAAACAAAAAAAAGCTAAATAAAACATGATCTCAAGGACAATGACAGCAAGTAACAAATTGGAGAACAGCACAATAATAGGAATCTGCAAATTGCAGCTGACCTTCTTCTATGAAGACAGAGAGCCCAAAATCAGTGGCTTTCAGTGGAGCATGTTCCTCCCTACTGGCTAGCAAGAAATTCTCAGGCTTCAAGTCCCTATGCATCACCCCCATAAAATGGCACACATGAACCACATTCACGATCTGCCTGATTATGCCAGCTGCTTCCCGCTCTGAGTAACTTCCCTTGGCTATAATCCGATCAAAAAGCTCCCCACCAGAGCACAGCTCCATGACCACATGCAGATTCTGCCTGTCCTCGTAAGCACCCTTGAACTCCACGATGTTGGGTTGTCCTGTTAAGTGCTGCAGTATCATAACCTCTCTCCTGACTTCCTCAATGTTCTTCTGGTTCACAAGCTTACCCCTTGAAATGGACTTGCAGGCATACTTCAACCCTGTCGACTTCTCTGTACAAAGATACGTGATCCCGAATTGGCCTCTCCCCAATTCTTTATCAAGATCGTAAATTGAGGTCATATCAACATAAGGTTTGCCGAGAATGGGGCCAATCTGTGAACTCGAAGTAGTGGCGAAAGGCTTAGGAGGGATTGTAGGAGAAGCAGCTGCTTTTGGCCGAGACGGTGGCCGCGGTGGAGGTGCGTTATACAGTCCTTGGGATGCTCCTTTGGGTATGGGTTGGTAGGGACCAGAAAGAGAGTCTGGGGAGTCGGAGATGGGGATATCGCGTGAACGGTAGGTGGAGAAACAGGACCCCATTTGGGGATCAAGCTATTTCTGCTGAAGAATTTAGCTAAAAAGAGTACTCTTCTTGTGTTTCTGAGGAAATTCTGGGACGATTGAGGTGGCGGTAATGGATGGTTTGGACATGTTACAGAAGAACATATGCATCTATAAAACTTTTTTCCCGGTCATGTTAAGGGAATCTTTCTTTTTTTTTTTTCTTTGGGTTTTTCTTCTTCTTATTCTAAAGTTACTTTGTGGGTACTTTGCTTTTGCCCCGGAAATGGCTGTGGGTATCATTCTCACACTTTTATACAAACAAGCTTTTGCTTTCCTACGCGTTGCCAATACTCAAAGGAAATAATACATTTACACTGTTTTTGGATTGAAAGAAAATGGACGAAAAGAAAACGATGAAGGCCAAGAAAACAAAAAAAGGTCATTTTCTCATGTGCTCTTATTCCCTAATTGACTTCGGGGGCAAGATGATGGAAAAAGCTCACTTTTTCTTATTTATGAATCAACTTTGGGACAATTGTCAATTTGAATATATAAACTTTTCTTTCTGCCTCCTTTTCAAAAAGCTATATTTTACATATTATATTTAAAATGTATTTACACTTCATATTTTAAATTTTTAAAAATTACAAAAATAATATATCAATATTACCGCGCAATAACAAAACACATCTTATCCGTCAATTACTTATTAATGGAAATTACTTTTTATTAAAGAAAAAAGTCATTACAAATAGTTTAAAGAGACCAAAACACCGTTTTATGTAAAACTTAAAAATAAATAAATAACAGTTCCAATTATGAGAGCCCGCGATACACTCATTTCCAAATCGATACAATTCCATGAAAATCGGTAAAATTTTCCAATGCCACGTAAGAGGCTCCAGCACATTAACAGTATTCGGAAAGCACCTGTCGGGGCTAGTCATGCTTCTTGTTGAGGGAGAAAGAGTCTTGTTCTAACGGTAAGACATGGAGATGTTAAAAACAAGCAAGCCCGACCTCTACCCAGTTACTAGAAACCGAAGGAGAGAGCAAGAGACCAGCTGAAAATGCTAACCCCGCCGCCTACGGGGACCTTGGAGCTGTGAGAGAGAGAGAGAGGTGGAGGTGGAGGTGGAAGAGCCGTCGTCGGGGACTGTCGGCCCTAATGAGAGAGAGGTGATTCGGACCTTTTATGCCATTTTCAATAGTATTTTTGTCATTATATTTAACTTTTGTCAAGACAGTCTAATTCAGGATATTTTTCGGTATTACGCGAACAGTTTAAGATATTTAAAGTAATTTCTAAAAATGCCACGTGTGATCAATAATTATATCATATTTACACAATGCTTAATGTAATTTACCCATTACCAAACAACAAAAGTAGCCCTCTCCTCTAATTTCTCTCTTTTCATTTTCTTACAATCCAAATAACGTATAAGAAATTGGCATTTTTCTCGTACTTTTCTCTCTCTATTTGTTTTTTGTTTGTTTGTTTTTTTTTTTTTTTGGGCTCTCGCTTCCCTGAATTGTATTGGACTTTAGAGGAAAGAGAGATAAAAGAAATCGTTGCAAAACGAGACGAATCGCGTAAGCTTTATGCCAAGAATATATATATATATATATATATATATATATTTATTTATTTATTATTTTATTTATTTATTTTTTATAGTTATATTCGATCCTCTCAAATTGTTGCAGAATTTACGACGATTTAGGATTTACAAAGTTTTGAGTTTATAGATTGCAAATCTTTTAAGAAAAACATTCGGAAGACACATTGTATATTTATATTGAATAAATAGTATTTGGTATTATATTATATAAAAATAAAGTATATCAAGTCATGTTGCGTGGTCCACTTAGAGTGGGGTTCTCCAACTAAATCATTTTTTGAGAATATTTTTAACTTTAGGAAAATAAAAGAACTTGAAAGATCCTTAAAAAATGAATGACCATTTTATTTATAAACTTTAAACAATCACATCTTTATACAATTACAGAGTTATATTTTTTCTATAATTAGAGAATTATGTCTTTAATTTGAATGAAAATTATCATGTTACGTGAATTTGAATGAAAAAAAAAAAAACATATTTACAATTTGATAGTTATCTCTATATTATGGAAAATCTATATTTTATTCGAACCAAAAGCTTGTTTCTTTACAATTAGAGGGTCACTATTTTTCAAGAAACACAACCCTAGGAGAGTACATAACCCTTTTGAAAATACACGATTCATACGAAGCAATATAACTTTTCAATAGAAACACAATCCTTTTAAAGAAAGATGATTTTTTTTTTTTTAATAAAATGAATACAACTTTTCAACTGTAGCTTATTTCCACCGCAAAGCTATAAACGATCAATTTAAGAGTAAAATCAATTAAATTATTATTGATATTTACGGATCGGTTTGGTGGTTTAACCGTTCAGATCTTGTTCATTAGGAGTAAAATTGTTCTGTCATTTTTTCATTTTATTAACTGGTTCTCGGTATTCAAGAAAAGGAAATTGAAGATACTTAAAACAAAACATTTACGTCTCAAAATTAAAAAGAAAAAGAGAGAGACAGAAAGAGAAAAAAATAATTTTTCGTAAAGTAATTGAAAACTTGACAAGGAAATTATTTGAACAGGGCGAATGAAATTATATTTCAAGCAAATAATTAGAGAAAATTAACTGCTTTTAAACTTTTTTTTTTTTTTTTTGGTTTTTTGGGCTAGATACTTTATAAGATGGCCAGTTTGGTTATGGCAATTTTTAATTTCTCAAAACTATAATCAAATTTTCAAAATGCAGTTTAAACAATTTGAAAATGACATTCAATCTACTTTTAACAGTTTCGATTCAGTTTCAGTGGGATTGATCTGGTAGGTAGAATTCAGCGAATCCCATTATGCCCTAGTGGGAGAATTGGGAGTTGTAATTGTATTGGACATAATTATTCTTATTATTAGATATATAATAAAAATAACAAAATATATATAGTTAAAAATAAAAGAATATGTAATTATATATTATTAAATATTTTTATAATTTATTATATATTATATATTATTTATTGTATATTTTATTACTTCCTTTTTAGTTATGCATGTATTATTTTGAAAGAATAAAATAAAATTTTAAAATATTATTATTATTATTATTATTTTATTGAACAGGCCCACCCGCTCAATTTTTTTAATGGTCCACAATACATTGGACGACGGCTATAAAGATCAAAAGATAAGTAAACTCAGTCTTCGTTCGCCAGCGCCAGAAGTTAAAAAGGGTAGCGGAAGAAAAACAAGAGACCAACCAATCGAAAAGATGCAGAGCCGGTTCACCTCTGTGGCGATATTCTTCTTCTTCTTCTTCTTCTTCCTGAACGTGTCCGAATGGACCGTACAAGGCCAGAGCTTGCCACCAGCGAGTTACGATGGGTTCGTTTACGAGAATAGCCGAGGTGGCCCTGACTCGATCTTTATAGAGGCCTTCTTTGACCCAGTATGCCCCGACAGCAGGGACGCCTGGCCCCCTCTCAAACAAGCCCTTCAGTACTACGGCTCTCGCGTTTGGGTCGTCGTTCACCTGCTACCCTTGCCGTCAGTAACCCTCTCCTCCCTTTATTTCTACAAAGTCGATTCATATATATATATAGATATATATAAGCAATTTAGTTATGCCGACCCCATCCATCCCTCTTTCGGAATTGTCAATTTCATTAGTTGGGCACTTGAAATAAGCTTTGCCCATTTCACCATGGGGGCATTCAGACAGTTAAATAAGATTGCCGGGACGACGCCTGAGTCTGATTCTGATGTACAGGACAAGCCCCATATTTACTTTTTTAACTTTTGGTTATACATGCCACCCTGAGTTCTTTAGTGCTTGCAGATGTGTTTTGTTTTTCTTCTTTTGGATCGGTTAGGTGCTAATTTTTTTTTTTTTAATTTTTATTTTGGGTACCGCAGCTACCACGACAATGCATTTGCTGCTTCTCGTGCTCTTCATATTGTCAATGGGCTTAGCACTTCATTTACGTTCCCCTTGTTGGAACAGTTCTTTGCACATCAGGTAGGTGCCGACGATATGTGCTTCTGAAGTTGTTAAAGGGTTGCTTCATTTTATATCCGAAGAATAACTATCAGCCATGCAGAGAAAATCATTTCTTGTGTCTTAATCATCTTCTGGGGCGCGCAAATCACGATTGCTTCTGTTTTTCTCAGTTGACAATGGTTGGCAGCAAAATTAACTACAGCATTTAATGTGGCTTTTGGTTTCTATTAAATTGATTATTGTTGTGTGATGTATTTGAAATCTAAAATATACTCTTTCACGGGGCTGGATGTGCTTGGCATGCTGATTGAATTAGAACCAAATTTGTAGATGCATGTTAGTATGTAGCGCAATATTCTGTCCCTCTTCTGTTTGATCTTCATTACTTTTCTCCATTGTTTTTTCCTGTTTAGGTATCATTACAGATTTTTCAGTTTGATTAACTGACGTGTTGGATACAATTGCAATAGGAGAGGTTTTATAATGACCCAACACTCAACCTTTCAAGACATGCTGTTGTGAAAGAGATTGTGGATTTTGCAACTGCAACAGTTGGAAACTCTTACCGTGTGGCAATTGAATCTGGCTTTGATGACAGAGATACTGATCTCAAGACGAGGATTTCCTTCAAGGTAAGAGTGATGGCACATAATCTGGCTCTGCCGATCTTTGAATGTCAGTTGGTGTAGAATTACCCTAGTGTTATTATCATATTCTCAAGATTCAAAACTATAAGGCTCTGAATCATTTTATGTTGTTCTGTCATTTATCAGATTCCTTTCCTACAAAACATTTTCCTCAGTCCTTGCAATAGGCACAAAGCCTGCAATGTGTCATCTTTCATTCCTCTTGCCTTCTTTTGTTAGTCTATCACGTTCTCTTTTTCATTATACATTGTCTATAACATTCTCTACGGTCCATAGATCTTGTGGTCGTTGGGGCTTGTCTTCTCTATACGATGTTGCTTCACTGTAGATACCTTTACAACGTTCTTTGTAAGGCTCTGAATCATTATATGTTGTTTTGTCATTTATCAGATTCCTTTCCTACAAAACATTTTCCTCAGTCGTTGCAATAGGCACAAAACCTGCAATGTGTTTTCTCTCATTCCTCTTGCCTTCTTTTGTTAGTTTATCATGTTCTCTTTTTCATTATACGTTGTCTGTAACATTCTCTGCGGTCCATAGATCTTGTGGTCGTTGGGGCTTGTCTTCTTTATACGATGTTACTTCCCTGTAGATACCTTTACAACATTCTTTGTAATCCATAGATCTTGTGGTCATTGGGGCTTGTCTTCTTTACACAATATTGCTTCCCTGTAGATACCACCGGATCATTTTGCTTCCTCTGAAAATACCACTAACATTGCTTCTTGTGTTATGCAGTATAGCACTTCTAGAGGGGTATTTGCTACGCCCACCTTCTACGTCAACGGATTTGTGTTGCCCAGTGTTGGTTCTGCCCTAGATTATAATGGCTGGCAAAATATCATCAATCGGTTGATTAACACAAAAGGTGGCCCGAGAAAGGATGGCACGCATTTCTTTCTATGAACAACTTCTCCTCCAAGCCCCTAATGAATTATGTTCGTGATCAGAATAACAATTCAGCTCTATGCTTGACCTAAGCATCCGATTACCTAATGAATAAGGGTTCAGCTCTGTGCTTTGGGTGATGAAGTCCTGTGTCCCGGTTCCACCATATTGTAACGATGACAGACATCTTGAATATTTGGAATGTGGTTACTTCCCAAACTCGCCATTGTTTCGCGAACCAAGTTCATCTGGTGTCAGATTTGTGGAGACTAAATATATAGTAATAGTTGGATATAATTTTTATCTATAGTTGACCAATGTTTTAACCAGCCAAATCAATCTCGTTTGTAACATAGATGAGTACGAGTATATTATAATAACGTCCGCCCATATAATAATCAAGATCTGATTGATGCTATTGGTGCTTAACAAGTCACAAATTTAAAGGGGTTTTTTTTTTATCCTTCCTAAAATAATCTCATTATGCAAAAACTGGTCCACTGATGATCCAAACTAAAAATTTTAATCTTGCAAAGCAATTGGCAAATCACTTGGATTATGATAGTTACATCCAAAGTTAATCCCATTACTGCACACCGCGAATTGACATATGAAACATGACTGTAAATTCTCACCAAAATTGATTTCATTGTACAAATTTATAGTATTTAAGACTATACATTCCATTATAAGTTCTTTGAGTTGCGAAATAGTTCACAAGTGACGTAGACTACAATACATGCATGTTATGGAGCCGATGGAAGGGTATAAGATGTGACCATTGATCAGGGAAGGAACAAAAGCAAAAGTTGTAAGGGGCAGAGCATTTATGACATGCCTACAATAAAGCTGGACTTGCTTGATAAGGATCGTCCCCCAACAGAGGGACCAAATGGGAATTGGATAAGTTTTACCCGTCACCGCACCCCTGCTTCTGTAAGTCAATTTCAGCGGTCCTCATCTTTTCCTTCATTTTACAATGGAGGTAAAGAAAAGGGGCAGACCAAGAACGGACAGAGGGTCCTCGAATGCAGGAACTAACCCTCCGAGGAGACCACGAAGCCCTAAGAAATCTCAAGTTCTTGAAGGAACTGCACGGGGTGGAGGGACGTACTCGGACAATGAAAGTGGTTCACAGCCACCTCAAAAACAGGAAAAGACAGCAAGCAGAGCAATGGAATGCTGAGAGAAGAAAGTTGAGTGATTGCTGTTGTTTTGAACGATCAAATGAGCCGAGCCACTTGGCGTACTCAAACTGAAAAGTCAATCAAATGCTCCTAAATTTTTTTGACTGCCTCCTGTCAGCGCGCCCCCGAGGGTACCGGGAAGTGGCCGGCTACGGAATGCTCTGGCTCCAAGGCCCTGCACTTGAGAAGGGGATTGTAATAGGCCACCGGCTATAGGCACATCGGTGCTCCCGAAGAATACCGAAAACCCGATTTGCCCTTAATACTTGTTTGGTTAATTAGAGGCTCCACTCTCTTGGAGATTTTGGAGCCAATATCAACTATCAACTATTTAAAATAAAATAGGATTAGAACCCTCTGAATCATTAGTTTCAGACTACTAACAATCAATTGAAGTTGTAAAGACATGTAATTCGAAGGCATGTCGTTGCAAAGGTAGATTATCAAGGAACGTCGTCAATTTTGGAATGTCCAAATTAAATTGCATGTCACATAACTTAATGTCGTAATAATTAACTCATAATCTTGGTCATTGCTTTTCATGCCAAAATTTCATAAAATCTCTTCCCCTCTCCCCCCTCTCTCTCTGTGTGTTTTTTTTTTTAATTAAATGAACAATATATATATATATATATATGAGATATATTATACATTACGTGACATTTTTATATTACAAAACTATATATATGGTATAAAAATAATTCGGAATTTTATTTTTCATTTTCGTGTAGGATTATTTTATTTTTTATTTTATTTAATGATAGGATTGCGGGGACTATAAATTACGAGGTAGGATTGACGAATAAATTTAACTATCGAGTGCAAAATAATAATAATAATAATAAAATAATAATAATAAAAAGAAGTTCTGGGCAGGGATATAGAGGATGGATAGGCTATATGGGCTTGGCCCATATATGGTATGCGGCCGAATTGTAGCAGCCCAGAAGGCCACGATCGCTATCTCGTCGGCCTATCTCCATTGGAGACTCAACCGTGCTTAGCTCTCTCTACGATCTTCAGACCCTTTGACGCAAGTTGAAACGGACGCCGCCCCTGCAGCAGTCGCGAGCTGCGCACTCGCAGTTTTTCCCCGTTTTTGGGTTTTTGAACCTCAATGAACGACCACGACGCCGACGCAAACTCAAACAATCTAGAAAACGACACGATCAAAAAACCTGAACAAGTGGAAGAAACAGAACAAGTACGAGAAGAAGAAGAAATAGATGAGGAGTTGCATAGGCTATTGGTTCCGGAACTATGGGATCTTCCAATCACCCCTGCTTCTGCGGTTGAGACCAATTTCGTTCGTTACTTTGCTCCAGGTTGGTTCTGTCTTGCTCGTTCAACATTGACTGGGGCTGACGCTATGTTACACGTATCCGTTTATTAAATTTCGTTTTTAAGTTTCTGGTCAGATTTTATGAAGCCAGGCCACGACCAATACATTTATCGCCATGCTAATGGGTATGATTTTTTTTTTTTTTCATGTTTCCATGTTGTCCTTTTAATGGGTTTTTTTTTTTTTTTGGATGTGATCAGATTTTCTTTTTTTTTTTTTTTTTGTATTTTTTTTGTTTTTGTTGGTGTGTATTTGCAAAGGTTATGTGTGATCGGGTTGGCTCCGACGCATGTGGCGTTCAAGGATGGAGGAGGTATCATAGCCGTTGATTTCAATGTTGGCAAGTCTGATCGGAGTGGCATTAAGGTTACTGGCAAGCGCAAAAAGGTGACTCTCTCTTATGCTTCTTGACCTTGACAATTTTTTTGATGATGCTGGTGTAACTTCTGATACAACGTGAACATAAATTTAAAAGGCTGTTTATTACTTTTTGTGATCCTGTTAGCAAAGCTGCTTTAATAATAATCGATGAGCTGATTGAGTCTAAACGTGGAGATTTGCTAAGGAATGTTAGTCCTAATAAAGATCATTTCCACCATTGTGTAATTGCCAATTCAATTATACAACATGACAAATTTTGACATAACCTTTAAGTCTACCCGAATTACACCGAGCTTACAATTGTCAGCTACCTTCTTGGTCTGTTTCCTGTTCCACTGACTATCTGATACCTATTTTTGTTAAGTAAAATCAAATTCATTGCAGCACTAATTGAAATATTCTGTTGATTGAGTATTAAGCTTTACTTACTGCTCATTTTGTTGTCATGGCTCTGTTATCCTTGTCCTTATCCTGGCCCAATCTAACCTCGATCAGGGGTGCTTTAATCTATGTAGGGATAGTTACTGAGATTCAAAGCATATGGTCCTAAAATACGAAACTAGATGTGCTCTGAAGCCTAATATTTATACAAGTGAAGAATTCCTAAAGATAAGTCAGATATGTGTTTTGAATAACTCATTTTGATCGGTGCTGATTTACTCTCCTTGTTTTATTTTTTTCAGAATGCACAACACTTTGAGTCTAACACAGCTTTGTGTAAGGTTTGCACCCATGATTCTTCCTATATTGTCAGGTACAGTCGGCATTCCTATTCTTGCTTATCTGTACTCCCTGTCTCCATCATCTACTTTTGGTCCTTTTTATCTTTTTTCTTCTAAATGTTGGAATTGATATTTCCAGTTGACCTTGGCAGGTGCTGTGTTAAGGGCTCCTTGTTAGAAGTGAATGAGAGACTCATTAAACAGCCAGGGTTACTTAGTTCATCGGTAGGATTCGTTTCCATGCAAATTAAATGTCAGCTAGAAACTCTAGCTATTTAAAGCTATATTATGGTACATGGATGTGAGGCAAACCAGATTATGCCCAATAAGGCTATTGTAGCCAAGCTCCTTCTTCAACTAGTAAAAATTTATTTATTCCTGCTTTCTCTTAACTGATATCAAGTCATTTTTTGGTTTTCCTTTATTTACATCTGAAAAATTTTGCAAAGTAGACAAAAATGGGCAAGGATGTTTTTCTAATTGCTGCTTGTGAAACAAGACTCATTCTCTTGTCTTCAGTAAAAACTGGTTGGGGAGAATGCACTGATTCGGGTGCATGTAACCACCATTACCTGAAAATCCTATCTATAACTTCATGGAAATTGATTTGATGAGTTTTTTGTGTTCAATCTTGAGGAGGTGAGATTGGTTTAGGTCATTTTTGTTTGGAGCTATCCCATTTGTCCTACGTACTGCATGCTAGAATCGTATTTTTGGGAGTTAGTCGATAACTTTCACACCTTTAAGCCATTTATCATTAGTTCAGTTTTCAGATCATTAGTAGATAATAACAAATTTATCAGTCAAGATAGTGCAGTTATGGTGGTTATATCGTGTTCCAATTAGAGGGGGTGTTGGAGTTCTATGTATTTTGTTATAAACAAAAAGAATGATTCTGGAGAGGGACGACCATTTCAGCATCTGATTCCCCTAGTGTGATAGCATAATCAGTTGGATAGCAATTCTTATAATGTTTTAAAGAAATCTGTTTTTTCTTTCCACTATTGCAGCTTTTGTTGCAAAGAAGTTAATGATTCACACTTATCTGATGTTTTTCTTGCTTAAATTGCAGGCAGATAGAGAAGGATATATTGCTATTGTTATGCCAAAGCCAGCAGATTGGTTAAAGGTCAAGGCTGAGCTGTTGGGCCTTGAAGAATACAGGAAACTAAGAGAAGGGCGCTGAGTGCCATTCAGATGCTCTGATCAGCTTCTTGTCCTTGCATAAAAGCGAGAAAGTTTCTGCCTTCAGCTCAACTTCCAACTGACTTAGCATTTCTGAGTCCTGGTGGGTGTCCATTTGTAACCCTAGTGTTTCTGTATGTTTATTCTTTGTCAAATCTTATCAAGAAAATATTTTGCATGACTTGGGTAAGAAAAATAGTAAAGTGAATAATAATTTTATTCAACATATAGACAATGAAAGAATTTTCCTATTTTTTGGTGGTTACCTTTCCCCAATTTTCTTGATAATACTGAATGCTCTTCTTAGTTCTGTTTTTACTAGAAGCACAACATTGTATGGTTGGATTGCCTACATGGGGTAGGGTCCAGACTCCAGACTCAGCCTGTTTAATTAGACAGAAAAATGTAACTCAGAACTATTATATATTTTTTTAATTTTTGTTATGCATTATGAAGATGTAGGACTTGCAACATTATAGCATGATGTAGAGGTTGATATTCTTCTAAGCAAAGTCAGCATTATAGACTCATTGTAGTGATATTGAAACAATTATGGAAAATTAGAGCTAACAACACTGAAAATGCCTTTCGTCAGTAATGGGAAGATACTGGAGGGAATATTGAGTAATACTGGAGTTTTTGTCAGTGTAAACTCGAGTAATGCAAGGTAAAGCAGACATTAATGCTGACATTCTGTATCCACATGACATTCAGATTGTCAAATTTGGATGCAATTGATAATCAACAGTGCAATGTGAATACATGAGGCAAATTAATAGGGGATTGGTAAGTTAAGCATCTTGGCCTTTCATTCTGATTGCTTGCTGAGAAGCCTTAGCCACTCGAATTGTCTGGTGACATACGTGGTGGACAATATTCCTGAGAAATTTTCGTCACCGTTATGAGTGATATATACAAAAGAAAAGATTGTAGCTGAATTATTGTTGATCAGCCATTGTCTCTCGTATGACAAGCCTCCTGCATCTATTAATGGTGTGAAAACATAAATAAATGTGCCGTTCTATTTCCAATATCTGCTCCAGATAGCACGAATCACGCATCTGTAACTCTTTCAGAACCTCCTTCAATAGTTCAGTATTTTTATGCCTAACGCACATGTCAGCAAGAGCTTTCCGGTGCTCTGTCTCGTCATATAATCTCCTCACTAGGCTGCTCAAGGTGTCAAAATCATTGATCAATATGTATGTTCCTTTTGCTGCAAGATCAAGCTGCGAGTAAAGCCTTTCAGGCAACATTTCTTTGAACCCTCCACAAATCAGCTTATTGTTCTTCCTGAATGCACAGAATAAGTAGCCCAGTAGCACCGGTGCTGCAACAATGCCAACCATGCTGTGAATCGCACATAGTACCAGGGAAATGGCAAGTGCAGTATATGATACCACAAGACCATATTCCCCAACCTTCTTGCAAAATTTGCTAAATTTTACTCTCCTTCTAATACGTCTGTTTTCTGAAATCAACTTGCGGAGCAACACCGTGTTGTTATCATGAACCTCGAGAAATTGAACTGGGCTAGCAAGCGATAATGGGTTCCTTAGCAATGTAAAGGCAGCAAGCTCTGTACATATTGCTCCACACAAATCATCTGTGTAATCTCCAGAGCCCTGTACCCTTTCGCTCAACTCAATTGCCCTTTCGATTTTTAGGTTGTTAGTACGCATTTGATGGATGCATCGAAGCAGAAACTCGCAGATATTGCACAAATCTAAGTTGGCTACAAAGTAGTCCGCGAGAAGTTGATGGAACTTCAAGCTCTCTATCATTTCCGTATGGGTACCTTGCTGCTGCGGTCCATACAGAAGATGGGAGAGATGAATATCAAAAGCAGAAGAGGACGAGGAGGGGGAAAGTCTATCAACCTCATCGAGGCTTCTTTTTCCCAGCGGGCCCTGAACTTCGTTCCACATATCTACGTAAGATCTTGTTCTGAAAGTTTCCTTGTATTCATCATTTATATTCAACTTACTGCTCACTCTCTCGTTATCTTCCTTTGGCGATCTGCCTGTGACAGGAAGACAAACAATCATCAATACATTAAACAACATGGGCTGTAATTTAAAACGTTGTTAGAATCATGGCAAAAAGAAACAAGAAAAACAGTGTTGGAGGAGAAAAGATGCTGATGACGCTGACCTGCCCTGGAGGAGGGGGATTTGAACACAGACCTCACGAGCTTTCTCATCCGAGGCATATGTTTGGTGGACATGGATGAACTTAACCTATTTCTAATTAACGTGCTGGAAATGGTTGGAGATTGATTTATGGCATGTGTAGTTGCAAATATATAGGCAGCAGCTATTCGGCTTGAATTGGAGCAGTTCAAAAAGAAAGATGCGAGTCGGCGGTTAACACCGCCTCCATCTGCTTGTCGGCTTTCGTCAAACGTTGGCATTCCTCGCACGTTCAGTAAACTCTTGACGCGGAATATTAATCCAGCACATCACCTGACCCGAGAGCTGAGCCCTGATTTTCCTCACTTTTGTTGCTTGGAACACGTCAAGAGGATGATAGAATTTGAGGGAAAATACCGTACCGACATTTTAGAGCTCATGGCTTGGTCTTGCGACAAATACAAATATATGTGAAATTGTCAGTAAAACTAGATGAATAGAGAGAAATCAACAAGTTTTCTTTCTTTTTATATATATATATATAATAACGTGAGTATTGTCTTTTCTTGCTTTGTTGAAAAAAAATATATAATTAAGATAATTTATACAAATAAGTGTTAGCTTTTTTTTTTAAAAAAAAAAACTATATGTACATAATTAACATATGTTTACACAAATTATATTAGTTGTTTGTATATTATATGTTTTTTTTTTATAAAAAAAAAATTAAAGAAAAAACATGCGAAACCCGCACAAGATCCATGTCACCAAGTCATTGCGACTAATGGCTCCATCCAAGAGCCCCCGTCCGTTACACAAGGCTCATATAACGTACGGTCATACGTCATCCTGATGTCTATGTTCAGGAGTTTGAGTTACACCCTGCTTCTATTCTTTTACGCAAGTGCATGATAATATTAAATACTCTACGCGCAGTTGTTTGCTTCTGTCGATTACATTTTTCAGGTAATATTAAGTACTCCATGGACTCGTTTTGCCATAGAGAAGAACTTCGAACTGCTTATTTCTCTTCCCTTTTTTTTTTTTAAATATTTTTTTAACTTTTTCCGTAATTATTACATCTCAAAAAAATAAATAAATAAATAAATAAATAAATAAATAAAATATATATATATAATCAGAGCCAAACCTGACAAAGTTGCCTATGGAAATTAAGCACAAGTACAGCTGGACTTTGGTCTTTATCTAATAGATAATGCCAAGTATTCGAGAAGACCTAAAGATCAAACACGTAAAAAGAATTTGATCCAAAAAAAAAGGGGAAAAGAAATTAATAGGAAGCAACTGATTACTTGTAAGAAAGCAGGAAAACGACGCGTGTGGCAATTTTCTTTTTTGGTTTTTTTTTTTTCCTGTTACAATATGTCTAGTAAATCATATGAAATCTGGAAAAAATAAACCACCTGAACTAAATGACTGACTTGATCTGCATTACCTAGTCACATGTTTTTCCAGCGTATCCTTATCATCGTCGAAGATGTCTCTCTTCCGCGTTTTCTGACCTGAAAATGGATTTTCTTTCTGTTGACAGACCAAAAACTAAACCGTTAAAACAACTATCTTATTAAATCAGAGTGGTAGAAAATCACACAAATTTTTAATTTTAAATTTAGAATTTAATCATTAATCTTTACAAACTTAAAAAAAGGACTGTCGTATTTTTTATGGTAAAGGGAAAAGTTTTCGTACTTGTTTTTATAATTTGGTATTTTAGTTTTATTTCCTATTTCTTAAATCTCAGTTGAAAGACTAGAATTTTGGTTACATTTGGAGCAAATCTCCTCACCAGCCTGCCAAGGGACACTAATCAAATGCTTCATAGTTAATGATGTTTTTGTTAGCATTTGAATATATAAAATATGTAATTAAAAAATTTTACACTAAAAAAATAATAAGAAATTTATAAATATAAAAAATTCATAAATTTAATATTTTAAAATTTTAAATTAAAATATAATATTAAATTTACAAATTTGTTATTTAAACTATAATTAGATTGCTTCCATGTCTCCTTAATAATAACAAGTAGTATTAAATTTAATAGTTTAATAAGAGATGAATACGAACCTTACATATTTCTTATAAATGCTACTTTCATAAGGAAAAAAGAGACAGGGGAAATGCAAAGGAATAAATTACACTCGTAAAAAGATGAATTGCATTTACTAAAAGTAAAATGTAGGTAAGGTAGTAAGGTGTGGTTCTATAAGAATAGTAGTAATATGTGTGCTCACAATGTAACTCTTAGAGTATTGGCATATACACATTTTAAGATCAAACAAATTAAGATTAACTCACAAATAGGCTTGGTGGAAGTAAGGTTAGCTTGCAAATGGATTTGGTGGAGTGGTAATAGATTATTGGCACATTTAAGGATAACAAGTTCAATGTGGAAAAGATTCACACTTTGATGATATTTCAAGTATTAATGTATGAATATGTATTAGAAATCTCATATTAAAAGGACCATAAACACAATAGTTTAAAGTTTTGGATTATGGTGTAATGTCAAATCTATAAGTTTATTATTTACTTAGACTTGCTCAAAATTTTCCTTAATTTTGAGTTCTCACATTTTTCTTAACAAATGGTATCAAATCTAATAATTTGGTAAGAGATGGGTACAAATAGTGCATATTTCTTACAATTATTGCTCCCATAAAAAAAAGAAGGGATAAATTATAATTACTAAGTAGAGTGGTAAGGTATAGTTTTGGAAGAAGAGCAATAATACATATGCTCCTAATGTAACTCTTAAAGTATTGGCAGGTGCACATTCTAAAATTAGGTGAGGCAAGGTTAACTAGTAAATGAGATTAATGGAGTGGTAATAGGCTTGGTGGCGTGGTAATAAACTCTTGGCATGTTTAAGGATAATAAGCCAATATGGAAGAGACTCACACTTGAGGAGGAGATTATTAAGATTTTAAGTACAAATATGTAAATATGTGTTAGAAATCCCATATTGAAAGTAAAAGAGATAAGTCAATAACATATAAGTAAGAAAAATATATTCTTTAAGGTTTTGGATTGAAATACGACATTAAACTTGAGAGATTAATACTTACTTAGATTTTACTTAGATTTCTCCAAGATTTTGAGCTTTTGCTCTTCCTTAACAAGTAATATCAAAACTTTTGTTTTAAGGGGGCTAAAGGGGTAGTAGGAGCATTAACATTTAAAGAAAAAAAAAAGTAAGGATCAATAAATTTAATGGTACTGATTTTAATTCTTGGAAGATACAGATGGAAGATTATCTGTACTAAAAAAAATTACATTAGTTTCTTTTAGGAAAGAAACCATAATTAATGAGTAAGAAAGACTAAGAGTTGTTAAATAAATAAGTCTTGGGAGTTATTCGATTAACACTAGCTTGGAATATTGCTTTCAATGTCTAAATAGAGAAAACCAAGGAAGATTAGGAGTTGTTGGATAAACAAGTTTTAAATATTATCTTATTGTCATTTGCCTAAAACATTGCTTTCAATGTCCAAATGGAGAAGACCATTACAAGACTGATAAGGGCACTAACTTATACATGTGAAGAACCATTTAATTCCAATAAGATATATCTACTAAGAAATTTTTTTTATTAAGAGATAAAAAAGGTACCTCTATTATGAATCATATAAATGAATTTGATTTAATTTCTAGTAAATTGAGTTTGATGAATATAAATTTTTCTAAAAAGATTAAAGTTTTGATTTTATTATCCTCGTTGCCAAAAAGTTGGAACATCATTATAACTACTGTAAGTAATTAATCTAGTTTGCAACAATTATAATTTAGCGCAATTTGAGTTCTAATTTTGAACAAAGATATTCATAAAAGATAATTAGGTACATCATATAATTTTATTTTTACCTTGAGTACTTAAAGCAAAGGAAAAATAATTCAACATGGTGACAATAGAAATAGATTGAAATCTTAGAAAAAGAGTAAATCAAAATTTGACATTTTATGCTAAAATTGTAATTATAGGGGTCACTTTCAGAGGATTACAAGTAATCAAGAAGAAAAATCATAATGAAAATTTTGCAAATGTAGCAATTAAAGATATATCAAATGCTTTGATTTTAAGGGTTAATAGTTCAATAGAGTCTTAGGTTCTAGACTTTGGGGTGCCTTTTCACTCAATCTCACAAAAAAATTGATATAAAATTAGATTATTGGTAATTTTAGAAACTTTTAACTTATTGATAATGAACTGTTAAATATTATGGGAAAGGATATGTTTATGTTAAAATATCAAATATATATATGTGAATGTTAAAAAATATTAGACATATTTTGGGACTAAAAAGGAATTTGATCCCTATAAGGCAATTTGATAAAAAATGACATTCTACAACTTTTGTTAGTAGGTTATGAAAAATCACCGAAGGAGTAATAGTAATAACAAGTGAAAACAAGATTAGGGCATTTTATATAATCGTAGGTATAAAGGATTTAGTAAGAGCTTTTGAGTTAGGGATTGATTCCAAAATTTGGCAATGTAGGCTCGAACAAATAAGTGAGAAAGGAATAAAGGTACTTATAGCAAAAGGTAAGTTATTTAGCATAAAAATTATGGATATCGATATTTAAAAACACTGTATTTTTTGAAAGAAGAAAAAGGTTAGTTTCTCCAAAATCAGAAGAATGCCTAGGTTGTAGAAACTAGAGCTTATGCACATTGACATTTGTAGTCCTTCTTTAATAATATCCCTAAGTGGTTCACTTTATTATATCACCTTCATTGATGACTAATATAAGTTTATTTTTTAAAAATAAATTTGGTGTATTTATAACTTTTAAAAAGTGAAAAAAAAAAATCAAGTAGAGAATGAATCTAGTGTAAAAATAAAATACTTAAGATATGATAATGGTGATGTGTATGACAACAAAGAATTCAAGGATTTATATGTAGCTAATGAAATTTGAATGAAAAAAAAAAATAATTTCAAAGATGTCATAATAGAATGGTATCTCTGAATGCATGAATAAAACTTTGAATAAACATGTTAAAAGCATAAGAATACATGTTGGATTATTAAAGACATTTTTTATTAATGTTATTAGCATTGCAATTTATTTGATTAATTAAGAATTATTTGTTCCCTTGGATAGAGAACTACTAAAGGAGCTTGAACAAGTATACTCACTAGGAATAAACCTAGGTGGAGTGGTAAGCCTTAATTTTAAAAAAAGAATGATAACAAGTGTATTCAAACGTAACTTTTAGAGTATTGATCGATTCATATTTTAGATCAAAAAAGGTAAGATTAGCTCACAAATGAACTTAGTATAGTTGTAATAGGCTTTTAACCCATTCATAGAAAATAAGTTTAACGTGAAAGAGATTTATACTTAAAAAATAAAGATTGTTAGGATTTTAAGTGTAATTTTAATTTTAATTTTCTACATTTTCTCAACAATCTTAGATGGCCAAAGTATAACAAATATGTGTAAGAATCTGCACCTTAATAAACTTTTTATTCGTTTATTATTATAAATGATTTTATTGCCTTGCTTCTTATGAATGACTAATATAAAAATTAGTCATATTAAAAAGCAAAAAAAATGACAAATAAGTTCTTAGAAAAGGGAAAACAAGAAAAAAAAAATCCAAAATGATACTGTAATAGTGATTTAATATACTTTTTTCTATATTAGTCTAAATTCAAATTTTTTCATTGTTATATACCTCTTAAATAAAAGGGGTGATTTATGTCAAGTGTGTAATGTTAGATTTTAAAATCATTAACACTTATACTAAGTGTGGAAATGTCCATTTAAACCCAATAATACTTAGGTAAGAAGTTTTTCATATAAAGAAAGTTAAATGAGAGAACATTAATAAGTAACCTCTAACCTCGGCCTACAAATACAATAATTGATATAATTGCGAAACACCTTTTTTCTTAATAAAAATTAAAAAATAAATTATTATTACATCGAATAATAATTATTATGTAGAATTATTTACTAATTTAAACAATTTTTAAATTTTATTTTATTTTATTTTTGAACATTAAGTTATACCTATAAGAAAACTCTTTATTTCCATTTCTACTTAATCCTTTCCACTTAAGTTATAGCCAACTTACATAATACCTACGAAGGACAAACCTCTCAAGAAAATGATAATTTTATAATAAGATTGTTTACTAAATGTATATGATAAATCAAAACATTTTGTAATATATTGCAGTTTTGTCAAAGAAAAAAAAAATCCAATAAGTTCCAATTTATTTGAAATTTTAAATTTATAAGTAAAAAAATATATAAATATTATAAATTATATTAAATTTTTATAATTTATTAATATGAGATTTTATATGTATTATGTATTATTAATATATTATATAATAAAAATAAATTAAAACAAATCAAATTTAAGAATTAGTTCTTATTAATATTATACTAATTAATTAAATTATAAATATAAAAAAAGAAACTAATTACCAAAAAACAATATAAATAAAAATGTAAATTAAATTTTAATATTATATTAAAATAACACTTTGTAGCTTAAATTCATATTTTTAAAAAATTTATATTTATAAATAAAAAATTATAAATATTATAAATTATGTTAAATATTTATAGTTATAATAAATAAAAAATTGTATACTTTTCACTTGAGAGAACTCGGAAATGATCTGCACCCTGCAAACCAATTAATGACTTGTCATTGTAATGAACGCCGATTGATCTGCATTTATTCCATTCACATCTGGTGGGCAACGTGGCGTTGGATAACGACTTCTGTGCCACCGAGTACCCACCAAATAGTTGAACAATGTACGTACGATATGACGTTCTTCTTGGCCATAATTTGTACTTACGATCCACATACGGTCGGAATTTGGTTGAAGTTCAATTGTGAAATCCTGGTTAGGCCATATTTTGCTTAATTGCTTTGCCGGCTGTTCAGGTTCTTTCCAACCCTTGTTTCCACCTCCCAATTAAACCCTAATGCTTATTAATGAACTCTGGTTACATTCATATTTTTCAAGCACATTCCTGCTCTGTGTAGTCTCCAGCAATTTCGGTTCTCCTGAAATCCCCTCGAAAAAGACAAGCTGAGAGGAAAGTGGAACTTCTGCAAAGCATAAAAAGTGAAACTTCTACAACACAAGATGCTGAAATTTCTCCCTTGAATGACGATTAATCCATAAAAATTCGGAATTTCTGGACCAATTGGTGCTCTATTGGACGCGTTATAGTTTAATGTTCCCTCAGGCACTCTAAACAGTCTATTGCTATAAAGTTGAAAAAGTGATGAGAAGGTAGAAGTTCCGAAAACAAAGATATTATTATTTTTTTATTTTAATTTTTGGTTGATTTCAAATGCCTAGTAATCATATTAAGAGCACCACCACCACGGAAGTATGTGGTTTAACTTTTTAAGTGTCCCTATTCACAAGTCAACTAAACTTTAATGATATTTAGTGACTCTCTAACATAAATTAATAAAAAAATAATAACCTAGAATTATTTTTAGAATACTTTTAATGTTTTAGAATTTAAAAATAATTTACCAAATTAAATTATCTCCAAAAAGATGTTTATAGCAGTTTATTGTTTTTTTCTTTCACTTGTTGTTGCTTGGGTTAAGTCTATGTCTCTATTTTACTAATAGTTTTTTGTTTTTGTTTTTTTTTTTCTTTTTTTTGAACAGCAGTATGAAATTTTATTCGTGGCACCCTCCCAACCCAAAGGACACCAAAAGCAGAGGACACAACACCGGACAAACGACCACTACGGCTCCTATCCCCCACCTTTCCTCTCAAAGCAGTAGGCAAAATACAAACAACCAAGGAAGCATCAGACATTGGAAACCCCCAGCATCTATATAAAACGACCCTTCTTTCTAGCTCCAACCCGCTAGCTGCAATGGAACTGACGTGAACGAGCTTTCCTCGGAGTAGAGCACGCAGCGTCTTTACCCCAAAAACACAAGATCCTCCAGTCACCTCGGAACTCCTCATATCCTGGCTCCCCGTTCTAGCCCGTTGTCTCCTCCATCGAGCCCAACGCAGCCCAAGAGTCTCCCTCCTTTCTAATACTGTTCAGAAGTCAGTAATCTGTCCCCATCCACTATGCAAAACTTCATGGACCCACGGGATCTCCCTTAATATGGCCCCTGAATCCCAGCCGAGCCACCTCAGTCTCTCTCCCTTCCCACCGCTGCCCAGTCCTCGGAAGCCCCCTGCCCAACCCACCAATGCCTTCTAAAAATTAGCCCCTGCCCGGACATTGCCCGCTGCCCGGACATTGCCCCCTGCTCAGGGCCCCCTTCCCCACCAATCAATCCCCTTTTTCTTCATCTTATCTTTAATAGTAATTGTTACCTTTTGAACTTCGAACAACTATAGAACCTCTTACAAGGCACGTCTTTTTATTTTACAACTCTTAAATAATATTTTTTATTTAAATTTTTTATTAATAATATTATTTATTAAAAAATATAAAAAATTATATATCTTTTCTTTTTTCCACTATCTCTTAAACATTAATATTATTTTTTTATAAAATTTTCAAGTTAAATAAAAAAGTTTTTATAATATTCTTTAAATTAAAATTATAAAAAATAAATACAATTTTATTAATATAATATATTAATATAAACTAAATTTATAATTCAACCATTTTATTATACAACAATAACATTAAGTATATAATTACTCATACACTTTATTATTATTTTTTAATAACTAACAACAATAATCAATTCTCAAGTAATAAAAAATTTGATTAATTAAATTGTATTGATTTTACATTATTATTAGAAATAACAGAAATTGATTAGACCTTAATAATTTATTTGAAATTTGATCTGATTTATAATAATTGAAAACTTTAATAACTCATAATTTCATTCAATTTGAAATTAAAATAATTTGAAATATAAATAACTCACACATAAAATAATATAAACTTAAATTATTTATATTTGAAATGATTGAAAATTTAAAACCAAAATTCAAATAATTTAAACTTAAACTTATAATAATTTGTACAAATTTAAACTACACTGGCTATAATTATGTTCGTATATTTATTTTTAATTGTAAAATATTATTTGAATTAATTTTATATATATCAAATACCAACTATTTAATTTAAATTTTTTAAACAATAAAATTTACAACATTATTGCAAAATAAAATTTGAAATTTATGATATTATTATTGATCAAAATCAGAATAATCAAATAAAGTTATTAAGTTATTTTTGCGTTACATATAAGTTTAATTCTAACATTTGATAGACACAATTTACATTGTTGAGAATCAAAATAATGAAATATTTCTATTTATCTTTGAAGCATAGATTTCTCTTCTCCTGTAAGGAAATATTCATAGTCAGAGAAGAAAAACTGAAAACAATCTGAATAACCGTACCCAACTTCAAAAAGAAAGAAAGAAATAAATAAACCTAAACATTTACTTTTATGTGGTCCCAAACTTACAAAAACAGACCGACGAATAGAAAACTCCAAAAAAACAAAATCTTAACAAAACAACCCTAAACCCTAAAACAACAAAATAATGACATTTACTTACGATTTCGTGCTATAAACAAAACGAATGCTATAAGAGAGAAAGAGTTTGTGAAGAGAGTCTTGAAGGAAGCGAGGAAAAGAAAGAAGTAGAGTTGTGTCTATGATGTTTTTTTGTTTACATACGACACTTTTTTTTTTTTTTTTTTTTACTAATTTCGTCCATCTTGACTAATATTTGTTAATTTGAATATGTTTTTTTTTGTGGGTAAATTCTATATATATATATATATATATATGTAAAATATAAATACACCCTAAAATTAACGCCATGCAAATTTCAAGTTTTTTAACAAGGAAAATAACATTATGCATTATTTGCATCCTCCATATGGTAAGTCTTTGTTGAGTTACCAATCAACTTTTTATAGTCTAGAATTCTCCCACAGTGAGTTGTACATGGCCGTGCTGTTTTCTTGAACATGTACGCAAGTTAAGAATCCTAATTGGTACATTCAATCTTCGTCCCCCAACTGGATTTTTATTCTCCTCGAGATTTTTAAATTTAGTGTTTATATCTTTAGACCAAATTCTATTACATTTGAATTAGTGCT
Organism: Bruguiera parviflora; assembly: GCA_019804595.1. Taxonomy (NCBI): domain Eukaryota; kingdom Viridiplantae; phylum Streptophyta; class Magnoliopsida; order Malpighiales; family Rhizophoraceae; genus Bruguiera; species Bruguiera parviflora. Next base: position 2,192,278 of record CM034049.1, read on the forward strand.
TATTCTATATATATATATATATATATATATGTAAAATTATAATTAAATTATACTAAAAAGAGAATCAAAATAAAATAAAATTAAATTTGCGGCCAACATTTATGATAAGTGGAGAATACCGAAATCCTGCTGTTATAACCAGCAGTCTAAGCTTTGGTTCGGGGGATTCTGCTATGACGTGATGTACACGTTGGATTGTAACTTAAAATTGTTAGATTTAAAGTTTATTTTTATTGTTCAAAGCTAAAATTGTTTTTTTTTTTAAAGTCCAAATTATTATCACACATGAGTCCAAGCCTCAAAACTAAAAGAAAAGGGTTAACCTTATACATAACATAAATACACTAACGAATAAAAGTAAAAAAGTACGAGGCAAAATTAAATTAATATTGATTTGAATAAGCACTCTAAAATTTAATTATATTTAAAATTTTTATTCATATATTTCTTGATTGCATCTATTCTTTTTATAAACATGTTTTGTAGATCAAACTACACAAAAAAATTTAGCATCTTTTTTTTTTTTGGGGGGGGAAGAGATAATTTATTATTATTTTATTTTATTTTATTTCTATGACTTTTTATTTTTGTGTAAATTATTTGGAGTTTTTTTTTTTTTTTTTTGGAACGGTGAAAATTATAAGGCCAGTACGCGTAGCTAGCATACGGATCTCAACCAAGATCCGAGAGGATCAAAAAGAGCAAAAACAAACCCGAACCTCTTTGGACACCCACACATACGTTCTTATTTTATATTAAAAAAAAATCTGATCACAACATAATAAAAATAATACAATAAATGCAAGTTAATGAAATCTAATTAAATTATATATATATATATAATAATATATTTTTATACATAATATATTTTAGGGTATTGATAGTTAATCGAAGTTTTTCATATTTTTAATTTCTCATATATGTCTTTGCTTAAACGTGTACGCTGAGATGCGCCATGGAGGTAGTATATACTAGGCAGCAGCGGCATCACTCCTCTGCCCCTACCCGTCTCCCTCGGTATCACAAAGCCCCTTAAACCCCCTTCCCAGCCACCATGACCGATCACAACATGCTTCTCTCCTTCTTTGTGGGCCTTTTTCTGCCCTGCGCCGGCATGAGCGCGGTACTGATTGTTTACATTTGCCTCGTGTGGTACCGTACGAATAACAGTCCAAGCATCCCCACGACTGCCAAGGCGGCGGTGGAGAAGGGATTGTCGCCGGCGGAGCTGCAGAAGCTGCCTAGAATTAGCGGGAAAGAGCTGGTGATGGGGACGGAATGTGCGGTGTGCCTCGATGAGATAGAGAGCGAGCAAGCGGTGAGGATGGTCCCCGGTTGCAATCATGGCTTTCACCTTGAATGCGCGGATTCTTGGCTTTCTAAGCGTTCTGTGTGCCCCATCTGCAGGATCCCGCTCGATGGTCAGCTCTTCACACCCAATACTATTACTGTTTCTGATAATCACGAGAATCCTTGCTAGCCAGCATCGCCGGTGTGTAATCAAATCTTGCTCCCAAGCGGCGCCGATGTGTAATTAAATCTTGGGTGGGTCTTTGGATTGGATTGGATTGGGGTCTTGAGATTAGATGTCGTGTGGGGATGTAGAAATTTCTGTGTGTTAATTTGTCGCTTAATTTATGCAATTGTGAGACTTTTGTTTTTTTTTTTTAAATTCCGTTTGTCACCACTGACCATTGTTGTTTTCAATTAGCATTTTCTGATCGGAAGATGGCCGTTGGGACGGGATTGGAGTAGATGGAATCTCGATGTGGCGGTGACATTTTCCTTCACTTTCCAGGGACACAGCGCGAGAGCGAGACAGAGAGAGAGAGAGAGAGAGAGAGGGGGGGTGGGGGTGGAGGCTGGGGAAGTAACGGGGGGCAATTTCGGGATAGCAAAAGGTGTTGCAGATGTTGGTTTAGGGCACGTGAATCGCCGCCGTATCTGTTTGTGACTCAGCAGCGATTGGGATGAATAGCTGTCACTTGGTATAGGTTCAATTTATTGGGGCCAGTTGGATTCGTGTACAGCAGTCTTATTTCTGGTAAACAGCACGTAACTTTGATCCGGCCAATAATCGAATCCCAGTCAAACTTATTAAAAATTCAAGAGAAAATCCAGCCGGATTCCATAATGATATTATTATTATTCTTATTTTTTTATTATATTCTATTATATTACATTAATATTTTTATATAATATGAATATTAATTATTTTTATTTGAGTCTATTATTTTTTAATCTACTTAATCATACTCAAAAATTAATTAGATGAACACAAATTTAATCAATTTGAGTAAATATAACTTTTTTTTTATATAATACAAAATATTTTTTTTTTCGACATTCTTCTGAATCTATTAAATTTATGCTAATGAAAAATTTTGCCATTAAAAAACTCTTCGTTCTTTATCTTATTGGATGGCTTTTATAACTCGGTCGAGTCACCACCACCAATTTGTCATCTAATATTGTTAATTCGATGGTGTCAGACAGTTGATGATGTGCAAATTTGGCATTAATTTGAAACGACCACAATTTACATTTGGGTGTGAAAGGTAGGTGTAGTCATAAATAGATTCTTTAATTAGTAAAATAACATATATTTAAACCGCAATATGTTTTTGTTAATGTATAACATTTTTTATTTTAAATATAGTATTTTTTTTATTGTTTACAAAAACAAAATTATTCGAATACTGTTTGCGCACGCCCAAAATTCACTTGCTTTTTCGCTACGCAGCTAAATACCCATCGGGCATCTCTATCAGAAATTACTAAAAAAATAAAAACGAAGGTTTTCAAACTAATAAGAACTGGAAAAAAAAAAGAAAAAGAAATAGACAACGCGCAGACAGAAGGAGACAGAGAGAGAGAGAGAGAGAGGCAACGAGTTGAACTCTACTCGGAATATTGACCAAGTTGTCGGCTTGAGGTCTTCGTCAGTTCAGTATTAACCAAATTGTTAAATATTTCATTTATTTTTATTTTGGAAACTGTTAAATATTCCATTTATTAGCAAATAATAATTATTAGTGAGAGCATAAGTAGACAAAAAATATTAATTAGAAAATTTGCCCTATTTCACTAAGAAAATGGTTTATGCTTATTAGAAATTATAAAGAAAAAAACAAGTTTATTTCATTCCAATTGTCAGACAAAATGTCTAAAATAAATTAGAGGTTAAAAGTCTTTGTACTTAAAATGAAATTCCTCTTATGATTTTTAATTTAGTAATGTTGAAAATTTATGAATAACCTTTAATAGATTAATGACCATAAATTTAAGTCTCACCAATCTCAATTAATCAAAGAGCTTTATTACATAAACAACGTAGGTCTATGTTATATTACTATTAATATTATATTTATCTTTTTTGGGTTATTGTGACGAAGGAAAGAAAGGAGAGGAAAAAAAAAAAAAGAAGCAAATAAAATAGGAAGAAAGAAAAAGAAACAAAGTGAAAAAGAGACAAAGTGTGAGTCAGCGGGGGAGAGCAAAGAAAATTTTCCACGTCATCGCATTTGACTCTCCGCGAGCGCCGCATTGCCAATTGATAGTCTATATATTTAGACCAATTTTAGACGATACTTGGAAGGTTATACAGTTAATGACCAAAATTCAAACCATTTAAAAGTTAGTAATTCAAAATAATCATGATTTTATCATAATTATCATTATAAAATATATTAATTTCATGAAATATGAAACATAATGAACATCTTTTATTGATTAATTGCGTGCATATACACAAGTGAACAGTTGTACATTAATTGCATGCTACGCTGTACAAAGATAAATGTTGGAACAAAGATTTGGCCACTTGTATTATACGCGAACAGAGAAGAAAAGCAGCACGTAGGATGAAGACGACAGGGGAAGAAAAGAGCCATTGCCCTTTGGGTTTTCAGTGGTTGAGCTCAGTTCTCAGAGTATCCCAAAGCTTTCATGGCTGCTGCGTTCAGGGTGTGTACCTGGTATATCGTGGCCGCTAGTGCTCCCACAAATGGCCCCACCCAGAAGACCCACTGCAAAACAATACGACACTCTTGGGTCAACTGTAAGTGGTAACTAGTTAGGTCGCCAGTCGCTATGGAATTTTGTGGGTTGAACTAATTAAAATATGCATGTAAAATTTAACCATCTGAATCTATAATGAAAAATTGAAGAGCAGAGAACCGGAGAAGGAATAATCAAAACTCGGAGCTCAAGTTTAGAATATATGCCTGGCCATCCCACACTTTTTCCTTGTTATATATCACAGCAGCCCCAAAGCTACGAGCAGGATTGATTCCAGTTCCCGATATTGGGATGGTAGCCAAGTGCACCATAAAGACTGCAAACCCGATTGGCAAGGGAGCCAAAACCTGAGCAACAAAGGGACAATAATTACCACCAAAAATGAACCAATCAGTTACCATAACAGGAAAACAAGCCGAAGAGTGCTCAGAGATTCTTAGGTTAACTTGATTGTAGAATTGAACTTGACAAATAAACTATGGTAAATCTGTTTTGGGTTTCATGAAATATTTTCACGTCACCTTTTTAGCAGAGAGACAACACGGTTTTATTATTGCTCCATGGCCATGTCGGTGGAAGGAATTCATCTAATAATCTTAAATGATCGCATAATTGGCAATTGAGCTTGTGCTTACGGGAACGTGAGAATCGCGGGCGTTACGCTTAGGATCAGTAGCTGAAAAGACGGTGTAAACCAGGACAAAAGTCCCAATAATCTCGGCTCCTAAAGCAGTGCCCTTAGAGTATGTAGCAGCGACCGTGTTGGTGGCACCTCCATGTGCATTGAAGTCGTCTTCCACCACATATTGCTCCCAGAACCTGAGCCACCATGTAAGCCAGTGCTCGCACCAATGAGACCTTCCTCGCCAAGAAAAAACCGAAGGTCACGGCAGATTTATGTGACCACCTGTACATAAATTCATAACCCGGAAATTAATTAAATTTCGTGCAGTCCTTCTTGGATTATGAAGTTAATTCAAGAGGTTGATAATTTCGGACCTGATATTCCAGCCGTGCAATAAACAAGGATGAATATCATGCCGCCAAAGGCCCATGCAATGCCTAAAAGGCCAACACCACCGCAGAGATCGGTTTCCTTCATGTAGCCAATGACAGCGGCGGCAGTGACATCGAGGAAGAGAAGGGTTGCAATGAACTCTGCTATAACTGCTCTGTAGAAGGACCAGAGACCAAGTTCTGAGGGTTGGAAAAGGGGTGGTGGTGGTGGTTCAACGTAGTCCCTGGTCTCTTGCCGGGAAGCCTCTCCTGCTGCTTCTGTTACTTCCTTTGACATGTCTCTAATATGAGAGATGATTTTTCTTCTTCTTCTTCTCGATCGCTTTGTTTTCTTCAGTCCAGTGAAGAAGAGACTGACCTAATACTGAACTTGGCACTAAGAATGCAAAATGCGGATTTATGCAAAAGAGAGGAGGCGCATATGCTTTCGAACAATGGAATCAGTCTGCTGCTGATAAGGCTAAAGATAAGGGAATGGCCTTGGTAATAAAGGGCTGTGATTTTCTGGTACAGTGGCACAAACAAGTCCAGTTGCGATCAAGTAAAATCCAAGGCTAATTAATTATTTCCAGAATTCAAGCTAAAAAATAAATAAATAATATATATATATATATATATATATAGTTCCAGGATTCATCAACGTCAAGTGTGACCACCGAGAGGGGTCAAGGACTAATTAAAATATGCATGTAGGATTTAACCACCTGAATCTATAATGAAAACTTGAAGAACAGAGAACTGGAAGGTCACATAAATCCTGCCGTGATCTCCGGTTTTTTCTTGGCGAGGAAGGTCTCATTGGTGCGGGGGTTACTTTTTTCTTTATATTCCTTTCTTTATATTCTTTTGCAGCTTTTCTTGCTTTCACTCTCTCCCTTTCTCTGCCTAATTTATAGCAGCCCCTAGCTCTGCTTCAATGCACCACCACATGCAAAACCACCAAATATCACTTCATACAATTAAAAATAATAACAAATAAAAGAAAAAAGTTATTGCTTCCCATGGCCCAAAGAATTTTGTATTTATTTTTTTCTAACATAATGATATGCCACGAACATAATTAGTTTTATATATTCGCACACCTTTGTGAATATTACCTCTTCAATATATGCGGTTTTGGGCTGGGGGGGTGGGGGATAGTATGTTACAATAGTTATTATTTTAGAATATAATATATTTTCTCACTAATATGTATTGAAAACAATAAAATAACTGAAAAATCATTAATGTTGTTAACTTAATAATTTTTAATGAAAAAAATTTTAAAAAAATGTGTTTTTAGATGTATATAGATGAAGAATAAGAGTGCGAGAAGAAATTACTTTTTAGGTATAGATAAATGAAGAAAGAAAATTATATAATAATTTTTTAATATATATTTTAAATAATAAAATAATAGAAATAATACTAATATAATTAAATCATTAATTTTAGTAAAAAAAAAAGAAAAGAGTAAAAAATAATGTTATGAATTAAAAAAAAGAAGAGAGGGTGTATATGGAAGAAAAAGAAAAGGCAAAAAGAATTTCTTTTAATTATATATGAATTTTTAGTTTAAAAAAACAAAAGAGAGAAAAAAGAATATTTTTTAGGTGTATATAAATAAAGAAAAAGAAAATAAAAAATATTTTTTAAGTGTATATAGATAAAAAAAGATAATAAAAAATAATTTTTAAATATATATAAATAAAAATTTTTCTCTCATATTACTTTTAATTTAATATATTATAAAAATAAATATTAAAAATAAAAATAATAATTGATAATTTGACCAATACTAAAAGGCCTCAAAATTTTTTAAAGATAAAAATAATAGAAGGCAAATATTAAAAATAAAATAATAATTAATAATTTGATTAAAAATTTATAAAAATAAATATTAAAAATAAAAATAATAGTTAATAGTTTAACTAATACTCAGAAATCTCAAAAAGTTAAGATTTTTAAAAAAAATTGTATCCATTATATCAAATTTAGATTTGAGTCATTTATTTATGTGGGTGATTTTTTTAAAATTTTTTTTATTTTGTATGGTATAAAATAAATATTATTTTATAAATAAGTACAATAATATCTCTTATTTTTAATATAAAATACATATTTTTTAAAATAAACTTATTTTTCAACAAATTTAACAAGAATGCTTAAATTACTAAAACTAATTTGGTCCTATTAACATACCTTATCATTAATTTTTAAAAAAATAAGAAAAATCAATAAAATCAAATTTTATTATTATATTTACCATGGTCATTTCCACGAAATAAAATTCATTAGCATCAAAGTGTACTTGTAAAATTAATTTGTATTGATTATTTGTATGTATAGCATTTTTAATTATCATAAAAGTTCTGATTGTATTTTGATAATAAGACAAATAATAACCCATATGATACTTAAAGATATTTTATTAAGAATACGGCTTTATGGTAAAAAAATTTAATAAGAAACTAATATTCCTTTCTATTTTTGAAATTTCAGTTTTTCATCTGAAATTAATAATTTTCTAACCCAAGTACCAGAATGTGCAACAAGTTACAAAAATGTCAAAATATATTTAGTTACATATTCTTTTAATTTAGTTATACATATTACTTATTTAGTTACATATTTATTAATTTTTAGTAAAAAAATTAAAATTCAGAAAATAAAATAAAAAATATTCATTTATTTAGTGGGACTTATATTTTAAATGCTTTTTAGTTAGATTTTCTTGCTACAATTTTCTTCTATTTTATTAAATATTAATTTATTTAATAAAATTGTTAATAATTTAATAAAAATACTAAAATTTTAAATTTTATTTGTTAGTTAAAAAATATAACTTTTAAACAAAACTTTTAATGAGTCAAGAAATATGACTCTAAACAAAACTTGAAAAACATAACTCTTAAATAAAACTTTTCATGAGTCAATGAATTAAGAAATATGATTACATTTAAAATAAAATAAAAGATTACATTTAAAATATATAAATAAGTATTCCATCTTTTCTATTTTTAATAATAAAATTTTATAAAATATTAAATAATAATTAAAGAAAAAATTTTAAATTATTTATGATTTTTTATTATAAAATAAATAAATAAATAAATAAATATTATATATATATATATATAATTATTAAAATTTTAAAAGTATCAAAATATTTTTTTTTTTTTCACAAAATTGAAAAAAATTAAGTTCTAAAATTTATAGTATTCAGTCTAATTCATAATATTAATGTTTTATGCCTAATAGTTCATACATAAACATAGTTAAGTTTTACATGGATCACTGCCTAAAAATAAACGATCAAACTAAGGATGAACGGTTCGAGCGTCACGGTCGACTCAAGCCTTTGGGTTCAAAATTTCACCTCTCCAAAAGCCTTCACTCTCTTGTAGGCCCTTTTATGACATAGATTTGTTCAGAGCCACGTAACCTTAAGGTACCCGACATACAATAGTAAAAATTTGCATACATTCGGCAGCATACAGGCAGTAGGGAATTAGCTTTTTAAAGCAGCATATGGGCACTACGCGTTGGTTTCATTGGGAACACCATTTCAACATTTGCTGTTTTTTTTAGCCACTAACATTCCATTTTTGTGATGCAATGCTTATAATTGGGGTTTGCAACTTGAGATCTTGCAACAGTTTTTGGAATTAGAAAATGTGAATTATGATAAGATGATAAAAGAGGAAAAAGACGTGTGACCTCTATCAAAAAAGCCATCAGATGAGTAAGATGTGACTAAGATGTAGATTTTCACTTGGTAGACGGATTAATGATGAAAGGCCCTACAAAAGATTTTAAACGATAGAAGGAAAGGATATTCCCCCTTTCCAAGGGTATATTTCCATCTAGAAGATGCAATTGCCAAACTAATAAAAATCCAAGTGGCATGTCCACTCTTTACAAGCAATTGACCGTGAATGCTTAGACAGAATCTGATAATGGAAGTCCACATCCAAATCATCGAGCAACTTACTACAACTACAAAGTTACTTTGGCCAGCGGTACCTTATGGAATTGCTTCACTTCAACGTCGTTGTTTCCACGAAATTAATATCCACCGAGCAAGGACAATTCTTCTGTAGACAAAGGGACCAAAGAAGAAGCAAAAACGTTAAGTGCCTCTTCATTTTTCTATTTGGAGATTTATGTCAGTGCTGTCCATCTAGAATACGTACGAGGGTGAGTTTGAACTAATTTGACTTTTTTTTTATTCAAATTAAACTATTATATTGATTTAAATTTTTTTTAGGATATAATCAATTTAATATCAAAATGAAATCAATTAAATTATTATTAATAATTATAAATTAGTTTAATCAATTAGGTAGTTTAAATTATATATATTTGAATTAAAATCAACATTATTGATTTATACTAAATCAAAATTTTTTGTATTTAGACATTTATTTTTTAAATATAAAAAGTAAGAAAGTAAATTTTTTTTTAAAAAAAATGATAAGTAATTAGAAAACCTAACAAGGAAAAATATATACATTATATTTATATTTTTTGAATTAGATGTAAGAGAGTTATGTATTATGGGAATAAATGAATTTTTTCTTATGATCCATATCTTTATAAAAGGAATTTTTATACTTTAGTATCATAAGGTAGGTTGGTTTAATTTTGACAATATTTTAACTTCCCAAATCCTAACTAAAAATTTGAATAAAATTTACCTAAATTATAGATTATATCTAAATTATTCTTAATAATTTGGTTTTTTTTATTTTTTTTATTTTGTTTTGGTCAAATTGGTTAGGTTAAATGGGTTTAACAATTTGATAAACAAGAGTTATAATCTATTTAACACAATTTATAAACAAAGAATATCTTAAAATTTTAGAAGTCTTTACAAATCTCCACACATTATGAATATTTATATAGTGTAAAATTTCATTGTATGTTGTGTAGGAACTAGAAAATAAGAGAGCACTCTAAACTGTCAAAATTAAAAAATTAGATATTCTGACATAATAATGCCATCAGTTACTTACTATTGTCATGGTTCTTTACTCTTAGGGATGAACAATACGATGAATATGGAAACTTTAGAGGAATGGACAATACAATAAATCTAGAAGCCTTTTTGAAAAGCACAATGTAATAAAAGCTCATAGGGAAGGACAATACATTGGAATGTGTCATGTAATAAATGTTAGTAAATGTTGGTAGATGGAAGCTGAAAGGATGTAATATTCACTGTTAGATCAAAAAGGGATCTAACGATTGTGGATGATCTAATACTTATATAAGAGGGGACCTCCTCCCCCTCATTTGGAAAACCTAATTCATAAGTGAAATATATTTATAAAGTTTCTCTTCAAAAGTTTTTGTGAGTCAAGTATAAGAAGACTGTTTGGAAAGAATTCTCAAGGTCACACGGGTAGAAAGCACTAAATCCATTAGGCCCGTAATAAGTGGTATCAAAGCCAATTCATTCCAAGCATTATGGCAAATCCACATTCTAATGAGGCACTTATTATAAGTGATGGTCGTTATAGGTAATGGTCATGATGATCATGGAAGAAAGGCTAATAAAAGTGTTGGCAAGGGAAAAAAGAGTCATGGTATATCAAGTTCAAAGGATCTAATAAGGGACCTGATGCATTGTATGACAAAGATCAAATTATCCGTCACCAATGTCCAAAGTTCAGTTGATGACCGAACCTAGTTTACCAAAGGAGTAGATGTTGAAAGGGAGAAGCTCATGGTTAAGATATAGGAGCTTAAAGTCAACATATGAGAATTTCAAAGTGAGTTATTAGAGACCTTGAGGGCAGAATTCCATCAACGAGATGAGTCCTTGGAGGCCTTAATGGCAGCTATGCATATAGAGATAGTAAAGTTTAAGGGAAAGCTCGCAAAATTGGAGACAACATGCGTGAATGAGATAATCACCATGCAAGGTCCACATATAAACACACTCAAGCCAAAAGAGTTCAGGGGCTCGTGAGTAGCTAAGGACATGAAACTTTTTATGGTATATAAAGTGGTACTTTCTAGTCATAGGGATCAATGACAGCCAATCATGGGTAAATATTGCATCTATGTACTCAATTGATAATGCATTGTTGTGGTGGCATTACTGGTTAGATGATAGGTGTGGAGATCCTATCATGACTTAAGATAGATTTGTCAAGGAGTTTCAATGAAATTACTATCTCACATATACAGAAGAAGAAGCTTGCAACAAGGTAAAGCATCTTGAATAGAAGGGCATAGTACACAACTATGTAAAGTAGTTTTAAGAGCTAGTGCTTCAAATCCCTTCGATGAATGAGATAAAGACATATCACTAGTTTATAAGTGGTCTTAAACCATGGACTAAATAGGATTTGAAGTGGTTCCATGTGGAGACCTCACAACGACCATCACAGTGGTTGAATCTCTTGTGAAGTATAAGGCATCTTCCACCTTCCAATCAGATTCTTATCTAAGAGATAGGGCCAATGGAAGGGGAGATTAGGGCAGATTCAATCACTTGAATAGAGGTAAACTATTAGTTGACCCTTCCAAAGTTCATGTAGAATCAAACGGTGAAGGACATAAAAAGGTACGTATTTACAAATGCTTTTTTTTTGTGATGGTTTATATATGGCATGAGATTGCCTAAATAAGACTAAGTTGGTTGCCTTCTGGAAAGAAAATGAGCCAAAAGAAGAGGCACGATTAAGTTTGTTATAAATTCTTAACTCAATCAAATCTAAGAAGGTGAATGAGCCAAAAGGAGTTATATTTGCAAATTTAAAGATAGAAGAAACCACAATGAGTGCGCTATTGGATATTGGAGCATCCAATCTCTTCATATTAGAAGAAATAGTGAAGAAACTTAACCTTTAAGTTGAAAAAGTAGCTAAATGACTTAAAATTGTCAACTCTCGAGAGGTCCTTGTATTAGGCTTGCTAGGGACATAAAACTCTAGATTGGGTAATGGAGAAGTTAAGAGACCCTTAAGGTAATTCCCCTTGATAACTATGACTTTGTCATTAGGTTAAAATTTATGGATAAAATTCATACAATTATATTGCCCTTTGTCGAGTGTATTTATGTGCTAGATAAATGATACCAATGCATGATTCCACTCCATTATAAGTTAGATTGTGATCAAAAGAGGATCTCGACAATATAACTTACTAAAGGAGTGAAGAAGGGTGGGGTGGCCATCCTAGCAATATTGAAGACCGAGGATAACAAAGGTAAAAGAAGCGAAGTCTCAACAGCAGTGAGCAAAGTTCTTGATTATTTCAAAGATGTGATGTCTCCTGAGTTACCCAAAAAGCTTCCACCTTGTAAAGAAGTAGATCATTAGATCAACCTAGTGTTTGATGCTAAACTGCCTATCATGACACTGTATCGCATGACAACCCTTGAATTGGAAGAACTGAGGAAATAATTGAATAAGCTACTTAATGTTGGATACATCTGGCCATTTAAAGCTCCGTTTAGTATGCATGTCTTGTTCTAGAAGAAGTATAATAGGTCACTAAGGATGTGCACAAATTATTAAGCACTGAACAAGCTGACCATTAAGAACAAGTACCTGATCTCACTCATTGCAGATCTCTTCGATTAACTTAGTAGAACTCATTGGTTCATTAAGCTTGATCTTTAGTTGGATTACTATCAAGTCTGAATTGCCAAAAGAGACAAGCCAAAGATAGCCTATGTGACTCGTTATAGGTTATACAAATTCATCATCATATCATTCGGCCTAACCAATGCTCTAGTCACATTTTACACTCTTATAAACAAGGTACTACACTTGTTTCTAGATTAATCTATAGTGGTTTACCTTAATGATATTGTTATGTACAGTCGAACGCTCGAGGAGCACATTGAGCACTTAAGATAGGTCTTCTAAGTTTTGTGTGAAAATGACTTATACGTCAAGTGTAACAAATGTGTCTTCGCCCAAAAGGAAGTTCCATTCTTAAGGCCTATTGTTGAGGGCAGACACTCGTCCACCATTATTGAATGGGAGTCGCTAACAAAAGTAACGGAGTTGAGGTCATTTCTTGCCCTTACCAACTACTATTGGTGTTTCATTTAGAGCCACTGAAATATCACTGTGCCATTTATGGATATGTTGAAAAAGGAGAAGCTATGAGAGTGGATGAATCAATATTAGAAGGCATTTGTTCGGTTGAAGCAAGTCATGACCGAAAAGCCAATAATAGTGTTGTCAAATCACACTAAACTTTTTGACCTAGTGACTAATGCATCATATTATGCTATTGGTGGTGTTTTTATGTAAGAAGGACATTTGATGACATATGAGTTGCGAAAGTTGAATGATACTGAGCGACGATATACCATTCAAGAAAAGGAGATGATTATAATGGTCCATTACTTATGGACATTGAGGCATTATCTTTTAGGTTCTAAGTTTGTTGTAAAGATGGATAATGTGGCCAAAAGTTATTTTCAGACCCAAAAGAAGTTGAGTTCAAAGCAAACTTAGTGGCAGGATTTTCTAGTAGAATTCGACTATATGATGAAGTACAAGCTAGGGAAGGCTAACTTCATAACTGATGCTCTTAGTTAGAAGATAGAGTTAGCAAATATAGTAAGTTAACCAAGTTGTCCATGGATCGACCGAATCAAGGAAGGACTTAAGCATGATTAAAAGACTTAAGCTCTTATTGAATATATATGAGGGAGCAAGGCCCAATGATTTTGGTGTAAGGAGGACAATCTTCTTTACACCAAAGGGCAATGATTATGTATGTTACTCCATGGGAAGTTGAGGAAAGAGGTATTACACAGATGCCATGATTCAAAATGGGTGGGTCATCCATGGATCCACCACACCTTAACTCTTATCGAGGATCAATACAAATAGTCTTAGATACGGGATAACGTTGAAATCTATGTAAAGACTTGTCTTATTTGTCAACAAGATAAACTCAAACAATATTCATCACTAGGGCTGCTAGAGCCACTTCCCATCCAACTTGTCCTTGGGAAAGTGTTTCTATAAATTTCATAGTGAAGTTGTCAAAATCCGAAGGATGTTGGACCTTTATGGTTGCAATAGACAAGTTCTCTAAGTATGCAAAATTTGTGCTAGCAACGAAAGATTGTCCAACTAAAGAGGCGACCAAGTTGTTCATAAAGCATGTGGTCAAGTATTGGGGAGTTCCACAAATGATCATGAGTGATTGTAATCCTCGATTCATAGGGCGTTTCTGGTTCAAACTATTTCAGTTACTGAGGTCAAAACTAAATCTCTTTACAAGTGTACACTCTTAAATTGATAGTTAAACTAAGTAAGTTAATGTACTTTTGAAGATTTATCTTTGAAATTATGTGAGCATAACACAAACAAATTAGGGGAAGTTAATTGATGTAGCACAATTCTCCTACAACTTGCAATAAAGTGAGTTTACTAACCAAAGTCTATTCGAAATCATAAATAGACAATAATTATAAACTCCAAGTACAGTTGTATTAGATTATCTATCAAGGGAATAACTTACTAGCATACAAGTAAAATTTAGAGATAAATTTAAATTTATTTTAATCTAATTAGTATTAATTAAATTTTAAATTTAAAATTTTTAATTTTAAAAATAATTTAAATATCACTAAACAAAACCTCTTTAGTGCAATTTTAGGATTCTTCGTACATTTACAAAGGGAAGACAAACACGACAGACCTTAAAAATGCGTAAAATAGGGGTTTATTGTCAGCACTACAACGCGGGAAAGAGAGACGAAGAATCCATAAAGAGGACAGACGAAGTGACGCCATATGTGAGGTTCCCATAAAAAAAAAATCAAAATTTTCAAATCTAAGTTTTTTTTTTTTTTTTGCCAAAATATTCACTGTAGTTGACTTAATGTGCAATAAAGTGTCAAAATATAAATACAATAATTACGAATTAAGCGAATTTAACATAACTGATTAACCAATAATATGCAAACCAAATTCAATGGTTAAATCTAACGGTAGAATGGACAGGCACATAATTCCAAGAGACAGACGAGAACAATTTTTTTTTTTTTTTTGAAGGCCATCTTGATAAAAATTAAAAATCACCCGTTGTCTTTATTTTAGACTCTTAATTGCATCCTAGCCTACACTGTTTTATTATTATTATTATGTTATTATTATTATTATTTAATTTTTGGCCAAGAAGAAAATGAAAAAGCAAAGGTGGTGTGCACAATTTAATTATATGTTATAAGGAAAACGTGCATAAGAATATACATCCCGACTGTTATATCTAAAAGTTCTTGTTTGGGATTTTAAATGGACAAAATCACAAAATTGTAATCGGTGGGCTAGCCCAGCAGCGACCCACACCAGAGTCGGGTGCACACAAAAGACAATGATATTGTCTGCATCTGAGCGTCACCCATCAACTGTGACCCGGTCCATGCTGATTTGTCCTTGGGATGCACCGTGCCATTCCTAATTTCTCAATCCTACGATAGATAAATTTTCTAGATTGAATTGGTGGTTAATCGGAGAATCAGTGACTCGAAATTGAAATTAATTCGATTCCCTCATTCAATCGAATAAGGAATAAATCAGGAAAAATCTACTTCAATTGCACTGATCCACTGGACCGCTAACCTTATAAACCGTCCAATTCGTTTCTTATCCCAAAGTACAATGCATTCTAGCTGTAAAGTTCACCAGGCCGTGGCCTAATAACCCAATTTTATGGCTATGGATAATGCATGTACTTTTTCTTCGTTGCCGATATTTCGATCTCTGCCACATCTTGACGGTATTGATCTCAGAAAGCAAAAAAAAAAAAAAAAAAAAACTTGATTTATATGTCACAACTCTTATTAATTCAAAATGAGCATTTATATTTTCGCTAAATAAGAATAGACGCACCGGTTTAACTGTCTAATTACCGATTATACCAGTAATTGAATGACTCGATCTCTTGTTTGGATCCCAAAAATTTTCTTATTTGGTTGAAAACTAGTATAGTTCAACCGAATTCTCATATATTTTTAAAAAATATTAAATGCTATAGAATTGGTAATTATCACCAAAATAAATGAGAATTGATTATAATTCAACTTTATTTATTTTATAACTTAAAATGTTTCTAGAAAACAGATGATTCAATTGAGTTCTTTTATTAGAAGTATACACCAAACCAGAGAGATTAAAACTACAATTTAAGTTCTGAAGTAATTAAATTTTATATATAAATAAATAAATAAATAAATAAATACGTGTAAATTATAAAAATACACAATAATTTCATTAATATATTTGTATAGCTTGTACGGTATCGCATTTTTTAAATTAATTGAATACATTGAGTTGAGTAATTTCAAATCTTTAATTATATGTATTTAAATATTTTGAATTATAAGTTTATTAAATTTTAAATTTATTAAATTTCACATCGTGTAAATTTTTGATATTTTAAATTAAAAATTTATTAAATTTCAAATTTATTAAATCTAGATTCATTTAATTTTGAATATTTTGAATTTTAAATTATTAAAATTAGTAACTTTTAACTATTTTAATTTTCAAGTGTTTAAAGTTTTAAATTTTAAATTATTTTAAATTTAAATTATTAGATTTTTAAATTAATTAAATTCTAAATTAATAAAATTTTTAATGATTATAAATTTATGTTATTTGAATATTAAATTATTTTAATTTTAAATATTTTATATTACTAATTATTAATCTTTCTAATTAATAGAAATTAGTTCGAATTAAATTTTTGACAAATTAAATAAAACTATTCAGATCAAATTAACTTTTTATTATCATTAAATCCAACAAAATATTTCTATCAAATATATTAATTAAATAATAAATCATCTCTTACATAAGAATTAGTTTACACATTTAGATTTAGTTTTGTATTTTTAGTATAATTAATCGAGATAT
Source organism: Bruguiera parviflora (assembly GCA_019804595.1). Classification (NCBI taxonomy): domain Eukaryota; kingdom Viridiplantae; phylum Streptophyta; class Magnoliopsida; order Malpighiales; family Rhizophoraceae; genus Bruguiera; species Bruguiera parviflora. The sequence goes on from CM034049.1 coordinate 2,209,197, forward strand.
TTTGATAAAACTTTTTGTTTCGTGTTTGAGTTTTAATACCCACTTCATTTTTCGTGACTTTCTAACCTCCCTCGCAATAAAAATATCGTAGGTTTGGTAAATCATTTCAAAAATTCTAGGATAAAAATATAATAATTAGGCAATAATATCGTGACCGATGGTTTCAAAACAAAGAAGAAATTAAAGGGGAATCTTTTGAAAATTTGTTATCACCATAGATTTTTAATTTAAAACAAAGATATCACACAATATCTAATGTACATATTTTGCAAGTTTTTAAAATGGGAGGTGATATCACTGCCATTGTTGCCTGTATGTTAAACCTCTGCATGTGCTACTTTTTTTATTCGAGGAAATACGAGTAATGATCGTATAAAAAGTTAAGAGTGGAGGGTAATTTCAAAATATTTTTTGTTATATTAGAAAATATTTTAAAATAAAATTAGAAAGAAAAAAAAAAAGGAGGAAAGATATTTTAGTAATTTTGAATATGTAAATAATAAAAATATATATTTTTTCATGTATTTTAAAAAAAAAAAATTTATTTGTTAACTCTAAAATTATAACTCTTATTTTGGTAAGCGAATTATTATTCTCCAGCTACGTAATATTTTGTTATTACTTCCCGGAGAAGTATTTTTTTAAAAGGTGTTTCGATAGTTCGCATCTGTGGTGTGTTTGAGCGGAAGACATCATCACAGAGTTGAGAGTGAGAAAGAGGAGAGAGAGAGAGAGAGAGAGGTGGAGAGAGGGGGAGTGTTGAGTTGCGTCGTGCCTGCGTTTTTGATCGCTTACTGCTGCATTCAATCTCTCTTTCCTTCCTGTCCAATTTTTGGTTTTTGGTTTTTTTTTTTTTTTTGGTTTCTTCTCTTAAACTGGCCGATTTTAATTTAATTTTAATTTTATTTAGATATTGATAGGGTTGTTTTTTTGTTTATAATTTAAACTGATTGCTGAGCCGGAGTGAATCCGATTGGAAAAACCCTAACTGGCAATGACCGCCAATAACTCGCAAAACCACCAACCTGCTTGCGGGAATGGAGTCTCAGGGGACGCTGTTAACGGTTCCCGGAAGAACTTGCCGTCTCCTTGGGCTCGAGTTGTCCGAGGTGAGCCCGAATCAGTCCTGATCGTTAATCGCTCACCGTCATCTTCACCGTCGCCTCCGCCCCTGCCTTCCTCCCCTTCTCCAGTAACTGTCGTGCTAGAGCAACCTTCTTATACTGATTGCTGCTCTCCTCAGAAGCTGGCTTCTTTGCCGCCGGTGGATAGTAATTCTGTGGCGACTGAGAGCTGTGATGTTGATAACGCCAATGCGGGTCGGCCGAAGAAGGCGGCTTGGAATAAGCCATCAGACAGTATAGCTGAGCTTAGTCCTGTTATGGGGGCGGTTTCATGGCCACCTTTGTCCGAATCCACTAAACCTTCCCTTAAACCATCACCTGCTGCTGATTCTTCTTCCAAGACTGTTTCTGATGGATTAATGCCCAATTCTCAGGTTTGCTACCATATCCTTACATTCTCTTTGTCAGACAAGAGTTCTTATTGCTTGGAAAGTAAATTGTGGAAAGCGAAAAAAAAAAAAGAAGGAATTTTGTACTTTGGTGAGTTGGCGATATTTTGGTTTAACAATGACGAAGAGCCTGCCTGTGCCTAGTTAAGTCGGGTAGTGTGTAGGGGCTTATTATTTACTCTGGTCGTGAAATTGACTTAAAACATATACTTTCTTTCCCTAGTTACTGCATAGGTTTATCATTAGAAAAAGGAGAAATTAACTGAAAATTAATCTGCTTGTACACTAACAGGGGACTGTAATTCCACAATCACCCCAGAGGCAAGCAACTAATAATGCAAAGTCCAATTCCGCACAAAACCACACATTTCCAGGTCGACAGAAGTCCATGAGGCGTGGTGTTGGCGGCAGTGGCAACAGCAGTGGTGGTAGTGGGAATAACCATGGAGGTGGGCAATTGCAAAGTAGCTTCACTCACCCTGCTCCACCGCCTCCGCCGCCGCCATTTCCTGTATTTGCAATCCCTCCTGCTGGTTATAATAATATGGTCCAGGCAATACCTGATCATTCTCCTAGAGAGCCTCCATATAGGAGCAACAACTGGGAACCTAGACCAGTTGTGGGGTTTGTGCCTCCACCACCGTTGGTGAATGATCACAGAAATTCTTCACGGAGGGGCAGCTTTGGACAACGGGGAGAAGGTTCCTACCATAACAATTTGGGTGGCAGCCATGATCAGGATCGGGGACGTCACAGAAATGTCAGAGATGCTCAGGTGCAGCCATGGAGAGCTTCTCCCAGGTGCTTTGTTAGGCCTCCACCAAATGCAGCAACATTTGTTCCTCCCATGGCAACTTACGGAAATCCCATTCCTCTTACTGGTAAAGCATTTTTCACAGATGGGCCCTGAGTATTCTTTTGATTTATCCGTGGAATTAATGGTTGTCTTTTGCTCAGATATCATATACATTCCTACAATGCCCTTGGAGCCTTTTAGGGGCATGCCATTCATCTCTCAACCACCATTACCTCCTGCAATGATCCCTGTCTCAGAACTCCCGTTGTCAGCTATGCTTGTCCATCAGATAGAATATTATTTCAGGTACATTGCCTTCTTGATCTCTTTTGCTGTTGATTTGTGAACTAATTATGATTCTCCCCGTCTCATAGTCTATTCAATAATTAATTGCCCGCTACACCTCAATTTGTTTACTGCAGTGATGCTAATTTAGTTAATGATGAATTTCTGAAGTCAAACATGGATGAACAGGGCTGGGTTCCAATTACTTTGATAGCTAGCTTTAATCGGGTAAGTGAATTCACATTAAACTCAACAATTTTGATATTTTTTTCTTGGAAATCCAAAAGCCAATGTGGAATAATTGGACTCATGTATCTTTTAGCAAGTTGTCTGTTAAGCCTAGTTGAGTGTCTCATTATCAAAATCCAATTGAAGTTCACATGAACTGTGAATATATGTTGTTTATCTAGCTTAATTGACAAACTTAGTCACCTTACAGAAAATAGAACTGCAGTTATTTTAAGCTCTAAATGACTATAGAAGGTAAAGAATTAAGAGGTATGAAATTGGAGTAACTGTGGAAATATTTATGTTTCTGTTCTGTTCCGAAGTTATTAGAAACATATGCAGATATGCTATGAATCCTAGCATTAGTCCTTAAAGATTTCTGTTCGCTGTGTTGGGATCAACTTTCTGTACATTTGCTGATGTATGGTTATTACCCTTTGGCTCAAACATCCATGAAGTTGTTAATATACTCTCTTGTTTAAGATTTAGGTGGTGTCTTCAATAACTTTGTTTTAGAGCAAAGTAAACTCATTGTGTGCTTCTACACCATTGTATTGGCTTATCAAACATTTTGATTTTTTAAATTTAAATTTATGTGCCACAAGGCATGATCTAATGGGACAAAGTAACTTGCCATGCCTAGTGACAAAGTCACCATGGAAAACACATACAATTTATTGTACTTGTTAGTCAAATACTTCCTTTCACCTTGAAATCCGAGCTTAAGATAGCAATTATGCAAATCTTACACTTTAGTGATTTACTTTATTGTTTCTTCATACTGACTGACGTCCCATTTTACCACATTGTATTGATCGATAAATTTGTTTCGTTGGGTGTCTTTCTCTGTTCCTTTTTTCTTTTTCATCTCTTTTTTGACCCATGCTGCTCATATGAAGTGATTAAGGTATTGGGAATAGTCATTACTTGAATTCTTGCCAAATATGAGCTGTTCATAGCTATCTCAATCAGTCATTAGTATTTAGTGATGACAAATAAAGTTTACTGGATGAGTGTTTCCAGCACTAGTTCATTCCCTGGCCTTCTTGGTTTGAAGAGTATTAGTTTTTTGGTTTGTAACAGTGTGCATCTGGAGAAGGATATATGAAGCTGCTTTTTGTGGAAGTTAATTTCCTGTGGCACCTAAAAAAATTTATATCCAAGCTTCTCTGACATGTCCAGGGAGGATAATGCTCTTTGGGTGTTTGAAGCATGTTGAGTGCTTTGGGTATCCATCAATTTTGGGAGGCGAACATCCCAGGGTCCAGATATGGTCCTTAAATGTGAACTTGTAGAAACAGGGTTGTATGGTTTTGACCTGCTATAATTAGTGTATTGCATACTTAGGCTGGAAGAGTGGTAGAGCGAGCTGTATGATTTGAGGTTGTTAAATATGATAACTTTAAGTGAAATTAGGCTGCCATGGAGACATTAGGAAGACAAAGGGAGATGCTTAGATTGCATAATAAGGTGGATGAAGAACAGAGTTGATCCTGATTAGGACCCTTAGGTTATGATGATTTTTTTTGGTACATAAGTAAGGGTGATTTTCAAATTTGATGATGTGAGTAAATCTTTTCAGCTTTAGGACCTATTTAGTCGGCTTTCTGATGTAACATGTGTTGTTTATCCTGTGCATCTTCAAGTCCCCCACTTTGTTGGTTTTTGGTGTTTATTTATTGTGCTTTTAATTTAGGTGCCTTGTTACCTGTCAGATTAGTGTAGATCAACATCAGGTTACTATTTGAAGGTTATCTAATAGGCTTGTTTTATGAGTGGGAAGGTGGTATCAGTTATCACATCTTCCCGCAATTTCTTTATATCTGAGCTGTATGGTCTTTCCTCCCTGATATACAGGATGATGTTACTTTTGCTGTCTTCTATAGTCTTTTTTCTTCAGATTTTCCGGTTCTTTCTCTTATTATCTCCTTTTTCATGTGGGGGATGCCGGGGATTTATTTTTGGGATAATGTTTGATGCAGTGTTCTTCATCAATGTTTATGTTTTTGTCTGGATGATTTTTGTTTTTTTTTCTTAAAGGGGGGTGTCCTCTGGTTCCTTGCATGATCCTGAAGCTATTTGTTAACAGAACTGATTAACTGAAATAGTCTACACCTTTGTGTAAAATGCTTATAAATTTGAGCATTACTATTGAACTCACTTAATTCCGATAGGCTTCTGATTTCAGCAATCTGTTAGGGCAATTTAGTGTATTCATCAATGTCTTTGGTTATATATGGGACTCATTTGCTAATTATGTTGGCATCCTAATGCAAAATTGGAATGTTTGCTGCCATTAACTTATTGGTGGCAGCTATACTAGAATATGTTACACTGTAATTGAAAGTTGGGTTCTGCATATTGTTTTTGTTGGAAGGTTCAGTATGTGTCCATGATGTCTTTTTATGTAAAATAATGGGTTGCTGTACGCCATGTTCGGACATAGTTCTTGGTTTTGATTTCTGCTTCAAACCAACAAGTTGATGTATGATGCATTTGATTATCTTTCTGAATTTGCTCACAAATCAATTTTGCCCTTTGGCCATCCTTTTGTAGGTTAAGAATATGACAGGAGATATTCAATTAATATTGGATTCATTGAGGGCTTCAACTGATCTAGAAGTGCAGGTACCTGTCTTTTTACCTTGTTTTAGCATGCACTATAAAATCACGAAGCACTGCCAAATGTTGCACTTGCACTGATTTTGATTGGTCCCCCGATTTTGGCTGTTCATAATTGGAGTTTACATGCAACTCTGTGGCAAGAGCTAGTTGTAACTTTGAACCAAAATTTTCTTTTTGGGATCATTAGGAGGCCCATTGGATCTAGACTATGCCAGGTCTTCTGCATCTCAGAAATTCCTGCACCCAACACTTCTGGCATTCTAACTTATGACCTAGAAGTGGAAATGCCAGATCTTTAGCCAGTGGGATGTCTCCCAATTTTATTCTTACTATCAATAATGTGCTAGAGCTACTTTTATCGCAATATCAAAAATTTCTTTTGGGGTCATTAGGAGGACCAGTAGATTTTGTCATGCCATGGGTGGTCTTTCCTATCTTAGAAATTTTCACACTTCCTGAGGTTTTAATCAGCAACCACAGTAAGTTGGAATCTTGAGTTTTGAGCCGGTGAGATGTCTCGCCGGGGACTATCATCAGTTTATCCAAGTTCTTTGATTTGCTCTTTTGAGTTATCTAGTAGACTGAAATGTTGAAATTTAATCCAGGATGACAAAGTGAGGAGGCGTCATGACTGGATGAAATGGACAAGTAGTTCTAGTCAGCATGTCAGCAATCCAGGCCTGCAAGCTGCTGGTGAGTCAAGTTACAATATGCTGACTACATTTAAAAAGATTGCTGTGGATGAATTGAGTGGTGGCCAAGAGCGCGTGACAGCTAAATTGTCCCCTCGTGCGGAGCACGTACCCTTGAGTTGATTGACCTCTCAACGGGTGTTTTCTGAAGATACAAGGTGGGACCAAATATGTGCTGCCATTAAGTTGTACAGAACATCTTTCAAGATGGTACATTTGTTCCTGGAGGGAAGGGCTATGAACGATGACGCAAGGGTGGGGAGCATCTTTATTTTCATTTTTCCATTGTCGTGCCTGATTTTGACAGGAGTGATGGGGGCGCATGGAGGAAAACAAAATAAGAAAACATAGGCATTTACTTAGGACAGAAAAAAAACAAAAAATTAAAAAAAAAAGAAAAATAAAAAAAAAAAAGAAAAGAAAAAATGAACTCAGGCTGTGGACTCCGCAGACTTACAAGATTTTTGGTTTTTGTATAGCATGGTTTGACTTGGATGATTATACCTGTGATTTTCTTGCTCTCTTTCCAGTTTTTCTATAACTTGCCTTTGTCTTTAAAGAAAATTTTCCATCTCTTCACCCCTCCTCGTGGTATATTCAGTATTGTAGAATTCTAGCTATCCTCGATGAAAAGCAAGTGTTGTCGAAAACGATAGCCATTAGAAGCTCCTATTATCTCTATTAGGATAATGCCGCGAGTATAGTCAAGTCTAAACATGTTAAGAAATAATTTTTAGACTTTTATTTATTTGTTTTCAATAAAAAAAAAATAAATTCAGTGGTCTTTCGATGGATAAAATATAACTCTTTTTGGGGGAATTTTCCGCCAAGCTAGACCATAAATAGCGGATTGTGAATGCAGAGGACAATTGACTGCTCGAAGTTGTAAAAAATTAAACCACCTAGCTTTATTTAATTTATTGCTCATGGACATCTATGGAGACACTAATCCAAGAATTTTCGTTCGTGGTTGCAAGCTTACGGGTTGTTAAGAAAATGATATTTAAAATAAAATAATATAAAAATTTATTCATATTATCTTTTACATAAAATCTTTTAGCTGGACAACTATAAAACTTTAAATGTGTTATAGTTGGATGTATACAGATACATATACACAAAATATATTTATTTTGTTGAGAATTGAAATATGAACTTGTATTTTTCAAAAAAAAAAAAAAGGTATTATTTTAAGAACTATAATTCATGTTTTATAAAAAAAATTATTATAATTCATGACCTTCTAATCTCAAAAATGCTTTTGTTATCAAGGTTGATATGCAAAAATATCTTAAACTTTACAATTTTTAACAAATCTAACCTAACATTTTAAAAGTAAAAGTTTGACATTCATAAAATCTTCTGATGACAAATTTATCATGACTTCATTCCAATCAAACGAAATGAAACGTCTGATGTTGACAAAGATCGTGAGCCGAATAGGATCTATATGGGGATTGGGCTTGTCGGCCTAGTGAAAAATTAAAACCCAAACCCAAATCAAAATTGAAAAACTGAAAAATTTAATCTTAAAACTGAAAATTTCGAAACAATAATAAGCAAAATTACTCTGCCCAAATCCTTGGTCTTACTCATTAAAAGCCTAATTAGATAAAAGAAAATGATATGATAGATTTTTTATCAAATAAATAAATAAAAACTATGAATGTGAAGTTGTTATTTTTTGAATATCGGAATAGATTTGTAAAAAAAAAAAAAAAAGCAAAATTTAATATATTTTTGTATATTAATCCTCTATAAATATACGTTTTGGTTCTCTTCGGTTTGGAGCAATTCATCTTTAATGTAAGTTAACAAATTATAATTGCTTATATTTCAAAATGAAGTTGTTTCCAATCTTGTTTTTTTATCTTTATTGAACCTTGAACTTCCACTGGACTTTTTTGGTAATTTATATCAAAATATGACCAAGAGTTGGAAATTTGAAATAGTGGAGATGAAATTTTTCAATAGCTACTATGTGAGAACTTAAGAGTATAAATAAATAATATTTTTTAATAATAATGGCATAAATAAATAACTAAATTTTAAATAATAAAATAAACACTAGAATTGAGAGAGAGAGAGAGAAAGAGAGAGAGAAATTGAGCTGTTGTGAAAAAAAAAAAAACAAATGGGAGAGAATAGCTGCAGGGTTATTTATTTATTTTTATTTTTGAAGAAGTAACCATTGAGATACAGCATTGTTGTTCTAGGAACTGTCATTTGGAATCGTTGAGATACAACAGTCAAATGACAGCTATGGTTGGTTACAGTTCACTTTTTTATATTTTGTGTAACTGTCAATTGCAATTGGCATGGTTCAATTTTATGGCCGGTTACAGTTCACTTTTTAGCCGGACAAAACATGGTTAGATTGCCCTTTAATACGGATCTCATTCCAGATAGTTGAACAGTTACTTGAAAAACTTATCATGTTCATATATGTTGGTTTCCTTATTCCTTCAATTTCGCAACTTGGTGTACGACCCCCACTTCCATTTTAGCACTTAGATTTCATGGCTATGGACCTGTTTGAGCTAGGGTCGCAATTGGTTTCTTAGGCTTGTATTTATGGAAATGGAGCTCTGTCCCTTATATTACTCGAAGCGCCGCGCTGGTGCCTCCTTCTCTATTGTCGCCGCAAACAATCTCACCGGTCACTCTTCTTTTTCCTTTGCCATTCGAACCATCAAGGAGGGACTCCAATCAACCTCCACGAAGGAGATCCAAGCAAATAGTGATGAAAGGAGCGATAGTTCTCAAGAATAATTGCAGGTAGTGTTTGAAGGAAAGATAGTTTTTGGGGAAGAAGACTTGAATATCAAGAGACCTTTTAAAACTTTTTCCTTGCATACAATATCAATTCTAGGGAAGAACAGTATGACTGTCTCACTTTTCCTAACATGTATGTTCCAATGTATATATTGAAGAAGGAAAATTTTAGTTTGTCAAAGCATATAATGAAAATAACAGGGCAGAGAAAAAAAGATAAAAGTCAAAAACTTGCCCATTGCTAGGGACTTAGATTCATTTGCTATTGAAGTTAGAGGTACCAACTTTTAAAGAAGCCCCTTCCTACTTCAAAATAATAAGTACATTGGGGTTAGTCCCTTCAACAGATGGAGTTACTTGAAAGAGAGAGAAAATTATCTACTCCTCCTAAAGATCCTCAAGCAATGTACTAATCCATCTAGTGTTGATCTATCAACCACTCCCCAGACTCTTAATGTTGAAGATGAGAATTCTTCAATGATTGAAGAATTTGGAGAGCTCAGGGTAGAGATGTCAAGTATTTGAGATGACGTTAATGAGTTCAGAGTTGAACTTTTAGTCTATATGAAGAAATTAATAGATCAGATGTTCATCATACTTGCATTGTTATAGAAAAAGAGCAATTTAGAGATTAGCAAGGCAACCAAGAAGAGGAAGCTATGAAGACAAGACTTGTTTTGAAGCTACCAAAAGGAGAGAGAAATGATTGATTGTCCTTCGATGGATATAGATTTATTTTAATTTTGTATAATTGTACTTAATATTTTGATTATGCTTTAATACGCATTTCTTTGCTATGCTCTCATACTTTTTCTTATCTTATGCTGTAATACCTATGTTTGTTCATGCTTTAATACTAATGATTGTTTTGTTTATCATGAATTGTGCTTCATTGGTTGATCTCTTTAGGATTAGTTAATTGCTTTGATTGCATTGAGTGCATTAATAAAGAGAATATACTTAGGAAGAGTTATTATATTGTAGTTTTTTTTTTTTTTTAAATTCTCATCATCAATCCTAGTTGTCATCATAAAAAAATAAAAAAATTGTTAGAATAATATGTGATTATTGGAATGTATGCTTAATATAGTAAGTTTTAATGCATCCTTATGGTTATGGTCGGATGACTTTTTTATTCTTAATCGATTGATTTTGTATATGCCAACTCTTGATTAATTGAACGTATAATTTAGGCGTAGAAAGCTAATTTTGGACTCAATTAAACTCTTAAGAAAGTACTTCGAGATACATGTTTTCAATTGAATTCAACTATTATAAATTACCATACACATGCACTCTCCCTTTAGCTCCTTTTATTTTCAATTATATATATGCTTGCTTATATTATTTGTGATTATATTTGTTTATTATTTATTATTGTGTTTGATTTCTTGGACTAGGTTAGTATGAGTGTTGAGTAATCTTGATCAGTTAAACTTAATTCAACCTCTTCTGAGTTGCACTAAGGATTAATAGCTCTTACACATGGTTGAAAGAATCAAGCATTATAGGTTGGAAGACATGATTGAATCTGAATGAAAATCTTTAGTTTCATTTGGTTATCTCTCTAAATGAAACTAAATATAATAGCCTCCCACCATGGCCCCGAGTGGTCCAGATTCTGAAAGGATGCATTTATTAAAGCAGTAGGTTGGTACCATGTGAGACCACTTGCAAAGAGATTGAAGAAGTGGTGCATTCATCTGCCTTATAATTACGAGAAAAAAGGTAATTCGATCACTTTTTGTCATTTTTAGTGGCATTTTTGTTAGTAAAATTTATATTAACTAATGGCAACTTAAGTAGGGATTTTATTTTTTTTATTTTTTTTTTGTTAACACGCGAATACTGGAAAGTATTTTGTGTAAATTTTAAAAATTCAAGTTGCGATCCATAAATATATTCTATTTAAAGAGTGCTAGATGTACTTTATCAATGTTCACACATTTGATGATTAGAAGATAAAAACTGAAACTTACATCGAGGAATAGCAAACGTCACCAGACATTCGTTGAATGAGATCTCACTCCAAGAAAGATGAGTGACCTATGGCCTTGGCACTGACGATGCAGAAAGAATTTCCCCTTTTCTTTCTCCATTTGGTAATGTGGGTGCCGATCAGAAGAATTTGATCGCATATTCCTCCAAAAGGCGAGAGACTAGTAGCCTATATGTTGCTTCTGTGGGATGATAGCTGTCCCAAAACACGTAGCTGGACGCATTTGTACAGGTATCTGGGTCCAATTGGTTACAAAGTACCGATGCCTCTATCTCCCCCGTACCGCAACAGCCCTTATTCGCAACTTCGAAGCCTGAAATCCCAAAGGCAAAATTTCAAAATGCACTAAAACTCTACTGATCAAAAACATCGGAACAATCTCGCCGGCTAAGTGTAGAGAGAAACAAATTAAGAAGGAATCAGCAAACGTACCATAATTTTGATGATTTTCGATGATATCAAGCAGAGGGTTGTAAATATCAACGTAGACTGCCCTACCGTGAGGCCAGATTTGACTAAGTGAATCCAGCTGCGAGGACAGCTTGGAGTTATAAAGTTGTGCTGCTTGGTTGTAAGCCTTATTGCACTCCCTCTGCATGCCTCCAGCCAAAGTTCTCGACGACGGGATGCATCCGAGCGGCGGTGCGCCAAAAACACCAATTCTTCGAGCCCCGAGTTCGTATAACCCCTTCCAATATATCCATCCAAGCAAAAGTATTAGACCCGAGTTACACTGGGGACTAACACGGGCAAAACAGGATTGTCCGTTACCAGGATGGGAAGCCAGTCTTTTATGGTTTTATCAACAAACCGATTGGAGTAAAAGTTTAGACTGTTGGGTGATACTCATCTCAAGTCCATGCATGTCAAATGAAAGTCTTGGTAAAATAGAATAATCAGACGAATAAACAATACCTCGACAAAATTTGAGGTCAAAACGACCAGAAGGTCCGTGTAAGAGAAAATATCATACTGCGATGCCCTGGCGTGGAGGTTAAAATAGGTATTGGCAATGTCATTGCTGCTTGCCACCACTACAAATAAACCCTTTTCTAACAAGTAGCTTGTCTTTTGCCCTCCAGCAGACCCTCTCAACTTCTCCGTGTACTCCTTGAACTGTCGTAGTTGGTCGGCTAATGATGCAGCTGACTTCAATGGACAGAGTGATAAAGATCAATTAAATTCAACGAAGATGGCAAAACTATGTTCTGAAGAGGAAACTATACTTACCACAATTTTCGACGTCAAAGGGTCGTATCCTGAGCCACCAGAGGCAAAGCTTACACCCGTAAGGAGATCTTCAGGTTGCAAAGTTGGATCCATATATGCTGGCAAGAGCTCCTTAATTCCTAATTCTTCCGCTGAAATTTTTAAGTATGTCATAAATTTGTTTGCTTGAAATAGACATTTTGACGTGATTTTCAGTGTCAAATACTTTTAATTTGAGTCTGATTAGGGGGACACAAAAGTGGTGTGCTCTGATAAACAAAAATAATTTTTATGCTACAGTGATTTTTTTTTTAAAAGATAATATAACTTTTTTTTTTTTTTTTTGTGTATTGAGTATAAAAAAATTTTTATATTCTCTTAAATTCACAATTTTTGTGTTCATTCAGATTGTTTTTTTTTTTTTTCTAAAATTTTTTGAAAATTGATATATGTTTACATTCCACAGATGGCTGAATACGGGAACGAAAGCGATGATTTTGACAACAAAAACAACGGACTTGATCGTTCAAGCAACAGTTGTTTTCCTTTTATGCAGCTATTTTTGAGTGTTGATGTTAATTAATTTCCTTTTTAGCCCCTTCTCTCCCCGTTCTCCCCCATCCCCACCTCCAAGAACACAACACACACACACACACACACACACAAAGAAAAAAAAAAAAACAAAAGGCGAACTTTTTAATTAGATCCCGTCCACGGCCATACTAATAAATTCAACTTACCATAGACGTTACGTATGCAAGAAACTAAGAGTATTGGAGCTTTATTTGTCCCACCTTCCCGCTAAACAACGTGATATATTAAGCCTTCGTAAATGTCCTTTTGTTTTTTGGTACAGTGCTAGTTATAGAGTGTGTCCACATGTTATAGTTGAAGGCCGATAGAGTAGGGAGAAAAATATAATAAGAATAATAGTAAGTGTGTATGTGTGAATAACTAAAAATCCCTCCCTATCTCAATTCGTAGTGTCTCTCCTTAATGATGTATATCATCGCTGAAAAAACCCAAAAAATTTATAAAAAAAAAAAAAAAAAAAAGAAGAAGAAGAAGAAGGGGGAAGAAATGCAAATGACAACCTATGAAATCTGAAGGGACCTTGCCATTGGAAAATCTTCCAGTTGGTTTGCCTCCAGGGAAGTCCCTTCCATAAGGAGGGAAGTTGCACTTGGCAAATGTTTGGAGATAGTTGTTGTTTCCTGTGTCAACTATGGAATCTCCGAACGCTACTACTGCTGCAACTGTTTCGTTGTCCGGTTGGATGATCGCAGCCTCCGTGGTGCTAATTATGAAAAAGACAAGAAGGGAAAAGGATAGCAAGAGAGTTGCAGATGAACTGGACGATTGCATTGTTGTTCTTGCAGTCGCAGGAGTGCTAATTTGTCTAGTAGTCTTTGGGATTGGGAGAGAGGATCTATAACTCGGAGAGGGATCAGAACTGTTTCGCCAATTGCGTGGCCCTCCTCATTGCATTCTTCTTCTTCTTCTTCTTCTTGTTTCTTTTTTTTTTTTTTTTTTATTTAGCCCATACACATATATATAGAGGATATTTTGTCTCTTCTCTTGACATAAAATCTATAAATCAGTGACTCTGGATCTTCGTTGCGTTTTTTTAATATTCAAGAACTGATTTTTAATTATAAAAAAAAAAAGAGGGTGTAATTAATTAATGCAATTTATTGCTGCTATAAATATGAAGGAGGTGCATCGAGCTGCCAATCGACAAAGCAGCGTGTGCATGGGCCATTTTTTCTCGGTTTCTTTATCAACTTTACAAGATGTACTCTTAAAGTTAAACTCTGGTTTTTTCAAACGACATTAATGAATAAAATAAAATAAAGAGAAAAAACAACACATGCCCAATGCTCACTCGTTGAAACGCACATTCCGATTGCCCGTTGGATCTGCGGGGATTAAATTATAACCGTACGAGGGGGAGAATTGACGGTCCACTTTTTGGTCTCATAAGCTTTATGATATAGCTGCTATGACAGAAATGTTTCCCATTGCACCGTCAAAAAGTGCGCCAAAAAGCAAATTCTCTTTATCCTTTTTACGTCGCTGAAAGCACATTAACTGTAAAATATGATATGTTTGTAACGAGAAAGTAACACTAGTTTACTAGGGTTTAACAATATAAAGTACAGAAACTCTGAATGCATTAACGCAATTATTGATTTATTTTTTTATTTTCTTACTGAAACGTAAATTTAGTGATAAAATTTTCTTGGAATTTTAAATCAACAATAGTCCTCCGTAATTTGATATTACATTATTTTAGGTAACCTCAGATTTTTTTTAATAAAAAAAATAAAAAAATAAAAATCGATGACTTGCTTTTACTTCAAACTTTAGAATATGATTGTTGTCCCCCCCCCCCCCTCCAACAAAAAAAACAAAAACAAAAACGCTTTGGAATATGATAACATTGGAATCTTCCCTCGCTCCAAAAGCACTCCATTTTTATTGGACTGGAAATTTTTAAGCAGGAGTTTTGTTTTCATTTTATCCCTTCTTCCTTCACTCGCCTTGTTATGCTAAATTCCCTGTGTTTATGGTACAAATGGTAAGAGCTCTATTCCATGTCTTCCGCGGCCACAAATGCCATGCTCTCTCTGTCATTCTCGAATCTCTTATGCCTCCCGCAACCTGAATGCCTCTGGTTCGCATCTCTTTTTAACATTTCATTAAAATCTTTTACGAAGAAGTGATTATCACTCTGAATTTCTGGACTACAATTATTGTTGGCTGTCGACCTGTGTTGTTACGTTCGCCGTCATAATTACTATTGTTTCCGTCGTCACTACTTTTTTTTTTTTTTGAATAAAAAGAAATGAGAAATGAAAAATTAAAGAATGAGATAAAGATGAAAGAAAAAGCAAGAGATGGATAGAGACTGAGAAATGTATGATAAAGAGAAAATTGGAAGAGTCATATAACAAAATAAATAGATAAGTAAAAGATATAGAAATAAAGATGAGAAAAAAATTAAAAAATACAAAAAAGAAGAAGAAGGAAATGAGAGATGAAAGAGCAATAAAAATATGTAGATGGGAGAAAAATGAAAAAGGGATTATTATACAAAAAAATCATTCTTGTTATAATTTTGATGTTTAATTTATATAATTTAAACGTATCTTATTAGACTTGTGAAATTAATTTATTAAGTATTTGGTATAATAAATAAGAATTTTAAAAATATAAAAATATTATAAAATGACCAACATATAAAATATAATTTTAATATTTAATTTTAGTTATTTATTTAAAAAATAAAATAAATAATAAAATTAATTAATTATACTATAAAAAATAAAATTATTTTAATACACTATAATACTTAATTATTTTATATTGCTAAATGTTTCCTAAACATAATATAAGATAGTGTTTTAATTTTTATATTTTATTATGTTATACTCTATTATTTTATATTATTCAATTTACATATTAAATAAACCTTAAATATCTTTTAATTTTAGAGAAGTAGAAGTCATTATTTAGAATTAAAGAGAGCCGAGAAGAGAAAGAGATACGATAATTAAAGAAGAGAAAAAAGAAAATAAGAGAAGTGAAAAAAGAAATGAAGTAAGAAAGAAACAACCAAAAAAAGAGGAAAAATACAAAAATGAGAGGTAAAGACAAAAAAAAAAAAAGTGAAAGTGAAAGATTTTTTTTTTTTCTATACATGCACTAATAGTAAAAAATACTTTATATATTTGAATTTCACAATTAAACAATTGAATAATAATTATTTTTTGAAAAAAAATATATTTTTATAAATATATTTTTCAAAAAAATATATATATGAATAAATTATTTTCTTGCAAAAAAATCTACCCCTACATGCAAAGTCTACATGTTTTTTTTTTTAAAAAAGAGGAATAATTAGATGTAAGATAAATGGTAAAATATGGCAATGCATTTAACATGTTGCGAAGCACTACGTTACAGGTTAGAGTTAAAAAAAATTTAAAAATTTGTGAAAAAAAATTGAGTAACAACAATTAACAGGTAATATAAGAATGATAAAAAATATAAATTAATTATATATTATTTAATATTATAAATAAATATAATATAATATAAAAATTAATTTATAATTTGTTATATTTATTATATTATTTAATAAATTTTACTAAATGCATTGTAAAATTGTTTATCGACCGTGGTTTCCGCGGTGGTTGGTAGTTAGGAGGGAGACTGACGATTCTGACGTTCCTAGGTAGATTATATTCAAACGGTTTGTGGATTGAGAAATTGATCAGATTGATGTACCAGGAGGGGCTCACTTTCTCTCCTTTCTATCTCTCTCTACGGTTCTGTCTACTGAGTATTTTTTAATTTTTAGTTTTTTTTTTTCTTTCTGTTCAAACCAATGCCTAACCTTTTTTTTTTTTTTTTTTGGTTTGTGAATATAGTGTTTGACGAGGGGCTGATCTGGTAGCCTCAGTCGGCCATTTTCAAGCGCACGTGCCGTTAAAGCTGAGACAGAAAATAAGTGCCCGTTTGGTTAAGCACGATTTCAGAAGGTTTGGATCTAATCAAAAACTTTCAGATTTTATGAGCAAAATTTATACATGATTTTGGCCTAAAGAAATTGCTTTTTTTTTTTTTTTTTTTTTAAAAAAAAAAAAAAAAAAATTATTGTTTTGATTTACATAATTTCTTGGATTTCAAAATTGTCATACTAAAAACCCCCCCCCCAAAATTTCGCACTTAACAAGATTTGAACGTGAAATTTTCAATATATTTTTTCAAGTTGTGATGAAAGGTGTAAGGTCCAAAGGAAGAACACTATTAAGTGCTACTTGCAGGTTTGTACAAATGCACCTCGAGTTCTCCACTCCGCGTGTACTGCCATGGACGAGCTTGACGTGGACACCCCCCCACCCCACTTTAAAAGTGGTTTAGATAGACTTAAAAGTGGTGGACTCGAAGCATCTTCCATCACTTTAAAATCCATTTAATTGGATCCTATTACATAAATGTAAACGGGTCTTTTCTTTCAGGAAAATTGATTTTAGTTAGAAAGAGAGTGACTACCAACAAAGACAGATCCAAGGAGGAGAGGAGAGAATTGACCTCTCTGGACCTCACCTAATATCACAAATATGTATGCTTTGATCTACCGTATTTGTCATTGGGTGTAGTGCTTAGTGACATTTTGCCCCCCTCACCTCAAGCCTTGGGTTTGAGCCCTAACTTTGTCGTAGTTTTTGAAGAATTAATTTCGTTACCTTTTTATTTATTTATTTATTTTTAGCCCCACATATAAAATTTGCACCCCCTTCTCAAAATTTGTTCTGGATCAGCCCTGACTGCCATCATGGCTTGGACTAATATATAACCAAATGCCCTCATCTACCATTTGTCAGTTGCAACAAAGCCATTGCCACTGCCACTTCTCTTCGATCATAATCATAGTTACGGAAACTCATCCTAGCGACCAAGTGACTGTAACATTAATTGTTTCGTGTCTTTTTGTCTCCTTCTTGATTCGCCCCTTGCTCCTACGCAAGCACTATACCGTGGGGCATGGACCACCTAAACCAAATTGTTCAACTAACAATTGGCAGTGTGTACCATGCGGAGCGTTAATAATGAATTCATATACAAAATTCACTGTGGAAAGTATACCTGACATTAGTAATGAACCCGCGCGTATCACTTCGTTTATTTAGTCAAAATTTGACTCTTGCATGCGTGGTTTCTCCTGCGGAACATTTAATAATATGTGAGTAGGCTTAAGAGAAAGTTTAGCGCAATAAACACTCGAAGTTTGAGTTAGTTATTGTTCCCACTTCTGGAAACCCGCCAACAATGGCTTGATCCGATGCAGTCCCACACCCGCCATTCAGCTAGCACCATTGGCTTTGTGTCTCTTAAGTTTAAGATACCGATTAGCCCCTTACAACTAGCAAGTCTATATAACCCGCGCTAGGCACCTGCTTTTGCTCTTTAAGTCGAAGTTATAGAACAAGTAGAACAAAACTTCCCAAACAAGCATATTTGAAATAAAATTTAATTGCTAATAACTACATTTAAGCTGACAAAAAAGAAAAAAGAAAAAAGCAAAGAGGGTGCGTGTGGGGTTTTGATGGGGGAGTGGGCATGCTGAGGAAGAGATGGTGAGAGACACATGGGAGGAGAGAGATGATCAAATCAAATATAATAATTAAATTCTAGGTTAATTATGTTTGAAATTACACTTCTAAAAATGTATCAAACACTATCCTATTTATGGAAATCTGAATGTAGATAAAATTTTATTTTAGAATTAATTTTAGCATTTTCCTTTTCATGTCGTATGCCTGATTTTAGTATTTTCAAGTTAATTTGGGCCATTTACAATGTGGTCAGAATTGCTTTTCAATTAGGTAAAGTGTTTTTTCAGTCCGGTTCTCTTATTAGATATCCTCATTTATTAACGTCGCCATGGAAAGCTTTAAAAAAAAAAGACAGCCATCACATACCATTGAAAAAGGGTTGGTAGAATATGTGGCTTGTGTTGCATTGCGATTGTCATAAATATTAATTACGCTTATCTTGGTCTTTAAGAGCACCCCTAACTCTCTCTCTCTCTCTCTCTCTCTCTCTCTCTCTCTCTATATATATATATATATATATATATATTTGGTAGAAAGCTTACCAAACATGACTTCGTCAGTCGCGGCCGACAGCGTAACGAAGTCTGTCATGTTTGGTATTTTGTTTAAACATCAAAATATTAGTTTTATTAGTTGAAAAAATATTACATAATGCATAATATCTAAAAGTAAGATTTGGCAATAAATGAAATTTATTTTTATTTGATACAGTACTCGCACATTTTACATGGCAATCAATAGTAAGAAACACTTGAATTAAATTTATATGCATTGCGAGGAAAGTTCTGACGTCATTACTTGATTAAATCTATTAAAAGCCTTAAGATTATTCCTTTTTGACTCGTGTTAGGGTAAAAACAAGCCTCCTCCATCGATCGATGCTTCCTCCGAAAACAAACCAGAAGTAAAAATATTATATCACTTTGTGTAAGTCGAGTTGTCATAACAACGTACACCTGACGAAAGGTCGCAAAATATATTTTCCAATTTATTTGGTATATTTATCAAGAATTCTGTCGTCAAAACATTATACAAATGAGTGAACATTAATTGGATGAGTGTCGTGTTTATTATTTGCTTTGATAATCCGGTTATGGATGCAATTGCATGAACTTCCGTTTAGAGGATCCTAGCCATCTGGGTTATACAAACTGCAAAGTCTATATGAACGGGGCCGCCTTGCTCGCTAAACAAGGATCATTTTCATCTTTGTTCTTACCTTCCTAAATTACGTTCATCTACACACATTCGAGGGTCCTGAGGGAAAGGAGAGAATTAAAATTCCAATATCGTGCCGCACAGTAGGTGCAGATGCCAGACGTGGAGATGATTACACATGAAAGATTGACAGGCAGACATTATTGATTGCAAAATGTTCATGTCTTGCCGTGGAGGGAAAATGGAACACAATCATTGGAGTTGGGCAAGATACATCCCGGAACACACGGAAATTCAAGCTCCATCTCTTAGATGCCTCAAAAGAAATCGTTTATATATTTACCGATGAGTGCCGAGAAAAGGGTCCGGTAAGCCCGTTCGGTGGGATGATAGCTGTCCCAAAATATGTGATCGGAAACATTGGCACATGTGAGGGACGCATATCGATTACATAATATGGATACCTCTAAGTTCCCCGTACCGCAGCATCCTTTGTCCACCACTCGAAAATCTGAAATAACAAAATCACAAGTACGTAGAAGTTCTAGATATGTAAGTAGCATAATCAACAAGTTGAATGCACGCCAATTAATGAGTATAAATATTAATCCAAGTCTGAAATTAGCAGAGCCCTGCTGACCAGGCTTCCTGGAGGCAACTTCAAATAATGGCAGTTAAGATTTAAGAATTTAAACACCTCTTTGAGCAGTCTGAGACTCGAATTAATTGTTTGGGTTGACAGCTGAGTGATAATCACAGTCCACTATATTCTTAATAGCAGGTGCCAAAAAAAAAAACAAAAATGAGTAAATGATGGCAATGTTAAAAAAAAAAAAAAAAACTAAAAAAAAAGAAAAAGGGTGTTACCGTATTTCTGAGGATATTGGATGAGATCCAGCAATGGATTGTAAACATCTATGTAGACAAACTTGCCGTTAGCCAGGCTGCTATTCAGGGAATCTAACTCAGCAGACAACTTGGAGTTGAATAATGTGGCTAACTCATTCTCGTCGTCTGCACACACTCTTCGAGTTCCCCCTCTCAGTGTTCTCTGGAACGGGACACACCCAACTGGTGGTGCACTAAAAATTGCAATCCTTCTTGCCCCAAGTCCGTATAGACCCTTTGAAATTATATTCAACAACGTTGTTTATATACAGACCTTATTCATTATAACCAGTGGAAGAATTAAAACCAGCCAACATGTATCTCATGAATAATTAATCACATCCATGTTTGGAAGAAAAGGTCAATGACAATTAAATATAAAATGACAAATTGAAGATAATATATAAAAAATTAAAAATAAAAAAAAAATTTTGAGAACTTACACGCAAGAAATTAGAAGCAGAATCAACCAGGAGGCGGGCGTAAGCCGGGGCATCATACTGTAATTTCCTGGCCCGCAGCATAAAATAGTTGTTGCCTATATCATCACTTCCTGCTACCACTAGAAATATGCTGTTGGCTAAGATGGAGTTTGCTTTGTCCACTCCAACAATCATTTTCAGCTTCCCTATGTACTCTTGGAAGTTTTTCAATTGATCGGTTAATGATAGTACTGACTGGCCAATTTTGAGAATCAAAATTAGGTGCAAAGCAATTTATCAATTAGCCCCTTGAAACGAAAAGGAAATATCAATAGGGACGGTATGGTCAGGGCATTTGGGTTTACCATTAGTCTGGACGTGAGGGAATCATATCCTGCGCCACCTGAGGCAAAGGATACTCCCGTTACGAGGTCTTGAGGTTGCAAAGTTGGATCCAAATATGCCGGCACCGTACCTTTGATTCCCAGCTCTCTCGCTGAAGAACGTAATAAAAAGAAACTATAGAGGTCAATCCATGCCATTTAACTTCATGACTTTATTTAATTAGAATGACTGATTCCGGTGTTACAAAGTCATAAAAAATTTTAAAAAAAAAAAAAGGAAAGAAAAATGTGGTGGTGACGCATCCTTCTTCCACTTTAACATTCATTTTTTCACTCCTTTCACCCCGTTCAAAAAAGGTGAAAAAGCAGTCAAAGCAAGCTATTTTCAAATAGTTAAACAAGCTATTTATAAGAAACTCAGAAACTCCACTGAATAACAGAAAGTTCAACTCGAATTCGTGTGTCTATTTCAGTGCATTGACAAAGATAGGTAGACTATTTGTTGTACATTTTAAATTTTTCAATAAATATGTAACAATCACGATCCCTGCCACTTGATTTAGAAAACGAGGAAAAAGAAGAAAAAAAAAAAGAACAAAAAGAAGAAGAGTTAAAAGAGTTGGCACATATGGATGCTCTATTACCTATGATATCAGGGGGCACTTTTCCATCACAGAACCTGCCTGAAGCAACTCCTCCTTGAAAATCCTTTCCATAAGGAGGGAAGTCGCACTTAATCGCAGTTCGGAGGTTGTTGTTGTTGCCCGTGTCAACAATGGAATCCCCAAATGCGAAAATTGCCGGAACTGTATGGTTGGCCGGCAGCCTCACCAAAGCATTTGCATTGCTGCAAAGAACAATGCCTACCGTGAAAAAGCACCGTAACAAGGAATAAAACCGAGAAGAATGAGAGAATCCTCTTGACGATGGAATCACCATCATCCTTTCTCTTGTCTTTCTCTCGCCTGAAAATTAGGTGAACCAACAAGAAGAGAAAAGGGGGTCTCTTGTAATGGTTGCCTGCGCATCTTCCTATTTTATAATCAGAAAAAGATGATGAGCTAGGACAGTACGTAAATTCACAGCCGACCCACCAGTGACTTCGGTCCACTTGGCACAAAATTTACGTACGCATGACAATCCTTTATGGTAATGACTAAGAAACCTATTTTTGATTCATAAATTTTAGGCGCATGCAAGCTTTCTCATACAGGACGACCAAAGTCTATAAGTGTAGTGTGATCTGACATGAATAATTTATACAGAGTTACATAGGGAATCAACGTCAAAGACTCATGCTCTTAAATCACCAGACCCAGAGTCTCAACACCGTGTTCATCACAATAATTAAATTCTATACATTTGCTTTTGTTGAATGTAGGAAATCAAGACGAAATTAAAGATATCATCAAAATGCGGCATGCTTTGTTTAATTGTATATACCTATATAGGGAAGAAATAAGACGGCAATAACCAAACTTATATGCACAGCACTTACCATAGTTATCTTTATACTCCATCCCACCAACTTGAGGCACAATTCCGCACCAGTTAACTAGATTACCCAGCAACCATGTACTCGGATACGGCTTATACAATCAATACATGTCTTTCTTATCGTTTTCCTCTGCTTCATTCAGAATTTCATTGAGTCTGGGGCCATTGGGGTGTCTTTCATGTTTTGTAAAGTAGCTCTATTCAACCATAAATAAACGATAATATTCTTTGAATGAGAATTACAATATATTTTTTTCAGACCTAAATAAGTTTTAAAAGGTAAATATTAGAATAATATTTGATCAAAAAAATAATTTGATTCATCTACATTATCTAGTTAATAATTTTGTATTACTCATTTAACAGATTTTATAGTGAAAAATGGCATTACTCTTCCTAAATTTGAAAGATGCAATGGGTCCTTGCCTATCTCGCTGCCTTTATCAGTAATAAAGAAGTTGAGATCCATTGTATACATTTGAAGTATGAAGCGAACAAGGAACCAGGGTCTCTTCGGTCAAATGTTCCGTGGTTTGTCCAATCCCAAACGCAGACGTCGTTCCTTGTTAGAGAGAAGTTATGGGTCATGGAGTTGCATCATGACATGATAAGAGCACTTTCCAAAAGCATTCAACCGTGTTATCGAGGGAAAATATTTCTGGCTTGTTGCTTCAGAGTATCCATTCGCAATCCAAATGTCTAGAGACAATAGGAGACCCCGGGCATTAATCACGCTAGATGCAAGTCTGAGCTCATTTTGAAGTTGCCCAAAACGAAATTTCTAGAAGGTGAATTTAAAAAGGTGTGCTCTCATGCTGGAAGTGAAAAGGGGAAAGAAAAAAATGGGAAGTTGGTTGGCTACCCTACCCCTACGACAATATCAATGTTCCCTCGAGTTCATGACAGTAATTATGTATAGACTTTTTCATTGAATCTGCAAAGACAGATATAACATCCGTGGACTACATATTCGCCAGAGATTAGTTGATTGAAATCGTGCGTTCAAGTGTGGAGTGCGTAGTTTGATCTAGTTCGGTGAGCAACCAGAACCCATTCGGTCATGCTCTGGCCCTTGGGTGCCTTTCCAACTCCGATCCATTCATGGGTCAATCAGGGCCACTGCCTAATACGCAGCTATTCATATGCACTTTTTTCTTTTCTTTTATGCAGAAGACAGGCCAAATCAAGATTAAAAAATAAAAATAATATATATATATATATATATATATATATATATATATATATTTACGCGTGTCATTTTTACATGTTCTACATAGCTAAAAAAAAATATTGTCGCAGACCAAATAATTCTTTTATTCTTTTTTTTTTTATAACTTGAAGTTTCAAAATTCGGACCTTTTTTCAATCAAATGATAAACAGTTAATCTTACAATACAAGTATATCAAACGGATAAATTATTTTTAATTCATTTCATCAAGTTAACAATAATTTAACTATTGAACACGTGCAATCTTTATGGTAAAAATTGAAACTTAGTATACACAAATTCATGGTTTTTTTATAAATAATAATAATAATAATAAGAATAATAATTCTGTATGTGATCAACCCATAATTTTATAGGTTACCTGGACGAGCATGCACGCTAGATATAAGCTGTAAAGTTGACCACTTTCACAATTGCAAAATCCATTGGGGCCTGTATTCACGTCCAAATCCATTGTAAAGCTGTATTCACGTTTATATCGAATTGGTGGGCACCTAAAGTAGCACTCAGCCTAGGTCGATCTGGTTGTTAACGAGACTTGGGCTATTTCCCGTTCGATTTGGACTTTCCCTTCGAATGGCCATCCATCGGGTTTGCCTATAAAAAATTCCGAGATTTTGTTATTGGACCCATACGAGTCAACGAGAGCAAGCAGATTGATCCCAGCATGCCCTCCACCTTGTAGGGCTTTAACGTATTGTCTCGAACCATCCGACGAGAGATCGAGTACACAGGCCACAATCTCGGCAACCAGCCCATCACCGGGCATCCGACCCATTAGATAAACTGGCGTAGGCTTTTGGGAATGTTTTATTAATCATATTCATTAGTGACGTCTAAAGTTAGCCCAATCGAAAATGTACAGTCGTTTTTTATTCGATCCTCACCGTTCACAATCAAATTACAAACTCCTGTATGTTCCGGAAGCAATATTTCCACAGCATAATCTTTCTCCAAATAAAGAAATAATTAAATTATATATACAACATTAGTGCTGCTTAAATCCAGCTTAATTCCACCGGGAAGAATAGAAAGAGACTTCCCAAATTAGGAAGCACTAACGAGGAATGGGTGTTGACAGACCCCACACTCAATAGTCTCGGATCCTGAACTGGGAACTTGGACCTGTAAGGCGGTGAAAACAATGTAAAGAATCAAATCAACTGAAAAAATGGAGAAAACATCTAAATGATCCTCAGAAAGCGTTTCTAACCTGCAAATGGACAGTGCAAGTAGGACAGGCAACTTCCTTCATCCGCCTACCAGATCCATGAGACTTGGATCCTGGGAAAGCAAATCATTATACTGAGAAACTAAAACTTTGGATTCAGCTCAAATGGCATACAGCACAAAAACAAAAGGCTAGCTCCACTAATTCTTATTCTTTTTCCTTTTTCTTGGGATTTTTGTGGGACAGGCCTCTTAAATTTAGTCTTAAGCATTTACGTCATTAAGAAAATGGTACCCTGAAACCACAAAAACACAGCTATTGAATCAAATGCATTGCATTCATGGTTTACCTCCACAAACAATCAAATTTAAACCATCCAATTATGGTGGAAACTTATTCATCCATCATTCAAAGTCAAAGATCATCATTCAAAAAACAGAGGGAACATAGAGCTGCTTCTATCATATAGATTATTTTCAATCAACCAGATTACCTGATGATGCCTTACGATTTTTCTCCATCTCCTCCTGTAACAAACCATCATCATTAATTAAAATTTACATAAATTATTTATTTAACATAATGCAATACATCAAATAAAAATAATAATAATAATAATAATAATAATACAATATATTAATTTAAGATTTCAAAAAGAAAAAAATCACAACAAACATCACAACTAGTCTCCGTGAAACAAGCATAGCAGGAAAGCTAGAATTGCACTTTGTTACCTGAAGCTTCTTTGCAAGATCCTCATGACTCCGCAATGCTGCAGGCTTATTAGTGGCTTCCTTGGCATTACTCAACCTCTGAGTCACTTCCGCCTGAAAGATAAACAACTCTATATGAACTAATAACAGAAAAAAGTAGCCTAGACAACCATTATTTGCCCATGACAAATTTTCAAGGCCATACAATAAAAGAGAATTGGCTTTCAAGAAGCTTCATGGTTCATACCGCCAACACTCCCTAACAAATTAATACAAGATATTAAATAGGACAGAATACCACAACCTTAAGCATGCTTTTTAATTTATCCTTGGCCAAAATATGAACCTCACAGATACTCCTTATTAAATTTTATCCCAGCTTCGACTAAAAAATTAGGGATATATACATAGCCATAAGAAGTTATCAAAAAATGACATGAGGGTGTTTTAGTCATTGAGATATACTCCTGTTGTATCCTTAGACAGAAAAAATAAATAAATAAATAAATCACAAAAGCTAGCACCTCAGTACCAAGGGAAATAACCCCCAGAAAGGAATACAGGAAAAAGCTAATGTGCATTGGCATATCTGTCCAACAAGAGAAAAGGTGTATAGACAAATATACATCACATACCATGCAGCGGTCACAAACTCTAACCGGCTGAGCATTCTCATCAGAGGTAAGAGCAATTCTCCCATGGGTACACTTGTCACAGAAAATGTCTCCACAGTTTCTGCAGTGATGCTGAGATATATAGGGAAGAAGAATGGTATTATATCTACAACAGAAATGTGCTAAGAGCAAACACACAATCCTCCACAGAAAATAACATTACCTTACGCACAAAAGCCCCGAAATCAGTTCCACATGCTGTACACTTCGTAACAGCTTCATCAGGGACCTGGGTATAGATAATTCTACATAAGCAACCCAGAATCTCAAGTTTCACAAATGAAAAAGGCAGCCAGATGCAAAAACTAACAAATGAATAGCCATGTAAAGGACAATGTGCATGTGCTCATGCAATCAAAAAAGATGAATGCTCTATTTATACCCAGTGATCCTTCTCCTCATTGATTGGCTTTATAATATTCATCCAATCAACCAAACCTTTCTTCTTGTCTGTAGGCTGCTCAGTTGTCCTTGGAGAATCAGAAGGTCTACTTGCTCCAGCCATCTCCTTGGCCTGCATTTCAAGAAAAGAGAGAACAAAATGATGCTTCATTAACACAAATCAAGAAGAAAATGTGTGAAATATTACAACATAGACAGAGCTTTCAAGCAAATATGTATGACCTTGTGGCCATCATATAACAAGACAACAGAAAGACAAATAATCTCCCATGACATCAGGACCAGGTTTCTTATAATGATCCAACCTGCACAGTTGCTGCTGTCACTGTATCAAGAAGAGTATTTGTGGTATAGTTATTTGATTGGAGTCTGATTCGTCTTGGCTCAATATCCACAGAGCTCTTAGACCAAAGAGCCAAGGTAGATGGATCGGTTACCTACAAAAAATGTAAGTGTGAACAATTAGTCAAAATACTAAAGAAACAAAAACAGATGGGCAATAAAAGAAGAACCATCTTACTTCACATCTTGTGACATTCTCAAGAGGATATATTCTCAAGGTCCGACCTGTACTGGGATCAAGCATACGGACACCATCCAAACCAATCTACAGGAAAGCAAACATTAAATATATATACATTATATATATATAAAGAGTTCAGAATATAACCAGCAGAAACCATTAGTTCAGAAAAATAGTTCGTTATACTTGTGGTTCTCTGGATTCTGTTCCACAATTCACTTGCAACCACGAATTAAATAACATTACCAAAGCAAACTGATCATCCAAACACAAACAATAAAAATAATTTTCAGCTTGTTTGACAGTTTATGCTATAGTCTTTTCGCATTCCCATTTTCACTCTAATAGACAAATACACGTTTATATAGAAACAGTTTTGATTGGGGCTTATCTGATTGCATGCAGTGTTAGACACACAAATTACCATCAAATTAACTAAGAGGATAAAATAAGTCAAGTCAGCCCGCAATTATATTGCGTGGCGAAGCCAAAGAAGTGAATAACTAAATATTGCACAAAAATCAGAGAACCCGATCAGCAACTCTGATTGTCATACCTGGCAGAGGACATCCATGGTGGTCTGGCCTAGGCCTTCGGCCAACAGCTTAACCCTAAACTTCTGGACCCCACTCTTTACATCCTGCTGTGTCTCTGGTTTCGGCACAGCTCGCACAATCTTTGCCGAAACCGAACTAGAACCCAAACCCATTGATGAATCCTTTACTGAGGGGAAGTTAATCGCTCTTCCGTAATCATCAAACCCAGACCACGTGGACGATTTGGGTGCCGTACCCCTGGCTCCATATGGTTCCGACTTTCCACCGTCATAGGCATAAACGCCATCCTCGTAGCCATCGTCTCGACCAAAATCATACCTGCTTTCTGTTCTCTTTCCATACAAATCCGACCCCAAATCGGGCCCACTCCGGCCGTAACTCCCAAGCTTATCATCAAAATAACTACTACTCTGATCGAACCTCGGCGAATTCTCATAAGGACCGCCGTATGAAGGTGGGACAGTTGAGCCTAACTGATTGTACGGCGCACCGTACATGGAAGAGTATGGCGTATTGGTACTCGTCTGGTTAGGATTTGGCGGGATCGAGGAAGTAGCAGGTGGAGGATTGCTGTAACTCGGAGCCGTCTGATGCTGATCAAACGGAGAGCTATAGGATTGCCAAGTGATTGAAGGTTGGTAGGGTCCGTGGGAATCGTACGGAGGAAAAGACGGCTGCGACTGAGGTAGCTGAGATGAAGGATCTAAAGGCGGTTGGAGAATATTAGGGTTGGCGGGCGGTGGCGGTGGAGCTGTGGTTGCCGTCGGAGGGTAAGAAGGAGCCGTAGGAGGAGGGACAGGATCGGGATTATGAGGATAATTAGAGTAATTTGGAGTATAGAAGGAGTAATCGGAGGGTGAATAACCGGTGTTGAAAGGCGGTGCCGAGGCGTAGGACGAGGCTTGATGGTGTTGATCCATCATCGGATTTGGATTTGGATTGGGGATAGGTATAGGATTAGGGTTTGCGCTTGATATTTTGGGGTGAGGGTATTGATAGAACGAAGCGTCGTAGTCTCCTCCTCGTTGCATCGCTGGCCGTGATCGTGGGAAGGGGAACTTGTTGACCTCTTCTTCTTCTTTTTATTTTTTTAGGTTTTGCTTTTTTAATATTTTTTTCCTCTCGTAAAATTGAAATGAAGGACTAGCTGAAGAGTTTGCTTGCTTGATTCTCCTCGACTCAACTTGCTTTGGATTCACGGACGCCCCGCCTGCCCCAGACAATGATGGAAAATGAAGAATGGTGACATGTTGGCCATCCCCCAGGAATTATGGGCTTAGGCCTAGTCCAATAATAAGCAGTCTAAGTAAATAAGAGCAGACAGTTACACCGAGGGTACGGTCTCTTTTTATGTTTTTGTTATTTTTTCCTTATAAGCAGAGATTCTTTAAGAGAGTAGATGACCTATATATAAGACATGGGCTATTGTATGCAATTTAGTTATAGATTATGAATGAAAATTTGATCTCCTATTTCTATTTCTTATATGTTCCTGTATTTTCTCTATTTCTTTTATTTTATCTTGACATTTGATATCAAAGTATTAATTCATAAAATCTTTCTTTTTATTTTGGTAAAAAATTGCTACTCCTCAATGGCTAAACATATCCATCTCAAAACCTTGGATGAATAAGTTCAAAAGCACAATTAGTAGCTACAAACAGTATAAGAGAAGTTGTAACCATTAGAGGCACTACTAACATAAAATTTAAACCTTAGTTATCCTACATGTATAAATATAAGCAATAAAGAGCTTCTGCACTAAGATGCGAGCATCCATAAAGCAACTCATAAATGTGTTTGTCTTATTCAACGTCTGAGGCAAAGGAGCAATCATAAAAGCTTTAATGGTGGCCATTTCATAAAGAATTCGCCTTTGTCTAAGATCTATCCCTTGCATTTAGGAGAAAGTTGTTCCAAAAGAGTCTAGACTAACTCAAGGAACGAATCCATGTTGCCCAAACCACCATAAATCAAGCTCTTATTCTTTAAAGGGAAGAGTTTATAATGCTAATTAAGGAAATGCAACTAATATTTTTATTATTAGAGCATCATAAAGAAGGATAAAATAGAGATATGGTGATTTACCTTGATGGAACAATAGATATATGATTTTAGCAATGGGTCATTACTAAACCCCTCGATGTATGGTCTTTATCTAAAAATGGCCTTTACTAGCAATTTAAGGACCCCTTACAACTAAACATGATAAAGGAATTTTACAAACTTTGATATATTATAGGCAATTTAAGATTATTAAGAACAATTTAAAGAACAGAGGATGTTATTATTGACATATAATCCTTTGTTGTCTAATACATTCTTTATATCAAACTTCATAAGTGGGTTTAATAACGAAATAAGCCTTATCGTCGAAATGATGATACCCTTATCACTGAAGGAAGCTTTCAAGTTCATAGTACTCTAACATGTTGTAGTGGATGTTTTATAAAGAATAAGGAAGCTAAGTAAAATAAATGACATGGCTAGTTATCTCCCTCAAGCTTCACCCAAGTCAATGGCTTTAATTCTTAAGATTTAAGCAAAACTCAATAAGAAATTATAAAAGGAAATGAACCAATCTAGCGTTTGTTACTGATATAGAGACAAATATACTTAAGGACATTAGTGCCAAAAAAAGCAATTCTTCATTATAAAAGGCAAGGAAGTAATCGAAGGAGTAAAAATCTTAATGGAACTTTCTCAATTTATTGAACCAATAAAGGAAGTTTTCACAAAAATTTGGATAAACATGATCAAAGGAAGTTTGAAATTACTGGGATTCATTAGGCATAAATCATTAGTCATTATAATAGATAATAGCAGTAGTCATAGTTTCCTTAAGTTCAAAAATGCACTAAAGTTAGAATATGCATTTTAAATGGTAATGTTTATGGTGGTAATAGTGGCTAATGATAAGAAGGTTAATTGCACGAAAAAGTGCTTAGAATTTACATGAAAAATGCATGGCTTTGCCTTTATAATAAAGATGTGTTTAATCCCTCTTTAGGCTTATGATGTCGTTCTAAGGGTAGGTTAGATGCAAATATTTAGCTTGAAAGAAATAAGACTTATGTTTAAGCATAATGAATATAAGGTAAAATTATCGAGTTAGGCATATAATCCAAACCTTTGTCTAATCTCAAAAGAAAACTTCATGGATTACTTTAAAAAGGAAGCCTAGGGTTACAAGCTCATTTTTGCATTTTGGTGTCAACAAGCCTAACAACTAATATACTAGAGGACTCCAAACCGTGCTAAAAGAATTTTGAGATGTTTTTAAGAAGCCATAATCACTGTCCTTATTGCAAGATCATGACTATTAGAATTAATTGGTTAATAAAAGGCAACTAATAAATGTTAAACCCTACCAATGCCCCTATTACTTGAAAATTGAGATAGAAAAACAAGTGTGAAGCATATTAACTGCCAAATTGATTTGAAATAATACTAGCTCATTAACATCACTAGTGTCATTAGTAAAAAAGAAGGACAAATCTTAGCAGTTTTATGTCAATTATCAACATTTAAATAAGATAACTATTAAAAATAATTTTTTAATCATAATCATTGATGACTTATTTGATGAGCTTTATAAATTACGTTATTTCTCTAAATTAGACCTCTAAGCCAACAACCACCAAATTTAATTCAATGAAGAAAATGCATTCGAGACAATGTTTCATACTCTTAAAGGTCATTACGAATTTAGGTAATGTCATTTAGATTAACCAATGCTCCAACCACATTTTAGTCTTTAATGAACCAAATATTTGCTCCTCTATTATAAAAGTTTTATGCTATTCTTTAATGACATCTTAATTTACAGCTCTAGCTTGAAGTAACATGCCCAGTACCTAAAGGAGGTCTTTACAGTCCTATGTTGACATCAATTGTATGTTGAGCTAATGAAATACACATTTGGACAAATAGAAATTGAGTACCTAAGTCATATAACTTTTGCAAAAAGGATGCCAACTAGCCCTTAAAAATTTTAAGCCATAAAGGCTTGGCCATTTCTAACCTTAATGAAGAGTTAGCATAGGTTCTTTAAACTAATCGACTACTATAAGAATTTCATAAAAAATTATAGCATAATGAATAATTTATTGACAAAATTACTATGTAAGGATAATTTTGGTGGAATCAGAAAGCCTAACAAGCATTTAATAACTTAAAGAAGGCAATGTGTTAGGCCCATAAGTGAGAAGGAATTATAAATCCAATACCTATATGTTTTTGGTTGAGATATAATGTCAAGTCTACAAGTAAACTCCTTACCTTAAGATGTCAAAGTTCCCCTGTTTTAGGCTTATAAGCATATTGTTAAAAGAAAATAACTATAAAACTATGCCTCAAAAGAAAGAAATATGTTGTCAAAGTCCTTCAATTATAATACCACTCAAGAAATATATATATATATATATATATATATAGTACCACTTAAGATCTAGATGCTAAATAGTTATGCCCTAAACAGATAGAAGCATATTGACAAAGTTCTTTGATCATAATATCACTTGAAAAATAAATGATAAGATGTACACATAGTTTTGAGAGGAAAAAATAATTCTGTATATATGTCTTAAAAGAAAAAAGTATGTTGTTAGAATCCTTCAATCATAATACCACTTAAGAAATAAATGCTAAAGAGTTATGCCTTAAAAGAAAAAAAGAATGTTGTTAAAGTTCTTCAATTATAATACTACTCGAGAAATAAATGCTAAGATGTATATATAGTTTTTTTTTAAAAAAAAAAGAAATTGATATAAAATTATGCCCTAAAAGAAAGAAGTATGTTGTCAGTCTTTTAGTCATAATACCACTCAAGAGTAAGAGAGAATCTTAATAATTACATCTAATGCTTTGTAGACCTCATTACTTTTCATTTTGCTAAGAGTAACAAATGCAAAGATAAAAGTTGTTATTAATTCAATTAGACTTCTTTCCATGACATGAAAGCTATAATAATTAAAGGAATATTAGATGTCAATAAACCTTCTTGTCAAAGATTTCTTATCCTAATTCTGCCATCGAAGCAATACTTAACATCTATGAAACAATACTAAGAACAAAGCCATTGCAAGCCTTTTAGAAAAACTAGTGATGATTGCCATGAACATTGTCGTCAAGGACATGTACAATAAAGTCTTTTTTGAGACTTAAAAATGATTTCTTTCACAAAGGAGCATATCTATATAGCATACTTAGCAAACTAATAAGTTGGCTAATCAAGAATTCTTTTCTTATTAAAAGATAAGAACTAAGAGTGTGAGACTCAAGCAATTAAAAGAAAAGAATTGAAAATCTAACTTTTTTACAAGTTAGTGAAATCTTTATACTTAAAATACATATTCTAGTCACTTATTTGATTCATCCCAACGAGCAAATTCTCCATTATCGCCCCTTATAAGAGTCTGAATTGTATTTCAATCCCAATATTGTAGATTATAATGAGCTAAGGAGTTTAGAGTAATAAGAGTCAGAGAAGTGAGATCGGGCTTTAAGCTCCTTTTATGGCAACAATTCTAACAATCATGCCCACATGTTTAACAACTCGACTTTGACTTGCCGTTGAACATTACTTGTAGTTACACGTGTTTTTCTTTTTTCTTCTTTTTTATTTTAAGGTCAAAGAAGTTGCACATGTTTTGACTAAACAGCAAGCAAGAACCATGGTCGACAGGGCTTGTCACCGTAGGATGTTTGAAAGGGTTCTTAAGCCCAGGTTGGTCTAGTCATAAAGTGTGGATTGATTTGGGTTCAACTTTGGGCTTGAGCAAATTGGGCTCACTAGGCCCTGCTTTTTCCTTAATGTTTTTATTATTATTATTATTTAAAAAAAAAATTAAAATCCAAAATTTTAAAATAAAATCTAACTATGTATTTAATTACTTGCGCGTCGAGCTCTGTCCTCCATCACTTTAGACATGTTTTTCTAGAGGCCCCAAAAACTGGATGGACAAAGGTCGCCCGAGCTGTTTTTATTAACTGCCAGCGCCTCAGGCTAACAGAAAGAAACAAGAGTCAACCGGGGAAGAGGAGAGAGAGAGAGAGAGAGAGAGAGAGATGAACGTGGGCGGAGTGGAAGACGAAGAGAAATGGCTTGCAGAAGGAATCGCCGGCATCCAACACAACGCCTTTTACATGCATCGGGCTTTGGTATCTGCTTCAAAATTATCACTTCGATCTCAAAGCTCACATTTCGCTTTGTTTCAGTTTTTGATTTTCCCACTTTTTGCTCAATTTCCCAATCTCAGGATGCCAACAATCTCAGAGAAGCACTCAAGTTCTCGGCTCGGATGCTTTCGGAGCTCAGAACCTCCAAGCTCTCCCCTCATAAATACTACGAGCTCTGTAATTTCCCTCCCCAATCCCCCCATCCCACGATTTCTTCTAATACAATTTCATTCTCTCTGATTCACAACATAACCAATTTGTTTATCGTGAGAAATTACTTGAATTGAAACGTAATAGATATGAGAGCGTTCGATGAATTGAGGAAGCTGGAGTTGTTCTTTAAAGACGAAAGCAGGCATGGCGTCTCCGTCGTCGACTTGTACGAACTCGTGCAGCACGCTGGCAACGTTTTGCCCAGACTGTGAGTCAATAGTTTCATATTCTTTTGATTTGAAGGTGCTAGGTGTGTTAGACACCACGCCACGCCCAGCTTTGGTTGGGCTATAAATATCTGGTCAGGTATGAAGACTGATGTGGCATGTCCATTTTGGAGCAGTTATCTACTATGCACGGTAGGATCAGTGTACCTCAAGTCCAAGGAGGCTCCTACTAAGGACTTGCTTAAGGATCTTGTGGAGATGTGCGGCGCCGTTCAGCATCCTATACGCGGACTCTTTCTGAGAAGCTATCTTGCTCAAATTAGTCGAGATAAGTTGCCTGATATTGGCTCTGAGTATGAAGGGTCTGTAACATCCCTTTATAATTTTTCTTTTTTTAATATATATATATATATATATATATATATATATATATTAATTATTCTTTGCAAGAGGAGTTGCTAATTTAATAAAAGATGCTTCAACCGTTTGTTCTCTTAACTAATCTTAGCCAAGCCAATCTTATGACCACAATTCTCAATTAAACAACATGATCTCTGAATTTGAAACCAAGTTAAATATGTTCAAATGTCCGCATTTCGTCCAATCCTGAATATCACACATTCTACGCCATGAGTAATCTTTTAACTGAAGATACATGATTGGATGGTGGCTCAATAACAGCCCTATGGAGCCTTATATCTGAGGAAATGCTCTTTAACAAAAACCGAGTTTTAATCCTTCAGGTTCTAGTGGAAAATGAAATGCACTGGTTTTGCTTGATGGAGCATTAAGTCAAGAAAAAATTTTTGCAAAATGATGGACCAATTACAAATATGAGGGTTTTTTTTTGTTTTTCCAGTCCTCGAAATATGAGTTCTACATAATAAAAAGCAAATGATTCATAATCCTTGAATCCGACGAAGCATGAGAGTTACCTGATATCAACAGTTTTTGTGCATTTTCTGTCCATGTAATTTAGATTTGAAATTTATTTGCCTTTTGTTGTAAACACACAAGCATGTCTGTGATGAGGCCTGCAGCAAAAGTGGTATTTTATTTCTGCAGGGATGCTGAGACAGTCATGGAAGCTGTGGACTTTGTGCTACAAAACTTCGTGGAGATGAACAAACTTTGGGTTCGGGTCCAGCATCAGGTATGATTTATATATGTGAACAGTTCTTTGTTCTCATGAATTTCAAATGCACGGCACCACCGTACTTGCATGCCATACAGGTAAAACGGATCATCAGAGCATGATTTTTGGCCATGCAGGTGTTTTGGTGCTTGTGACCTTTCATACTCTTTGGTGATCCTGAGTTGAGGCCCTCAATTGGGCTTTCTGGTCTGCAGGGACCTGGCCGGGTAAGAGAGAAGCGGGAAAAGGAAAGAAGCGAGCTTCGTGATCTTGTAATACTGAAAATGATGTAACTGTCAATGGAGAAACTCTGAACTTGTGGTGTCCTTGTACGTTTAAAGGTGCTCTTTGTTCTTTTATTTTAGGTAGGGAAAAACCTCCATGTTCTCGGTCAGATAGAGGGTGTGGACCTTGAAATGTACAGAGACATTGTTCTTCCCAGAGTTCTAGAGCAGGTATCATTTACTTAGATTCTTGTTTTTTATTTTTGGGTTATTGGAGCCTTGTTTGGGGTTGTGTTAGCATAAAGAATTTGTCCTTCGTGAAAGAACATGGTTTGCAAAGGCACATTTATAACTGCATTCTCAACCCCAAGCAGGCTTCAGAGAACAAATTTGCTACTTGCAACTGTCTGAATTCATTCCATATTTACGTTATTAAATGGTGCTGCAGGTTGTCAACTGTAAAGATGAGCTTGCTCAATATTATCTGATAGACTGCATAATTCAGGTCTTTCCAGATGAGTACCATTTGCAGACACTTGAGACGTTATTGGGGGCTTTTCCCCAGCTTCAGGTAGATTATTTTCCATTTCAAGTAGGCCATTGCCTTTTTATGTAGGATCTAAAACTAATCTGTTTATGGCTTGTAAGTTTCCAGTTGACTAATCTAGCAGGAATATTTTTACGTGAGTTTAGTTTCCTATAAATGTCGGTTTTTGGTGATTTCTTGATGTCTTGATATGCCTAGCTCCTGTCACTACCGGCTAAGTGCCAGACTGGTATGAAGTATTGATGACTAGGGATATCTTTATGTGCCATGCACTTCAAACTAGTCTTCTATCTAATGCCTTACCATGTTGAAACATGTTTGAATGATAAAAATACTAGCTCAAAACGATTGACTGATAGAAGTTATGCTCATGCATTCTCCTTCTACTTTGTTTTTCCCTTGTCCTTCTGTTTTCCATTTATGGTCGGTTATTGACCTATTTTCTCTGTACAAACAAATTCATTTTGGTTTCCAGCCAACAGTTGACATTAAGACAGTGCTTTCACAACTGATGGAGAGGTTGTCTAATTATGCTGCTTCAAGTGTTGATGTGAGTCATTGCTATGCTGTCCTTGTAAGCTATGCTTTTGCACATTCATTAATTGTTATTCCTTATTGTTCCAGGTTTTGCCTGAATTCCTGCAAGTAGAAGCCTTTGCTAAATTGAGCAGTGCTATTGGGAAGGTAAACCTGTTGTCCTCAGTGAAGTGACTTCTTTTTGAAATGCTAACAGTGTTTAGCTGTTCTATATAGTCTAACTTATCAGATTGTACCTTTATAAATGTTTCAATTCTTGTTTGAAAGCTTAGCTTGCATCATTATGATGAGATTTATGCTTGCATTTGATTCCCCTTGAGATTTATTACTTGTTTGTGAACTTGGCTCACACGTTAGCCTATGTTTACTACCCTTTTAGGGGAAAATGCTCATTGAAATTGTAGGACTTTATCCTTTAGTGAGCCTTATGCACTCCCTTTCATGTCTGCAATTGTGAATTCATATGGTTGTTTGGTACAAAATGCTGGCAGGTGGTAGAAGCACAGGTTGACATGTCTATTGTTGGAGCCATTATGTTGTATGTGTCCCTTCTAACATTTACCCTCCGTGTCCATCCTGATCGGCTTGATTATGTGGATCAAGTGCTGGTATGATCTCCTAGTATTTATAGATAAAACATCATAAGTTTTGTGCTACCAGCACCTGGGTTTTGACTTGTAGGCTGGCTGGTCATATTTACCAACTTTTAAGTAAATTGTTTGAGCTTCTGTTCTTACTAACTGGGTACAGGCAGCATGTGTTAGTAAGTTGTCTGCTAAGCCAGAGCTTGAAGACAGCAGAGCCAAAAAGCAAATTATTGCACTTCTCAGTGCTCCATTAGAGAAGTACAATGATGTTGTAACAGCCTTGACACTTTCAAATTATCCTCGAGTGATGGACCACCTTGACAATGAGACAAATAAAGTCATGGCACTGCTTATTATTCAGAGCATCATGAAGAATAATACTTGTATTTCTACTGCTGATAAGGTGTATACCATCTCTGCTTATTTAAATAATATCTGACTGTCTATGGAAATGTAGTTAGTATGCTCTTTCTCTTGTTAGGTTGAGCTGTTGATTCTTTTTCCTCTTTTTAGGTTGAGGTGTTATTTGAATTGATAAAGGGACTTATTAAAGATTTGGATGGAACCACTGCAGAGGAGGTCCGTATTGAGGTTTTTTTTTTTATTTTTGGCACGGAAATACCATTTCATCACAAAGATTTGAAGGATTAACAATAACAACAAAACCTCAATCCCAAATTTTAATTAGGAGAAAGATTTGGATGATTAGAATTATTTTATTTTGCATGCTTTTTTCTAAGCTCTTGATCTTTATAATCATGCATGCTTTGTATTATCTATATTTCTTACAGAAGTTTAACACCTATTGCTTTGGCTACTTAGATATGACTCTTTCACAATTCCATGTTATACATTTATCAATAGCTTGACGAAGAGGATTTTAAAGAAGAACAAAATTCTGTTGCTCGCCTTATACACATGCTTTATAATGATGACTGTGAGGAAATGTTGAAGGTAAGAGAACCGCTGTATCCGGAATGCTGGTATTTTCTTCTCAGTTCTCTTCACTCTCATTTGGTTATGAAGACCTGTACTTTTCTAATTATCTTTTTATGCCTCATTTCCTTCTACAAGAAATATAATCACATGGTACAACCAAACAGATCAATTTTGTTCTCTCATAGAAATGCGGCTTACAATGCTTAATTGTTAATTAAGAATATATACATCTGTGAGAGCCCGATGGTTGGAGCCTGGGGGCTTAAAGCTTTTTGTAGATATCCAGCTTTTAGGTTTTTTGCACCGTCCTTATGATTTTGTCTCTTTTCTTGAAGCCTTTAGCATATAGTTAGTGCTTTGCCCCTCGTGTTCATTGGCTAATATTTATTTCGTTGCATAATTTGGTTTTCAGATTATCTGTACTGTGAGTAAGCACATAATGAATGGAGGACCAAAACGCTTGCCTTTTACAGTTCCTCCTCTTGTGTTTTCTGCACTCAGGGTATGCTTTTTTCTTTCACAGAATGTGGCATGTACCTCTCTTCATTTCCACCAAGTATTTTATAGCAGGCAGCACTAGTGTGGAGAGTCCTAACGGTGGCTCTCTTTCCAAAAGCTTGAACATTATCTTGTCTTCCTTGATTTTGAGATGAGCATTGCTTTGGAACCTAACTTTCCCTGAGAAATGGATGGAAGATTGTCCACATCTTAAGAGCCGCTAATATATGTTTGAAACAGATGGTCTTAATACTGGTTTCAAAGATACAACCTGACAACAAAAAGGCAATATCCAGATTATTCTTTCTGATAATGACATTTTGTTTCCTTTTGTATTCTTGTTTGATATTGAGTGTATCTTTTTGTTTCCTCTATGTTTTGTATTGAGTGTATCAATCAATATAAGAAAGCCAAGAGCACCGGGCACTTCCTCTATGTTCTGTTTTACACCTAAGCTTATGAGATTCTGAAACCAAATCACCCTTTCAAATTCCAAACTTGTAGCTGGTTAGGCGATTGCAAGGTCAAGACGGAGATGTGGTAGGAGAAGAAGTGCCTGCAACACCCAAGAAAATTTTTCAACTCCTGAATCAGGTGTGTCTCTTGAGCAGTCACTATGCCTACACACAGCCCCATGAAATAAGGCCTGCCATTGAGAAAGTTTTCTTTGCTATCACATATTTGGTCTTTATTGACAAATTAGCTACCATCTTTATGACATATTTGAAGGGCGAGTCTTGGTGTAATGATAGAGTTATTTCATTGTGATTTGGAAGTCACAAGAACAAGGGGTAAGGTTGTGTATCCTCAGACCCCAACAATATAAGAGCCTTGTGCAGTGGAGACATCCTTTTTGTAGCATGGGTCTAGGCTCTCTTCATTTATTTCCATTCACACATGTAGTTTGCATTCACCCTTTGGGCATTAGCCTTGCCACAGGTTTTTCCCTTTTCTTTTTTCTTTTTCCTTTCACTGTTCAGGAGGTTTTCATCATTTCCATTGATATACCTTTTCTTTTGTTGCTTCAGAAAACCCTGTATACCTTGCATGAGTGATATAGCCTTTATAAATTTTCTTCTCAGTGCTTATAATGATTCTACCTACCTTTGTCAGACCATTGAGGCCCTTTCATCTGTCCCATCACCTGAGCTAGCCTTGAGGTTGTGCTTGGAATGTGCTGAGGTATGCTGCAGTTCAGCTTTGTTATTTCTAGTAACCAATTTAGAAATCGTACACACTCAGAGCAAAAATGTTTAGTAGTTTTCAAATATATATGTTTTTGTGCATGCCCACGAGTGTTTCACATCACACTTTGTTCTTACTCAGGAGGTTCCTGTAATAATTTGTGTGAAAGCTAAGCTACATTGAGGTACTTAAAGCAATTATGTAAGGGCGTAATTGAATGTCAAAACAAATGATGGGGTTAAAGTCAAAGTGCAAAGAACACCGCCCTCTCCCCCCCCCCCCAAAAAAAAGAAAAACCCTAAATAGCAGCAGTACATCATATTTCTCAAGGCCAACACTTGTTGAACAGGCAAAATTATTATGTATTTCTGACCACTATTGTTTTGTTTCTTAATGATCAGGCTGCTAATGACTGCGACCTTGAGCCAGTTGCTTATGAATTTTTCACTGTAGCATTCATGTTATACGAAGAAGAAGTTGCGGTAATTTCTCAATATACATTTCTTCTGTAGTTGGTCACTCACCAAGGGCAGCCATATTCTGCACATTTTATTGAAAAGATTAAGTAGAGTAAACCAAAATTTTCCAGCCAATTTTGTTGTATCATGCCACTGCACACCTTGCTTTCAGGATTCCAAGGCACAGGTGACTGCAATACATCTAATAATTGGAACTCTCCAGAGGATGAATATATTTGGTGTTGAGAACAGGGATACTTTAACACACAAGGCCACAGGAGTAATAATACTTCTTGCTTAATCTGTAACTACTGTGCAATGTCAATCATTTCTTCTGCTTAAGCCCTTTATGAGTGGTTCCTTTCTGTTTCTTTGTTTTGTTTTCCTTTCTGTTCTGTCAGTATTCTGCAAAGCTATTGAAGAAAGCTGATCAGTGCAGAGCAGTTTATGCATGTTCACATCTATTCTGGGTTGACGAGCAGGATGCTATCAAGGATGGAGAAAGGTCCGCTGCCTTTTCCATTATGCTTTACATGTTACAGTTACATTAGTTCATCGTTGAATTTTTCTTCATGCATCAATAAGTTGCATGCTTGGTTATGTATCTGTCTGGAAATTCTGTTGTTTATTTTTGAACCTCTCATAATTGCTATCATGCAATGGTCCATCTTCTAGCCTTGAATTCAATATTGTAGTTAATTTTGGCATCTTGTGGTTCCGCAAAACTTCTGGAAAGTATAACTACAGATTGGCATCTCCAATTACAGGGTCCTGCTTTGCCTAAAGCGTGCCTTGAGGATTGCAAATGCAGCCCAGCAGATGGCCTATGTTACCAGGGGTAGTAGTGGACCAATTACACTCTTTGTTGAAATATTAAATAAGTGAGTAGCTCCCACCTATGCATTGAACTTTGTGTATGCCATATGCCATTTGGCAATGACTAATTGTTATTGGTCGTGGCCATTCACTTCAGGTACCTATACTATTTTGAGAAAGGAAACCCACAGATCACTACCGCTGCAATCCAGGGCCTGGTAGAATTAATCACTACTGAGATGCAAGGCGAGTCCACAGCATCAGATACTGCTTCGAATGCATTTTTTGCTAGCACCCTCCGGTATATTAACTTCTATAAGCAAAAAGGGGGTATCATGGGTGAGAAATATGAGCCTATCCAGGTGTAAATTTGACGTGTCTAAACTGAGATGTCTTAAATGCAAGAACTCGGTCAAACAAGTTGCTTTGGTCTCCGTGGATGGGATTGCTAACAACTTTATCTGTGTAATCTTTTTCTTTACAAACCTGCTCGTTTTCTTCTCCTATTTAAACCACAGATATGAGAACACAAAAAAGAGCTAGTCTTTGAGGATCTCCTTTCCCTCTCTGTTTTGTTTTTTTCTCTCCCCCCCTTTCTCACTTGAATTGGCTGAGAGAAATGAAATCCCATTAGATTGACCAGCAAAAGCATTTATCAGATTGTAGTCCCTGAGGCATTTAATAATTTATATATGCATCATAGTTGTGGGGGAATCTTCCATCCTGCGCTTTTCCAACACAGCAGATTATAGTCTATGGTTGCTTGTGCTTCTCTCAGCACAGGGTAGACTCAGCACTTCTTCTTCTGCTTTTGCTTTTTAGTCCTGGCTAGATTTCTTCTTTGCTCTGGGATCTCTTCCACCGTCAATTCCGGATCTAAGCTTTGCAAACTTCACAATTGTTGGCTATGGAGAAGTTTTAAGCTTTTGGAAATTTTATTAATTGAGTTTTAAGTCTTTTTGAGTCTTTAAATCAATCATAAATTATTAGTCAAATCATTCGATATTTGGTTTGATCTAACAGAGATTATAAAAAATGCCTAAATACCTAATACGCCCGCATGTATATTTTTTCTCAATTTTCGTCCTTTTTCTCTAACAAAGAAAACCTCAACAAAAGGTTAGTTATTATATTAAATGTAATTTTAGGAGTAACCGATATGAACGAGAGCATTATAGCAAAAAATCTCATCTACTCTCTAAAAATAAAAATCATAAATTGAAAAAAAAAAGATCAAAGCCGAAGGAGGCAACGATGCGTAGAACTAAGAGGCCCCAATGGAATTTATGATTGATGTCTATAACTATAAAAGCCAAAGATCTAACTGAAATTTCGACAATGGAAACTAAGAAGCAGTGGAGCCATGGCAGGGATACTTGGGGTCCAAACACAGAATTCTAATGGGCAGTTGTTGGGCAGCTGCTCCTCCTCCTCCTCTTATTCCCTCTTTTTTTTTTTTTTTTTCAGCGTTGAGTGCTAAATTATTGGGACCCTTTTTTTTTTTTAAATGAACGAAAAGGTTCTTACTGATTGAGAAGCAAAAGAAAGAATCGTCTCATAGTCAACATGAAAGTGGACATCATAAAGAACCCCATAATCTGGATGACAAACCAATCGGGTTGTGGATTTGGGAAAAATCAGAAAATTGGTTTTCAAGTTTTATTTGTGGGAGAAAAGAAAAGAAATTGGGAGAAATATGCATGTGAGACTAATTGAGTATTTTTAAGATGTATTTGAATATTTTTTATAAAATATTCGTTATTTGAAATTGCGTTTTTTATGACTTGATCAATTTGTACCTAAAAAGAAACTCAAATAGAAGGAAAGATAGACATTTAGTACATAGTTTTGAAATTCAAAAGGATTGAAAACTCAATAAAAATAAAAAAAAAGGGCTTGTCTCCCTTTCTGTGGGGGCCGTCTCCTTCGAATTGGCACGGTATTCAGAACGTTGGACGGGCATAGAACGAGCCTAGTCGATTCAACCACCATTCAATATTTCTGGACGCTCTAAAGCTACCTCT
This sequence comes from Bruguiera parviflora, assembly GCA_019804595.1. Classification (NCBI taxonomy): domain Eukaryota; kingdom Viridiplantae; phylum Streptophyta; class Magnoliopsida; order Malpighiales; family Rhizophoraceae; genus Bruguiera; species Bruguiera parviflora. Next base: position 2,252,532 of record CM034049.1, read on the forward strand.
TGACCGGTAATAAGAGTATCGTATGTGATTAGAATGATCGGATTTCAACTTTCAAGTTGAGCGAAGCTACAAAATCTCTTAGAACAAATCGCATTACCATGAGACATATGATATGCACCTTGCCTCTGTAGAGCCCCATACGGATACCCAGTCCAATCCGGATCCTATCTGTAGGTTACGGATATGTTTCGGATAAAAAAAACCTGCATCGGCATTTGGCAATCAATTTGTGTGTAGATCAATGGCAAGGTTTTACACTATATTTTCTGTTGACCATGGAAGCCTTTGACGTATATCACAAGGTTTAAAGACAGGACACGGTTCGTTAGTAGCGGGGTTCAACACACCTGGCTACTGCGGAAAGACATCATGAAAGGCAAATAAACTTGTGCCTGCCTGAAAAGAATTAATTATGATTAAAGGTCATATTAGATACAATATACCCCCAAAAGGTCAAAATTGAAAGACAGGAGGTAAACAACACGATGCTTTCCTTGAAATCCCTACAATGGCAGTCAAAACTATACGACAAAGCTTGCTGCTTCACGAGCGGGCGAAAAAGAGAAAGCTGACAGGCAACCGCAGCAAGGGGCTCACAGGCCATCTTCTCTCCCTCGTGAACCTAATCACTCATCGATCATCACAATCACAATATAGAGCAAGCTTTTTAACCCTTTTTCTTCTTCTTTTGTTTTGGAGGCTGGAGATCTACCTTTATAGCTGCATCAAAAAACTGCCTTCACATTCTGCAATTGCAAGCCAACATCAATCCCATTAAAGGCAAGATCCACACGGTGACCATGAAGCACAAATATCAGGAGAGTAATGCACTACACTCAATGTAGGCTGTGGCACCAATGAGTTTCCTCGGTTCCTCTCCCTGTCAGATACAATTAAATTCGTGGAAACAAATTATTTATTAAGACAAATATAAGGAAAGCCAACTGAAAAGGAGGGACATAGAAAGGACGAGGACGGTCACAGAATGAACACAAAGAACAGAGAGTGGAAAAGCGGGGTACAGCACAGGGGACTGGACCATTTGAGACGGAGATTGTTAGCTGAGAAGTGGTTATGGCTACTGCACCAGGATGGTCAACAAAGAACTGCTCCTGAAGATCTGAATATGGTAAATGTCAGGTAAATAAATCAATTATCACTTTAAAAACATTTTCAGAAATAGATGCTTTACACGATAGACACGGGCCAAAAAAGTTTTTCCTTACTCTTTTCTGGGAAGGGGAGGCGGCATAATACAAAGAGTGAACAGTGACTAGACCGCAATTCTTCAATGTTAACGATGCATGAATACCACATGCTGTCATTAAAACACCAAAAAAGATATCTGCTAAAAGATAAAGACAGGAACATTACACCCCACAGGCCCAGACAAATGTTATGGATGCTAATAACGCGAGACAAACACGTAAAATTGTGCTACAGTCTTAACAAGATGAGAGCTAGCTCAAGCACAGGTCCAGAATGAAAAGCATCAGTCTCTCCCAAGAGTGATAGAAGAAAACTTGGCAAAGAAAAGGAATATAGGAGGAGACACAGTGAAAGGGGATGCAAAACTACGGCGGTCAGCCAGTCAAGAAAACTTGATTCATCAGAATAACCACCTGGTCAAAAAATGTAACACAGCTTCTTTTAAAAGGGAAAGGGCATAAAGTAACTTCCTTTGAACAGTGCAGGCTTTAATTGTTAAATATAGACCGTGCAAAAAGGATAGCAATTCACCGTGGCAGAGAAAAAGGAAAGAAAGAATGAGAGGAAAGAAGAAGTTCGTCGTCCAGTTGTCATGGTAGTCCTTCAGCAATGCCTACAGAATTTAGGTTGGGGTCAAACTCGGGCTAAGACCCAAGTGAACATTGACTGGAAACCATTCAAATGGGACAGTATCCCCACGATACCAAATTGACGGTGCTTCCATCCACAACCACATTGGCACTGAAATTGCCGAAAACAGTGGGTACATAGCCCTGTTTTCCATTGCATCAAATAACATTTAGTAAATGACCGCTAGCTTATGCGCGCTGCCGAGATCAAGATGGACAAAAACAAAACACATTCAAGATTCCTAGCAACAACAGCCCAGCCCACCCCCCTATATTGTACGAGTCGAGTCTACTATATGGAAAGGTATTGCTAGTGTATGAAAGCAAGCAGGTTTTGCCGACGGCGCCGTCGCCGACGGTCACGCACTTGATGAACCTCGACGCGCTCATTCGGATATCTTTATATATATTTATTATCTTCTACCAATACCGCCGCCGCCGCTACCACTCGTCCATTCGAGGATAACAACAGTGCCTCTCTTCTCTCTCAAGCTCTCTGAGATTTTAAATTTGAGAAGCAATCCGTGGTTTGCTTGATAACACTGTTCATCCATCTCTCAGAGTTCAGACAGATCGGGCGGTCCGGATTCCCACAAAAACCCCAGAAAAGGAGAACACACGACCACCGAGCAGCTCGCGGTTCTGTTCAGTTACGATTTGCAGTTGAAACGTTGCGATTGCGGGTTGGGTGGGCTGACCCGGACTCCGCAACCTTTGCCAGCTCATGTCTCCACTCTCGTCAAACCCCCCCCGCCTCCACTTACCCTTTTTCAATTCTTTTCGTATTTTTTCTTTCTTGTTCCATCCATTTTATTCGTATTTTCCATTTTTCTTAGCCCTTTTCTTAAAAGAATATTTTCCACCTCACTTTTGTCAAATGTGCGTGCAATTTTGCTATTAAAAAAAAAACAACGTTCTAAGAATATTAATTACCATATTATAATTTAACTTTTTCATAAAAAATCTCTATTATTTAAGTAATAATGATCACAATAATTTAAAAAAATTAAAATAAGTTAAATACATACAAATTTATATATATATAATAACCACTAAATTTTTATATATATGTGTGTGTGTGTGTGGACTCAATAAGAAAATTAATTCATTGGAATTGAAAAGATAAAAATTAAAGATTCAAAAGTCATGAAATTTGCTTTCTACCATTGAAATATTCTTTTGATAAATATTTTCTTTATATATTTTTTTAAATTTTTGGAACAAAAGGATATATAGTCAAGCGTTATCCAATTAACGAATTCCGTTTTACAAAGCGTTAGAAGCCGCCGGCAAAGCTGACCTGCGGTGGGCACCGGCCTAGACGGAGTTTATTATTTTCGCTATAAATGACCGGTCTAATCGAAATGCAATCGGTTTTTGGTTTTATAGGAACAGTCCAATCGATTCCTTAACATGCGATTAATCTTTCGGTGTTGCTCACGCACAAGTCAGGCTGCTTTCCTTTTTTTCTCGATTGTTTATTAAATAAATTTCTCGAAACAAAACAAAAATAAAATAAAAATATCCGGCATAACGCAGGACAACAAAGCTGGTTCTTGCTTCCCTTCAGTTCACCTTTTGACTATGATCTGGGTTTCATTTTTCCTTGTTTTACCTTTCCTCTGGATAGGATCGGTCAAAGTTAATTCTATTAGCACTTAATCGTTACACATAATCATGCGTGGTACAGATTAATGTCCTTAATGATGAATTCTATTAGTATTTATGCTCAACCGAAGATAAGATAGAAAAAACTGTTAGAAAATTTAATTAAAAAAAAGAAAAGGGAACATAGTTAATAAACTGAATAAAAAATATATATAATATTTAAGATACTGTTGATATTATTTTTTAAAATAATTTTTACTCCCAATATTTTAGTATGACAGATTATAACAATTATATTTTCAAAATATAATAATTTTTTTATTAATGTGCACTAAGTAATAACTAATAATTATTCTAATATAATACAACAAAAATTATTTTTATACCATATATATAATACATGTTCTCACTAACGTGTACTACAAGAATACACATTATGAGAAGGGAGATTGTAGTGATTTTATTATTGTCTTCCTAACAATTAATTTTTTAACCACTAATTAAATAAAAACACATCAATAAAATAAAAGACTAAATTTCTTATATCATATATAAATTTTACATTATTTATTTATACATAAATTCTTTTTAAAGTTTTTATTTTATATAATATAAATTAAATATTATTTTTTAAATAAATATACCATACTTTTTTATTTTTAACATAAAATACCAATTTTTTAAAATATGTTTCTCTGTCGACCTAAAGAAAATTTCTCGTTGGAAAATAATAAGGTAGGTAAAATGTTAAAATAAATAAATAAATAAATGACGTGTGGTCCGCGAAAGACATAAAGGGAAGAGTGACTTGTCTTTGAATATGCATTTTTCTTTAAATCGTGCGCGTTAAACAACCATGGCCCAAAAAAGCTATCCCGCGAAACAATCTCATCGTGTCAGCGTGCTGATTTAATGAGATTACCAAGTAACTTCGTTGCCAAGATAGTAGTTTTTATGATTAATCGCCCCAAAAAATAAAAAATCAACTTAACATTATTATTTTCTGGCAAATCTAGTATAGGTTTTTTTTTCTCTCTCTTTTTTTTAAGCTAATTACTAAATTTTGTCTCATACCAAAATTAACACGTCGTAATATAATACACTTACAATGAAAATCATTAATGTGGCTTTGTGGCTTCTGAGCGTGGAGAGCGTAGTGCTATTTGTTCACCCAATATCCATTGTACTATAAATAAACGTATAAATTAAAAAAAAAATATATATATATATATATATATATATATATATATGAGAGTATGCAACTTCCCATTGGATGGACTATGTCGTTTCTCCCTGATTGCTCTTTAATTCTTAATTAATCCATTTTTTAAAGAGTAATCCGTTTTAACTTCCTTGCCTTCTTGGAAATCAGAATTTTAAAATGACCAGACTTTGCAAGCTGCGTTGCCAAAAATGGAAGAAGAAAAGAAGAAATGGGTATTGTTGCTATTTTTTTATTACAATAAACAAAAAAACATGTTTGGTGACCAGTGCTTGATTTTTTTTCTTTTTGTTTTTTTCCAAATTCGAAATCATTTATTGAGAAAAGAAAATCGCCAATTTAAATGTACAAAAAAGAATATCACAATTTCTTATTTTTAATTTTTAATATTATATTTGAATTTTAGTCTCTCTATGTCATTCATTTATATCTCCCATATTTCATTTTTTATTTTATTTTTTTACTTTAAATTATTCTTATTTCTCTATTTTATATTTCTTTTATTCTAATTTGTCTTTTTTTTTCTAATTTGTCTTCATCTCCTTTTTTTTCTTTACTTTATTTTTTCTCTATTTTTTTAATTCTTCTTTGCATGAGACTTAACACAACAACAAAATAATTAATTCTCTAAATTTCTATTTAAGATCAAAGTATTCATTTATTTATTATTAATAAATTACACACTTAAAACATTTTTAAAATAAAATCTTGTTAAGAATAAAAATATTTACGGTGATATATATATATATATAAAAGAAAGAAATGTTGAACAACAAAAATCATTGAATAAGCAACAAACATCAAAATTAGAACATCACACGTCACGGTATAACCAAACATAAATTATTGAAAGAAGGGCCAGCTAACTGATGAAATAGGCTGATGTATTCTAGTTGATGGGGTTTTTTTTTTTTTTCTCTTACAAAAAACTTGCTCTTATATATATTTGAATTTCGTGGAAAGCATGCCAGAAAGGAAAAATTGGGATAGAAATAACAACAAATGTATACTCGGCAATATTATTATTATTATTTGGACGAATTATGCTTGCTGTAACAAAGCAAGACAGGAAAAACAAAACAAAGAACGAAGAAAACCCATTCTCGAGTGCAAAGCCTTGCTCGGGAATTGTTCATGAACCCCCCCCCCTCCAACAATTCCCGAAAAGCCAAAAACTCAGGCGGCGGTAAAAAATTTTTCAGGTGAGTCGCAAATTCCCAAATGCCTGGCAACAAGGACATTACGACTCCAAATTCACACTTTCCCCACAGCCAACTAATTAACCCATATTCTCATGGTTTTTATATATATGTTTATGCTCTTATTAACTATAAAATTTGAAAACCAACCAGCCACCTTGCCTTCTTTCTTCCTTCTTCTTTTCTCCCTTTTTTCTTGCCCCCCCCCCCCCCGGCCGAATGGCCAGCCCTTCTTTAATCTACAAATAATTACCCAACAACACTCTTCAAAAAAAAAAAAAAAAAAACAAGAAAAAAGCAACAGATCACTTTACCGGAGACTTAGATGTCTCCGGACGTTGTCAGTTGCCCCATCATCGATGCTGGCCTCCCCAGTGCAACTGATCAACTTTGGCCGTCTCAGAGAAAATTTTGGCAAAGGCAAGCAGCTTGGGTGTGGAGATGGTATAAACACCGAACTTGAAAAATTCTCCTTATGTTTTGTGCCAAGCGTACTTGTTCTGTTACCTGCGATTGACGATGGAAGTGACGAAGGAACATCCTTTGGTGGATCACTCAGGTCGGGTCCTAACTGCGCAGACGATTCGACCATGTTATCGATCAGTTTCGGGTCTAACTTTGGCTTCTCCCTTCTCGTGGGTTGGTTTGTTTTCGTGGGCGTGATAGAATGACTTCTGGTTGGGTTATTCTTTCTGGAAGCAGATGGGCAAGAGATGCCGCGGCTTATGGGAGCCGGGAGGGAGCTGTAGGGCTTTGAGATTGGAAGAGGGAGGAGAGGCGGCTGTTGCCTTTGATTCTGTTGAAGTGCCGAAAGTGAAGGAGGGTAGGTGAAGGAGAGAGACGGTGATGGTGGACCAAACAGGAGGCCTCCGCCATGTATGGTGTGGATACTGCTGCTGTTTGAGAGAAGCAAGTTGTCGGTTGATCTAGAAATGAAGCCGTGAGCGTTCCTCCTCTTTGATGGGTTTTTGATGAGTTGCTTGTTAGGATCAGAAGTAGAGATAGATTGATCCGCCGCTGCTGAGAAGCGAACAGAATTTGCCTCCATAGCTTTAATACATTTATATATATTTGTGTGTGTGTGTGCGTGCGTGCGTGCTTGCGAGGGTGGGTGGATGAAAGGAGAGATTAGAAAATTGGAAAATTAATCTAAACAGCAATTAACATGCAAGATAGGGGCGATATGATCTCGAAAAAATAACATGATCAATTGCCCGAAATGAATTGTATGTCCTTTTAGTTTTTAGACGAAGGAAAAAATTACAAAAAAAAAAAAAAACAAAGATAATGTTGTTGGACAACTTAAGACGGATGAGATTTACAAGAATTCTTGTTATTGGAGTAGAAAGACACGAGGAAGGACTTTCAATATATGATTCTCCTTAGAGCTTTAAAGGAAGGATGATCAAGTAGCAATAGAGGTAATTGTATGGTTGAAGATAGAAGTGTAAAAGAAAAATATCGATATCAAAGCAAACCCAAAAAATAAAAGAAAAAAAAGGAACAAAAAGAAAGAAAGAAAAAAAAAAAAAAAAAAGACTTTCCCTCGTCGGGTGATAAGCAGCCAGATGTTGCGACCACAGACGAAGGCTAACCTCAATTCAGACAAGAATTAGTATAGCCTAGCGCCCTTCTATGGAATATATAGTGGGAGGGAGGAGGGAGGGACGGCCCGCAAAGCGCAACAAACGCCACGTTGGTTGGTTACGATTTTCCTCTTTTCTTTACGCCCAAATATCTCAGAAAATTGTCTTCGAGAGAATAGTTTAATCGTTCAATATTTCAACATTTATTTTAAAATTTTCCAAAATTACTATTTACAAATTTAATATACATTATTATATTTTAGAAATAAATATAAAATTTATAAAAAGCTCCCAATTATTCCTCTGTTAACCGACAAACCGTTGCGGTCGACGCTATCCCCTTTTAGCCTTTTAGTCCAATTCTAACACGCACAGGAGGTACTGAAGGGCGGCGACCGCCGATTCTATTATGACCGTTGGATGATCTCTTTTTGACGTGTCTGCTGGTAACACACCGGCCGTTGATGTCCTCCTCGCAGTGGGCGTTGTCAGATTTTGGGAACCACAGAAATCCTAACCAATGACCATGCGTGTTTCCTTCGAGGTGGGGTCCGCGCATTCTTTTCTAAGTGGTCGAAGGCCCTGCGTGTGTCGCTGTGAATTGTGACCAAACGTACGCTGCTCGGCATAGAAAATTATAATGCAACATAACAATAATTAAAAAATATATAAATTAATTATATTTTATTTAATATTATAAATAAATAGATTAAATATTAAAAATCATTATATTATTTTATATCTATTATTATTTAATGACGCTATATATATATATAAACATGATGTGAACTGAATGATCTATTCCACGTAATCTGTAACTCATCTATGCATCGGAATATCCACGTTGTGCGGAGCGATCTGCAAACCGTGCATCTTTTTTGAATTGTGACAAACATTCAGAGAAGTCGACCCCCAAACTGATAACCTATCGTCCGGTCGGTGTGTCGTACCCTTTTTTTGAGCGAGGTGTCGTGTACTCTTCATCATATCTTCACTTCCGATACTCTTCCCCGAAAGTAAGTTGATATAAAAGAAGTTCGATTGGATGCGCAGAGCCCCTGAGAAGCTACCGACGCTCCTTAATTTCCCCATGTTTCAATATTCCAGTGAAACAGAACAACTATAAGTACAATTATTGTTCTTTTTTCTTACTATAGATGAATAGTGACTTAAGCTTAAATGATGTCCTTCGATCCCGAGTCTCTTTTTCACTTCGCGAATGCTGTAGTCGTCGATCGTGCTAGCGAGTGAGTGTTGTACTAAACTACTGGCACAGTGACATCAAACGCTATTAAAAGGAACACAAATTCGACGGTCAGAGGATTGTCGGTGAAATTAGCTGAATAAAATATATTACGCGGCATTAAACGCACCCCAATTTTAAAAAAAAAAAAAAAACATTAAATGCACCAAAAAAAAAAACAAAAAGAACAAAATAATAATTTACTGCAACCCAGCTGTACGGGTTAAACTATGTGGTAATGCATGGTTTTAATTATTCAAATCAAGTTTAAAACTAAATCTAGATTTAGTTTGGGTAGTAGGATTTTTTTCAGAAGAAAACAAATATTGATTAAATGGACAAAAAGAGAAATCTAGATTTTGTTTTCATGTATATATATATATATATATATATATATATAGAGAGAGAGAGAGAGAGAGAGAGAGAGAGAGAGGAATGAAAGTAAAAAAAAAGAAAAGAAAGAAAGAAAGAAATTTATAGTTTGAGGTTAACTATAAACGACACTGTAAATGAAATCTCCGAGGATGCTGCTCGGCACTCGTCAGCACGAATTAGGAGTGGCTTGGAGATCTCCGGCTTGGAAGCTTCGGCAGCCTCTGGTTTGGGCCCCCTGATACTAATGAACTTTTATATATTCTGTCCAAATTCATTAAAAGTAAGCAAAGTGACACATTAAATATATATTTTTTATTCACAAACCTTTATATATATCCAATGGCTGTATATTCTATAACAAGTAAAAGGTCGGTGTCTTGAAGGAATGACCAAATAAATAATGGAACATGAAACCTCCGCTCCATTTTTTTAAAGTAAAAGAATTTGAACCCTTTTTCCCCTTAATTTTTGTGGGCAAATTAAAGTCTCTCATTATATGCAAATATAACTTCCCCCAAAATTTTGCTTTTATTTATTTATTTTTTTATAAATATCTATCAACGAAAATATCTAATTTGTTATTCATAATGACTATCAGTCCGTCTTATGCCTTATAAATTTGATATCTAATTTGTTTTGTCGTTAACTAGGCTCGTGAGAGGATCTCGTTCTTCCCTGTGATAAGAATTGTCGGGAGACGTGCATTGATTTGACAATGCCTAAGTTAGGCAGCGCCGGGGGTCCTGTCAGGTACACATCTAATTCAATAGGCCGAAAGTGAATTAAAGTCAGGTTTACCCAGGTGAGGTGCTTGTGCAGATAGGCTCAAGCGAGCTGGGCTAGTAGAGGTGGTAGACTCGCGAAACCCAAGAAGTGTGGAAGTAATGGGTTCATAGACCCCCAATCCTTATCAGCGCAAAAGCCTAACAGAGCCTTTTTATAGGATAGACTGGCGCTAACATGTGGTAGGCACTTGGGCCTGATGAAGCCATTATCTTGCAGGAAACAATGGGCCGTTAGTCCCAAGCTTAATATGTCTTCGAAGAGAGAATATTAGATCGAAATCTTTTCAAGAACTAAAAGTCTGAAATTTTAAATTTTAATTTAAAAATTTCTGACTTTCGAAACTAATAAGAATCAAATAATTCAAAAAAAAAAAAAAAAAAAAAAAGAAGGTGGAATCAGTGGCGCCGCCCGAATGCGAATGAATGAAAGCAAGGCTCTTGGGGGAAAATACGCCCACTCTAAAAATTCGTAGATGTGAGTGAAAATTTTCGAGGGAATTTCTCTGCACAGCCATCATCTTGTGGTTTGAACTAATTGCATAGTTTGACATTGGGAGGCAGCCAATCGCACCTCTGATCTATCGTTAATCATTCGCTCCCATTTGTCAGTGAAAAGGACTTTGGCTCTTTGCCAAAACTAGTAAAAGTTCAAATCATTAACATTTTTTCATTTAGCTTTCCGATCAATAGCTTTCCTCAGCGACGCCGAGTCTCGGGGTCTTTCAGGGAAGATCGTTCCAGGCCGATTTCAGTAGGAAGTGAGGGTCGCTTTGTTGTTACTAGCACGCCGTACTATTAACGTGGCTGACGACATCATTCATCCAGTTCCACAGACTGCAATTCTTGGAACGACATGGGTGGTAGCTCCAGGCCCAGATGTTGCGACCACACATAATATATACGTTGCTGTTTACTCAATTTTTATGATGGGTCTTGGGAATTGTTCAAGGTCCCCTAGATGATAAAGTGTCTCTCTTAATTCGTCTGAGACTAGAGGTCCTAATTGGTAGCCACCATAGTTGTACTATTTGGCGTCGAGTCTCCGGAAACTTGTGAGTAATTGGTGAAGTCTTCGATTTAAAGTGGCGTCGAGAGGGTTAAACTAGCCGTTGAAAACCAACTCTCTTTTGTTTGATCCCCGATAACTAAAATTTTCTTGATAGTTGTGCCAGATGTGGATACAAGTTGCTCTATTAAAATTAACAAGAAACACACGAGAACAAGAAAAAAGAAAGAACAATTGTAATGTGCTTGCTATTGACCACCTGAAGTGGGAGCTCGAGTGATGATCTCGTGCATGCACCATTCACCCGGACAGGATTCGAATCTTAGATAGTAGACGTATCTTCTTTGCTACTTTAATTAATGAGGAGTTTAAGACCAATGTCTGTATCGCTTGTGTTTTAAGCGTATAAAAGACGAATAAGATTTGTGGGTACTTGAATAATAAATTCGCACTGTCAATAAAATAAATCAGGGTTTCAATAAATAATTCTCATCGTGACCCCATACGTATTCTCTTTTATCTTGATCAGAACAAAAGGACGATAATATGCCTACAATTGTTGGATTTATATTTGGTGTGCGCAATCAAATTATTTATTTAATTTTCTTTTCTATGGTCAACCTACCTACATTTAGCAAAGAGAATCTGATTGGTCTCCTTCTTATTATTATTATTATTATTATTATTATTATGGCATTAGTGTTGGCTAAATATAGAGTATGTTTGTCAACCAACCGGCACTGAGTAACCATGTGAAATCAGTTATAAGAACAGAGACAGAGGAATCTTGATGCCTCAAACTCAATTTTTGTTATTTATCATCGAGTCTATTTTACTCTAATATTTCATGTTCAGTAAATTTTTTATATATTTTATCATTTAACAATCCTCTAATTCAATTCATTTTTATACGAATCAAACTAATTTAAATTCATATATATATAAAATAAAATTAAAAATTATGTATTTATTATATTCAAAATAAATAAATAAATAAAATAATTATTATAAATATATGATTTTAGTGTAAATTTTAAAAACTACAACCATATGAAAAACATATATTCTTATCATAAAAAAGGAAAATAAAATGAACGGCGCTTGTAAATGATGCGGTGACTTTTGGGGGTAAAACTATCGCGAATTTAGGTGTTTTATGCGTAATCATAATTATTAATTAAGTGGCAATGAGATGGCATCCCGTATAATTTTCCAACGGAGTAATGTTGAGACGGACGGATATATAAAATTCAATTTTCGCATAAAATAAAAAGAGAGAAATTTTATAATATATAAATATAAATACTACATATTATAAAAAATTATTTTTTAAAAAAAGAATAATAATTATATTAAATACAAACTTGAATGTTATTCTGATTTCTTCTACTAAGTAATTTGTGTGAAAAAAGTAAGTCGATTTCTCCAATTAAGTGATTTGTGTGAAAAGAGCAGCGAAAAAGAGTCACCAATCCTCGACAAGTCAACGGCATGGAAACCATGGCACAGAAAAACTCCAAATCATCTTGGAAGATTCTCAAGTCTTTCTCTAGATATAGAGAGAGAGAGTAGAGTGCCCCCGGCTTTTTCCAAGCTAGTTTTTGTTGCTGTAAAAGGAGCTGCCTTTATTCTCCAACTCACCCACTCGTTTAAGATTCTTCTAATTTAGAATTCTCCACTGACCCAACACTAGGGGAGTGCGAATCAGTTCCCCGCCAACCAAGTGCATTTGGGATAAAAAGAGAATAGATGCTCACAACTTATGTGGCTCTCCAATTTATCCCCGTAATCTACTCGGGAATAATCTTTTGACTTGGAAAAGCGGAAAATTCGATAAAAATAAATAAATAAATAAAAAGCAATAGCGTAACTAAAAGCATTGCAATGGATGAATGTTCATGTGATCTAAATCTGTAAAAAATTTATTCAACTCAATGGACATTAGTGTGGAACCGAAGCTTCTACAAAATTCATCTAATTCCAAACTTCTTCATTGTGGGGTGGGGTGGGGGTGATAAATTAGTTATACATGGTACGCATGGACCACGCAGCGGTGGAAAATGGCAAAGCGTGGAGTGTAGTTTAGTTGGACAGAATGAAGGGGGTGGGCCTTCCCAATTTAATGAGCCACCACCACTGAACGGTCAAAATGGGTGCGAGAAGAGAAAAAAAAAATAAAAAAACAAACAAAAAGACAAAGAGAGTGGACTTTCAGCTCACGGCCGAATTGGAGTCAGAGGGAAAGCGTCGGTTTTGGAAAAGACACCGACAACCTTTATTGGGCCCAGCAGATGACCCCCGAGCCCATTCTACGTTTTAGAATTTTTCGGATCCCTTGGTTCTCTGAAAAAAATAAATAATAAAATAAATAAATATTTAGAAATTAAAAAGGAAGGCGATCCGCGTTGATATCTGTAACCTGACGATGTCGAAAGAGACAAACGGGGGGGGGGGCCCCATGGATACAATTTCCAAAAAACCTTAAAAAGCCGATATAGCCGCCGTCGTGGGCCCCAGCCCCGGGGGGGGGTTTCAAGATTGCTTCCCCGTCCAAAGAGGGCAAGTATGGTACGGAGAGGCAGCCACGTCATCGAGACAACTGGCGGATATGACTCGAGAGCTGAGGGCGGCACAGCAAAATGATCATGATCCTGTCTTTCAAAGTAGCAGATCACGCAGTCAAAAGAGACACACAGATCGGACGTCTGCCATTCACACACCACTAGCGCTGCCCGTAGGCCTGCCAGTCCTCCTCGCCTATTAGCTTAGGCGACCCTTAACTCATGCTTACATATATAAAGTACGGAGAAAAAGAAGATTGAGAAAGAGAAAAAATTAAAAGCAAATGGATTAATGAGAAAAGTAATTTTCTCTCGACTTGTTATATAAAAATATGAGAAAAAATATATTAAAATTATATATATATATATATATATCTATATTTTTTTTTTCTTGGATAGCGTAAAAAACAAGAGAGTGTAGTTAATATACCTACTTGATAATTTTAATTTTAATTTCAATTTTAATTTTTAATAAATAATTTTGATTGTAATTTAAAGACAGAATTTTTAATTTTATAAATAATTTTACTGTTAGTTTCAATTGTTTTTAGACATTATTTTTTTTACAAATAATATTTTTTATTATTTCTTCAAACAAGAAAAAAATTAAATTTCAAATCTAATTTCCTTTTCATTCTTTTTTATTCTCGACTTCTTCAATCAAATCAAATATAAATAGTTTTCAATTTATCTGAAATTGGAAAAGAAACGTAAAATTTATAGTATACACTTGATTAAAAAAAAAAAAAAAAGTAACTACAATTGATTGTTAGCTTGCACTACGTACAAGTAAACCCTTCATAAAACTTTTTTAATTTTTTCAAGCCGACCAATGCAAGATCTTTTTCTCGTTTTTTTCTTTTCTCATTTTTATTACAAAACTAAAAATGATATTTAGATTAATTACCAAAAAGATCCGTAACAAAATATGGATTCACATAATAATGAGATTAATTGTAAATATGCGTGTTTAATTTTGAAATCATTCAAAAAAAAATTTTTTTTGCATAAATTTCTAAATTTGTCTTCTCCTTTCATAGGTTTCGTTTTTTTCACTTTTGGGTATGAAAAATAAAAGTACTTTATCTTACATAATGTGTTCATTTTATGAGTCTTGATACACCAATATCATTAGATTATTTATTTTTTGCACATTCTTATTTTTTCATGTGTAGCTGCCCATAATTAGATTATTTTCTTAATTAACCAGCGATTTATAATGGAAATAACTGAACAATTTTTTGAGCGCAATTAGTTAACGTTCCAAACAGATTTTCCCTAATTTTAATAGTTAGAAGGGCTCCAATGTTATGTCAAACAAGTTCTATACAATAACTAAAACGTCTCTTTTATTCCTAATGAATTTTTGTTGAGATTAAGAAAAACAAAAAAGAAAAATTGACTGTTCTATGCCTCGCGGGTGAAAAGTAAATATGCATTCAAAATATTGTAAAAAAGAGTCCGGGACCTTTGTGTGTCGCTATTTTTCTCTTCCGAGTCAGAGAATTTAATAATAAAGAAGAGAGGACGAAAATCGAGAAATTTAAATTTTTATAAATCGCTGTTTCTCGTTTTTTTAAAAAAATAAATTATTTATTATTTTTATTGTCACAGCTTAGTTGATTATTTGTATTATTTTTTACATTACAGATTGTTTTATTTGTTCACGTTATGCGAGTCAGAGACAGTGGTCCTTCTCAATCGACTTCAATCCTTCTCTTAGGTATTTTTAGGGTCAACAATTTTAATTTTTAAAATAGAGTAAGTTAAAAAGCAATAATTAAAATTTGAAACTCTGAACAATAATCTTGAACCCATTTTAACAGGATCACGGGACAATCAATGAACAGGGTAAAATGAGCTGCTCGATTTTTTGTCACACGAATTTCATAAAAATATTCAAATTCAAGTACAGATTTGATTTAGTGTAAAAAAGTTTCCGTGCTTATAACAATTGCAATAAGTTAATTAAACAATCTAGCTAAAAACAATGAAAAAAAGAACCATATTCTGATCACTAAGATTAGTAATTTAAAATTTTTTTATAAAAAAAAAAACAGAAAACATTTTTTGTTATCGACGAAAATTAATATGAAATTAGATGAACAGTGCATTAAAAAAATCAACAATTATATGGACAGAACGATTCTCAAGCTCCAATTATTAAATCTTTGAACCTCGAGTATCAATGAAAGAAAGAGAGAGAGAGAGAGAGAGAGAGAGAGAGGGAGAACATGTGAGGGAAAGAGGATTAAATAGAATTTCATGTGCTTGAATTTTTGCATATTTTAGAGACTCAACAGGTTCTTTATATTTCAAGCCAAGCTCACTTTAAAAATAATTGCTCTAATTTTTTTTTTATAAAATTTTTAAATTCAAATTCAAGCCTAGTTAGGCTCACATAAAACTCAACTCAAATTTAGCTTTCAAACAACGATTAATAATCTTCAAGTATTATTAGAACTTATTTTAGTTTAAATTGAATTCCAAGTATTTTAACTTCTAAAAGTGTAAAATCAAATTAGATTTCTAAAAAATACTAAAAAAAAAAAAAAGCAACGAAAACCAAAACAAAAAGGAGACACAATGACGGCCAAAAAAGAAGTGGCGGAGGTTAGGCGCGTCATCTCCACCGTTTGCATCAATCCTACCATTTTTAGATAGACGAGGAGTAAAAGCCAATATGTTGTGTCCAAAATTATGTAAAAAGAAAGAAAAATTATGATTTTGAGTTTTAATTTTGAAAAAAAAAAAGAGAGTAAAATTTATAAATATATATATATTTTAAATAATTAATAGTTTAATATATTTTTTAATAAATTAAAAAACTTGAAATTATGTGGAACAAAGTCTTTTCAAAATTGACAGTTGTGTGGACCCCAAGCGTGCCAATCAGCCTTCCAATTGCCCAAATTTCCCACACGCCGAGTTCGTCTTACAAGCACTGCGAAAGTTATTATCCGAAACGAGTCAAATTATTTTGAATTGAGCATCTTAAACAATTTAAATTTTTAAATGCTTTCAATTTTAAATTATGTTTAATATATACTATTTAAATTTTAAATTATTTTATTTTAATTAAATTTAATTATAAAATTTTGACTTATTAATTTATATAAATTAAATTGAATTGAATTTCAAATAAATTTAATCAAATTATTCAAACTAAATTAGATTTTGTAATTTTTATTTGCCAGCTTTTTTTTTTCACTTGCAGACTGATAAAACAAATTTCTCATAATTTATTGGCAAATGATAAAGAATAAATTTTAATAAGAACAAATTATTATTATATAAATAAAAAATTACGCAGAATAACAAGTTTCTTGAAAAAGTAATGTGCTATATTCTTAAAAAATAAAAAGAAAGAAAAATTTGAATTTAAAGGAATAAAAATAATGTTTATGGAATTACAAAAGTATTATGCTATATTGTATTAAAAAGATGAGAAAAATTGAATTTACAAGATAAATAAAAATATTATATTTTTAAAGTGTCAAAATTCAATGGGTATATATTTTTAGAATAAATGAATAAATTTATTATAATTATAATAATTTTAATTAACAATAATATTATAAACCTTAAGGTTTTATCCCTATTTAATATTGAAATAGTTTAAATTGAATAATTGATATTAGATATATTTAAATAAATATATGTTAATTAAAATATAAAAAATAATTTTAAAAATAATAATTATTTATAAATACAAATAAATTAAATAAAATTTGTATTATAATAGATCCACAAATTTTTGTTTTGTTTTATTAAAATAAATTAAAATTTTAAGTTGTGTTTAATTTAAATTTAATTCAGTTGATGTAAATTTAAAATTTCTCAAATTAAATTATTAAAATTTTAAATAAATATAAATTATTTAAATTTTATATTACTTTATTCTTGAGTCGAATAAAATTATAAATTATAAAATTTTTAGTGGAAGTAAATCAAATCGAATGGAATCTTAGATAAATTAAATGAAATTAATCGGATTGGGTCATCATTTCCTACCTCTTCTGACAACAGGAGAAGAAGAAGAAACTCCACAATTCACCCCTCTAGGCTCTAGCTTTCTGGCCTATCTTTCTGCTTTTAACTTGTGTTTTCTTTTTAACAAAATCCCCTGTGCTTATATATTCGGCTTTTTTGGATATGTCGACTCTTCCTCACACTAGACCAGACTCTACCTGTGGTTGACTGCAAAGCCGTATTTGATTGAACAGCGCCACGGACGGCCAGCAGGGAGGAGTAAAGCGGAAACGCTTGCCTCGCTCGTTCTGGAGAGAAGAGGTTAAGGGAATCGGTCGGTGAAGGCACGAAAATGAGAGAGCCACTGAGTTTTCTTGCCATTATTCTATCCTTGGCTGCTTGCTCCGGGACTAGTGATCTTGAAGTGCTGTTGAGGATGAAATCTTCCATGGCTGGTCCCAGTGGCTATGGACTCGATGACTGGAACCCCTCGCCCTCGCCGTCTGCTCACTGCCACTTCTCTGGCGTGACATGTGGCGAGGACTCGCGGGTGGTGTCTCTCAACGTCTCTTTTCGCCACCTCCCGGGCTCAATTCCTCCGGATATTGGTTTCTTGGACAAGCTCGTCAATCTCACCATTGCCGGGGTAAATCTCACCGGGAGACTTCCTCTTGAGATGGGCAAACTCAAGTTTCTCAAGATTCTCAACATTTCCAACAACTTAATTTCGGGGGATTTCCCTGGAGAAATCACCCTCGGCATGGCTAATCTCGAAATCCTTGACGCATACAACAATGACTTCACTGGCGCGTTGCCTATCGAGCTTGTCAACTTGAAAAATCTAAAGCACCTTCATCTTGGCGGGAACTACATTTCTGGCAGTATACCCGAGTCATACTCGGAGATTGTGAGCCTGGAGTATTTGGGATTGAATGGTAACCAGCTTTCAGGCGAGGTCCCGGCTACTTTGGCTAAGCTTAAGAATCTTAAAGAGCTGTATGTGGGATACTTTAACAGCTACGAAGGAGGTATTCCTCCTGAGTTCGGGTGGCTGAGTTCGCTTGAAGTTCTGGACATGTCGAGCAGCAATCTCAGCGGCGAACTTCCCTCGAGTCTAAGCCAGTTGAAGCATCTGCATACGTTGTTTCTTCAAATGAACAATCTCTCAGGTTTTATTCCAACTGAATTCTCTGCTTTGGTTAGCCTGAAATCACTTGATCTTTCCGTCAACAAACTTACCGGAGAGATACCGGAAGGTTTCTCGGAGTTGAAGAACTTAACATTAATCAATCTGTTTAAAAACAACCTGTACGGTCCGATTCCGGAGTTTGTCGGCGATTTGCCAAATCTTGAGGCGCTTCAGATATGGGGAAACAACTTCACGTTTGAGCTCCCAAAGAACTTAGGCCGTAATGGAAAGTTGCTGTTGCTGGATGTCTCCTTCAATCACCTCACCGGATTGGTTCCCCGGGATTTATGCTTGGGAGGGAGATTGAAGACCTTGATTCTCATGAATAACTTCTTCCTTGGCCCGCTTCCTCAGGGACTTGGACAGTGCAAGTCGCTGACCAAAATTAGAATCATGAGTAACCTCCTTTCCGGAGCTATCCCTGCCGGGATTTTCAATCTGCCATCTCTGAGCGTGGTTGAGTTGAACGATAACTATTTTTCCGGGGAGTTTCCGTCGCAGATATTCGGAGATGCAGTTGAACTGGCCTTGTTGTCCGTTTCTAATAATCGACTAACTGGCAGAATCCCGGCGGCTATTGAGAAATTGTCCAAGTTACAGAGTCTATCCCTGGACAGGAATAGATTTTCTGGGGAATTTCCTGGCGAAATTTTCTATCTCAAGTCTCTTACCAAGATAAACATCAGCGCGAATAACGTTACTGGTGAAATTCCGGCTTCAGTTGCCCACTGCGCTTCACTGACCTCCGTGGATTTCAGTCAAAACAACCTCGACGGGGACATTCCAAAAGGGATAGCGAAGCTGAAGGTGTTGAGCATTCTCAACGTTTCCTGTAATCAGCTTACCGGCCCAATCCCAGCTGAAATGCGATTCATGACGAGCCTCACAATTCTCGATCTCTCCTACAATAATTTGTTGGGCAGAATCCCCGCGGGAGGGCAGTTTCTTGTGTTTAAGGACAGCTCATTTGTTGGGAACCCCAATTTATGCGCCCCACACCAGGTTCCTTGTCCATCTTTGGCGGAGGCAATGCAGGGTTCCAGTCATGGCCGTAGAGTGTCCTTTGGTACCTCAAAGCTAATCCTCACGATAATTGCGCTGGTCACTGCATTGTTGCTAATAACCGTCACGGTTTACGTGATAAGAAATAAGAGGCTCCAGAAATCCAGGGCCTGGAAGCTCACTGCATTCCAACGGTTAGATTTCAGGGCAGAGGACGTGCTGGAGCGCCTGAAAGAAGAGAACATCATAGGCAAGGGAGGTGCTGGGATCGTCTACCGGGGATCCATGACAGACGGTGTGGACGTGGCAATCAAACGACTTGTTGGACGAGGCAGTGGACGGAGCGATCACGGTTTCTCGGCGGAGATCAAGACTCTGGGGCGAATCAGGCACCGGAACATAGTGAGGCTGCTGGGGTACGTGGCGAACAAGGACACCAATCTCCTGTTGTACGAGTACATGCCGAATGGTAGCTTAGGGGAGCTGTTGCATGGGTCGAAGGGAGTGCACTTGCAGTGGGAGACGAGGTATAGGATCGCTGTGGAGGCTGCCAAGGGTCTCTGTTATCTTCACCATGATTGCTCTCCTCTGATCATACACAGGGATGTGAAGTCCAATAATATATTGCTTGATTTGGGTTTCGAGGCCCATGTAGCTGACTTCGGGCTTGCCAAGTTCCTCCAGGACGCCGGTGCATCCGAGTGCATGTCTTCCGTTGCTGGCTCCTATGGTTACATCGCCCCAGGTTCCTGATCACTTTTATAATTCATTTCCTTCCGTTGATTATTAATTTAAGCGATTAGACACACACACACACACTCTCTCTCTCTCTCGGTTTGTTTTTTTTTTTATGGACAATGAAATTGCGATGCGACCAATATCTCCTTTTTCTTGTCTGTTATATGCTGCGTCACAAGAAAGGACATACATCTGGAGAGTGATTATTCAATTATTGAAGGGAACCGTTAACGCTAATTTACTTCCAACATACTTTAAGTTGACCAGCATGTGATTGCTTACTTCCTCATATGTGATTCACTTGTTCTGAATTTCCTTACAATTCAGTGAGTTGTCTTTTTCATTGAAATTTCCGATGAAAAAGACGCTGGACTCTTATATTACACGCATCATTTCTGGCTGACTAAAAAGTTTGACTGCGGCCTTTTCCTTTCTCTTTTGCCTTAATATAGCCCTCTAGCCTGGGGGAATTGGGCTGCTTGTCACGAAATGAATTTCAAATCTCTGGTAAAAATTTCTTTGCGGTCCATTTCATAGAAAATAAGCTGGTTGTCCACGTGGATATACTCTTCTTGCAAAGTTCAGATTGGTTAATGTAGCGCCATACCCTTGATGAAATAAGGTCTCATTGGTATATCTCTGGTGATGTGTGATGTACCCCAGAATATGCCTACACGCTGAAAGTGGACGAGAAAAGCGATGTTTACAGTTTCGGAGTGGTGCTGCTGGAACTCATAGCGGGTAGAAGGCCGGTTGGGGAGTTCGGAGACGGAGTGGACATAGTGAGGTGGGTCGTGAAAACAACTTCAGAACTCTCTCAGCCGTCCGATGCAGCATCAGTCTTGGCTATTGTGGACCCCAGGCTCAGTGGGTACCCGCTAACCGGTGTCATCCACCTGTTCAAGATAGCTATGTTGTGTGTCAAGGACGAGAGCGCTGCCAGGCCTACAATGAGGGAAGTTGTTCATATGCTCACCAACCCTCCCCACTCTGTTCCAAGCCTAATCACCCTTTAGACATCAATCAAAGTACTCTCGAGGACTATCATACTGACTGGTGTTATCTAACGAAATAAAAAGCTTGGCAAAATGTAATGATGTTGTGGCAGAAGGGTTCGCTTTATCATGTACATGGACTGCAATGGGCGTTTTTGTGTGTAACGGTTTGGCTGTAATTTTTTGTTTTTATAATGTGTTTTCCGCGCCTTACTCGTCATGGTCTCCTCTAAAACTGTTGCAGATGGCTAATTTAAATGTCCTCTTTCTTCCGTCAGTTTTCTTTTTTAATCCATTTATGCCTAACAATATGCCTGCCAAGAATTACAGCATATGAATGCCAATCGAGTTTGAATATAAAAGTATTAAAAGCAACGTGTAATAAGCGAAAAAATAGAAAATGTTTGTGCAAGGAAATGTAAAATGGTACAGCAGTGACTGGAGGACAAGAAATTATCATCATGGAGTAAATGTAAAATAGTAGAGCGGCGCAGAGATGACTAGAGGACAAGAAATAATTGGGTCATGTACTGAATCTCGCAAAAAAGCGTTTTTTTGGGGGGGGGGGAAGGGGGGATGGTGGGTTTTGTAGATGACTTCTGTTGTTTCGTCCATCTGGATGTTAACAGAAACTTTTGATTCTTTTGTTGTCTCAAAGATAAAGTTGAAAACCTCTCAATTATAAAGTTGAAAACAGCAGGTATATCATCTTTTCAAATCCTCTTTTCGGTCAGAGAACCGTATGGTAGGCTGAATGGCATCTATTGCGACCCGTTCGATGAATGTAACTTGGTTTGATCAATGATTGGGCCAACATTTGTAACGAGTTATAAATTTTTAAATGGATTAGATATCTTATGATTAAATCAAAAGATTATCAGGTACTATAATATTTTTAAAATTAAACATAATATCAAAATTTTAGCAAATTTGAATAGATAAAATAATAAATATTATTGTATCTTTAAAATATTATTAATAAAGTATTATTTTTTAAATTAAAAAATAATTATTTTGAATTTTAAAATATGATAAATAAAATTTTTATTACTGACACAAAATTTATGATTACTTATATAAATGATATATTATTATTTTTAAAGTCTATTAAAGAATATCCTACTTATATGCAAAAATTTTTAAAGGATTAGTTATTTTAATTAAAAATAATGTGTCGAGTTTAAATAAAATTTTTAAAATGTAACATTTATGAATGAATTATTACTCCTTTAGATAGATCAATATAATTTATTATTAAATTTTTAGTTAAAATAAAGGATAAAACTCAATTATGAAGATTTTTGTGATATTTAAATTATATTTCATATTTTATTACAAATTTAAAAATTATATATTTTCTTTTGTATAATAGATTGAGAAAAATCTCTCTGAATAAAGTAAGAAAGAATGTTAAAAGGTAAAGATAAATTTTAAAACAAAAGGTTAGTAATAAAAATTTGAGTTTATAAAATTTAGATATTTGACATTTTACCTATTTAGGTATTTGAAAAAATTTTCAAATAAATTGTTCAATTGCTAAAAAAGAAATTTTAAGTATAATTTTGTATTTCATGATTTTTCAAGATCATGTTTTTAATAAAAGGGTTTTACTTTGAATTGATTACTAACCAGTTAAATTTATTTTAAAAATAGATGTTAAAAATTTGTTTTCAAAATAAATTTTTGTGAGATGACAAGTTTTATTATTGAATCTCGATTTTGAAAGTAAATGCATAAAAGGAGATTTTAACATTTTATCTAATTTTTTTTCTAAAAAATTTCTTAAAGTTAAGAAGATAAAGTGGAATGAAAGTTAAAAAAAAAAAAATTTAAGATGATGGTCCTTTAGAATTTACCTCCAGGGTCATTTGCTATTAATAAGTAATTAATAATGACTTAAATGTCACCTAAAATTAGTATTTTTATCAATGTTACTTGGAATCTTACTCATAAACATTATTAAGAGGCCTTATAATTAAGACCTTAATCATCTCTATCAATAATTGCTAATAAATTCTCAAGAATCCTATCTTTTATATCTTAATCTTTACCCATTAAACCAAAAATTATTCATAACACATCCTCATCATCTTCTTTTACCATTAATTAAACAACCCAATCATATTAGTCTTTTTATACAAACTATTTTATCAAACTCTTAACCATACTTGTTTGCATTCTTAAGAGAGAATAAACTTATTGAACCAATATCCAAATTTTAAACATATCTTTTATAGAGTTTTTTCTCTTGGTTCTTATATTTGAATAAAAATAAAAGCAAAAATCAATGTTTTTATAAGTACATACTTGTAAATATAGTTTTTGCAAAGATTATTCACACAAATGACCTAAAAGATTCAATTTGCATTGTTTATTAAAAATTCAAAATTATTAATATTTTATAGTTGAAAGATTTGAACAAAATGACTTATGCCAAAGATAATGAAATTACTGCTTGTTAATACCATTGCTTTTCTTAAGAATTTATCCTACTTAGGCAAATTATTATACCTAAGGAACTAATACCATTCTTAGCTTATATAATTTTTCTCTAAACATTAATACTAAATTCCCAAAATAGTTTAATGAATAGTAAAGAAATTTGGTATTGAACAAAGGATATTCCCAAAGCAAGTTTTGGCTGATTATATTGCTTATTCATGACAATGGCAAACTCCATTTCATCAAGTTTATTTATTTTCAATCACTTTTAACATTTTATGAATTTTGAGTTGGAATTATAACATTGAAGAAAGATATTACATTCCTTACCCTCCTGTATTAATCAAACAAGTTAGTATTAAATGATAAAATGATGTTCCAATTCAACAAACATGCTTTCATACAATCTTAGATTATTATAATCATTTACGAGGAAAAATTCACTTTATAGTACCTTTAGCAAAATTGGTGACTTTCTTTATAACAAAAAGCAAAATATAGTTAAATTTTGCATTTAGCTTGTCACTAAAGGATTTCAATAGAAAGTTAAAAGGAAGTGTTATCGCATTTTTTTTTTTTAAGAAAAAGAAATAAAGCAAATAAATGACATATATTTTAATAATAAAGATATGGATTATGGACTTGAGCTTATTAGACATTTATATGGCTAAAGAATTCTTAGCTTTTCAAAATAAGCTTTAAAGAAAAGAAAGAATTATTAGCCATAAAAGGCAACATAAGTGTGACATCATTGTTTAACTATTTAGAATATGATGTAATTGGTTACATTGGCCGAATTCAAATGTTATTCAAATCCATTTCTTTGTATTTATTAATATGTAGTCATAGTAAGATAGAAGATAAAGATAAATAAGGAGTGAGGCTCTTTTGTAACAACATTTCTGTAAATCTTTTATACATTCTATAATAAGATTGTTTTAAAATTTTTACTCCAAGATGATTTCCTCTTATTTCTGTATATGTATATTTTTTTAACTATTCATATTTAAATGGATTTGCATTATGTCTTTAACATTTTGTTAAAAAGAATTTCATAATAATAAGCAAAAGTCATTTACATATCTTTAAGAAAAATCTAATTATGATTTTTTGATTTATTTTTGGAAGTCTTGTGATATTAACCTTTACATAATGGTATCAAAATGAAAATTAAAAGTGAGAAATGAGATTATTAAGATAAGAAAAATTTATGTTGATATACATACTTGAGAAGAATGGGAAGAAGATATTCTTAAGCATCAAGATGATGTTTAACAATATAAATAGCTTATTAAAATAATGACTAAAGGGATAAAGGCAATAAAATTACTTTGAGAATATTAACATGCTTTAATAAAGATTTTGTTATATAGGAAAATTTTACATTTTTTAATTTAAAAGATAACATTTTATTCATAATATTCAAAAGTTACAATAAATACTAATTTATATCTATCATTTTAATTTATTTGAATCTATTGAAATTTATGATTATGGTTAGAGTTGAGAAAAAGATTAAAAAATATAATTCAAATTCCTTAGGGTTGTTTCTTTTTATAGGTTCTTGGCATATTAAAGTGTTTTATCTTTTTAATTAGTAAGAGCAAGTTTTAGCTATAACTTAAGGTTACGAGGAACTTATGTGTTAGGCTAATAATTTTATGAGTATATATTTAAGAAAAAATAAATGTAAACTAAATCTTATGTGGAAAAGAGATAAAATTTTAAAAAGCTTATCAATAAGGATATTTAACATGTGTTTAATTGATTTAAAGTGACATTATGCCAAGTGTTATATGTGTATGGTAGATAAGTCTCTTATATTTTTCGTAGTCAAAGGAATTCATTTAGCCTTTGTTATAAATTAGTGAGCAAGTTTTGTGTTAAGGACAATGATAACAATACATAACTTGAAGCAATTATGTAATTTTCAAATTTTGCAATATCATACTTTAATAGGCTAATGAATGGTCTTTTTCTCATTTTTCTTTTTAATTTTGTAAGATTTTCTTTTATTTGTATTGATAAAAGGTTAGAAAGATAGAAACGTCAAATATAATTTAAAATAATAATCTATTAATCTTCATTAAAAATATGTAAATTCTTATAAAATAAAGATGACCTTATAAAAATCCATTAATTTCAATGAAATAGTTATCATAATAAATTAAATTAAATACTTAATCGCTTAATATACCCTTTATAAACCTATAACTTTAAAATAAATTACATTACCTAAACAAATTCATTATATCAAGTGGCAATTAACCTTTTTTGGATTCTTCTAATGTTGTTAGCATTGCCTTCCTGCAAAAGCTGCCAATGTATTACAAACTATCATTTGTCATTTCCTTCTCCTTATGTATTCGTTGCTCCTTTAAAGTTAACTTTAATGATAATGATGCAAACCTATTGCCTTCTAAGTTCCCTTCTTGCTTCACTATAGTTAACTTAAACATTAATGACAAAACTTTATTATCTAACATTTTTTTCTTTTTCATTCTTAGAGCATTCATGAAACCTCTATATAAAAATACATTATCAATTATTTGTGTAGTTTTGCAAGAAATGTATATTCTTGCCTTTTCATTTTCATGTTTCCCATTTTGTTGATTTTTTTTCAAATTTTGAATTAATTGGTAATCCTTTCTTTACTTGGGCTTTTATTTCTTTTGTATATCTTTTTTTTATTCTTTACTTGTTTGAATTTTTTTCTCCTTACAGGGCTCTTTTTACATATTATATTGGTACTATTCATTCTTTTAAAAGTTGTATCCTTATATCTACTAAATTGTGTCCTTTAGGATTATCCCTATATTAAATGAGTTTAATTAAGTTTGACAATCATAATTTTAATAAATTTGTTCATTGTCTTATTTTATTAGAAATCATTTATAGATATGAATTTTATGAACTCATTTAAATATAATAAAAATTTATACTATATATAAAATAATTTATTATATACTAATAATATTTCATAAAATATAAGAGAATTTTATAATGATATAATATATATTGATGTATTATCTTGTTATATTATATAAATTATTATTCATATAATATAAAATATTTTACATTCAAAATAAACATTTGTTATATTTAAATATGTTTATAAGATCGTGTAATGAAGTCTTTATTTTATATTAGGGTAATGTTTATGTGATGCATGAATTTATGATATTTTAGTTGACAAATTCTAATATGAGTTCAATTAAATATTAAAATGCAAACTAATTATTGCATTATTGTAAATAATGTAACAATAATATAAAGAATCATATGTTATACATATGCTAAAATAATAGGTAATTTGGAAGAATTTTTTTATTTTTGTTTCTTTTAATGATTTTAAAAAGAGAAAATTTGAAAGTGATGTTTTTTCTAAAAAGAAAATCAGTATTTTTAATAAAACCCCAAAAAAGAAAATTATAAGTATTTTTTTGTAAAAAATAAAAAGGATGTTTTTAATGTACTTTTTTAAAAAGAAAAAATAAATAAATTTGATGTTTTTTTGAGAAAATAAAAAGAAAAAATTGGTAATAATTTTTTTTCTTTTGTCCTATTTAATTTACTTCATTTGCAACTTTTAAAAAAAAAATTCATTGCTTAAGCAAAAATTATGATATGTTAAAAAAGAAGAATTGAATTTTTTCTCAAATTCAATAATATATATCTATATATAAATACATATTATTGAAATTAAGAAAAATTTAGTAATTTTCTTTAATTTTTTAAGTAAAAAATATTTATATGATAATTTTTATTTAATTTTAAAAATATCTAAATATTGAATTTAAATTTAATTTTTAATAAAATTTTATAATTTATATTATTTAATATTAACTTAGCAATTAGTTAATAATTTTATTAGTATTTCAATAAAAATATAATTTTCATATTATTTGATTTAAATAATTTATTTAATTATAATTTAATATATTTGTTAATTTATTTAATTTATATTTATAATTATTTTTATATTTTTAAAATCAATATGATGCAAATACTTATGATTAAGAAAAATATAAAATTTCTAACATTTTATTCTTTAGATAAAAAAGAAGATAATCTATTTTTAATTTTTAATTTTTTATAATAAAAATATTTATAATTTAAATTTTGTTATTTTTTCTTTTGATTTTTTCAAAAAAATTTAGAGTCAATTTTTTAAATTTTTTTAAAAATAATTAAAATTTTGTTTTTTATATTTTTTATTTTAAATAGAAAATAAAACGTGATAAAATTAAGTATTATACAAATTTAATATCAACTAATATATTTATGATGATTTGATGGTTGCATTTTTTTCTTATTGAAGTTGGTGACGTGTTGTTAATGGTTTTCCGTCATTTCATTCATTTTTCCGTTGACGTGTCGGACATGTGTGAAGGGCTTCATTCGAGTGGGGGATAGAGCCACGCAGAGGCGAAAGCGGGACGGCGGGCGTTCCGAATTTTGAATCCAAAAATGGGAGCGCAAATACACCAATGCACAAGGGGCAAGCAAGTAAACCTGAAGAATCTCGAAAATGGAGACGGCGAGCAGCCCGGCGGCTTGTCCAACGGCGTCCACCGTCCGGCGAAACCCTCACCGAAAGGCTAGACGTGTGCCGTTCACAAATCCTCCCAAGAATCACCTTATCTCTTCGACGGCGACGCCAAGTTCAGCGGTACCATACCTCCCTTCGTTTCCGATCCACGACATTCTTTCTATGGAAATCCCTAAAAACTCCCAACCAGACCTGCCGTTGCCCTCCTTGTCCTCCTCCACCTTTACCGACTCGTCGTCGGAGAACCTCAAAGTCTATCTCAGGATTCGCCCTCTGGCGTCGGCTGACTTGTCTTCCAAGAAAAATGGCGGCAGTGGTTTCAATCAATATCCTAGGTGGAGGAACAAGAATGTTTGGCCACAAAACCCTGTGTTGGAAAAGAAGAAAGCTGTGAGGGAGAAGAATCCGAAGAAAAAGAGCACTGAGGTTTGCATATCCGTCAAAGATTCTCAATCGGTAAGGCTATCACCGCCTCCAGCCTTGCAGGAGTCTAAAAAGATCAAGTCCGAGGTATATGAAGGCTTTTCGCACGTTTTTGCTTCTGATTCCTCTCAGGTATTCTTTCGCTTCTATCTATTTTTCGTTTGTTTTACTGTTTGCACTTTCGCAGAAAAAATTCGGGGATAAAAAATAATAACGAGAAATGGGCATTGTGAACTTTTATCGTTTTTACGTACGTACGGACTATGATTGATGATTTCTTTACAGAATGAGGTGTACGAGAAGATGCTGAAGCCATTGGTTGAGGATTTTCTCAAGGGGAAAAGTGGGATGCTGGCTGCATTAGGCCCTAGCGGCTCCGGGAAGACTCATACAGTGTTTGGGACTCCCATGGAGCCTGGAATGGTTTCACTTGCTCTAAAACACATTTTTGAACAGACCGTAGAGAGCAGTTCCAATTTCACAAGGTATTTTATTATAATTCAGGAGGTATGGCATTATCTTCAATGTGATTATTTCTTTTTGTGTTGTCTTGATAGGTCGTTCTCGATGTCCATTTTTGAGATATATTCTGAACGAGGCAAAGTGGAGAGAGTCTCTGATCTATCCCCTGATGGAGTTGACTTGTCCATGCAGCAGTCAACCATTAAGGGTCTCCAATTGGTTAGTGACTGTTTAACTTGCTTATTAAATTCCTCTGTAAATCTGTTTGCTGTATCTGTTCTGATTAGGGATAGCAATGACAATACCTTTGTCTCCTGGTTCTTGCAAACAGGTTACCATCCCTAATGCTGCTGAGGCGGAATCCTTATTAGCTCGTGCAATGTTGAAACGCACAACAGCTATGACAAATGTAAACCACCAGTCAAGGTGTTGTATGCCGTTTTTATGTTCATTCCATCCCACCTGCAATATTTCTCTGGAAATTCCTCCCATTACAATTTGTTTTTTTTGTCTGCTGACCGGCAACCTTACTTTATTTTTATCGTCTGACGGTTTGTTGGGAGGGTCTATACTTGATGCATTTTCTATGTTCTGAAGGCATTAGCAAGTTTTTTGCAGGAATGGAACTAAGCAATAATTGCCTCTTAATGCATTAAATTGTACGACTGTTTTGTAATTTTGCTTGAATTTTTTCATCACTTTTCGGTGAATAAATCATGGTAGAACTTAGGTCAATGACTAGTATCTCTCTGTTGGAGTATAATATATAATTCATATTATAGACTTCATCTAATAGTTTGAGTTTTTAAGGGAAATGATTTCTTGATATGGTATTAGAGTTTTTATGACTAAGTGATCATAAGTTTGAATCTGGAGCCCAAATAAGCTAGACTTTTGTGTGAGGGGACGTCTTGGAGCATAATATATGACACTTTCTGAAAAGGTGAAATTTGGGTTGATATTTTTCTACTCACTTACCTTGCCTTCTAAATTTCGTTTGCACTGCCAGTTTGAGCACCACTTGGATTAAAAGTTGAAGAGAAGAATCTGGAAGTTTGATTGTAGCGAAATAAATTTTTCCTAATTTTATGTGACCAGTGGATCGTTATTGCATTTAGATCATGGTAAAATTGAACAATTAACAAATCATATGGGTCTTAACTCATTCCTGTGATGTACAAAAATAAAGCTTCTTAACAATTTTTCCAGATCAGATGTTAACCTTTGATGTGCAGTTTTGCAATAAAAAGTTGGTGGAGATCATGGAAGACTTTGCATTTTTCCAGTTTATGACCTATT
This sequence comes from Bruguiera parviflora, assembly GCA_019804595.1. Lineage (NCBI taxonomy): Eukaryota > Viridiplantae > Streptophyta > Magnoliopsida > Malpighiales > Rhizophoraceae > Bruguiera > Bruguiera parviflora. The sequence goes on from CM034049.1 coordinate 2,283,029, forward strand.
GTCTTCATCTGTAGTTTGTTGCATTTCACGTACATAAAATGGTATTTTAAAGTAGTATTCATTTATATTTAAATATACTTTTGTCTCTTGATGGGAGATGGACTCATTTTTCTCATTCATGTGCATTTTTTTCCTCTCATAAATAGTTTTTTCACATACGTGAATTGCCAGATCAGGGAACATTTTTAGAGGAACTGTTACTCGTTTCTATTTTCTATGATGTTTGTTCTGGGTTTACAATCATTTTGCTTGCAGCCGGTCACAGTGTATCATTAGCATCCACAGTGTTGGTAATAAGTGTGATGGTGAGCTAGATGTTCAACTGACTGACACCATCCTAACGATAGTTGACCTTGCCGGAGCTGAAAGAGAAAAGAGAACAGGAAATCAGGTTTTGAGACATGACTTTCTCTTCTAGTTCTAGCAGTAAAATACGTCTGTTTGTAGACTATATACAATAAGCAATATCAAATAACCTAATAAGTTTTCATTTTCTTCCCAACCATCCTGGATGTTATGGGGTTACACTGTATCCTGTATCTATGATCTATAAGGAGCCAAAAAAGAATAGCCTTTTGTAGTTGTGATGAGTCTTATTGTCAGATGCAAAAAACCTGTCTGTTTTAAACTTATCTAACATCAGATTTGCAGGGCTTTAGGCTAATAAAATCTCTTTACTGAAGGTTTAGGAATGTCTTGGAACAGTAGGATCATTTGGCCCTTCTGGTGAAACAAGATCAATGCAAATTATTTGTATGATTTAAAGGAAGACATTAAGGGCTTATCAATTCAAATTGACAATGAATTCAAATGAATTGATTCAGGTGTTTAAATGCTAATTTTGCACGCTAGCTCGATAAACAAAAAGAGATCTTATTGCTGGTTTATTATCTTGCAGGGATCAAGATTTCTTGAAAGTAATTTCATCAACAACACATCAATGGTTTTTGGCCTTTGTTTACGAGTATGTGACCTGAAGCCATTATGTAGGATTTCTGAATCCTTGCGATGCTCTTGATCACAATCATTTGTTATGCATAACTTATTGATAGTGAATTCCTAGCCGTTTCCTAGCTTAGATAATCCTATAATTTAAATTTATCATGTTTGTCATCTTTCTGTCTCTGTCTATGTGCATCTTATTTAATTGTTTTAACATTTTTGGCTTTCAGTCATTGTTGGAGCACCAAAAGAACCCCAAGAAGCCATTGCAGAAGCACTTCCAGAACTCTTTGGTAGTGCTTTTCTTAGTTGATTTTTATTTTTTTGCTATGGTTAGATTGTAAACTGTCATTTCTATTGTTTCTTTAAGAGTTGAGTTTTTACAATCTATGGGGCACTGAAAAATCGCTCGCCCTTTGGAGATGTTTTGTTCATATAATGTAGTATCTTTTCTATGTAAGCTTTCTTAGAATGCAGTTTAACTTAATTTTAACATGTTAACTTATAAATGCTTTGTCTGTCTTTTAACTTCATATCTGAACAGTTGACTAGGTACCTACGAGATTATATGGAAGGCAAGAAGCGAATGGCTTTGGTATGCAATTGCCATTTTCAATACTGGTTTTCTTCAAACCAAGTCTGTTATTTGACGACTTAGTAAATATAATGTATGACCTATGCTTGCATTTCATTTTGGTTCTATAAGTATTGAAATTTCCCTTTTGTTTTCTTCTTCAGATTTTGACAGTGAAACCAGGAGAAGAGGATTATCTTGATACATCTTACTTGCTAAGACAAGCTTCACCTTATATGCATATCAAGTAAACTTTTCTGCCCTGTATCATTCAAATTTCATGTTTCTGATTTATATAATTTGGTTTGTGTGTGTACAGCCATCCCTTATTAAATCTGGGATCCAGGTCTAAGTTGAATTGGTTTGCATGTTTCTTTATTATGTAGGTTCACTAATGTTGAGGAGCAAGCAAACCTGATTTGTAACAAAAGGCATATCCAAATGTTGTCTACAGTTGAACAGGCTAAGAGAATGAAATACAGCAGCGTGGTGTTATATCTTTTCCCTTTAAATCTGTTTATTAGAAGTGTAGTATCAGATTAGTTCATCCTATTTCTCTCATTTAGACATGATGAGGTGCACCCTGGGTCCTTTTGCAACTTTTATCTGCTCAATTGATGAAAATTTTTTGAAACCTCACTTTAAGTGTACCGAAAAAAAAGTGGCCCAAATATGATAGCATTTGCTACTGTGAACTAATGGTCTAAGCAGCAGATTTCTTGTCTGTGAGATTGATTCATGGGGCAAACAATCCTAGTCAATTGTTCCTTCTCTTATTCAAAATTTTAGCCCATTTCCTTGTCATGGCCGCATTGTTTTGGCTGAAGCAAGGAAAACAGTGGAGACAAATGCTCTTCAGAACCCTGATTTTGAGTCTAGACATCTGAATTTTTGTTATGGTAGATGAATTTTAGGATACCCGTTATCTTTTTCTTTAATGTTGATTTCAGGTAGAAGGGACGGAAGGTGTACGACTTTTACAGCAAGATTCTGGCATGGGCACTATTCCCTTCTATACTTGAATTGTTATTTTGCAATATATTTTTTGATCTTGATTTCTACCTTGGACTGGGTTTATAACTTCTAATTTCATTTCAGGTGCCCAACAAATTAATAAGGTGGACTCTGGTTCCACTGAATCTGAAAATTCAAACCGTAATGATTTTGCTAAGAGGGAGAAAAGCATTCAAATCATGCAAAATCTGGCTAAAGCTTTATGGAGCGTTTTGAAGCAATGCAACCAAAAACTCAAGGTGAAATTAATGAAATTCATTTCTTAAATTTGCTTCGCTGTCAGTTTTGAGATTTGGCATTGAATTTGATTCTGGTCATAAGCTGACTGGCAATCTACTTGCCATCTGGTCACAATTAGATGGCAGAAAAGGAAATTCAGAGTCTAAGTGAGAACCTTGCAAATGAAAAAATGAAATGCTTTGAGCTTGAAAAAGAGTTTGAAGGCTTCAAGTCCTGCTGCAATTGTTCCAAGCAAAATCCAGTGGACGTCACCTTAAGCGAACCAGAAACCCAGCTTCAAGCCCCAATATCCTCAGTGAGCAAGATGCATGATATTGTAGATGAGGTAAGCACATACTTTTTTTTTTTTTGTTTTATTTCCCCTCGAACACCTGTACTGTTATGCATAAAGGGGAAATGAGTAACTGTTTTTCAAATCCTCCTGCATTTGTTCCAAGGAAAATGCAGTGGTTGTCACTTTAAGCAAAACAGACACCCAGGTTGAAGCCCCAATACCCTTGGACAGCAACGAGCATAGCAGCATAGATGAGGTAAGCTTTCTTTTTCATTTCCCCTTGAACACCTGTACTGTTATGCATGGAGAAACCAACCAGAAACCTTTGTTCCATGCCAAGACTACACACGAGGGAGGCATGTCTATGGAAAATTGCAAGTTGAGGGCAGGACCAGATGAAGATACATACTCCGAGGTCCATAGGGCTCCAGTTCTGTTTCTCTCTCTGTCTCTATCTCTTGCTCCCCTCTTCCTTTCTTTCTTCTAAACCTAATGAGTTAGTCATGCCTGTCTTTCTAGGTTCCAGGATACTAATTAATGTTTGAAGCTTTTCTTCCATCTTTAGATTGAAGACAGCATTTACTCCCCCAACTTCAATGAATTTGAATGCAATAACTCACGTGAAGAATGTGGCTCCCCTTCAGGACAGGATAAGGATGTATTCTCTCAGGTACTGGAGCAGTTGATTTATAACTGATCGTGTTGGTTTCTTGTTGAAAACTCAAATACCAAGGCAATTTATGCTCTAAGAAAGCAACTAATGCCTGAAGAGTTTTTCCTTAGGCTATGGGAGATGTTCATTGTCTACACCCCAAGGAAGAACCCAGTAACACTCCACAGGATGTGGATGCTTTTACTCAGGTATTTAGGCCCCTTAGCCTCTCTGTTCTCTCTTTTATACATGCTTGTATGTGTTGTGTCAAGTTTACATGTAGGTTGCGTTTCTTTGTGTCTGACATTGTGTACTTCCATTTACTCTCCTTATTAGATGTTACTCTATTTCCTCAGAGCATGTAATTTGCCATCTAGAATTTTATTGTCAACTTTCTGTCTCTCCTTTCTCAAGTGAAAACGATCTAATTTATGAGGTAAAAGAATGAGTTATCTCTGATTGGCAAGGATCAAGGGGTAAACCATGACATTGGTTTGTCATTTCATCATTGACATTGATAGACATCTAGCAAAGTTTGACTTAATATGCTTTTATTTTTGGTTTTACTATTTGGTTTCCATTGTTGCCCACATTTTGGAATCTTTGTCCTTTTTAATTTTTTTCTCTTGTTCCTCTTCTAGGAACCATTAGAACCACCACTAGCGGAAGTGAAAGCCACTGAATTGCTAGAGCAGGTTGATATGCCTGGTGGCGAAAGAAGATTCGATGCTTCTTGCAAGCCACTGAATCTGGAGAAACCAAAGAGGTTGGCTGCCTTTGGCTTGGCCTCAAATTACTCATTTTTAGGACACCAATTAGAGATCATTTATCGTTATCATACCGTGATTAGTCCTTTTATTCATCCATTTAGTAATCGATTGTCTATCAGTTTATTCAATGGACCTCTGAATTATATGAATACTAATTTATATAAATACTAAGCAGGAGACTTCTGCCTGCATCGTCCATATTACTGAGGGATATTGCTGCTTTGGACATTGAGGACGAGCATCAAAGACCAAAAGTGAGTTGAGCATATCACTGTCAATCACATTGGTTATTCACGCAATACTTTTAGTTTATTTGCTAGGAAGTGTTAATTGGTATGCCATAAGCAATGAGCTACAGCCACAGTAATTAATTCATGGCTTCAATTATGCTCATCAACTGAACAAGACTAACAATGTTGGGATCAAGAGTGATGAGAATCAAGCATTCATTAATCTGTACTGTTAGTTTATAGATTCAATTAAAACCTCTAACTGCCAAGCAGGGGAATGGAGGTGGAAGGAAACTGGCTGCAGATGAAACAAAGAGGACTCAGGGCAGCATCTCTCTCTTGCGTTTACTTCAAGATAATCTTCATCTCTAGAATGGAAACTATTTAAAGATTGCCTCTGTACAGGCGGGCACTTGTTGGGGGCTCCTAATGACAGACTTGGGGAAAACCGAAAGAGTATACATTTTTGTGGACCATACACTGTAAAGTTGATACTGTATATGTCCAGAACCAGCTACGTCAGTTGGAGTGAGTTAACCTTTAAAATTACCTGTATAAAGACTGACAGCTAAAAGGTAATGTCTATCGATCCCACAATTCTTGTGTTCAACTGCATCAAGTACATGACTGCTCAGATTAAAATAAAAAAAAAAAAAAAAGGGAAATGCATCAAGGGGATTCTCTTATTGTGTACCCATAATTTGATCATGGCTTTGTATCCCGGAAACTAAAAACAAAGTGTCTTTTGCTGTATAGGATATAATAGTCTTGTCCAATTATGTATCATTTGATAAGTCAATAAAATAGGATAATAAGCTATTGTTATTGGATTGCCATAGGTCAACTTTATCTTCAATCTACTTGTGCGAGTCTTATTTTATACTTTCCCTATTCTATCCTGCGTAATTCTTCTGACCCATGTTCACCCTCCCGGCTTCAGCCATCAGGAGTCTTGTCCAAATGTCCAGTGGGCAGTGGCCGCACAAGCAATGAATTCTACCTTCCTCAACCCAAAACGGAACAAATAAAGTAAAAATAAAGGACACTGTAATTATGTGTCGAACAGTGAGGGGCAACCAATGTATTTAAATTATCCAATGTGAGGGAGATTAAAAAGAACAAATGAACTGCCGGGCTTTTTTTGGCTGTACTCTACCACCACCGGGCTTCGCAGGTGAAACGATAATGTCGTGTGAAAAGGATTTGTGGCTTGGCTTGTGTCAACATCTGACCTCGATGGTCCGTGGGACCACTAGGTTGTCTTGTACATTGGCATTCGGCCAGTTGTCCCGCCCGTCCAGGTACTTTTAGGAAACTTTTGATTTTAGATTCTGAGAAATGGATACGGGGTGCCCAATGAGTGGACTGGATGGTATATTAACGTCTCAATCCCAGCTGATTAGATCTTAACCAAATTCCTGGCATTTCAACCTTTTCGGTATCCTCCTCGACATTTTCAATCAGAACAATTTGGTAGTTGGCCTTAAAAAGAGAGACAAGGTTACTAGCCTAAGACAGTAGGAATTGGGCCATCTAAATGGGCTTCTTTGCCCTTGTCCAGAGAAGTGAGAATCATTGTCCTTCATTGAGGAAGTTTGCTTCGCCTTTAGTAGACATTCTAGTGATATAATTTAAATTTGTCGGTTCTAATTTTAAAAAGAGGACGTGAATTTATAAGAATAACAAGAAGTAATCTCACTGTATAGCTAATGGCTTAATAGGCTTCTTTATATATATATATATACATATATAAAGAAAGAAAGAAAGAAAGAAAGAATAATAATAATAATAATAATAATAATAATAATAATAATAATAGACCAAAACTATGACCAACGATATCTCACTCGCATGTTCTCAAATAGGACTGCTTTAACAATCAATTGAAGGAGACATTTCTATATTCTAAGGTCAATGAGTTGAACCAAGACTTCATAATTCATGCATGTGATACGAGTATGACACAAAGCAGAATGCCCGGAGGATAGGACATAGCAGTCAATTTGATTAAAGTAAAGAAAAGAAAAACTATAATAGTCGAGTTTGACTTAGGAATTGGCAATTCCAATCAACTGTCCAAAAGCGCTGCCAGCAACTCATGACCTGGCGAGTGCATTGTATGTGGGTATTAATGAAGAATATTCGCAGACGTTGCTTTTGATCCTTTCGGAGCTTCCTGCGTCATGATTACTGCCAGGTTTATTCTTATACTACGGTACTGTCGTTTTCGAGATCTAGTTGAAGTTACTTTTATTTATTTATTTTTTTTATTTTGCATGGGCAGCAACAACATAGAAGCAAAATATCAACATGGTAGGTAGGGGTGTAAGTCAAACCGACAATTCACTCAACTGGACCAAACTGATTAAAATCTAACAAAGATCATCTAAATTGCGAAAAATACAAAAAATGATTAACTATAGTTTGTAACTTAGGTAAACTATATTTGACCATTTAACTTCCGTTTTAGAAATTCAGAACTCCAAAAACACGGCCACTTATAATACCAAAGTCTCGACACTGCATTTCACAGGCATTTTTCCACTGCTGTTTTCTATTGTTGCCACACAATTTTCAATTGCAGGACAAGAACCCACTAAAACTGACTAGCTCTTGTCTTACTGCCGCTGTTATGGGGGTAGAAATCCAAACCCATTTCCGGAATGAGGCCTCCTCATCTCGGTTTCCTTATCCTTACATTTTCAAAAATAGATAGATTGGGGATTTGTAGCGAAGATTGTGCAGTAGCCCTCGATACCAACTTTGGGAGAACATTACCCCAAAATTTAGTCATTGAGTTGGGAGAACTCAAAATTCATGTTCACTTGGCAGACCGAACCAAATATTGTGGTTCTTGTTTTTAATTCTTTGTGATTTGACTATTAAGTCTCAAAGTTCAAGGCTGTATAATTAGAAATTTTATTCGCATGACTTGTGATGCTATTGACATTATTTTGGGGTGTAATTTTTATTATAACGTGTTTTATATTGGGCTATTTTAAACTTTTCTTAGTCTATTTTTTTAAAGAACATGTGTTAAATTGCAAACCAATCAGTCTGATATTTAAATATTAATGATAATTTAACTAGTTTTATTTTTATTTTTATTAGTTATAATTTTATAATTTTTAAATCATCACTAATAATTTGGTTTTAATATAAGTGTTAAATTAACTCAAATGGATCCGCTTACCCCCTTAATGGGAGGGAATTTTTTTTTTTTTGTAATTTTTTAAATCAAAACAAGATGGGGGGAATACAAATTTCCAAGTGTGGCATTTCTATTTGGCAATTTGTGCTCTCCCATATGCTTTCTCATAGGTGAGTTGAGAAAAAAGTTTACCTTGTTTTTTTTTTTTTTGGGTGCGAAGAGACAAGTTTACTATCCTATACCTAACGGCGGATCTAAGAATTTACGGCGATGGGGGCAAACAAAAAGATTTAAGGATTTAAAAAATTGAATGGAGACAATAAAAATTTTAGTAAGAGTAAATATAAAAAATGACAATAAAATTAGCCTAAATTTCGAATTTCAATGGAAACAAATGCCCCCCCTAACTCTCTTAAGTGTAGCTTCACTCTGCCTATACCATGGTCTCGGTTGGAACCAAATCAGGTAAAAATAAGGTAGGAAAGTGTATAGAATATAAAAATATGAGATTAATAAATAAATAAATTCTAAATTTTGCAAGTATTTATAAGTTTAACAAGATTTTCCAAAAATAATAATTTGACACTTGCAGAATTTTTTTTTTCTAATTATAAATCTAATATGCTGTTAAATTTTTCTAACAGAATCTATCAGATCGCATATAGCTCACAAACGTGTTAAAAATAGTTATATATATATATATATATATATATATATATATATATATATATATATAAAGCAAAGTATTGAGTAGGGCCCATGTTTGCATTTTTCAACATTCGGCCATTTGTACCGCCCCAAAATCAACTCAAACCCAACTAATCTAGTCAAACCTAAAATTAAAAAACTAACTAATCTATTCTTTTGAGTTTTTAAATTTCTGATTTGTCTTAACATTAAAATTGATGGAGAACCCTAATTCCTCCATATAACATGAAAAGACACAAAATTCAAAATCTATCTTTTTCTCTCCATTATCTACGCAACAGAACATAAATGGTAATAGAAACTTTAAATTCAAATAATAAAAGAAAGAAATCTTCTACAAATTATCCTCTAATATTCTTTTATCGACGTCTAAGCGGAATAGAATTTAACAATTTCAACTTTTAGCTACGGCGCCACCGACATTGGAAGGACTATTGTGCAAAACCAAGTCAAAAGCTTTGACTCCGTTTTCTCCCATTCAAGCCTAGCATTATGTGGTTCCACACACACACACACACACAAAAGAAGCTACAAATAGGCATTATCTTAATTGAGCCGATATCGAGTATGAGACTGTTAATGGAGATATGCTGAACGGAGACCTACAACTAGAGAGAAAGTGATACAAAGAGGGTGCAGAAGTGAGACACAAAGTGAGAGAGATGGAGAGAGATAATCAAACAGAGATTGAAATGGAGAGTCAAACAGAAAGAGAGGCAGAGAATAGGAGAGAGATCGTAACAAATGAAAGGGAGAGAGATAGATGTTCAATCCTTTCATTTACCTAGAAGTAAGCTCCAAATTTCATTCTCATTGCCTCTCATTTTCTCCTCGCCTGCCTTGGCAATGATAACATAACCATTTAATGGCAGTGTTGCCATCTTGAGTTAGACGATGTACTCGCAAGATTGGAGGATTTTCGGTGGTGTTGGTGCGAGTAATGACGATAGTGGCAGGATGACAATACGTCCTACTGGGCTTGACTGAACTTGGACTTGAAAATTGGAAACTGGGGTTCTGCGTTAATTTTGGTGTGAAATGAAATTTGGGGGATTAATGTTAATTGGGGTTTTGAAATTAGTTAACTTAGAAACTGATATTAGTTATATTAATACGCTTTTTTATTTAAAGTTTTAGGATTAATTAGATTAACGGGTCGTGAACTTGTGTTAGGGGAGCCCCATGTGACCGAAATGTCAAAAAAAAAAAAAAAAAGAAGAAGAAAGGACACACGGCTTCTATTCAGCACTTTGCTTTCTCACCAGATTAGCGAATTTTGTTGGGACTCAATGTTATGTTAGATTTGTGACAGAAATTATGCAAGAACTAAACTATTATTTTTTTAAAGTGGTTTTAAATTTGTTAAAATGCACACAATTCATGATTTATTTATATATTAGCCCTAAAAACATAAACTTTATACAGTCATTACATACATACATACATCTAATAACTAGAAAATTTTTAAAAAATTATGGGGCTTTTTTAAAATATATGAATTTAGGTAATAAACACAGCCTAGCTTGCCCATGCCTCTGCGCTTACCACTGGTGCCCTTGGCTTGCTTAGTATGCGCATTTAAGTTCATATGATGTTTTCCCCACTAGATAGAATGTGCACTCATGCGCTGAGTCTGTGTCCCTCACGTTGTCTCTTCCCTTGAGTGCTTAGCCGTTTTCCCTAAGCTCTCAGCAGACCTTGCTGTCCAAACCTAGGAAGTGGCGAGATCTCTTCTAGGCCAACTTATACAAACGGACGAGCTTTAATGCACCCACGTTGGTTGGCCTCCCACACCAATTTCATCGTGTTGAGTCAAACCCTTCGTGGACACAATCTCTTGTGTGGCCTAGGTTACAACTCTAGTTTCTAACTCACATAAGGTCGTGTGTTCTGATCCCAACCAAAACAAAATTTTAGATTGTAGCATCAGAGAGACTGTTGAAATGCCTAATTCATAGAGAGGAGCATTAATGGCCTAGACTTATCTCGTAGATAAATGTGACATAATTAACCATAATCTTTTGCTTCCAAAACGATTGCTCATGCATTGCAATCTTTCCCCATTGTATCTTTGTATCTTCTTACTTTTTTTTATATTGTTTTACTTTTTTTTTTATAAGAGACTCGTTGAATCGTAAATTATATGATAAAAAATATTTTTCTCATTTATTTAAATTTCATATATATTTTTTTTAAAAAATAAAATATATATTATTTTAAATTAATAATTTTTTAAATTTTATGATATGAGTTAATAATTTTAAAATTAAAAAAATTAAATTATGTGTATTATAAATAATATATAATTAAGTTATATATATTAATTAGACTGTCAAATACTTGATTAAAGTATGCAAATTTCTCTCTTAGTCAACAAGAGTTGTTGAAATGGTAATGTTAAGTTAGTCCACTTTGCTGACTTTGTTGACTTACCTTAGTTCCACCCTTTCCCCACTATACCCCTTTTATCTTGCATAAAGGTGCATTGTTAGATTAGAAACAATTGCCATTAATGTATGATGGAGTTTCAAACTATTAATTTAGTATACAATTAGGTCATCGTCACATTTGCTAAAAATTTTAATAGCAAAACCCTAATTCAATATAGATTAATTCACCAAAAATACAAATAAAGTAATCAAAAACTATAAAGGAATGATATCTCTTCTCTAAACAAAGAAATCAAAGAAAAGAAAGTTGCAAAATCATTGAGGTAAGAATAAGGAAGAATAGCAAACATGTTGCTTATATTTGTTGTGCATTAACTATGCACGTATCCCCAACTCCTTGTCCAATTTCATCTCCACCATTTTGTTCAAGTTTTGAAATTACAACAAAATCTATAGAAAGATAATAAAGAATAGTAAACATCTTACTTTCTTCCTTTCTTCTTCTTCTTCTTCTTTTTTTTTTTGGCTGTGTTTTCAACAACGGTGGTCTTACTTAGTAGTTCAACTATAATTTGTCTTACCTTTGTACAAATTAAAGGATGGATCCATTTAAAAAAATTGCATACATCCTTTCTTTTTCACTATTAAAAAAGTTGAACAATTTTGAATTTTTTTTATTTAGATATAACTTTTTTTTTTACAAAAAAAAAAAAAACAATAGTCATAAAAAAGAATATAGAACATGTCTTAAATTGTCAGCCATATTCATCTCTGTCCATAACATTTTCAAAGTGGCAACTTAGTTGCAATAACAGAAGTAAAGTCCAATCCTTTCAACTTCTTTTGTCTATAAGTGCCTTAACTTTCTTTAAAATCATTGCTTGGTTACAATAACTCAAATTTGTGGGCACCTCCTCTTAAGTGGCCTAGCTCAGAACTTCTAGTTACTAACTTGCATGACATCATGTGTCATGATCCCTGCCAAAACAAATTTCCAATTGTTCTTACCCTTACTTGTGGAAATATTAATATAAATATCAAAAACTATTGAAACATCTAATTTATAGTAAAGAGTATTAATATTTTAATCCTATCTCATAAATAAATGCAACTAAATGGGAAGATAAGATAGTGTGACATAATTAACCATGATTCTTTGCTTTTAAAGTGATTGATTACACGTTACAGTTTTTTTTTTTAATTTCTTTTTTTTTTTCAATTTTTTAAAAATATTTTATTAGTCTTTTGTGTTTTTATTTATATTTTTATAAAAATTTATTAAATTATAAATTATATAAAAAATTATTTCTTATTTATATAAATTCTATATTTTTTAAATTAAAACTTTAAAATTTAAAAATAAAAATAAAAATTATTGATAATTAAAATATTCTCTCTAGACACGTTTTTGAAAATTTCGTCAACAACGAACACGTGCGCCGGCCTCAACTTGGACGGAGACAAGTATGCTCTCTGCTTCTCTGTCTCTCTCTTTTTTTTCAGAGAAACCAAAAAGAAAAAAGAAACCAATCCACGACAGGAAGAATTTGACAGGTTTTTATTTTTTTATTTTTATATATTTTATAAATTCCTTGTTTTGCTAATTTCTTTAAATCCTCTCCCCGCGGTGTCCATCTCAAGAAGTTGACCGCACAAGCCGGTCTCGCGCGACGCCAGGGGGAGCCGGCTCCAGCCGCGAAGCCGAACGAACGGCGCTGATCGTCCTCGCACGTGCTTTTGCAACGCAATACAGCGAACCCAAACTTAAAAACCCAGCAGAAAATCAAACTAATGTTTCCAGTTTCAATACTCATAAAGAACAACATAAAACTATTTCGCCGAAGAAGGAACGTTCCCCCCCCCTCTCTCTCTGTCTCTCTCTCGCACACTATATCTATATGCTTCTGGTTCGAAAGAGGCCGTCGGAAGTGGAGAGAGAGAAGAAAAAAGACATACATTTGGAGACGCGCGCACACACGTGCGGGGACGCATACGCGCGCGCGCACACACGGACACACACAGTCACACACACACACACACACACACAGAGCTTTGGAAAACGAAAGTAGAGCGACAAAAGCTGAAATTTAACCATCTCGGCTGAGAGAGAAACAGCGGCAAGCAATTAGCGGTAAAGGAATTGAAGCTATGCTTACCTCTTCGAGCTTAGGGTTTCGTTTCTCTCCGTTAAATTTATCGAGGTAAATTTCTTTCCTTCCTCTCCTCCTATTACTGGTTTTTTTTTTTTTTTTTTGGTTTAAATTTACTGTTCTCGCAAACGGTAAATTCACCGTTAAATTTTTGATCGCGTTTTGGTGCAGCTGGAATTTTTGGATGTTCTTTAAAATTATCGAAAAATCTTGTTCAAAATTCCCATTCCGTGAAAGCTAGGATTGATTTTTCCGCCGCTTTGCTCTTGATGGATGGCTTCTTTGAATTCTAGGGTTCGATCTTCTGTACTTAGGAAAGGATTTTCTTGTTTTTCTCCTCTTCTGATTTTGGAGGAAATTAAGGCGACTTTTGTGGTTTGTTTTGACTCTTCTTGCCTAATGCTTTCGAAATTTTGTATTTGAACATGCACTACTACTGTTTGTAATCTTTGCTTTTATTCCTAAATTTAGTTTTTAATTTCATGTGGCAAATTGATTTAACTGTTCCTTGTCCCGATTGCTATCTTATGAGGAAATTTCATGATCGAATCATTTTGATATTTATAAAGATGATGTTTAAGTAGTTGCTACTTCACAAATTGCGCCATTGACTTGCCAGATAAAGGTGCTATTAGATTTGGATTTTCCTAAATTTTCTGCTCATGTGAGAGGTGCCCATTCATGGGACAGGTCTCGCCACAACTGGGGAAAGCTGTTTTAGTGATATATATATTTGACAATACTGTGTTTCAGTATGTGTCCTTGTATATTTGTTCTTAGTCTTGTTTCTTAATGTGGTATTGGATGTAACTCAGGTTTGAGCGCTTATTAAAATGTATTGAAAGTTTTTGAACATAGTTAAAGAAGTTTAGAATTTTGTCTTAGGCTTGCTTTGCCATATGTAGATGCTGGTCTGTAGTTGGCATTTTTCATAAGCTTTAGAAAACTGTTGGCATGCAGTTTTTCAGATGTCCAACTAAAGGGTTCTGCAAGGAATGTAAAATGGCAGAATTTGTGTCATGATGAGTTAATGTACTGCAGCATCTGGTTAAATGATTATAGACTTACCAGATGTAGATTAACAAGTTAGCCAACTTGAAAAGCTCTAGTGAGGCACAATTTGAAAGTTCTAGTGAGGCATAGATTAATAATAAATTGATCAGTTTTGTGCCCTTTAACAAAGTGCTTAATTACAACCATTGGATTTCTATGGATTTGATGTCCTTGTTCATTGCAGATTCTTGTGTTTTAGGTATTTGAGTCTTCGTTTGGATTTTGTTATTTTTCTTTTGGTTGAATATGCTCAATGAATCTGTTGCTTTTGACACTGTAAATCAAGACTGGTAAATTGTGCAACTGTATGACATATGGCAGGGAAAAAAAAAAAAAAAAACAATTGTACACTTGTGTTCTGTTGATTTTTTTGGCTAGATTACTCTATATTCAACTATAATTAAAAATGGCCGAAAAATTTACAAATTTGTCTCCATATTTAAGAAATGTTTGTGTGTTTATGTTGTTTGGTGGATTGGATTATTGGTAATTATGCTTTGCTGATGGATGCTTTTCTATCCTCTTTTTCCACTCAAAAAGGAAAAAGAAAAGAAGGTCAGATGTTTAGCGCAAAAGAGATTATTAACTTATTGGCACAAACAGCAAACTGAAGCTTCTCATGTGTAGTTTTTCACACTTTTATGACAGGTTTAGCTATGCATGTATCAATAAAGACAACAATGAATCATTTTTGAAGAACTCTACCTTTACCATGCAAGGTTATAATGCAAACTGATAGGGGCTGAAAACCAAAGTTCCCTGAATGCAAGATAAAGAATTTCCAATTTTTTACTTGTTACTGCATAAACAAATTTCCTCACGTTATCTTAAGTTCCAAACAGCAATCTAATTGAGTGATTCACTGTGAACTGTCCCCAAGGAACACCCTGGTGTTTAATAAATTGGGCATCCGTCTTGGTGGCCTTAATGTTGAAACCCTAGGTTGGAGGGTGAGTGATTTATGGGATAGGGAAGAATGATCCCCTCTGATGTTGTTTATGGTCCAGTGGGCCTCCAATGGACCAAAAAAAAGGTGATTTTCTGTGCAGTTGGTTCATCTTCTTGCTTCTTTTGGCTATTCTTGTGCTTTTGAAATAGGTGGAAAATTAACAGTATTTGACATATAGATGTGCACATTGGCCCCAATAGTTGTATAAATGTTTGCACTTTAATATAATGAATTACTTTTGTTTGCATCTCAGTCAACATTCCTCTAACCAGTGGAGAGGGGATGGTTCTGATGTACATTATCTTATCAGAATTGTTTTCCACTTTAAATTGCATATGACAAATATATGCATGGACACTATCGTGTTCTCATTGCATGAGATCTAGCCATTGTTTATATGGTCTTTTTATGGAAAAGGACAACTTTAAGGTGGTAGTTTACTAAAATTGTCTTGATGCAGACAACAAAGAGGCTCAGACAAAGCCAATTCAGAAACATATTCAATTTAGAACCAGGACCAATGTCCAATAAATGATTACAATGTTGTAGTTTTGATATAGTCTTTATCTCTTGTTATTAAGCTGCAGTTTTGCCATAGGAATTTCTCTGGTTCCCAGACTGGCTGGAATGGGCTGACTTGTGGTCTTTGCTTATTTGTTTAGGTATTTATCGAGTTGTTTACTATTCTGCCTTTTAATTGTGGAGAAAAGAGCTTGATTCAATTAGGATCAGTGGCACGGGTAATTTGTAAATAGTTGTATAACATTACCAATTTGATGACTTGACAAAATGAAGAGCATTATTTTACAGAGTATTTTTTAGCTTTGGCTTTCCACAGATTGCATAATGATTTCTAACCTGTGGTGTGATGCCCAAGGCAATGATACCGGAAGAGGTATAGGAGTGTAGCTGTATCTTCTGTCATCCAGATTTTTAGCTTGTTCTTTTGTTTCCTTTAGTACCCTAAATCTTTCTCCTCTAGCCATATACTTTCTGGTGATCTGTTATACTACTATTCTAGAATGAGATAAACAAACTCAGATATCGTTGATAAATACTCTGTATGTACTGTTCACTATCACTGTTCTTTGTACTACCAAGACAATTCTTAGGTGTTCTACTTCACTTGTCAACATTTTTAATGACATCAGAAAATAAATGCTTGTTAGACTATTCCTTATCTATCTGGTTGCATAATTTTAACCAATTGAGAAATTGATTGAATAACTTTGGTGCTTTGTTGTTGGTCAATATTACAGAGTCGTAAACACCAGAACATGGTTAAAGTTCTATTGAATACTTTTGCTGGCAAAACTTGTATAATTCTCTTTTTATTGCCAAGTTCCTTGACCTAGGGAGAAGTAATTGTTACTTAGTTTGGTTTGTAGTTCTAGTTGTACTATCTTATGGTTCTCCACCAATTAAAACACTTAGTGTTGACGATAATGTAGCAAATAGCTTAGCTTTATGATATTGCCATCGCTTTCAGCTTATGTATAAATTTGTTTCAAGGATCTTAAAATAGCAGTGACAATGGATTGTACTGCTTTTGAGTTTGGAATCTAGGTTTTGTGTGTTTATTTATGGAACTTAAATTTTCTGTGGTGGGCTTTATGTATTCCAAGTTGAATTGTTGCAATTCATTGCTCAGGTGTTGTGTTCAGCCTGGGGTTATCTGCTTAGCAATTTAACTTTCCTATGCAGGGTCCTGTAACATAATTCTACAATTTTTCTATATTCTGTGGAAAATAAAGAATGCATGTACCCCAAGGGGTTCTATAATGCTTGGAGGCATGATATGTGACGAGCGATGACACTTGAAGATTTTTTCACCTTGACTGAGATGAAAGAAGGGCTTACAGTCCCTTCACGAGTGCGTGAGCTGGTCACTGTGATGCAAAAAGAGAAAGATTGTGTTGTGAAGAACATCGGTGATGCAACCAGGCAGTGGGCTGCTGTTGCAAGCACAATAGCCGCTACAGAGAGAGAAGACTGTCTTGATCTTTTCATTCAACTAGATGGACTCAGGTTTATTGATAAATGGCTGAAGGATGCTCAAAGGTTCAGTAATGATACAAATGACGGTTCTGTGGAGGAGTCAATTACTGCATTATTAAGAGCATTGGGAAAGCTGCGAATAGGGAAGGAAAAGTCTATATCTTCAGGGATCTGGATCACTGTCAATAATCTCCTCCACCATAGTTGCACCCAGATTCGGGATAGAGCAAGAACACTCTTTGACGGTTGGAAGGAGGGTATGTCTAGTGATACAATTTCTGGAAATACTTGGGATGCTGGGGAATCTCATGATGGGTTGCGTAGCTGTGAGAGTAGTAGAACAGAGTTTTCTGTAGATTTATGTCCTGCAAAAGGAAGATCTGATGGAGACAATAATGTGCCAGAACCTACAAGTGTTGATTCTTTGCAGTCAAGAAGCTCAAATTCTCTTCAGCCAGGGACAGCTGAGGAAGTACGAGCTCAGCCTCATATTAATGAGATTATATCGAAAACAGTTTTAGATAACAAAAATGCAGATGATAGATCATTGGGTCCTATTATAACCTCTGTTGTGTCGATCTCTACACAAGAGAGTGCTTCACTTAAAGAAGCCACAGTAAGTTCATCTGAAAGGAATTCTTCTACTGAAATCCAGAATTCTTCAGTTCTCAAGCAGCACATTGCTGAACCTGAGCCAGATTCCCAGAAGCAGCCTAGAAGTTTCCAAGGTAAATCAGGTCTGACAGCTTCTGCCTTCAGTAAAGTGGAAACTGGAGCTATTTCTGCTAGTGGTAATGCTACAAGTGCTCAAGAGGATGCAGAACCCAGGCAGCTAAACAATGCTGATGCCAAAGAGGATGATTTCTCTCTAAATCCTTCTGCATTCTGTGATGGAGAAATGCCCACATCTGCGCCAAAAGTTGGGGTAGATGATGTGGAGGCAACAAATCACTTCGACATGCTGCCATCCAAGGCAATAACTAATGATGGTGTCTGCGATCATGATGCTGCTCTGCTGGACCAGTCAGGCACTGAGAGTAGATTGGAGAAATCCAATGAATTACGATCTTCTTTATCACAGATGGAAGAAGCTGGAACTGCTGATGATGTTAGGGAGGATAGTGACGATGATAGGGGGCTTTGTAGCGATGAGGATGAAGATCTGAGAGATGGTTCTGATTTCTCTAAACCTACCATTGATACCAGAAGTCCTAATCTCATTGATAGGAGATCTGATATTGAGCTTGAGTATGGCATGGTTGATGCTCTGGAAGTTGCACGACAAGTTGCTCAAGAAGTAGAGAGAGAAGTAGTGGACTACAGAGAACCATCCTGCAGCTCCTCTTCAGAGAAAATCGTGGGCAGTGATATTAGGCAGCCAAGTAGCCCAGATTCTGTAGGCAAAAAACTGGAACAAACCTCTGGGTCCCTACCAGATGAAATGACAGTTACACAAAATCAGCCCACTGAGACAGCTACTGAGGGAAAACGGTGCTTAGTTAATAATTCAGATAATCTGGACACCAAGGCAGAAAATGGCTTGCAAGAGTTGGAATCAACTCGGGTGACTGAAGTGGCTAAAGAGCAAGAAGTTAAGGCTGAGAAGGCTTTATGTGATTTTGATCTCAATCAAGAAGTCAGTGTTGATGACATGGAGCATCCAGTGAATTCCACATTGATCCCCATTTCCGTTGTTTCAGCCTCAAGGCCAGCAGCAGCTTCAGGATTGCCTGCAGCACCTATTCAGTTTGAGGGAACCCTTGGATGGAAGGGGTCTGCAGCTACCAGTGCTTTTCGTCCGGCTTCCCCCCGAAGAACTTCTGACGGTGATAAGACTCTTGAGACAGGGTGCAGCAGCAATACACCAAAGCAGAGGCAAGATAGCCTCGATATTGATCTTAACGTGGCTGGGTGTGGAGATGAGAGAGTCCCATGTATTGCATCCGAAAGACAAAATCCAGTTTCATCTGACCCAAGATCTGGGGAATCTTCTTTGGAGTTGGGTTCTAGAAAATCAGATATGCCCAACCTGGATTTAAATCGCGTAAGTGAAGATGATGCTCTGCCATCAGATTTGAGAATGGAGGGCCATCTCTATTCACGGAATGGCCATTGCAGCCCATCACCTGCCTCATCATCATCATCAATGCAGCATCCAATGAGAAACTTTGATTTGAATGATAGGCCCCTATTAGCCAATGAATTCCCAGGTCAAGGGCTCAATCACAGCAAGCCTTCCCAAAATCCAAGCTCACTTGGGGAATCTAGACCTGCTGATCCCGTTATATCCATCATGGGTAAAAGAGTGGAAGTGGGTCATAGAGTGGATGTTGCTAGCAAGGATTGGATTCCTCAGATGTTATCCTGGCAGAATGGCAAGCCTCCAGAATGTGCAGTTGATGCTAATGTGGTAAGAATGGGGAATGGTTTTGGTGTGGTTCCATCGGCTTCATACACGCACACTCCTTTTTTCGGGTACAATGGAGTGACATCCATCTCCTCAGCTATGTATGGACCTGGTAGCTCAATCCCTTGTATGGCCGAATCAAGAAGAGCCCATTTTATGCCTCAAATTATGGGCCCTGCATCTGCTGTTTTACCATGCTCCCAGCCACCATTTGTCATGAGCATGACTGGTGCACCCCTAGGCTTAGGTGTTGCAGGATCCTCACGACCTAACTTCGATCTAAATTCTGGCTTTGCAATTGACGGAGGGAATACAAGGCCGTTTTTCATGCCTGGTCAAGGCAGGTCACTGGAGGCCAACCCACGACCCTCTTCAAGCTCTGGGGTGGGTGGGAAAAGGAAGGAACCAGATGTTGGGTGGGATCCCCACTCGTTACAAAATAAGCATCTACAAGGTCCCTGGAGATGACTTTCCATTGCCAAAATGACAAGTCGATCATTCGGCGATCGCCAAAGATAACTTATAAAGTAAGCCCGTTGGCTTTAGAGAGAGTAGGCCTGGAACTGAATAAAACTGGGGGAAATTGTGAGATAAATTGCCCGAGCGGGGCATGTTTAGGTGTTATTTCTTTTAATATTGGCATAATTCGATTTTTCTCTTCACTGTTCCATAGATGACCGTTGCAGTCATAGAAGCTTGCTAAATGTTAGCTGTAATTTCTATTCCTCACATGTCAAAGAAATTTTAAATGAACTAATTCTTTTCTCTTTTGAAGTTCCTAATGAAGTTAGTGTGTCTGGGAAATTCCTATGAAATTTAGGCCCGCATCTTCGCCTGCTGAACGTGGTAAAAGGCCCTGCATCGGATAAAAGATGCTGGCCATATTATAAACGAGTCTCCTGGATGGTGAAAAACAAATTAAAGGAGTCCAAGATGATGACGTGTTGATCTTATGTCTTTTTATAATAAATATTTATATATTTTGTTCTCAAATTTTAAGTTTCTTGTCCAAAACATTTGAAGTGAAATAATGATAATAGAGCATACAACAAACTTAAATAAATACGGAATATATTTTATATGTTGTTATATATATATATATATTATCATATTTATTGTACATTTTATTATTTTTATTGTATGTTAGGTCTTTTTTGGTAAAAAATATTGAAATTTAAAAATTTTATAGCATGTGGGTTTCACGTACTACACCACCTCGGTCCCTTTCTATCAATATTTTCTGTCCACGAATGTTTTCCATTCCGGAATATAGGTCCGTTTTTGATTATATTTGCAGTGACCTGACATGACATACAGTCATCGTCCAGGCCTTTCCCTCCAT
This sequence comes from Bruguiera parviflora, assembly GCA_019804595.1. Classification (NCBI taxonomy): domain Eukaryota; kingdom Viridiplantae; phylum Streptophyta; class Magnoliopsida; order Malpighiales; family Rhizophoraceae; genus Bruguiera; species Bruguiera parviflora. The sequence goes on from CM034049.1 coordinate 2,303,873, forward strand.
CAGATGGCCTTTTGGTCGAATGGCAAAGCTAAATGGTTTACAGTTTCGGTGAAATGTCGACGGTATGTGAGCTACTAGAATTTACATTGTTATTTATACTAGAAATAGCAAAAGATGATTCGATTCAATTCATTCAAAATCCGATCAAACCAAAAAATTCAATCATTAGTTTGTAAGAAGACACCCCGATGATTAAAGATGTAGACTTTTATTTAAAGATGTTGAATTTTAATTTGAATAAAAAAAATCAGTTTTATTATAACGAATATAATTATTTTAATTGCAAGAGTTTAAAAAATCTAATATATTTAGAATTTAAAGTTTAAGTTTAGATGTATATAAAACCTTCTTAAAATTAAATGTGATGTATCTAAAATTCTAATAATTTGCAACTCAAAATAATCCTAATCAATCTAACCCAACCTCATTTTCGTTTGCTACCTCTACCTATAAGAACGAAGATGGATTACCTTTTATTTGGATCACCATATTGTAATTTCTAGTAGCATCACTTGGACTCACACATTTCTTTGTACTCTGTATCATGTCACTTGTAATATCATCTTTTTAAAATGCCATCTTTCGAGATACAAGGTCACTCGAAATAGAAACCGATTGTGCCGTCAATTCTGTCCGAAAAACACCCAAATAAAAAAACCAGTTGTACCTTCCATTCCGATAAAGCACTGATACGTATTATAAACCCCAAAAGTTGTCAACTCCAAATAATCAAAGGGAATCACACAGGTTGAAAGTTTAATTCTTGTCAAACCGTCAAGCTTTATAGGACAACATCCTAGGCAAGGTGCCGACGGCTCCTTCATGACCCAGCATGGCAGGAAGATGTGAAACTGTATGGCAAATTGGCGATGCCAACGTATGCTGATGGCAAAACTCCTTGCCGCCAATTGATTACGCAGAGAACTAAGCCTCACTGAATTGAACCTCACGGAGAATAGGAGCCGAACTAAAACAAGAGGGTGAATTGTATTTGGCACGACAATGGTATACCGGATAAACCAGGAGATACAAATGAGCGCCCACTGGATGCAACATTCCCCAGCAAAATTTCCATACAAAAACAAGGATAAAACCGAGAGGCGCCTGGCAAAATGGGGGGTGTTGTTCCATCGCCGACTCACTGAAGCAATTGCCTCTCCTCACAAATGCGTAATGCTAGGCATAGGACTTCCATAAAACATTGAGTTAACAAGGAGTATATTAACAATTGAATTGATTACACTACCTACGCTTGTACCTGGAAAAGAAAAAGAAGAGAATATTAATCCCAAAAGTTAATACGAAGAGCACATAACCCTATGCTGACACTATCAACAAATATAATAGAAAAAGCAAAACAGAGATGATCTTATTCAATCTTCTACAACTTTTCCTTGTCAAATTATGTAGAACTTGCAGGGTTTGCCTAAAGCAACTGTTGCATTTAAAGAAAATATGGCAGGACTACGTCGGAAAGAAAATATTTTAACCATACAACCACCTTACACTGGCATTGACAAACATCAGATGAAAATGCTTCCTGAGATATAATGTTTGTGCATTCATAGCTGCATTTAAGGATAATGACATGACCATCCAAAAGAAAAAGGACAACTAAAGTAGACTAGGACGCAAGTTACAGCCAATTTATGCTTGTTTTGTGCAGCAAACCAGGTTCAACCAGATGTGCTTGGAATACCAAGACAGAAGTAGGACACTGTCAATTGTTTTCCTTTTTTCAATTTCTTTTTAAAAATACATTATTATTTCATAATAATAACTTGTGGATTTATGATTTTATGAATACATATTACTAAGAAACATCTTGGTTCTTGAGTTTTTTTTTTTGTATTAGTTAGGTACTGCGGGAATTTTATTTTTAATGTTTAAACTTACATTCAATTCTATACCATGCTTTGCTCTTAAATGAATATCAGGCTTCATCTTTATCTAAAACACATTCGGTGCAACCAGGAAGCCAGCACTTTCACTAAAAATAAAACCACTGAGAAGGAATTAACAATCAATTCATACCGTGATTTGCTCTTAAATGAATTCTTGGACTTCTTGTTTCCCCTTCCCCTGCCGCCTCTCTTCTGCTTTCTCTCACTCATGTCACTCTGGAATAGCTCGCGCATCTCCTCTGTCCTTGATTGAGTTCTTTGGGAAGAATGTTTGGACTTCTTGCTGACCTTCAACACAACCTTGCCAGCATCTTGTGCCTTCTTCACAGCTTTTGCTGCTTTTGCCCGTCGGTATCCCAGATCAACCAGTGACAGTCCAGTCTTTTCTTTCTTATTTTTTGCACTAGTCTGCGGTATCATCACATAAGTGCAACATCATTCAACAACATGGATTGTAGAAGACGCAGCATTGAAGCAAAGATAGCTAAATTATCTTTTTAGAATTGGAGAACATCTTTGACCATCACAGATGACCATTTATGTTAAATATTATCTGGCTTTTGAAAATAAAAAAACTAAAATAAAAATAGCAAAGACACCAGGACAACTTTTTGCCCATGTGCAACTTTTGAGTCTGCAGTATCATCACGTAAGTGCAACATCATTCAACAACATGTGTAGTAGAAGCCACAGTGTTGAAGCAATGATAGTTAGCTAAATTATCTTTTTAGAACAACCTGTGATTGGAGAACATCTTTGACCATTACAGATGACCATTTACGTTAAATATTATCTGGCTTTCAAAAATAAAAAACTAAAACAAAAATGGCAAGAACACCAGGACAACTTTTTGCCCACATTTAACTTTTGCACACAGACAGGACCAAAAGGAAGGAAATACAGACCTCTGGTTTTTTGATCTGTTCTTCATCCTCCAACATTTCTCTGGCAGCCTGTAAATTTCGGCGCTTCTTCCGAGGCAAATTTTTCTGTTAGACAAACATTGGAATTGGATCACTGCATTATTATTTGAAGCAAGTGCTCCGATCAAAGATCAATAAAGTTTTGGAAATTTAACCACCTCACGCTCTCTCTTCCTCTTTTCCTTCATTTTAAGATCTTCAGCCTGTTGTGCACTAATCATGTCATTTCCAGAACCTTTTTCATTCTCAGCTGATTCCTGCCACATGCAATTTCAGGTACCTTGCAATTAGTTAGAGAAAATAATACTGTTTGATTTGAATTTGTCAAGACTGAAAGCAGTGGCATGTGGCACTTAAGAAAATAGCCTAGCTTTGGCTTACTAGCAATTGCCTAAGAAGAACAAACATCATCGATTGATTGTTTGCCTCCTCTGACGTGGCAGACGACTTAGACAAGTTCTTTTACCATCCATATATGAAGTATATATAGAAATTGCAGCCAGCAGACAACTGCCAAAAATTATCAAGGTTGTATCTTACATGAATATGCAGAAGACCAAATTAAAGATTTTTTAGCCAGAACCTTCAAAAACCAAAAAACCTTTCTTATACTAGCTACATTCCAGGCTGAAGTTTCCTCCAAAATTAGTGCTATATTACCACATCTGGTGCAGAAACTAGGAACGTTGCCACTGACAACAACATATGATCTCCAAGTTTCCATGTTAGCAGCAATTTCTAGTGCCCAGTGGTATTATTACCCAAGCATCAATTTCCAACTTATGGATACCCAATATAGAAAAGTCAGATATCTTATCTTTATTCTTTTTCCTGCCTTTTTTCCATGCAGTTTTCTTTACAAAGAGAGGGTGCAGGAGTTTGTGAGAATTAAGGAGTCATGAATAGTTGAACTTACCTTTGCTGCTTTTGCTACAAGCTTTTTCTCTTTCTCTGTTACAAACCAGGTCCTCTTGGGACGCGAAAAGATTACATCCTTATGCGCAATCATGTTTTCTGCCTGCATGGATATAAGTTCATGGACTTAGAGCAACTGTCCAGGCCACAGTATGCTAAGAATATGGAGTGCAAAAACAATACACTGAGAACAGGTAGCTTCCATGCAATTCCCTATGCTAAGAGGTTCTGACTAGAGAAACAAAAAATTAATGGATGAATCTAGGCATACCGTGTGTTCAGGTAGAACTAAGGTTGAAGGGCTTCAAAAGGTGATGCCTCTTAAAAATTGGGAAGGGTGTATAAATAGACTGCAATGGCTTTAAGATGGACTACAAATAAATTCTTCCTTAGCTTTAGAGAAATTGGTAGAACTAATGTCAAATTGAGATAGGCAACTCTGTCTTTGGTAAGAGTAATATAGCATAAAATGGTCAGATGTGATGAATGTATGAGCATGCATTTGTATGTGAGTGCACATGTGTGTGTAACCTAGATAGAGACCTTTGTTGCCTCCATCTCAGCTTTTCGCAGGGCTCTCTCTTCCCTGCAATGATTCAAAATCTGATTTAGTATCATTTGAATGTAGTAGAAAAAGAAAAAGAAAAATTATGAGAACGAAATTCAATCAAGACCTCTCTTCTTGAAGAATGGCAGCAATTTGACTTGTCATTTGCTCAATAAACTGAGACCACTTTGTAATTGACTGCTCTGCAACAATTCGGCTTTTCAACTTTGAACCAGCTCTCTTTGCCTAAATTGACAACACCATCTCCACCAGATGAGCTTTATTAAAATTCTACTGACAATAGCCATAACAATTTTTAGAAGACAAGCTACTTTTTAAATTTTCAACATATCTAAGCATGAGTAATGGATAGAAGCTAAAAAAGGATTCTCTCTTTGCAAAGCCCTTTTTATCCTTTCCTATTTTTTTGTGTGTGTGTGTGAATTTCACAAGCAATCACATAGTCAACGTCTATAGAATCCAACATAACTATGTGAACCCTTTATGAAGAGTACATCCATATCATAAAAAATCAGATAATAGGTTGTCATTTGGGTCCTTGTTTTAAACCGCTTGACTTCAAACCTCTTTTTTTTTAATAGACTGACTTACTTCAGACCTACAGTCAAAGAATTTCTCACAATCAAATGTTCCCGTCCATGTATTCTTTCCATTAAAGCTGGAAGGGTAGGCAAGTGGAAACAAAACATTGAGTTCTCAAATGCAGGAGAAAATAGAAATCAGCATATAAATCTAACAAGACAATTCAGAGTTCTAGGTCTTACATGATTATTTGAAGCAAAGGTAGATGACTTTGAATTGCATATGACTAAATCAAACAAAATACAGAGAAATCCTCAAAAAACAATTGCAATTGAATCTCCAAGCATATAAGAACCACCAGCTGCAAGGACCATCCCTTAAACTATATTTAAGCTTAAGCTGTTGGATCAAAGAAATGAATGCCCAGAAAATGGCATTTCTAGCCACAAGCTTCAGCAAGCATTCGTTTGCTTAGGTGCTGCAAATATACAGGGGCTTGTCCAGAAAGGCCAAGAACAAAGACATCTATGATGAACTCAAATTTCAGGAACTCACAATAATTCTAACTTCATGAAATCATAACCAATTCATCATTCACACATCATCTTAAGTAGCAACATTTCTTCAATGAATAAGATTTCCACAAGCCAAAAAAAAAAAAAAAAAATGCTTAGTTTGTGTTTGCACTTTTATATCATAAGCAATCATACTGATGGGTCATTTTCAAGGAATGCAGAGTGTACAAAAGCTAAACAAGAAGAAATGATGTAAGGGAGAATGAGTGCCTCACAATTGCTTTTAACAAAGAGCGGTCATTATCTGTGACAAATGTAACAGCGTATCCTTCCCTGCCAGCTCTTGCTGTACGACCCACTCTATGAACATAGCTGCATAAAGAAACAAAAAGATACACCATAGAGCAATTCTGCAAGTTTTACAGTGCCAAAAAAGCATTGCAGAGTAACATCACTAAATGATGCTCCAATTAGAACTGACATGTAATCAACATCCCACAAAGTTCAATGCATCAATTCAAAAACAGTTGAGTATAAACCTTGTAAGGTCACGAGGACATGCATAGTTGATAACTGTTTGCACCCCAATGATGTCAAGTCCCTGCCAGGAAAAAAGGAGGGAGGGAGGGGGGAGACAAAGAATGGAACCACAGATTTTTAAAAATACAGCTTAAAATTACCCAAAACACGTACTTAATATCGAAAAAGAAGGTGCAACAGGAGAAAGACAAGAATAAACATACGCAGGATATTACCATTAAAAGAATCACATGCAACACATTCAAATCTTAGAATCATGCACTTAGTATATTTAGCAAAGGTCATAGTATTCAACAAAGAGATGAAGCTGATTCACAAATATTCTAAAGCATTATTCGTGGACAAAGAGTTAATGCCAATTCACATATATCCTAAAGCAATTCATGGAAAAGTGCCACACACATTGTCTAGTAAACTATATCAATGGAATACACAAGTTTTAGTAGCACTACTCACACGAGCAGCAACATCAGTTGCAATCAAAAAATCAGCTTCTTGCTTTCTGAAAAGCTCCAATGCCTATGCCAAACAAACAATAAATATTTAAAGAGCAAATAATGAAGTAATAGATAAGCATCATCCAATGAGTTAACTATTTCATAACACATTAGTGTATAATTCTTTAGTAACAAATTATGAGACAAAACCGAGAAAGCAACCTCTCAAATTCAGTCACTCACATCAAGACGCTGGATTTGTGTAAGATTTCCATGAAGCTCAGCAGCTTTGTAGCCAGCTAATCCAAATAAAATCTTCAGTCGATGTGCTGCTTGCTTGGTTCCACTATCAATGGAAATTTTAATTGATCAAATGTAGAAAGCAACAATCCCATGCCAAAGTCTTAGTTTGCTCTTCTTTCAGGAACAAATTCAATTTTTCATCATCCTAACAGTAAGACCCAATTCACTACTGCTTAAAATTGGCATGTGATCTCTGCTTGACTATTTTACATGTACTCTTTTACGTTTATCCAACCAGTGATTATGAAAATTTCACAAATTCCAGTGAAGCAGTTACTTTAGATTTAGAACTTCAAAATAAATTGTGAAATTATGCTCAGCAATCCAGTCTCAGTTCTAAATAATTGATGTAAATCAAGTTCAATATTCAATACTAACCTAGATAGCCTAAATAAGATATATCTTATTAAACAACCACTGTAAATTCACAAAGAAAAAAACAAACCTATAAATATAACAACCTGAAGATTATCACTTTTGATGTAAAAGTTTTTGAACACAATGCAAGAAGAACAGCCTCCTGGTTGACCTCACGCATCCTGCGTATTCTAACCACCCTGCAGAAGAGAAAACCATTGACCTGAGAAGTTGGATGTAATAAAAGCAGTTCACCTAAGGGATGATATCTTAATGTGGGACGGAAGCATGAAAAAGGTTATCAAAGGCTAACAATCGATTAAGCCTTCCCCAAAGTTTTTGTAATTCACAAAAGATAATAAAATAATCCACAAAAGAGAACATTGTTTGATTGATAATTCATAGATTGATAGATTGAATACACTGGTACTGTTAGATTGATAGATTGAACACATTGATACTGTTTAGGGCCCTATTTATACTAGTTGCTAAAATAATTAATATTTAAATGTGCTCCTAAAGTCACTCTCTGGATAATATTTCAGTTAAAACTTCAAATTAGACTAAAATACCCTAAAAACAACTAAATAAACTGTAAAATAAGAGTAATCAAAATTATAGCATAAGTTGTCAAATGGTAGAAACTTGTCTTCATGTCTTGTCCTAAGTCATTTCTTCACAAATTAAACCTCTACTGGAACAGCTTCATAAAAGATATTTTTATAGCACGATGTGGTAGCAAATGAGAGCAGCGCTCATAACTCAGTTAGAGCACCCATTTAGTACATTGGAGGTCTTGAGTTTGACTCTTAACGAGAGCAAGATGTACTCTTTTTTTTTTTTTTTTTTTTTTTTTTTTTTGAAAGGGTGAGCCTTGGTGCAACGGAAAAGTTACTCCATTGTGACCTGGTGGTCACGGGTACAACCTCTTTGCAAAAGCAAAGGTAAGGCTATGTGCATTTGACCATTCTCCAAACCCCACAAATGTGGGAGCCTCATGCACTTGGATGCCCCTTTTTGTAGTGGCCATGAACAATTAAAAATAGGGATCAGAATGAATTACTCCTCTGTCAAAGTTGCTGGTCGTTTTGCAGACGGGTCAGCTGATAGACGTAGTGGTTTAGTAAGAGAAAGCTTGATAAGCTCATCAACTTCTTCAGTCATTGTAGCTGAAAACAGCATGGTTTGCCTCCTTTTGGGACACAAGCGAACCTGCCAACAAACAAGAAACTTATTAGGAAAGATCTTAATAGGTAATAAAACAATTTAACCAATCTGATTTTCCTAACGTATGTTGAGACTTCTCAAACAATTCAATGCCCTAGTGCATCCATCTCTATAATTTACAACTTGTGGAAGTTACAAGACTTTGAAGAGAAAAATGTAGAGTTTAAACACCTACAAAAACTGCTGTTCCTTACTAGCTGATAATTGTTTGTAGTTACCACTCTCATATAAGCAAACAAAGAAAGATCAAGCATACCAACTCGTGAATTTCAGCACTAAATCCTAGCTCCAGAAGGCGGTCTGCTTCATCAAGTATTAGAACTGCAAGATCATCCAAATCGACAGACATAGAATTCCGCAAGTGATCTATCATCCGCCCTGGAGTAGCCACAACAATGTCAGGCATCGATCTCAAGGCAGCCTCCTGTGTCTAAAATAAAGTTGCCATCACTGATATATTTTTAATGGAGGCAGAATAGCATAAAAGTATATTAAAGAAGGAAAGCTAGGAGTTCCCATAGATTTCTCACAAAAACAAGAAGAATCGTTTTTTTTTGTTATGCATAACATGTCAATTCCACAAAAAACTGTCTGTTGCACCTCATGAAACCTAGACTACTAGCAATAGATCCAAATGCACAAAAACAGTGAGGGGAGGGGGGCACCCAGGAAAAACAGTGAGGCCTAAGCTAGAATCGACAATATCACAATCTGATTGTGCTATGCTATGTTCATCACTTGAGTCAAAAAGCCCAAAACAAGAAGAAGAAATGGAAGAAAAACGTATAGAGATTCCATTTGAAAAGGAAAAGGATGTGTTATTCCCCTGAAAAAACCAGATGTTTATCATGTAGAATTAGCAGGGATTAAATGAGACACCAACCTTGGTTGAAAGACCACCAACAACCAGGCAACATCTAATATTAGTAAACTGAGCAAGTTTCTCTATCATACTGTGAACCCTGAAATAGGTACGGCCAAACCACACTTCAATGAGTTTAATTGAGATAAGACTGAGCTTAAGTAAAAAGGAAATGGTGGGGGATAGAAAAAAAAAAAAAAAAAAAACCAAAAATGAAGTAATGAAAAGAAATGTTGGGTTGAAAGAATACATTTCCCCAAAATCATTCCTCCACAAAACTTCAACAGAATTTTTCTTCTCCATCCAAGCATGCATATCATACATATATTTGTATGATATCTTGTGAAGAAGTGAAATTGTGGATGATAGTGTAGGGAACACCAGCACTTACTGAATGGCTAATTCTCTGGTTGGAGCAAGAATCAGTACCCGTATTGCTGGAACGCGTTTTGGCCGGTACAATAGTCTTTCTAAAGTTGGTAATGCAAAAGCAGCTGTCTGTAAAAGGGAAAAAGGTTTCAACACAGCATCTTCGGCCAACAAATGGAAGCAATATCCAATATATGACGTGTGAGTGCCGCTATTTCAACAAAATCAATAAAAATAATTTGGTAATTAAAATGCTTTCATCCTAGCTAAGCACTGAAGGGAGGAAAAAAAAAGAGAAAAGAAAAGTACCTTCCCAGAACCAGTAATAGCGCTCCCACAAATGTCGCGACCAGTGAGAGCCAGTGGTATACATGCTGCCTGTAGGCAGAACCCTAAAAATTCAGCAACCCCAAAATGGAATGAAAGGAACTAAGACTAGGTTTGGGAAGGGGTGCGGCGCAATTGAAACCTGAATTGGAGTAGGCTTAGTGTAACCTAAAGCCTCGCAAGCCCGAAGCAACGGGCGAGAAAGATTGAGCTCTATAAATGAATTCGCATGGAAGGAAGCTCCTGTTGATGGCGCGAAAAATGAATTGCTCCCATCCGCATTACTAGTCCCATCCTCATCCTCATCTTCTCTATATTCTTCCTATGAAGCAGAATTAGAATTCAAGGGATAAATTAAAAGACAATAATAATAATAACAAAAGTTGACCTACCCCCTCCCCCCCCCAACACACACACACACACATATATATGCATACATATGAAGATTGCCAAAGGGAAATTTAAAGAGAGATTTTTAAGTACTTGTTTGTCTGGTTCCGAATCAGAGTTGTGGTTGTCGGTGGTGGTGGTGGAATGGGGGACGGGGACAGAACGTTGCTGGAGAGCTTTTGAAATCTTGAAATCGACAGAAGTGGTGCTTCGGCGAGCGTGTTCTTCGGCGACGGATTCGGTGTAAGAAGCGAAGTCCCAAGGAGATTGAATATGGCGATTTGACGGCTTCTTCCTTTTATCTTCATCTTCCTCATCTGCCTCTTCGCCTTCTTGCTCTTGATCTTCTGAATCTGAGCCACTGCCGCCGCCGCCGCCGTCTTCTTCTTCTTCTTCTTCTTCTTCGTCCTGGGAACGAGGCAACTCAGGTTCTTCGTCGCTAGGAGGCTCAAACACAAAGCGACGAGCCATGGAAGGGATTAAAGAATGGCCCAAGAAGCTCGTGTAGGTGTGGCCTCCTGTTGTTGTTGCTGTTGGGAGTCTTTTTTCTTCTACGAGGGTTGGGTTTTGAGAGACCGTTGCAAGGGTTTTAGAACTCGGCTGTCTGTGACAACTAACTGTTAATAATACTTAGAAGATATAAATAAATAAATAAATAAATATAATATATATATATATATATATATACACACACTTTTTTTTTTTTCAGTCTAACAAGTTAAAATCATAATTTATTTTATTTTAATTTATTTTTAAGAATAAAATTTAATTCAACTGACTGGTTTAGTAAGTTAATTCTAGTATTAAACTCTTAATTGATTCTAAAGATATAAAATTGAATTACTTTTTTATTTGATATAAATGCCTTTTTCTAATTTTCAGAATTTAAATAAATTTTAGTAAATTTTAATAATAAAAAAAATAAAAGATCAGTTGATTTGAATTAATTTTGTTTGTTATAAAAACATAAGCTATAATGAAAATGGACATTTATTCAAAGGGCAAAAACTATGGAGTACGGATATTTTAAAAATGATATGTATTTGTATTAAATATAATATTTATGCTATACGATTTGGATGTGTGTCAAGTATTTTAGAATATGTCTAAAAAGCAACAATCAAAAAATCTGAACACTTGTTGAAAAAAATTTTATTATATATATTGAATATTTTTTAGTTACTATATCATATACATATTAGTTATATATAAAATTAATTTTATAATTCATAAAATTAATATATATAGAATAATTTTTTTCTTAATAAATAATTTAATAGTAAAAAAAATGAATAAAAATATTTTATTTCAACAATTATATTAGATATTTTAATTTATAATTCTTTAAACATCGTGTCATATATATTTTATTAATCAAATATTAATTACAACATAAAATAGCATACAAGTTTTTATAAAATATATGTTAAAAAATATTAAATTTATTAAAATGTTTAAATTATATATATATATATTTTTTATGATCATATTCATGTCATAATTTTTTAAAATTTCTTTTGTTTAACATACAAGTTTTTAATTTAAGTTCCCATATCCATATATATGTATCACACGGCAAAAGAGAAACTCGCAAAAAAAAAAAAAAAAAGAAAAAAAGCAGCAAAAATAATGATTGGCTATTCTTCTTTTTTGTTTACTTTATTTTTTTTCTTAGACTTGAATTAAAAATTTTGGTAACTTCAATATTAAATTTTATAATTAGTGACTTGTTATTTTAGTTTTACAACCAATAATATTACCATTGTTAATCCAAATCGGATTTATATTTATTTTTTGTTTTTTTTAAAGACCGGGGAAAATCATCGTTAAGTTTGATGCGGGCTCCCCAATGAAATCCAAATCTTAATAGACACAAATTTAGCTCATAAGTCTACAAACAACATTCCAAATGTATGTATGACATTCTTAAGATTCAGAGGCGACAACCAATATTAATAGTGGCACAAAGAATAATTTGACTTAAGATATGGTTTGTTTACTTGTTATTGATTATTGTTACTAATTATTATTATTGATTGATATTGTTAATGAATAAGATTAAATTACAGTTTTTAACTAAATTTATATTGTTTATTGTGATTAAATGTTAAAATAATTATTTAGGATATTAGGTTTTTTTATCTAGAATTATTTCTAATAAGAATTGAACTTCTAATTATAAATAAGGATTGAACTTTAATTGATAAGAAAATTGAGTTCTCTTTGTTGTTGTTTATTAGTAATTTCATTTTCTAATTCTAACAATTATTTCCTCTGCAAAAAAGTTTTATTTGTAAACTTTACTAATATAACAAGTTGCCAACTTCATTCTACTAAACCTAATTTGCATTAAAAGAATTTAGTATTTTTGGGTTGTGCTAAATTATGAGTCTATCTCCTTTAGACTATTTCAAGTAATTTATATTTATATAAATATTGTTGAAACTAAAAAAAATTTAGAAAAAAAAATTATGCAGTAATATTAATTTAATTTTAATTTTTTATATAAATTTTTATAATTTATAATATTTGTCATTAACTATGTCTTTACTTTTTGATATTTGGGTATCATTTTCTCGTGTTTCATTAACATATATTATGGTAAATGTAGATTAAGTGGAACAAAGGAAAGAAAATTCTCTCTTTGATATAGGTATAACTAAGGATATTTTAATCAAGGACTTAGGGACCATGGCAAAGTTTAAAACCTCTAGTATGTGTTTTGCACAAAGGGAAAAAGGCTAATAATCTCAACTTTTGACCATTTATGTATCAATCATAAGATAATGAATTTTTTTTGGTCCTTCTCCTTTATATGTGTAGCATTTATGGATAAAATGTTAAATTTCTTAATAAAAATATTATTATTAAAAGTTATTTTTTAAAATTTTAAAATTAAATATATTTATATAAATAATATAAGAAATAATATATTTAAATTTATAAAAATTAAAATTATTAATACGTATTAAAAATTTATTTTAATCTAATAAGTAATTTCTCTTTTTTAATATTTATTATAAACACACGCTTTTAAATAAAAGTTTTATATGCATTAAGAAAAGAGAAAACTTATTATACATACATACAAAATTTTAGAATTTAAATTAAATATATTTATTAACATATGAATTACATTTAAAATTATAATCCTTAATAATATAATAATTTATAAAATTATTTTTTATTAATTAAGTTACATTATAAATGAGTTTTTAATAAAAATATTAATATTTTAATTTAGTTAATTGAAAAATTCTAATATTTTCTCACTCACTTTGATTCAAATCTATTATACTAATCATTACACCATTATTATGCTAAGATACAAACACGGAGATATGTACATGACACGAAGGCATATAAACATTTAGAAAATTAAGATATGAGTATGTTAAGTTTGAATACTTACTTAAAATACATATTAGTTACATTATATATAGATATATTTGATTTAAATATTTTAATATATTTAGTATTCTTTTAACATATATATATATATATATATATATATTAAGAACTTTAAAAAATTATAAGTTAAAGTATTTATTTATTGATTATTACTTTTTTATCACCAAACTATTTATTTATATGTTTATAATGTGTATGAACCAATTTTAAAGTTAGTTTTATATGTGTTTGATATAAGTTTCCAACCTATATTCTTAAAATTTTTTTATCAGATGCATCTTAATGTGTTTGACATGTGTCAAAAGCATGATAGACCAATATGCTATTAGATGCACAATATATATCATATTAGAAGTATTGTGTTTCATGCTCTGCGACTAATATCCAAAGCAAGGCAGTAATTATTTCGGAGAAGCTTTACCAGATTCAAAAGCTACCAGATACGGGAAAGCTTGTCGGTCTTGTAATTGATCTGAAAGGCCGCTTGTTGATAACAAGCACTCTCCGGACTTAGGCAGCCGTCGACTCGGCTGGTAGAAATGCTTCCATATCACTATAACAATAGCCGAGATAAAAGCAGTTAGCCATCATCTGAATACGACAAAGGAAGAAAGTTTGTAAGTTAGTCAAAACATAACAGTGTAAATTTTGGAAGACCATGTTGAAATGTGATCGTTCCTTTAGAAGCCTCGCAATCTTAGATAAAGGATGAGAAATGAAAAGGTTGAAAAAGTTGAGAAATGAAAAGGTTGGTCTAAGTGATGAGGATGTAAGGTGGAGTTTAGGATGTCTTACGTTTAAAATCGTATTACATTATAACTTGAATTAACCTCGAAACTACACGACAAACTCTTACCTTTCATGGGCCTAGGTTCGAATCCCTAAAATAACATCTCTCCCGAACCAAACGGTGTAGTGAAGACCTATTTGGAGTCATTATTATTTGAGTAAGGTGTCCTTTAACGAGGAGATTAAATCATGATATTAATAAATAACATTTTTCTTAAATTTGTAAAAAGGATAATTAATATCTCTACAACGTCTTTTCTTTTTGTATTATCCACTTGGCACTTCACACGACAGATAACATGTCAAAAGTGCAGTCCAAATGCTGAGAGGACTATCACTTGAAAAGGGAGTAACCTGGTCGGGATAGTTGCCAAAATTCGTTTGGATATGCTAACACTAATTGTAAAAGTGAAATTGACTTTACAGGATTTGACAAACCTTTTACTTTGTAGCTTAACCTAAACATCGTATGTAAATTCCCAAGTATTCAACCACTAAAAACCAATGAAATTAATGAGAGGCAGTTTAATCGGCAACACAACGTAGAGAGAAATCAATAGAAGAGAGTAAATGCCTAGATGGGGTGGAAAAATGAAAATGCGGGGAAAATAGGGAGCTAAAGAAAAAAAAAAAAAGGACATGAAACTGAAGAAAAAAATTAAATAAATTTCAAAATAGGGATTTGACCCTTGCCCTCCCACGAGGAGCAGAATCTCAGTTTGCCGCAGTGTGTGCCATCACAAACTCATTGCCTAAGATAAATTACTGGTCATATTAGAGTTTATAGAGTGGACTGAATGTGTTTGTTTAATAAATGCTTTATTTTTGAGTCTCATTCAACAACTTACCTTTTTGGGTTAAATAATTTTTTGATTTGATATCAAAATTTTATAACCAAATATTTACACTTAATTGTAAATTTCAACAAATAAGGTGTGATGTTTTTGTTCACATTCTCATTGCAATAAGCTTTTGCACGAAGGCAAATTTTTATTGGTAAATTGAATCTATCATTTGTTTAGATTTTTAACTCAATAAATTGTATATGAGCAACATTTTAAATTTTAATTTGTAATCTATTTCTAAGTCGTTTAAATTTTTGAGTTAAGAATGATTTGTGGACAAAATTATTTAGAATGTCAGATGTTGGTTCTGACAATAGAGGTTTTGCTTTGTTATTTCTGGTGGTTTAGGAGGTTACAGAATGATAATTTTTCACGAATCCACTAGGTTTAACGTATACTAGTTTACTTAGAATGACCCCAAAAGCAGGCTACTGGAACCATTATACGAAGATATACAATCATCCCTTCACTGCAAACACTTTACAAAAAGACCAGCTAAAACTCAATACGTTAAACATGAGACACAAAGATTGACATATCAAACATCGATTGACCTGGTGTACTCATTCTATACCAACTAGTTATCGGACTTTTCAATAGCAAATAATATTTGTGATGCGGAAATTAAATAAAAACACTTTATGTATAAAATAACAGCCAATAGAGAAGATCGAGGTCTCACAATCAAGTGCCTTCTACGGCACCATGTTCACAGTGACGAGGGCCTGCCTTGTATTTTAGCATTGGCATCTCTTTGCTAATTCCCAAAGCAAAGTCGGTTCCCAACTCCTAAATCTTGCCTTTTTGCTTTAAAAGGTCCCGCGGGCCTGGTTACTTTCTTTTCGGTTTGGCTTTCACGTCTCTGTTTCGATCGTTTGGCTGTATGCCGCATACTTTTATCTTGTCTAGCTATTGCATGCATTCTAGTTCTAACTCTAGTGTACAAAACCCATTTCTCAATTGTTCCCATAATCGTCCAAAACGAATCAAATCTGCATTGCCTTTTCTTTTGCGTACTTGTCAGCAGAGACTTTTCTAAATCAATGCCAATGTTTGTTAGCTAAATAAAGTGCAAGATCGCCTAATTCAAACAAATGGAATCCCTTGTATAGTTGAGCTTCTCGCATACGCGGCTCGTGTATATTTATGATGCATGCGAAAATTAAATATGTTAAAGAATTATATTAAGTCACATTGGAGCAACTCTTAATCTTGTTAATTAAAAAAATTACGCACAATTAATTAAAAAGTACATAAAGAATATATACTAGATAGTAATAAATATCTAATTTTATTAAATTATTAAAATTATATTAAATTATACTCAATTAATCTAAATTATAATACAATACTGATTAATTAAAAATTTAAAAAACTTTAAGAATACTTTAGTTCTAATTTTGTGATGCTCTTATTTCTGACATATATTTTAGCTTGATAAATGTTTTATACTTTAATGATTTCATGAAGATATTAAATACTTGATTTTTAAAGTTGTAGCATATTAAATTAATTTATCTTTTATTAACTTGATTTGTTACAAAATAAAAATAAGTATCAATATATTTATTCTTTTCATATGTCACTATATTTTTAGTTAAATTAATTGTAGAAATATTATAAATAAAAATCTTTATAAAGGTTCAATTGAAACATAATTTTGATTCATTAAATTAAGCAACCAAATCACTTGACAAATACTTAAAATTATAACTACATATCTACTTTACAAGTCAAAAATCCAAATAATAGATTGTTTCTTAAATAACTAATAACTAATAATATTCTACCTTATCTTCATTTCTTTTTTTCACAAAATTTCTTAACTTCTTGATAAATATTGCCCATTGAGGAAGACTATTGAGAAAAATTGATTTTATATTCATATGATGTATTTTCTTATGATTTTTTGTGGTCAAAGTAATTATAAATTTGATAATTTTCATTTAACTAGCAAGGTAGAATATTTCATAATAGTTATAGTTAGGTCACTATTTAATTTTTTTTACAAACAATTTTACTTTATATCTCTTTATCTCACCATGTGATTTTTTTTTTCTTTTTAATCTTAAAAACTTACTTTACATCAATAAGTTTGTGACTTAGCAGGATATTTGTCGGCTTTCATGTATTATTCTTTTCAATCACCTTAATTTCTTCATTAATAACATTTACTTACGTGATATCTTAGATTGTCTTATCAAATAATAAAAATTCACAATTTGAAAATATATTAAAGTGCACTAAGTCCCCATCATTATTAATAATATTATTAAAAATTACCTTAAAATCTTACAGTTTAACTAATTGTTGAAAATTTCTTCTTAGCCTTTTATTATGACATAGAATTTGAAGTAACAATTGATTAAAAGATTTGTTGCTTAGCATAGGAATGATTTAAATTAATATTGAGCTAGTTAAACCTTTTATGAAGACAATGTAATTTTATTATTAAACTATATTAGTTCTAGTTAAACCTATTATGGAGTTAGTTTTAGAACATATGTTGGTATTTTTATTTTTATTATTAGACTTTAATGAATATGTCATATGCTAGTATGAAATTATAACTTATGTCCACTCATATTGGATAGACATGCTATCATAAACAATTAATAGTTTTGTATAAGACAATATAACTTTTTAATAGAAAACAATTCAAAACCTTCTTTTAAAGGACTTTAGTGGACAAAAGGACTATTAATTGACACCTTTTTTTACACTTCCCTTGTTGTTAACTTAATAATAGTAATTATAGTCCATTGATGGCCTAAAGAATCTAAAGATAGTTTTTTTTTAATTATGCTTAATTAAACTATAATCCATCATAATAATGTTTTCAAAATATTGATAAATTATGGGTTTCAATTTCTTTTGTTAGAGACTTCTAAACAAATGTTTAAGACTCAAAGAGAAAATATTATGTCATTTGATAATTCATCACACTTTTTTGTATTCCTTGGTCTTCCTCTCTCTCTACAAATAGGGTGACTAAGAATCAATATTTATGTTATGTTATTATATTTCCTACACATTTAATTCATTTTTTGTTTTCTTATTTTTATTCTCCTTTCATATGCATCCTTATTCTTCTTATTTCTTGTGTTTTCTTTTAAAACCCCCTCACATTGTTAAAGTCTATTATTAGGAAAATCATGGCTTTGTTGTTAACTTCTTCACTACATGGCACATGTAAGTGAAAAGAGAAGTGAAGCAATATTTTTTTTATTTTTTAAAAATTTATAATTTTTTAAATATATAAACCAGATATAAGAAAATAATTTTTATTAAATTTTAATATCTCAGTCAAATATTAAAAAAAAAATTCTCACAAAATACCTTGTAAAATATTTTATACAAGAAAATTTTTTTAGCAAATAAATAGAGCAAATAATCTAAATTAATTTTAACAAAATACCCATAAATGTGTAAAATCGAGGTCGGGTGCATCACTTGCTTAGTTTTATCCCATGATTTAGACTCTCATTGTTGGCCTTTTTTTTTTTTTTTAAACATCCGAGGAGCCTAAAATAAGAAAGTCATCACCGTTGGGGAATAGTTATTAACAGAGAAAAAAAGAAATGGTTAAATCTCATATAAAAGCTAAAACTATTGCCTTAACTCTTGAAAAACGTCACTTCTGACAGTAAAATTTTTTGTTCTCACGGTAACATGTGAGATGAAACGGCATCTACGGTCTTAATTATGCTCAGGTGTGGCTGACCTTCTCCGATTGTCCCTTCAAGAGTTCTCGTCAGGTGGATATTTTACTGATCGTATTGCTTTAGACTCTGGGTGACGGCACCTAGCAATGTCATGGTCGGTGAACGTCGGTGCCGTTACGTGGCGATCCCAGAGAGCATAATCAGCCATTCTCCCACCGTCCCACGAGGCAATTATCGATCCAAGCGAGACACCCTCCATTCCCATACACAAAAGAGAGCGTACCAACCGCAAAGAATTCGATTACAAATGTGCACACGTTACGGTTTTTAGTTGTTTATGGCACAAAATTTTGTACACCATCATCTTTTCTTTATTATTATTATTATTATTATTATTATTATTATTATTTTAAAATTTTAATTTTACGTTATGCTAGGTACGCCAACTCCTGCCAGACCATTTCAATTGATTCAACATTTTTCAATAGCACTGAATAAATGCGAGCTTTTTAGAACAAGACTATCGGTGAGAGGGTGGTGCTTTAACGAATTGTTGACTCCTTGTGTATTAAATTACTCGATGATTACATTCATGCTAGATTTACTAATTTATGTCCTAGTCATTGCCAGATAATAGTCTGAGTATCGGTGGATGTTGGGCAGATGGTTTCTTTGGTACACTGGCCTGACGTATTATTGACATTGTTACTTTTGTAACCCTTTGTTTTCTCTTATTATCTTTACAATAAAATTCTCACTTTTTTTTTTTATAAAAAGGAAAGAAATAGACATTTTACAGCACGAATGAAATTCAATTTTCAATTAATTTAAGCTATTTTTTGGCTCCTAAACATCAAAATTCCGATTATGATGAATATGAATTATGAAATAAACTACTTCATGCGGGGAGTTCACGTCCTCCGTCTATTACATCCCCAAAAGTGAGTAAAAGCTGGTGAGACGTCTGATTCTGACCAATATCATCACACGAAAAATAACAATTGTTCCATTACTTTCATTAGATTATCTATCAGGAATCTGATTCCATTGCAAAAGCTTTTTCATAACCGGAAAAAAAAAAAAAAAGGAAAAAAAGAAAACAGAGGATATGTTAATATATAGCCACATCTATTCCCAAAACAAAAGGCCAAGATTCGAGGGCATACTTCTTCAAACACGTTAGGTAGATGGAATATCATGTTGAATTTGCAGCTGATTTGACAAGCCAAATGCGGATTTAACTTTCCATTTCAAGGCAATCCAATTTTTGTTACGTTGAATCTCAATGAGCACTTTGGTCTGCCAATTAAGCAAAATTTCTGGTGACAAGATATTTTGTGATTAGATACATATTTTCTCGCATGTATTGAACTCCCAGGTATTGGAATCTTGTCCCCGTTATTCATGATGTGTGTCCATGTACACGTGTAACAAAAAAGAAAAAAAAAATCACAAAAAAAAAAAACCCGCATCTATTTAAAAAACAAGCTATGAATGTACACCCAAACAAATACTAAGCATTTGATCATTTTAGTTCACCTATACCTAAATCCCAGAATTCAAAATACCCATTGGAGGCCGACAAAAATCCCCTCATTCTAGTCCACAGGATCTTTTTTTTATGACGGAGAACCCTACTTTTGAAAGGTAAATGCTGGGTCCATGCAACATGTTCCATCCACAGAGAGGGGACGAATCCAGAAATTTTTGTCAGTCAAGGCAAAGTTCACATGCACAGATATAAAAAAATAACAAAAGAAATTCAAAATATTGTAAAATAATTTATTTCAAACAGTTAATATAAACATTACAATTGTATCTATGAATTTTCATATTCTGAAATTTTGCTATAATTTTTTTTGCAATGATGCCAAATACGTATCTTTCTATATAAGTAACTCAATAATCGTTTAACTATTTATCTCTCATTGGAATGCACAATAAATTATTGAATTATTCATTGCAGAAAAAGTTTTGTCTGCCGTAGTTGCTGTTACTGGTAAGATCAAAGCTAATTTCGACCGCAAAGACGAGTCTTCATAACATATTAGTAATTTCTTCCAATTCTAAGAACATATCATCTGCACAAACATTTAAAATATGGTTCTCAAGCTGATTATCAAGCATCATAAGCCCCATCGAGCAGAAATCAGAGGGATAAAAGTAAGGCAAACTGAGTTCTTTCTTGTCTAAAGCAACCAAAAAAAAAAAAAAAAAATCTTTTTGGACTTAAATATGTCACACAGAGAAGCAATTTTGTAGTCAAATCTGTGAATCTATTGTTGAGTTTTTGAAATTATTTGTAAACTCTCAATTAGTTTGTTTAGGCCAATAAATAAACACTCAACTTGTTTGTTAATTTAGTGCATTAATATTGTTTAGGCCCACAGAAAGGTGCTGAATCAGTTTGTTAACCTGGTCCATTAATTTTATTAAAACTCACAAATGAGGATGTAAAGGACAAAATTAAATTTGAGTGAGTGCAAAATAAAAATTCGAGTGGGGACAAAAGGTAAAATTTGAATGAGAGCGGCGGTGTTACATATTCAATAATTTTAATAGGAACTTGAATT
The DNA here is from genome assembly GCA_019804595.1 of Bruguiera parviflora. Lineage (NCBI taxonomy): Eukaryota > Viridiplantae > Streptophyta > Magnoliopsida > Malpighiales > Rhizophoraceae > Bruguiera > Bruguiera parviflora. Next base: position 2,325,315 of record CM034049.1, read on the forward strand.
TTCAAAGAAAATATATAAATTTGTCCATTAACCTTTTCCTTGCTAAAATTGATTTGCATCGGTCGGGCGGTGGTGTGCCTTCCATTGCCCTCGTCTCATTGCTACGACACACAAAATAGAGATAGAACTTATCTAATGACGTCATGCAGATTAAAATAATTATTTTTGAAAACATAAATTTACTTAGATAAAAATCACAAAATATGTATTAGGGCTAATAAAATGTGTAAGTAATCTGAGTAAAATGCAAAAAAAAAAAAAAAAAAAAATGTAACAAGAATAAAATTTTATGATATTATACTTTTCACCGCTCTTCATTCACATCTTACTCTATTTCATGCGCATTTCATTAGTTTCTATTTTCTGTAGCCGGCTATTATTTTCCGTATTTAAATGTAAGGTGACACCAATTAGTTGATCTTCCATGAAAACCATATCCTATTTCTCGCCAAACAATAGTTTCGGTGATTACGTGGGCAGAAAATGCCTACCTCGTAGCCATAAATCTTTTCTTTACCCCGAATCTATCAATCCAACCAGCCGTCTTTTCAACTCCTCTTGTTCCTCTTATAAATATCATCATCGCAGAGCAATACGGTATTTCTGTCATTAATTAGAGAAGCAGGAAAATCGCCCATCACCAGCCTCTAAACCCATATTTGTTTTATAATCTTACCTTAAATCTCTCAAAATGGATCTTATCTTCTCCAGTTCTTCTCTATTCATCTCTCTCACTTTGCTGACAATCTGCCGAGGTAATTTTCCAAGAACCAAAAAAAAAAAAAAAAAAAAAAAACAAAAAGAAAAAGAAAGAAGACTCTTGCTGAACATGCAATTTGATTTCCTTAAGATTTTTTTGACAAGAAATGTCCGTTCTAATTTTATCGTTGATTATCTTTGTTCAACTACAGGCATATCAGGGTCTACATTTACTGTGATAAACAGATGTGAGTACACAGTGTGGCCAGGTATTCTTGCCAATGCGGGCAGCTCAGCGTTAGACAGCACTGGGTTTGAGCTTCCACCTGGTGGGTCTCGATCCTTTCAAACGCCTGCTAATTGGTCCGGCCGGTTGTGGGGCAGAACCAGTTGTACGTTTGACCCCAGTACCGGTGAGGGCAGTTGCCTCACCGGCGATTGCAGCACCAATCAAGTTGAATGCATTGGCAGAAACGCAAACCCACCAGCCACTCTCGCAGAATTCACTGTTCAGTCTGGTGGCCAGGACTTTTATGATGCTAGTTTAGTTGATGGGTACAATTTACCAATGATTGTTGAACCAAATGGCGGGTCCGGCAGCTGCTTGTCAACCGGTTGCGCAACTGACATAAACCAGCAATGCCCGACTGAGTTGCGGGTCGAGTCGGGTGAGGCCTGCAAGAGTGCGTGTGAGGCCTTTGGGAGCCCCGAGTACTGCTGCAGTGGCCCGTACGGGTCCCCGGATGCCTGTAAGCCGTCGGTTTATTCTGAGTTTTTTAAAGCGTTATGCCCCGGGTCATATAGCTATGCCTACGATGATGCCACCAGCACATTTACTTGTGTCGGGGCTGATTATGTGATAACATTCTGCCCCTCACTAGCAAGGTAACCATTTGGATTCTGTGCACTCTTTCCAATATTAAATTGCCGATTATTATTGACATTTGTTTCATGAGATTCTTATATATGTGGATATGGTAAATGTTCTCATCTTTTCGGATTTTATTTATTTTCTCTTTTGAGCCATTATGCCTTGCCATTCTTTTGTATGCCTCAAGCTAACGGATAGCTTTCCCTGAGCTACAGAGTAGGGAAAAATAGCTGCTAGGCCTTCTTGATGGCCGCACAATTTGCACATTCAAAATTAGAACCATATGTTACAGAGGTAGACTATGATTATGCCACAGCCGCGTGACATTTAATTGTACTAACTGGTACATTACTTAGTCCATCGACGTGACATATAACATTAATTACAACATTTTTTATAAATAAAGAATTGGTATCCAATAATTAACGTGTGGTCACATGGATCCACGTAAATGTAAAAGTGTCCTCTGAGAAATGGAGTATCGGTTCATGGTTAATATTTGTTTACATTATGTTAATATTTATGGTTTTAAATCAAATCCTGCAGCCAAAAATCTACGAGAGATTCCACTCCCGCAACAAGCGCTACAGGTGGCTCAGAAACCGGATCCGGAAAGGAGCCACTGGGAATCAACAGTTCATGGTCACAAAGTTTGTTACTGCAGACTCATGCAATGCCCTTTCTTCTTTTTCTTCTTCTTCTTCTTCTTCTCTGCTTTCTCTGAACGCACACGCGATGCAACTTAAAGGCTTGGATTTTGGCATTTTGCTTTCCGTCGTGAGAAAGACTCGGGGACTCCAGATTGTAAAGCCAACTCTCCATGTCACTTCACTTGTATACAAAATTTATACCTCTTTCTCAGGAATACAACAGATAGATCTTTTGATATTGTATTGCTTTTTTCTTATTTTGCTTTCACTCTGAGTATGGAAGATTTGAATCTAGAAAGCAAGGAATTAGAAAGGAAGGGATATATTGGAAACTCATTATTATGAATAATTAAACTGGGCATTGGAAAAAGGTATCGCTTTATTACAATTTTGGCTGCAGTGAGGAGAATGTAATGACCGTGTCTATGAGAAAAGGCTATAAACGTGACTTCTTCCGATCGGATTTCAGTTTTGTAACACCCCTTCTAAGCACCCTTGAATAAAAAGTTGACTTTTGATTTTAAACATGGTGGCTTATGTATGCCTATAAATGAATACTATACGTAGAGGTGGCAACAGTTTGGGTTCCGGGAGGTTTATGTTTGAGTAAGATAGATTTGGGTCATTCTATAATGTGAATGATTTCAAAACATGTACCACTTGATTCGAGTCATTCAAAATCAAATCATGAGTTAAGCTATTTCGAAGTTGGGTCACTTGGATTTGGATTATTTGAGTTATTTTGGATCAAATCATACATTATTTCGGAAATCAAGTTGGGGCACAATGAATTAGAACCAAATTGAGTTTAATGTAAGAATTTTCAAACTCTAAATTTTTATATCAAAATTAGAACCATAATTATAAATTAAATATGGGTATAGATTTAGGTACATCTCTTGTTTGCATTCTTCACTTACATCTGGAGTAGAAAAAAATAACTTCTTATGCAAGGAAAGACATGTTTATTTATTTACACTGAAATTCTAGTTGAATTTGTGTATCATAAATTCAAATATACTAAATAACTCTCTTAAAATCAAATTTAAAATTCAAATACATTCTTATTTTATATAAAAATACATAAATATAACTCATTATATTATTTTATAACATTCAAATTTATAATTAAATTATATATTTAATTTTATTTTAATTAAAATAAAAAATTAATTAATAATATTTCTAAATAAAAAATATTCTTATATTTTGTGCTAATAAATTAGATTTTAATTTTAGGTTAGATTTTTTCATCTCTAATTATACATTCTAGCTAAGCCGTTCACATAACTGAACCATTTCTACTAATATATTGACTAGTGGGGTCCCCTCTAGGGTGGGACAATGTGTTCGGAGGTGACTGGAGGTGATGAAGTCAGGGACGGTAGTGACTATGGCGAAGAGGCTGCCATGATTGCTTGCCCCAATTGAGTTGTCCAGCACTGTGTTTGATTAAGATTAGCAACAATATATGGGAGCTCGTTTCCCCTTGGCAATGCACGGATGACCCGTGTCCTTGGGACGGAGAAGAAGGTCATGGTCTCTCTGCTTGACTTACCCTCATTATTTTCCAAGTTGTAGCTCAGTGTTGATGTTGAAAATGTAGGTTTTGTTCTCATATGACAAGGAATTTTGATGCAACGTTTAAATAAAAATAAGATTAATATTTGATTAAATTTAAAAAATTAATATTACAAAAATAGAGATAAAATTAATATATTTATTAAAAAATTTTATTTATTATAATAATTTAACTTTTAAACTTATTTACTTATTTATAATTAATATCATCTAATTAATTAAAAATTATTATAATTTAAATAAACAAATATTTTAATAAATAATTAAAAATATTTAATTGAATAAAAAATATTTAAAAATAAAAAATAAATATTATGAAATAATTAGTATAATATTTGAATATTATAATTATACTTGAAAACTAGTTTTTTTGAAACTTTTCTCTATACTTTTGATGGTCTCTTTAATCCATAAAATTTTAGACTATCTATTCTATGACAGTTTTTTCTAATTAGGAAAAACTTAACCATGAGTTCAAGTTAAATTTTGGATAAAGAGGCTCATTAGCTTAATAAAACGGATAGATATTTATAATATTAAAAATCCTTGAAATCCATCATTCCTTAGATAGATTAATCACACAAGTATTGTTATTAATTTTTCTCAATACCTAATAAAAACCATACTTCTTAAGTCACAACTTGTTATAAGGAATCATTAGGAAATCACTCCTTATAAAAGAAACACCATCACTATATCACCCTCTTTGAAATAGTTTATGCTTATGATATTTGTCTCTAACTCTTTTGTATTTTTTATTGACAATTTCTAACGTTTGTTTCACCTCAACTTAGATAAATTGCACTTATTTTGCAAGATACTCAATAACAATGCTGAGGCCTTGAACCTAAGGAAGGTAAACCAAATTTAAAACATGTTATAGACATTTTATGTAAATAATAAAGAAAGAAGATTTCCTTATAACACTATGAATCGCACTGTTGTACATAAACTTTACTTAAATTAAGGTAAAGTCCTATTACTTTGATTTGTCTCCACAAATACTTTGAATAAGATTGCTTAAAGTCTTATTGAGTGACTCAATCTAACCATCAATTTAAAGGTGAGTTAGACTATTGAACTTTAAAGATGAATTAAATAGTTTCCATAGAGTGATCCAAAAGCAACTGAAAAACTTAGTTTTATGGACAAAAATGATGGATTTAGGCACTTCATGTAGGCATGCCACCTTTTTAAAAAAACAATTGAATTATTGTTGAGACATCAAAGGTCTTTTTAGAAGGAATGAAGTGACTTATTTTGGAATTCCTATTAATAACAACAAACAAAAAATTTATACCACATTAAGTATGAGATAAGCTTAAATAAAATTCATAAACAAATTTTCCTAAATGTTATTTAGAACAGGCAAAGACATCTAAAGTCCAGTATTTTGTGATTGACCCTTGGTTATGTGACAAATATAACATCATTGGACAAATTTATCGATGCCCCTCTTCAATTATGACTAATAATGTCATTTATAAATAATAATAATTGTCTTGTCATTCTCAAGATAGTTTGTGAGATTATCTTTATATAAATCACAAAAAAATTTCTCTCTTAATAAATATTAAGGAATATAATACAGATTTTCATACATCAAATAGCCATCATATGTATGGAAATCATTTATAAGCTATCTTTGAATACATTTTTCCTAAATTGTTTCAAAGTCTTCATCATACTCACACAATTCACTAAGAGATTCAAACCCCACTATCTTATTACTTAATGTGATTAATAATGATGTTCACGTACTTAAGGCATTAACAACCTTATTTTATTAACACACCTTGTGAAATACCTTTAAAGGAAACTTTTGTATAAAAGTAGCCTACCTTGCATATATGTAATTATTAATTTGCCTTTGATCATGGATATACTTTAGAGCTTGACAATTTAAGTATAAGATAAACTTATGTCTTACTAAGTAATGTTCCTAATGTTTAAGAGTTCTTATAATTGTATAAAATTTTTTGTTATATATGGACCATATTTATCAAGTTTCACTAAGTTTCTTACTGAAATATGCAACTAGTCTTTTTTCTTAAGAAAAAACAACACTAACTCCAATTTCGCTTACATCACATTTAACTTTAAATAACTTATAAAAGTTAGGTAGGGTTAGTACTAAAGCAATACATAATGTCTCCTTAATAAAAACAAAATGTTGTTCTTCCTTATCTTCCCACTAAAACTTGTCTTTCTTAACACACTTAATAATAGGTATTATAATAGTACTGAAATAATATATGAACATTTAATAAAAGGTTGATAGGCTATGAAAATTTTGCATGTCACAATGTTTTTGAAGGAGGCTAATTTCAAATTGTTTGCACTTTGTTCTCGTTAACTTAGATATTACTAAAACTAATTATGTACCTTAAAATGAGTAGTCATTAGTCATGAAACTACACTTTTTCAAATTCACATACAACTTATTTTCTTACAACACTATTAATATCTTTCTTAAATGTAAAACATGATCCTTTATTAATTAATTATAAATAAGAATATCATCAAAATATACAATAACAAACTTATCAATAAAAGTGTTTAATACTTAATTTGTCAATCTTATAAAAGTACTTAGAGCATTAAAGAGATCAAATGACATCATTAGCCACTTATAAAGACCGTTTTGAATTTTGAATTATGTTTTTCACTTATATCCAACTTTATTTTTCATTTGATGATAGCCTTTTTTAAGATCAATCTTTGAAAATATCTTGGATCCATCTAATTAGTCTAACATGTCATTTAACATAAGGATTAGAAACTTGTATCTAATAATAATCTTATTGATTACACAACTAGGAACACATATCTACCAACTATCATCTTTTTTGAACATCGTCTAATTTGTCTCTAGATTCATAATTACTTCACCTTTCACCATTAATACATGAGCCCTTTTCAATTCTTTAATGGTAGTCATAATATCCTGATATAAGCAAGTAATTGTTAAAAAAGTTTTCCCCTCCATTTAAAAAGTGTTAATTCGAGACCTTCCTTTTATAGATAATAATGTATATTTTACTTCATCTTTCTTTAGTCTGTAGACATTCTTTTGGCTTAATTATTAAGCATTAACATCAAATTGTTAGGTCGCTTGAACAATAGATGGCAAGTATCGATGTCAACAATATCATAATAGATCTCATTTGTGTATTAGCCAATTAAGAAAGGAACTTTACATCATTTTGTCGTTTAAATTTCTCCAACTGTTTTGATTTACTCGATGGTGTATGGATACAGGTGCTTTTTTATTAGTAGTTATAATTTCTTAACAATTTTTATTTCAATAACATTTTTTTAACTACCACTATTAATAATTAAATCAAATAATGTATTGTTAATTATGCATTTGGTACAAAATAGCTTAGTTTGTTGATTATTATCCTTTTGTTTAGGAGTTAGTATCAACTTTCTCACCATATACATAATTTGCCATTCTCTTACTTGCATCATTTGCCATCTAGACAACAATAGACTTTAGCATCTTCAATTCAAGCTACTCCCTCTTACTTTGTTATGTTCATTATCTTTCAATATGGGCAATCACTAGAATGATGGTTTGTCTCATTGCACTTATAACACTTTTCAAGTATAAACTTCTTATAAGTAGTAACATTATGAATTATAACTTTCTCAACAAGCAAATGTTCACCGATGATTTTGCAATTATTGTCTTTTTTGGTTGGCCTATGACCTTTTGTTTTTCTTTTTTTTTTTTCAACAAATTTGTTAAAATCAATATAATACTTATAAAAAGATTCAACCTTATTCTTTTCTTGTAACATTATCTCAACTTTCAACATCATGTTCTTAGCTTCAAATATTTTCAACAACATTAAAACTATAATTTTATCTTGAATAACTGGTTTTAATCTATCAAGATATCTCTATGCTATTATGGCATTATTGGTTTTTAAACTTTTGATAGTCTCGTATTCCTATTTTATGTCAAATTGTATAGAGAGTTAGCACTTTAAGAGGAAATTAACAAAGATGGGCTACGTGAATTCTCATATTCCTAAATTTATAGTTATTGTTGAGTGAGGTTGTTTTGGATGGGAATTTATAATTTTATTTTCCCCAACAAATTTTTGATAAAGATTTTTTCTTACATTTCTTTGAATTGGGTAGGATAAATTTCTCTAATTTAACAATGACTTTTGTTTTTCTCTGCATTCAATTGGGTTCCCATGGATTAACGATCATATCATACTTGACTTGTAGTTTTGGATATGAAATATACTTCCAAACACATTTCTAGACTTCAAAGGAATGCTCTTTAATTTCGTGTCACAAATAGACCGTGAAGATTGGCCTTTGAGTCTCTATTTGGAAGGGGGGGGGGAAGCCATTTAAAATTATAACAATAAGCTTTTTAATCAAAATAAGCAAAAGGAGGAGAAAGCAAACCTTATTGGGATTCACCCAAAAAATTAGTAAATAGACTCAAGTTAGTATATTACGAGATACATGATATGAGTAAACGAGGCAGACGATGATGTATAATATTAAATGTTACAACAATAAAAGTAGTATATCATACATCAGTTGACATAATATATCTTAAATTCTTAATAATTACTCCATTAATTGGACCATTCATCGAACTGGCACTAGTTCGTTTTGTGGGACGTACCGTCCTCCTGTGGGATTTTCGGGGTTTGATCAACAATGGTCGGGGGAGGCCGGTAGAACTATGATCGAACATTGCCGCTGAGCAATTAAAAACATTTTCAGATAATACTATACAGTAACTTACTTATAGTTAATGTATATAATTATTTATGCTAATTGTGATCGGTTCCTCTAAACAAAATTCAACGGATCTAGCCTATCTAAACTTCCACTCTTTGTCCGATTAAATAAAAAAAGAAAAAGAAACGTGCTTCAGTAACCAAGCTGTCTATGTTTGCTGGTCAAAAGGCAAATACAACTAGGAAATGCCCTCGTATAAAGGAAACTTAAAACAGCGAAAAAGATCTCCGATTCTGCTAGCGCAGAGTTTTCTTTAATTCGTTAGCATTATTGGAGTTAAAGGCAATAAAGGCTGACCCAACTTTAATGATATATTTATTTAACCCTGCTCGAAATTGGACTCATGACCAATAATGCCATTTGCGACGTGACATCAAAAACATGGAGAGAGTTCTTTAATTTAAAGATAAGAATTTCGTTTCCATGGCACCAAATGTGGTGATTACATAATACTTTATAGAAACCAACAAATGAATCCCATCCCCACTAATTTTATTATAAAAAGAATTAGTCCTATTTATATCCATATATATATATATATATATAGACATGTGAATTTGGATGTTTCATGGCAGAAGAGCGAACGGGTCATGACTCGCTTCCACGTCACATGACACATGCAACATGCAATGAAAAGAATGTGGGCCAGAATTAGCTGCTGAACTACCTCCGCTGGTCTGGTCTGGCTGAGGAGCATAAAGCGCCTTTGCGTGTAGGCGTTCGAGATTCAGAAAAGTCTTCCCAACTGCCAAATCGCCGCGGCGATGCCGACGATGCCCACAACAGCATGTGATCCGAACACGTGGGCACACGTTGACGTCGATGCTCCACTTTCCTCCGATGTACCTTCATACACCATCGTACTGTCGATAGCATTTGTTGCGTCCGTGCTCTGCCCCTGCGATGCTTTCTGGCTGCAAATTACAAATCCAACACCAAAATCTAACCGTTAGTCCCCCGCAGCTACTTCCGAACAAACCTCATAAATAAAAAGATTTACGGCAAATTATATTTTATATAATTTTTTTTAAAAATTTCTGTACTTTTTATTTATATATATTAATTGTGTATAATGTGCTGTTGACATAGGCATGTTAACTAGCCGCGAATCAATAATGGACACCCGCCACCCAAGAAACTACTATTCTTGTACTAAATTCCTTCTTCTCTGGCAGTAACCTTGAAAGGTGTGGACAACGGTCAACTAACGTTCATATTTACAGCCTTTTTTTTTTTAACGTCATGGTGGGAATTACTGAGCGTAAAATAAAAGTTAAAAGAACAGAGATGCGGGTAAAACTGTAAAAGCCAGAGAGCGTTAAAAAAAAAACAAAAAAAAAAAAAAAATTACCTGGTGTTGGGTGAGGGGCAGAAAGTAATCCGGTAATTCGCAGACGCACAAGTAAAGGTGCTGGTCTTATCATCATATGCGTAACTGTATGCGCGTGGGCACGCCTTCTTGAAGATCTCTGAGTACGAAGACGGCTTGCAAGTGTCCGGCGTGCCGTACGCACCGCTGCAGCAGTATCGTGGCTCCCCGAACGCTTCACACGCGCTTTTGCAGGCGACGCTCTGGCCGTCGGAGCTCGTAACCTTGAGGTCTGAAGGGCACTCACCGTTTAAGTCCGTGACACAGCCGATGCTGGTGCAGTTCTGGCCAGACCCACCCTGAGGCACGATCAACAAAGGTAGGTTGTACCCATCGACGAGGCTGACATCGAAGTAATCAAGGCCACCGTAACCGTCAAGCTTGAACTCCACCAGGGTGGCCGGAGGAATTGCGCCGCTTCCGGAGCATTCCACCTTGCCGGAGCCGCAATCACCGGTGATGCAGGAGAATTTTCCGGTGGAGTCTTGGGAGCAATGGGTACGGCCCCACATGCGGCCACCCCAGGACGCGGGTGCTGTTATGGTCTTGGTCTGGCCGTTTTGGAGGGAGAAGCCGGTGGTGGAGAGCGCCGGCGCATCGGCGTTTGACAGAATGCCAGGCCATACCGGGTAGTCACACATGTTTGTTATTGTAAAAGTAGTTGAAACAACACCTGCATTTAAATCCCATTAATTAGTATTATATACAAGAAGCTAATCTTTCAGTCAAATTCTATCAAAAACCTGTAACAGCTTGAACAACAAAAATACAGCTAAGCTAGCGTCACAAAATTAGAAGATTGGGCAATATATTACCTGATATGAATAGATGGGCGATAGAAATAGATAATAATAATTGAATCTGAAACGTTGGTGGAGCCATTGAAGAAACAGAGTGAAGAAGAATTCCCAATCACCAGGGAATTGAGAAGAATCAGGAATGGGAAGAAGCGGAGAGTTGGCTAATAGATATATAAAAGCAGAAGTCTAAGCAATTCTTCTTCTTCTTCTTCTTATTTATTTGATGCAAGAAGGAAGAAGATATGAGGTGAGAAACTGGTCGCCTGCAGAGGCAGCCTCGATACTTATAGGCAACCACAGAGGCAACTAGACCAATACTGGGCGTTCATCTGGGTTTTACAAAAGGATAAAAAAAAATACTTCTATTTATTTTTTTTTATTTTCTTAAATATATATCTCAAAATTTCCTTTTTTTTCTCTTACAAAAGAAAAACAAATCTTTTATTTTATTATTTTTAATAAAAAATTACTCACAAATTTTTTATTTTGTTGAAAAAAAATTCATAATTTAAAATTTATTTATTTATTCAAAAATATTACTCTCAATTTTTTTCTTAAAAAAAACAAAATTTCCTATTAAATTTACATATTTTTTTTTTTAAAAAAATTTCAAATTTTCATTCAAATTTCTTTAAAAAAATACACATAATTATGTCCTTTTTTTTTATCTCTTTTGTTTTCTTATAAAAGAAGAAACTTATTTTTTCTTATAAATGAAAAAAAAAAGAAAAAAAAATTATTTCCAAATTATATTTTTAGTTTTCTTAAAAATCAAAAAATTACTCATAAATTTTTCTTTTTATTTTTATAAAAAGAAAAATACTAACAATTTAATCATATTTATACTTTTATATTTTTATTTTTTAAGATAAAAAAAACCTATTCTCAAATTCTCTTTTTAAAAATTTTTTAAATTATATTTAAATATCTTTTTATCTTCTTTTTAAAAGTTTCTTCTTTAATTATAAAAATAAAAATTACTTTTTGATTTTAAATTTAAGATAATTAAATTTATATTTATAAGTATAAATTAAAATCATGCATAAGGCAAATATAAATTTACGGTCTCTTTAACTTACATATTATTAATTATTATTACTAATAACTAATTAAATAACAAAATGACTATTTAAAGTATTCTATTTCTATCTTTTTAATACATAATTTTAAGCCATTAGAAAAATTATGTAGTAAAAAAAGTTTAAGTGTAGAGAGAATCCTGAAAAGGATAAAAAAAAAGAAGTACTTTTTAATCTTATTCTCATGGAATGAAAGCATTATAACAACTAATTTCATATCTTATATGTTGTGAAATTGTTAAACATGTCTGTAATTATATTATATTATTTTTATTATTAATTTATATTATTTAATATTTTAATTTTACTATTTATTATCTTTTTTATAATATTTTTTATTTGTTTTTTTTTCACTAATGATTCTTTTTTATTCTTAACAATTTTTAAGAATTATTTCAACATATGTCATTTATTAATAATAAATAAATATTATACATTATATTTTACTTTTTAATACAAACAAAATAACTTTTTTTTTTTCAAAATGACCCTTTCTAAGATTTTTAAATTCAAATTATATTTATTATATGTCTATACAAAATAAAAACAAAAAAGTTTGTTTATAGATTCAATTTTATATCAAATCTGTGTATTATTAACAAAAAAAAAATGAATAAAATGCACAACACCATAATTCTAAAATATTACACAAATTTTAATAAGATCTAACTATTCATATTTAGTATAAAATATTAATTTTAAAATTTCATGAAAATTTTTTTACAAATATTTAATATATAAATATTGTTTTTAGATCAATTGTTTAATTTATATTTAATAAAATTTTTAAAAATTCATGGTTAATAAATAAAGTTAATAGATAATTAAAAATATTTATTATAATAAAATTTTAAAAATTATATATATATATTTTAAACACAAACATATTAACTATTTAAATAAAATAATTATAAAAAACTTAGCAAAAATTCAAAACAGACAGATAACGGTCCGTGGGGAAGGAAAAACCAGTCCATCTGACATTATGGCCATGGTGTGGTATTCTATCGCTGTAATGGTCACCTTGAATATAGCATGACAAGACAAGCCAAAAAGTGAGAGGACAGTAGCCAAAAAAGTACACTAAAATCTACTCTAATTCGCGACTTGAGAGAGAGATGGGAAACAAATAAGAAAATCAAGAGGGGAGAGAAAGCGAAGAGAAAAAAAATAGAAGAGAGATGAAGAGACAGTGTAAATATTTATAGTAAATTTGAAATTTTGATTTTTTAAATTAATTTTATGATGAAAAAATTGATTTTTTTTCAGTAAAAAACAAAAAATAAGGTGTTCAACCAAATATATTTTTAATTTTAAAAAATAAACAAATATTAAAAAATAAAATCGTGAGAAACCAAATCTTAAAAAATCAAGATATAATTTTTTTGTCTTGTATTCTCTTATGTCACGGTCTTTTGTATTTAAGAACGGGTAAAATGTTGAATTTAGACATGTCACTAAGGATGGATAAACTATATGTTGAATCTAAATATTTTTTAGAGAAAAGAAATACATTAGAACTAGTAATATAATAAATGATAGTCAATATATGTACATAGAATTTGAAAGGATATAATATTTACTATTAGATCAAGGAAAGATCTAACAGTTATAGTTTATCTGAAATATGTATAAAAAGAGACCTCTAACCCTTCATTTGGACACACATTCAATTTTCAAATAAAATATACTTCTAAAATTAATATCTAAAAAGGTTATTGTGAGTTGAGTGTGAGAATGCTACTTAGGAGTTATTCTTAAGGTCATACGGGTAAAACGCAAGAAATCTATAAGCTTATGATAGTTGGTATTAGAGCCTGATTTATTCCAATTATTATGGTAGACTCACGTTCTGATGAGACACTCATCATAAGTGATGGCTGTGATGACTGTGGGAGAAAAATCGATAGAGGATGCTGCCAAGGGAAAGAAAACTCATGTTATTTCAAGTTCAAGGGATCTAGTAGGGGACCTGACACATTGTATGACAAAGATTAAATGATTTGTCACTGATGTCCGAGGTTCGGTTGATGACCTAACTCAGTCCATTGAAGGTATAGATGCTCTCATTGATGCATATCATACCATGATGGACGGTTACACCATAATTGGTAATGAAGAGAAATATTTAATTGTATTTCAGAGGCTTAAGGAATGTGGATTTATGCCTTCAGTTGTCAGTTATTGATGTCTCATTAATCTATACACAAAGATTGGGAAAGTTTCACGAGCCTTAAAGGTTTGTAAGATGATGGAATCAACTAGCATAAAACATAACATAAAGACATACTCTATGTTGATTAATGGGTTCTTGAAGTTAAAAGATAAGGAAGGAAGCATTGCGTAAACGCCATTATTTGAAGTGGGCAGGTCATCTAAGAATTCACCACACCTTATCCCTTATCGAAGATCAATATTATTGATCTTAAATATGGGATGACATTAAAGCCTATGTAAAGACCTGTCTTGTTTGCCAACAAGACAAACTTGAACAATGTTTATCGCTAAGACTGCTAGAGTCATTTCCCATCCCAACTCATCTATAAAAGAGCGTTTCCATGGACTTCATAGTAAACCTGTTTAAGTCCGAAGGATGTCAGACTCTTATGATTGTAGTGGATAAATTATCCAAGTATGCAACATTTGTACCAGTAACAAAGAATTGCTTGGCTGAGGAGGCAATCAAGTTATTCATGAAGCACAAGGTAAAATATTGGAAAGTCCTACAAATGATTGTGAGCAATCGTGACCTTTGATTCATAGGGTGTTTCTGGTTTGAATTGTTTAAGCTGTTAGGGTCAGAGTTGAATCTCTCTACAAGCTTACACCCCTAAACTGATGAACAAACCGAACAGGTCAATGCATTTTTAAAGATTTATCTTCGGTACTAGATGAGCATAACACAAATAAATTAGGCAAAGTTGATTAACGTAGCCTAATTCTCCCACAACTTGTAGCAAAGTAAGTCTATCGACCAAAGTCCATTTGAGATTGTGAATGACCAACAATCACAAACTTCAAGTGCAGTTGCATTGAGCTATCAAGAAAATAGCTCACCTGCATATAAAATTGCCAAGGATTGGTAGGAACAAGCGGACTTGGTAAGGGTGTATCTACATAAAGTCTCCAAACGCATGAAGAAGTGAGCTGACAAAAAGCGACGACATGTGGAATTCCAAATCGAAGACTTGGTGTTAACCAAACTACACGTCATTTTACGATACAAGAATGTGTACAAAGGACTAATTTGTTGCTATAAATGGCTATTTCGAGTGATACAACAGGTCGGAAAGGTCACATATAAGCTGGAGCTGCCACCAAAATTAAAGGTACATCTAGTTTTTCATGTGAGTATACTTAAATCTTACCATGAAAACAAGAGAGATCCAAGTCGAAGGGAGTCACAGTGAGCACCATTTGGAGCAAAAACTTCATATGACCGATAAGTTAATTCCATAGTGGTAAACGAATCATACGAAAGCAATATTATACATAGAGACGTGAACACTTTATATGATGGAAGGGTCTTTTGAAAAGTGAAACTAGTTGAGAACTTATTGGAGCTCTTTGGCAGTTTAAGAAGAAAATTGACACCTACTATGCTAAAGAAGCAACGAGGGCATAAGGGAAAATGTCACAATTCTTTGTACTTAGAGATGAACAATATATTAAATTTAGATATTTTTTAAAAAAGGAAAATACATTGAAATTAGCAATATAATAAATATTAGTCAATATATGTATATAGGGAAATATACTTCTTAAAGTTGCACGAGTAAGACACAAGAAATTCATAGGCCCGTGACACCTACATGGTTCTTTCCAACACATTAAAAGTAAGTAGCCTTGTGATATACATATAGGAATTTTGATAATAAAGATATTTTATTAATGCTATTTAAGCACTGAATTATTTAGATAAAAAATTTTTGTTGACAAAAATTTTCGTAATATCTTCATGATTGGTGGGAAGAGCCATAACTCCTTCCAATAATAACCAAGTAAAATTAAAACCAATAAAATCCTAAATTAATACATTTAATAATATGCAAGGTTGTTATGTATCCTTGTATTGGGTTTCCTATTTCGGGCAAAGTCTTTTTTTTTTTCTCTTTTGAACACATGATTTTTTTTTTTTTATCCGTGGCATCCTAAGAATGTAGAGGATACTCAAAAAGTCAACGTACATAAAGTTTGATTTTCAGAGAAGACGACCATAACCAAACACATGGACAAGAAATGATATTCCAATAATAAAGGAAAGATATGCAAATATTTCGTTTTGAAAAATTCTCGTTCAAGGAAGAATGCGACCTTGATTTTCTCTGGGCAAACAAAGATACGCAAAGCAGGGAGAAAACAAAGACATATGATTTTCCGGGGCATGGATATCTAGTTTCCTGTGGGAAAAACAAACCAAAAGAGAAAGAAAGAAAGTCTCTTTTTGTTCTTCCCAAAAAAACATAAAAAAACAAAAAAACTACTTCAGAATTTTTTTTTGAAATTTTAAAATGGAAAAAAATATCTCTCTCAAATTAACTTATTTTCATAAAAAAAAGAAAAAAAAGAAAAAAAAAATTTATTCGAAATCCTCTTTTATTTTCTTAAAATTAAAAAAAAAATGACTCCCAATTTTCATTCTTTATTTTCTTAAAAAAAAAAAGAAGTCATAATTTAATTTCCCTTTATTTCTCTTTTTATTTTCTTAATGAAAAAATTATTTTCAAATTTCTTTTTTTTTTGTTTTCTTAAAAATAATTGTAATTTAACTCTTTTTTTTTTCTTAAAAAGTAAAAATAAAATCCCAAATTCCTTTTTTTTTCTAAATATTCATAATTTAATTATTTTTTTCTTATTTTATAAATATTTCTTCTTTAAATATAAAGTGTCAAATGCCAATAAATTGAATTCTTCGGGTTAGTGTTTTCTCTTTTCTTATTTCTAATTTTTTTAATCTTATTTCTTGATAAACTTATATTATATTACATTTTTTTTCTTATATAAACTGGCTTTCTCTCTTTTTTTTCCTTGTGACTTTCTCCTTTTCTCTAGGCAATTTGAGTAATTTTTTGTCAGGTTTTCGTACTCATGTTTTTCATATGCTTATTCATCTTGGATTATATTTTATTTAGTTTTTATAATTATGATACTTTTAGAATTTTAAATATTATTATTAATATTATAATTTATCTTAAATAATTAGAGTTTATCTCAATATCTAACCTAATTTATATAAATATATCTTAGTAAATTTTTTTAAAAATCTAAATACTATCATTAATATCTATGATTTGTCTTAAATAATTAAAATTTATTTTTATAGCAAAACTTCTAAGCAAATATCATAAATTTGTACATTATATGAGTTATAATATATATATATATATATATATATTGATAAAATTGTGAGAAAAATTTATTTCGTTCTTTTTTAACTACATCATCATCTTATTAGGCAGTATTTTTTTCAATTAAAAAATTAAGAGTAGTAAATGAAAAAAGGAAAAGAAAATGTTACTCTTAATTTTGCTTTCCAAAAAAGTGTAAAAACATTTCTTCCAAATTTAGAAAAGAAAAATTTCTCTTTAACTCTCCCTTTTTTGATTTTTGAAAAAGAAAAAAAATGAGAAAAAAATATTTTATAAAGTAAGTTCTTTTTTTAAAAAAAATTACTCTCAAATATTTTTTTTAATTTTTTTAAAAAATATATATATATATTCATAATTTAAAATTTTTTCATTTTTATAATTTTTTAAAAATATATCATATTTTATTACCTAATTATCAACCAAACACAATTTTCTTATATAACTTATTGTATTATTTATGAACACCTAATCTTTAGCCATTTTTTCATACTTTGGTTCCTTTTTTTCAGACTAACTTACATAACATTTCTTCCACCTCTCACCTTCTCTCTCTACGTGTATATATATATATATATATACATTAACATATTCATTATGTTATCTTCATTGTATTGCCATTAAATTTTTCTCTTTTTCAATTCATCAATTTTCCCTCGACATTTTATGTAGCAACATCGTAGCCAAAACCCATTTATTTTTAACTGCTTGGATGAAAGAAAAGAGGTTTACTGAATTGACGGGACAGCTCAGATATTGCAGGTTGATAAATCACAATTTGGGTGACATTTAGCGGCACTGACCGCCGACGCGATGCAACTTATAATGGCATTTTAACTAATCTCTCTATTGACGCTACCCATAAAAATGACAGGTCGCTGGGTTAGGTGGCTGCTGGTTACTTAATCGGTTCCTTTCACTAGTTACATCATAGTCAACGGCACAGAGGTAAGGCCGTATGGCAACTTACCATTTCTTCTACACATTACAATCTCCGTGAATGAATGAAGTAAAAAATAATGACTTTCCTTTTGTTTTCCCCAAAATATGCACGTCTCGCACGATGAGTGAAATGTCAAAGAAATCATTTTTGCGTTGTGAGTACTCAAAAGACTTTTGGATTAAATTGGTCACTTGCCGAGATTTCCTGATAAAAGCAAGCTTTCACTCAACGTTATTGTGCCTACGGCGTGATTCGCATTGATTCTCCACCAACGCACACCAAGTTGGTATATATTTTCAGCATTCTTGCTCGAAACAAGCGAGCTATGTGTAACAGATTACTCGCTGTACATTCTACTCCCACATCGTCAAAAATTGATAATGATTTCGTCACATATGAAAATAAAATTTTATTACGAATTAAATTTATAATAAGATCTAATTATTTTAAATTATTTTTTAACTAAAAATTTTCAAATATAACCTAAGTCATTCTCTTATTTTGCTCTTTATTTATTTTAAATAGGGTCATTCCTCTTAATTAGAGGATTAACTTGCCCTAATTGTTGTTTTATAAAATTTGACTTTTAATTTAACGAGGATTTTGCCGACAACCAAAACCCCAAGAAGCATAAAATTAACTTTTCGTTGGATCGGAGAGGAATGGGAGAGTCATCTTTGGATAGCTTCTTGTACACACGGATTATGGACACGTTTTTCTTTCGGGAACACATTTGAAACGAAATTCCTCCGTGGTTGGCCAGTCAGCGATACGTGGCACTAATCAAAGCTTTAAAGGTAAAGCCGGCCAGTGGGCTGTGGCCCTACAATGAAATTATCAACTTCACCGTGGACACACAGCCGGCTTCGGCATCCGCCCGTTTGAAACCCCCCCCCCAGATTTTTCGTTGAACAATATCGACGTTGTGTTTTCAAGATGTTAGGTGTTGTCCAGATTAATATTGTCTTACCAGAAATGAAAATGATACGAGGCCAGATACAGTGTACACGAGCCCAAAGTAGAGTTTATTAGGGTGACGTCAACATACATATCGTTATTTATAATAAATTAATAAATATTTTTATTAAATTCTATCTATATATATATATATATATATATATATAGTAAAAGGCACACAACGTGCACGAATATTAACAAAAGGGTGATAATTCATGTTATTACATTTCTTGTCTTTCCTCGTATACAATTTATTCGACGTAATGCACATTTTATTTGTACCGTGCGATTGTTTTGGAAAAAAATTATAAAATTTTAAAATAATATTATTATTATTTTAATTTAATATCGCTCGGGATTGGGACGAGGCTGAAAATCGCGTGCTATTAAATGATACCCCGTCAAAAAAATCATTTACTCAAGAATTCTTATATCGAAAATAAGTATTCACAGTCTTGAAAATATCAACTTTGATTATTACACTAAAAAAATTATCTCCAACGTCCGTGTCAATGTCGACGAATTAGCTGAAATTGTTCGATTAAGATGACCTGAATACGGCAGAAAACGCTGCGGTTGTTTTGAATATTTTCGCATGGAGTCGCCGCCGCGTTGGACCAGACAGTTGCTTAGCTGACTCAGCACGCCACTAGCTCGAGAGATGGCATGCTGCCTAATCGGGCATGACGGGTCCACCTTTATATAATTCTGATATATATATATATATATATATATATATATATATATATATATATATTTGGAATGATGGTCATTTTAACTACAAAAAATTTTAAAAAAAATTAGCTATTTTTATTTTTTAGTAACGAGTCCATAAGAATTGAGTGCAAAAATGGTTCACAAAAAGAAAAAAAAAAAGGGGTACTAAGCAAATAGACAAGCGAAACTCATTCATCTTTTCCCTTTTTCTTCTGCCGGAAAAAGCAAAGCTCTAGTTCCTCTTAGCCAAAAGCAGCCGGCAGCTAGACCGGCATATTCAATTCGATCATCTCTCTATCTCGTTATCTCATCCCTTTGTCTCCTTCACTCCCGGTGTCAACAACCTTTTAAATTTTGGTCGCGCAGCATGACAGGAGCAGAATCAATGACTAATGCCCGTGCGAGTGTTCAACTGATACTCTTCTTTGCATTTGTGGTGCAAGATCAGAACGGCCCTTTAATTGAAGCAAAACAATGGAGCTGAGGATGTTAGCTCTTGGGGTACTATAGTAATTACCGTATCTAATGAAAATTGCCTCAGATACTAAATTCAGTCTCTGTTGCTGATGGGACCCCATCACGACAAGGGCACCATTTTGTCAAAAAGCACTCACGCTTTATGTCACAACACGAACATCGACGGCTTCCTACAAAAGACTTTCAGTTGCTTCTTTACGACTTAAGAGTCTGAAGACTGTACGCACTTTCCAGTCACTATTTTCCCACACGTTGAACTTGCCCTATGAAAAATTGATCCTATTCCGATTGTTCATGACGACTTCCAAGCAGAAGATGAATAAGAGGAAGTGCAATATATATATATATATATATATATATATATATAGTGCATGAAATTCAAGAAAAGATGTTTTGTCCGCATCACAATTAGAAAGATGGGGTTTCAAGATAAGTTCAGCACTGGATCAATTATTATTTTGATTGTCCAAATTTGAATCAATACCCAAAAATAAAAAAATAATAATAAAAAAAAGAAAAGTCCAAATAAGATTATTACCGTTTTAAAAAAGGATACGAAAAGGGCGAAACTGTTATGCACCTCATCTTGGGCATGAATTGAGGAAATGGGCGTTTTGATGTGGGGATGGGGATGGAAGGACTTCAGATTTCGGCAATAAAAACGCAAATATTATTTTCCGAAATATTGAAAGCGAGGCACTGATATTAACGTGACAGCTAGCTTTTTGAGGGCGACTAGATTCCAACCAGACCTCCTTTCACACCCAAATGTATCTCCATCTCTTAACAGCCTCGTAGCCATGACTCAGAAGCAACGTCGCTCTGTTATTCAACAGGCTCTGTTTCGAAGGTCTACACGATGATAAGGCTCTGTTCCTATCATTCATGAAATCCATTGCCGCGCGTGACCTACCACCTCTCAAAATCTCTCGCTTAGAGGTGTTAAGATTCGTTTCGGACTCGAATCTATTTAAAAATGTTAATTTGATTTAACTTGAAAATAATTTGACGCGAACTGCTTAAGAATTCCTGCTCCCATGGCTTGCTTCGAAAAATCCCAAGACCGATTATGGCTGGCCGTCAAGTTACAAACCCGAAGCCACGCCCCGCAAATGCTAGAAGTCCAAGCCCAATCCTAAAAAACTATATATCTCTCGTAACATTAACATATCGGTAAGTTTGTTAATGAACCGAGATTAGGACCCCCCCAAATAAAAAAATAAATAAATAAAAAGTGGGAGAGAACCTAGACGAATGAAACTTTAACATGTTCATATTTACCTTTTTTTAATAAAAGAACCTAAAAATGAGAAGGTTTCAGAGCCTCTTCTTGTCAACCAAGTGTACAGATTCTTTATGAATTGATCGTTTAATTTTAATATAAATAAAAAATATATATATATAATATAAAATTTTATTATTATAAACAAAATTAAAATACACTTGATTTGAAACATATCAAGTCAAGCTAGCCTCATTTGTTAAGAATACTATTGTAGTAGTTTCTTATCATTATTATTATTTCAATTAATTCATTTTGACTAAAATTTAAAAATAACTCAAATACCAAAACGCTAGAACTCTTGTCATTCGAAGCATATTGTGCGATGCCAAAGCTAGATTTTACGTAGAAAGGGGGGGGGTGGCGTCTTTTTAAATGTTTAGAAGCCTCCCCCTCGTGGGCCGTAGGCTTAATTGGCAAAAGGGTAATGATGTAAAAAATTCGAGGCAGCGAAGCGATTGTTATATGTTTTGGGGATGTCATAGTCCCATACCGTCAAGTTCACAAGGGAAGGCTCAAAATTGCTGCTATAAATAGACAAAAAGAAAGCTGTACTTGCTTATGATCCTTCGGGCAGTAAACGGGATATGATGAGTGGTTTATCCCTGCTAACACGTTGCGGGATGGGTGTCCGCCCCTTTTGCCTGGTTACGACAAACAACGGGCGCCCCCAATATGTACCCAACTGATCCCCGTTCCTTGAAGGAAATGATCTTTTACAGTGTCTTCTCCGAATAAATATAAAGAATGGAAACCCGAAGTCATAATTACTGGTAGGTGTAATCTGTAGGGTACGGTAGTAGAAGCAGCGGCAGACAAGAAATAAGACAATGGCTAAGCTGGGGACCTGAGTGCTGAGATGCAGAAGAAGGCACAGTGGTTGTCTTGGAAGCAAGTTTTTGTTGGCTCCTGAACAATCCTGAATCCTGGAATTTGTAGCTGTAGAGGATATAGACGTATAGGGTGTGTGAAGCTGATCTAATTGAAAAGTTGAGCGAAAATCAATGAAACGACCAGTCAGCTGCTCCAACCAAGTCCACGGGGCTGCCTACCCCATAAAATATAGGCAAACCAGGTGCAGTCACGATGGATGCATATATAACAAAGTATAACGGGGAAAAGTTCAACCCCAAGCATCTGTATATGAAAGACGGCATCAAAGCGGTAGTTCTGAGTTTGGAAAATTTTGTCCGCAAATAGATGCTTACACATTTATCAGTATGACAGCCTTGAGCCCTTGATGGGTAAAGACCATATATATGCGTATATACAACATAAAAATGAACCCTATCATATTATATACATCAAAAATCAAAAACAGTTAAAAAGAGTAGCGTACGGTAAACTAAACAAGGCACTTAAAATGTAGAAGAATCCAAGCCATCCATCACATCCAAGATGTTAGCCTTTCGATACTTCAAGACTTGTCTTCTGCTGCTCTCCCTAGCCGGAGAGCTTCCTGTGCTCCTGCTTAATGACCCAACTTTGCTTCTCCTTCCCACTGCAAATTCTTGACTTCTGCTTATTCTCGGAACAAGTCTCCTCCAACTCACCTCGTCTAGCATATTTCTATCTTCTTGAGAAAGTTGAATGCTGTAGCTTTTCAGGGATAAAAGGCGCTGCAACTTGGTGTGGGAAACAGGTCCCTTACTAGTTGGAAATCGATCTGGCATAACCTTGAAACCATAATCTCTGTGTCTAACCAAGTTTATTAAACGGTGAAGCCATGTCACCAATTCAAGGATGTATTTGTCAGTCTTCTGCTTATCTGCATGATAAAGAGTCTGGATGCAGATCAAGTTACTGGCTGGAGAAGTATTCTTCCCAAATTCATTTCTGTGAATGATCAGAAAAACCAAAAAAAAAAAAAGTCAAGTATCGTGTCATGCAATGCATCCTGTGCAATTGTGCTTGAGCTTCATGTAGATATTTGTGTGTGTGAGGAGAGAGAGAGAGAGAGAGAGGGAGGGCTAACTGACCCAGTGTTTGCCCATTCTCCAACCCAGCCAAAACCTTGATGTACTCTGTTTCCAATTATAACAGGAAAATGTCAAATGAAAGACAGGTGGGAACAATTTTCAGCTAGAAAATATAAAATTAAGAAACAAAGGAAAATCAGTATCATAAATGCCCACAGAAGAAGAAGTCCTAGATAGTGTTATCATTTACAGGAAAGAAAGGAGGCCAACCACAATATAGGGTAACACTGAAAACCTACTTGGTGGTGTTGGTGGCAATGGGAACAAGCCACTGTAGAGTCTTTTCCATTTCAGCTTTAACCTGAGCTATTGTGAGCTGCAGAGAAACACAGTATGAAGCTATTAAGCTACGAGTTCATGCAAAAACATGGCACAAAACATGGTTATTTATGCATAAACAGAGTGACGCAAAACACATTTATCTTTATACTTCACATGAGAATAAAGAAAAGGGAAGGCAAAAGTAGTGGATATTACTGGTATGCAAGCATACCTCTTCTTTGACATCAACCATTTGTAATCGGGAACGAAGAGCTTTCTTAACATCGATTGGCAACCCATGATATAATGTGTCCCTTATATTAGGAGGAAGGGAGGTAGGCCGTGATGCCTAAACACACATGGTTCTCTTGATCAAAAATAAATCCAAAAAAAGAAAGAACTTAACCAACAGTATATATACTTAAATTACTAGAGAAAGGAAGAGCATGCTTACAATGTTATCTATCTGATTGATTATATTAGCATAGTGCAATGCAAGACCAGCTGGACCCAGCTTTTGAGGATTCTTAGTCAGCGTACAACCTGCACAGTTTGACTACCTTTAAGAATTAATTTAAACACATGTCCAATGATGGCGGCAAAAACGTACTCTATGTTGCATAGTCAACGAATTCATGAAAATTGATAATGCAAATCCAGATATACAAGAAATATTTGTGTATAGGCAAGACTAAAACTTAAGAAAAGGCAATCACTTTTACAAGCATAAATTAAAATTTAAATTTCAGAAGGGAATGAGACTTTGCTGTTGTTGCATTGACAACATAAAACCTCCCCAATCCTGTTTAAAGCCATAGGCTACCCATAAATGTGCATGCAGCACGTGGGTGCATGTGTGCACCTGTGAGTTTACAATGTCAAATCCCTCTGTAACTGGGGAAAAAGTGGATAAAGAATGCAAAGACAGTGGTAAAAATCCACTACACGGTTAACTCTCTCTCCCCCTCCCCCCCCCTCTCTCTCACACACATTTGGGGTTGGAACTTGGAATAAAGAAAGTCTACCCAACCTTGTAGTAGATTTACAAACTCCATGGCAAAAGCAACACTTAAAAGAGCAAACACAAAACAGGACAGTTTCATAGATATATATCACTGCCAAAACTAGGACAGTATCCTCTATCATGAGCACACCAACACTTGTTCCATTCAGGACCTAAGCCATGGGACTTAACAGTCTTTCACTACAAGTAAAGGACAATTACTATACACAATGAATTAATAAACTAAGCAAAGGTCAGGAAACCAAAATGTTTCAGAATATAGAACCCCTTGAGGCCTCAAAATATATGGTGATGGTAAGAAGACAGTTCTCATGTAACCTCAATAAGGTCAAGATATTGAGCTCGTACCTTTACTTTCAAATGCATCCAGGATTGCTTGGTGTAAATACGTAACAATATCAACAAGCTTCTCCATTGTCTGCAGGGACATAGAGTTAATAGGTGAACCATCTGCTTCATTCATACAATAAATGGCCACTTCAATATGTGCCCCTAAAGACAATGATAAATAATGTTAACCATTTCTTTGCAATGAATTGCATGGTTAAACCCAAATTATTGGTACTTCACTCAAATGAATGAAGGTAGCAAAGGAATCATGGTAAACATGACATAGAAATAAAATTAGCAATTAACTACAGTTATTTGCTCATAAGAATCTCTTGCAAAAATTGATAGAAGTCACATGACAATGTAATCCTTCAATAAGCTTAAAGAGATCAAAGCAACTTTTAGCAGAGGAAAACAATGGCTAATAATGTGTTACCTCCTCCAAATTTTTAGACCACAGAGATCTCTTTTTCAAACTCCTGACAAGCTTTCTCTGTTCTTTTAGCTCACTGTGTAGGATTGCGAGACTTTCTCCTGCATTACAAAGAAAATGACTTATCAATAAAATACACACTCGAAAATAGTTAGCAGCTGCCAATCAGACATTGGACATGAAACACTATGGGAACTATGTCTAGGAACCATAAGTAAAGGGTTCCTTAGAGAATATGTTTTGTCCACTTAAGAGAAGAACCATATGATGAACTACAAAAGAACAAAAAGAGTAAGAAAAGGCAGAACAGGAATATAGTACAAATGTAGGGAGCAAAGTAAACTGTCAACAGTCAGCACCAAAAGATTGTTGAGGAGTGTAATTCTCTATAAGTTAAGATAAGCAAGTCATTGACTTCCAAAGAGTTAACTTCTTAGCTGAATCTAATGAAACTCTATGACCAAAACTTATCAAAATAATGATAATAATAATAATAATTGAAATATATGGGCACTGAAATAAAACATTCGGTATGAAAGCACAATCAAATCAACATGAACATAGTAATGTATCAAAAACTGTGGCAGCACAATGCAAGTTATATCACTGATGTCTAATTGCTGGATATCATTGAGATATGTCTAGAGAATCTGCAGAGGAGAAAGGTTGTCCATCCCTAACCTTTTCGAGGGAAATCAGAGGACTCCACTTCCTCCAGCTTTCTCTGATAATCTTGTTCAAATCTGTCCAAGGCATTCAACTCATGGTATAATTCCTGCAGGAGAATTTGAAAGATTATCAATGGACAAGAAATATAATTACAGCTTCTTAGGACCAAAGGTAAGGTTGTACACATTTCAATTGTAGATGAACATGATGGAACATTTGTTTACATCTCCAACAGTTAATTTTATGTAAAAATAAAATACATATCAAATATTTGTACAAAGAATGAGTGACCCCAAAGCCTTGAAATTCACTTCAATTATGTATAGCTCGCTGCAAACTTGCTCTAGAGAGTTGATCAATAATCCCTTCACAAGTTTCATAAATTTCAAATTCCTTCAACAAGGAAGCAAATTTTCAGCACCAGTCCACAGAACATGTAGCCTATGATAATGATGTCTTTGGGCAGCCATTGGATCGGCAAGTGGAAGTTCCCCACAGTGGCAGAACAGCCAAAAATGCTGATACATGCACAAATTTCAAATTTAACATGGAAATAAACATACAGATGTATGCTGCACCAGAGTTGTCAGCTCCATCATTGTAATCTCTGCCTCTGCTCTAAGCTGTTTATAAGTTGAATATTCTGAATCTAATCTGAATTGCAAGCATAGAAGGAGAAATGAATTTGTTTCTGGCCAATATAAAACACATCGTGTCAAAATAACACATCACAAGAAAAAGAAAAGTGGCTTACTTAGCAAAATATCGACCCAAGTTGTGCCATTGTGGATCTTTACACAAATTTCCAAACCGAATAACTTCCCGGGACAGAACATCAAATTCCTCTCTACAAAAAGCTCGTGAAAAGCAAATAAATAAAAACAAGATACAAACAAGTATGTTATGTAAAAAAATGTATCAAAGTGGACAAAAAAAACTTGGCTTCTCTAAAATGCAGCAACCTTTTGTCAGATGCAGCAATAACAAGCAACTCTTTAATATCCGTAGAAACCAATTGCTGTACTCCTTCTGAAAGTAATATCTCTTCTTTAAGCAACCGCACATTATCTTCCGAAAGAGACTGAAACAAGCTTGCACCTTTTGATATGGTATTAGCGACTTCGAATGCCAAAATGGATATTCTATTTCCTCTAGAAGACACACCAGATATAAACCCACTCCGAGCATTCAGGTTTGACATGCTACTTCCAAGAGTGTCCAGAACCTCTACTGCTTTCTCTAGGCCCACTGTACCAGCTTTCCCCAAAAACCAACTCTTCTGGTTAGCCTAAAAAGGATAAATAGTATAAGTTAACAACAGGCGTGACTGAAGAAGAAAAACATAAACCAAAATAATCATGCTCCAGCAGGGAATTTAGTCATCGGAAATCGGCATCAGTCCAATCATAAACACTACAATCTGTGCACAGTGACAACATTTGCAAACGACGAATATGTACACTCGGGCTTTAGAAATTCAAGAAACAAGACATAGTGATGATCATAAATCTTATGGCGGGCAATTTAAAATTGAAAATTTTCTTTAGTTTTAGAGTCTTTAGCCGAAGAGTTCAGACATCTATGCATCCATAAGTATATCTTGAAGGCTCCTGGGCCAAAAAAGACGAGGATGATGTCCATGAACGCACAATTGTTTCCAACACCACAAAAGCATGCGGAGCATCTGATTAAAGTCACGAAACAAGAACCATAAAAGTGCTATAGAGAGAGAGAGAGAGAGAAACAAAACATTACCTTGGCAGGCAGGGCCTTGACAGGTGTTGACGGCTTGAGTTCTCCGGAGAAGGACAAAGGCAGCTCCCTCTGCTGCGCAGCGGTCTTGCCAAAGACATGACCACCCGGGTTCTCTTTGGAGTTCCGGCCCCCAAGGCTAAGGCTCTTCAAGGCATTTATCTTGCCGGGGACAGCCGACGATGAATTCTTGTCCCCAACTTTGGCATTTTTCGCTTTCGCCCCGCCCGAACAAACCCCTCCCATTTCTCTTCTCCTATTTACCAGGAACGGCTCCTCTTTTTTTTTTTTTTTTTTTATTTGACTTCCGGCTTAAAAGCCAAGAGGGCACCCAGTTCACCTCTCTGCCTCACAAATATTTCTAAAGACAATTCATTTAAAAGTACGAAACAAAATGAGAAATAAAAACCAAGCAATCTCCATTGTAGCGGCAGACGGGACAGAGATTACCACCTCACCTAGAGTTGGAGTTCAGAACTCAATTCCATTCGTACGAAGAAAAGCTCCGATGATAAATGCCCCTTCAGGTGAAGAAGACGAAGTCAGAGTGCAGAGGCTTGATTGGCAAGGAAGGCCAGAGGAAGTTGCCCCTGTGATTAATTTTTTTTTCTTTTATTTATTTATTTTTATTTTTTTGTTCTTTTTGGGTTGGTGAACAAAGAATGAACGAGAAAGTGAGAAGAAGATTGAAAAAAAAAAAAAAAAAAAAAAAAAAAAAACGCGTAAAGATGGGAATGCATCCAAACGGAAGACTGCCAATTTTTGACTTCAGAAATCGGAATGGAGTAGATGGAAAATGCCCACAGCGTCCACCGAAGCAGCAATTATTGACTCTTCTCCCCCCCCCCGCGGCGCGGGGCGCCAAACAAAAGGGTTGCATTTTTTCTTTTTTATTTAACAAAAAAATTTAAATAGATTCGAAAATTATAAATTTAAATAAATATAATTAATTTTTATATTATATATTTATTATTTTATATTATATTAATATTTTCATATAATTTAAAAATTATATATATATATGTATGTATAAAATAAAATTAATTATACTCACCTAAATTTATAATTTATTTAATTAATTTCTTTTTTTTTTTCCAACTATAGTCGTTGTCTTGGAATTGGCGTCGTAGCCCCGACGCCAGATCCCTAAATTTTGCCGCGTTTGGTCTACGGCTTGACTGCATCGCCCAAAATTATATGTGTATATATATATATAAGAAAAATCGTTTATTTTTTTTATTTTTTAAACTTCTTAAATATTCATTTTGTCTATGTTTTTGTCTTTTTTAATTTGACGGAGAGGGGAATTTCAATTTGTAGGCAATAATTAGAAAATTACATCACAAAAGGTTTCGTATCTTAAAAAACGTAATCAGACAAAACTGTTTTATCCTTGTTATTTTATTAGAATTAATTTTTTCCTTTTTTTTTAATAACCAATTGACTAAAGAATCTAACTCAATTCTTCGTCAACATTACAAGTTAAAACTGAAATAAGCTTTTTTTTTTCTTTTTTTTGGGGGGGGAGGGAAGGGACGGCCGCTTGACTTAAAAAATAAAATAATAATAACATACGATATATATATATATATATATTTATTATTTTTTAATTTTTTTTATATTTTTTGAGATATAAACATGTCGGGTCTCTCTCTCTCTCTTATGTTGTTTCAATGAAATTGTACATTAAAATCGATTAAAGATTCTCTTCCCCAACCAAACTTTTTATTTTCAAACCCACAGTGATCGGATTATCAATCCATGCATCTACGCCCGAATCAACCCTTCAACCTATCCATCGAGTCATCAATTTAGTTTTCTCATTCAACAGATCTCACTGTGAGAACTTGAGTGTCACTTCAGCATGTCTCTCCTTTTCTTCGCATAAAAACTCCAGACGACGAAGCGATATCCTAAGCATAACCCAACAGTACAGTGTACTCCATTGAGCTTCTATTGCATAGCTATTAAACATTATTTCAAAATTAATATTACTTTTATAAATTCATCTCTTAACTTCCTTCCCTTATTACCGACCCATCCCTAAAAGAATAATCGTCCAGTGAGGTACTATTTTCCACTGCACCATGTTCATCTTTATGTAATATCAACCTATTCATGAAATAAGAATCATCTGATGAGGTGCTATCTTCCATTGCACCACGTTCATCTTTAGATAATCGAAACCCAACAAATTTATCCATTCTAAAGTGACCACAGTTGAAAATTCAACCCCCCCCCCAAAAAAAGCATGGCGGATTATTTACCGCCAGAAATTGTATTCCTCATTCTCTTCAAGTCAAATTCACAAGATGAAAATCTCTAGGAAAAAAACATATAAGGTGTGCATATGTATAAATAAAATAATCTCTCTCCCTTATCTCCTTAAAAGTCTCGTTTAGAAATATAATAATAAATATAGCTAATAACTCAAATTATCCTAACTAAGGTTTATCTAAGTTTGATATCAAGCTCAGCTTAATTATCTAATTCTATAGTTGTATTAGAACTAAAAGATTTGATTTTTTGTTGAAAAATGTCAAGCACATTGGATAATAAATCCCCATTTTTCCCATAAGTTGTATAAGACAATAAGTTTAGAAAGTAGCACCAAACTTGAAGACATTCACTTATTACTATTTGTGTTGCAATCGATTTTTTAACAGTAAAGCAAAAGATAGACATAGATTCTC
This sequence comes from Bruguiera parviflora, assembly GCA_019804595.1. Taxonomy (NCBI): domain Eukaryota; kingdom Viridiplantae; phylum Streptophyta; class Magnoliopsida; order Malpighiales; family Rhizophoraceae; genus Bruguiera; species Bruguiera parviflora. The sequence goes on from CM034049.1 coordinate 2,356,023, forward strand.
AAAAGTACCTTTACTGCCTCTTTTCTAATCCATTCCTCAGGAATGCTACTACATTCAAGCATATATGGGGGTAAAGAGACATTACGAATATCAATAGGTGAATAGCCACACAAAAAAAAAAAAAAAAGAAACAATGCACTTGAACTTGCTAGATAACTTTCAATCATACCTTAAAAAAGCTAAGAACTTAATCAATTCCAAATCTAAATAGCATTACCCATAGAATTGAAAGCAGCCCCTTTGTAATGAATGACCACAAGGAGCAACACAAGTAGACAAGCCATCATTACAGAACACTTAAGGTTTTCTAATTAACAGCAAAAAATAAAAAAAAAATAAAAAAAACAAGGGCAGCGGAGAGAAATTGTGTCTAATGAGATGAGGGGATGATAAGGTGGGGTAGGGCTACATTGAAAATAAGATAAGATTAGGTGAGAAAGAAAGGGCAGTGGTGAGAATTGTGGAACAAGTCATAAGTAGACAAGTCTTATTGAATTTCAGAATATGCCTTTTTAATGAGTCTAATATTGACCCTATAACAAGCGTTCATTTAGCCTATATCGACCCAAGTTTAAAAGAGCCTATATCAAGCTTTAAACAAGTTGTTCACAAACATAAATGAGCCAAACATCTTTCTATACAAGCTCGGTTTGTTTATCAAACAAGCCTTGAAATCAAGTTCGGGAATTGTTTATTTATGTTATTGAACAAGTTTTTGTCGAGCTGAGCCACCAAGTTTTTATTGAAAGACAAAAGTTGGTTGCCCTTCCAAAGTTTTTGCTATTGATCTTTCAAAACATGAAATCTTGTTAAGAACAATTGTAATATTTGTTGTGTGGAATAATTAATATAGTTTTTCATTTTTTTTTCATATGTTTGTTTCTTATATTTGTATATATAAATTTATCTTCCCTAAAAAAAAAAATTGTTTAGACCCAACCCTGATTATTGACTTAGTCAATTAGACAAAAAATTTAATCGGTTGACTAACACTAAAAATGCAGTAATTCCAAAACTCCTTTAGATTCAAGCCCACGTTCAAGATAAAAATTTATTGACGTATTCAACGACAAAAAGGCTACTTTTGGTATAAAATAACTTTTATACAACAGCCAAATACGTTAAGAAATATTCTAATATGAAATCTTTGAGTTAAAAAGAACAAAAATGAGAAAAAAAAAATCATTAAGCAAGTGTCCCCACATTGAGAAAGTAAAATAGGAGTATTTTAAAGTTTGTAAAGTGAGCTTGTAAGCTCAAAATAATTGAGAAAAGTAGTAATTAAGGTTTAGTGATTGTTCTCCTCTTGATTTAACAAGATTAATAATGAATTAAAACTTTCAATGAATTAAAAAGATTACTAGCCAAATCTTTATAAATCACTATATTTGATTTTTTTATCCCTAAACTCTCTTTATTATTTTTATTCACATACAAAATTACACACATTAATATTATTTGACTATATTGTACTTAATCATTTCAATGATATTATTCTTGCTTATTTATATTTGTTTATGTTTTAAGTGATGAAATCAACTACCCCAAAATATGAGAAGAGATCTTGTTTTTTGTTTATTGAACGAATCTAATATTAGTTTTTTGTTTATATATTGAGAGAAATGAGAGAAACTCAGCCCATTTTCTTTTAGTCTCTTCATCACTTTTAGTTATGTGACAGCAAATTAAGGAAAATATTAGAGAGAAAAGATCTTGCCCTCGATTTATATATATATTCTTAAAAAGAGAAGAGGTACTTTTTGTAAAATTTACTTAAATGAAAAAACGAATTACTCTCAAATTCTCTATTTTATTTGAAAAAAAAAAAACTCATAATTGAATTTTTTTATTTTTTTTATTTTTTGCCCTTGTATGGATGCTAAAATTGTGCGCAACGCCAAGTAGAATATGTGTAGCAGACTTCAAATAGGTTTGATATTAAAATTTCGATGTTGCGTATCTTAATCTTCCGTCAATAGTTGCCAGTGGGGAGACCGTCTACCATTTTCTGCCTTGGCACGATTGGCGAGCGAAAGGGACTGGCTCAGGCCGGGTGGTTCCGTCCCAGAGGAGGGCGTCAGGAATTTGGCAAGCTTTTATTACCGCTGTTGCATCAAGTAGTTTAGCACAGAATTCTGTTTAGACATTTCCGATAGGATTTGGTCCAACGAAGATGCCTCCTTGTCAATTTCTTGGTGGTTTTTCTGACATGACGTAATGTCATTAGCTCTGGTTTAAAATATCCCAAAAATAATAATCCAAACATGATCATCACAACTAGTATGATAAACTCAACAACAATGGCCGGCAGACAGCCAGTATGTAGTACTAAATGGCCGGCTCTCTCTCTCTCTCTCTCCAAGACACACGAAAGTAGTCTCAACCCTTGTGAAGTTACCTGGGCTAGGCTGAGCTTTCTTTCTCTGATGGATGGTTTTTGCTCTGAGACAGCACTCGACTAGCTTGACTGGTGTTCAATTTACATCCAAGACAAAGGCCCTTCTCAGGTATAAACTTTCTTAAATTGTCTCGTGTTTTTTAACTTTCGGCTTAAATGGCTGAATAATGACATCTTCCCGTTATATCTCTCCTCGGTCCTTTTGGTAATCACGGCACGTAACGTTAATGTTGAAAATTGCAGAACACTGAGAATGAGGAGGGCGAGAGAGATAGAAACTCCGAGAGTTCTATGCCGTTTGTTTGTATAAACAGGGTGGCCAGTTCTACCAGTATATATTATTTGACTTTAATGGTTTTCCTTCTGCCTCAAGGCAATTAAGTTCTTTTCTTTGCCGGCAGCAGCGTCATTATAAGCTACTTTAGTTGTTGATGTTGACTATAGAAACTGTAAACTCGCCTTGTCTTGTCTTGTTGGATGTGGCAGGAAACTACGGAATGGACCTAAGGGATACTCTCAGCGCATTGATCACCATTGTTGGAAGATTCGTAGAAGGCCGGTTGAATGATAAAGAACAAAGGATCCAGCTGAAGGAACAGTGCGCAGAGAGATTAGCGGCTGAAGATGGGAGCATCGACCGAGATACAGAGGTTCGATACTCTGATCAAGCAGTGTTAGCAAATCTGGAATGGGGTATCGAAGCACTTGAGGAAGCTATTAGCACCTCCAATACGGAAACTAAGCTGGCACGTCTAGATTATGCAGAGAAGATGCTGCAAGTGTGCGCCATGTTGAACTCTGGCCAAAGAACAGCTGGAGTCCCCAATTTTTACCTCTCTGCTTGGGCACACCTCAACCTTTCTTATCTCTTGAGACTGCGTAACAATGTTCGCAATTCAACTCTTCATGTTCTTGAGATGTTTATTATTGATCCGTTCTTCTCCCGCGTGGATTTTGCCCCAGAGTTATGGAAAGACTTGTTTCTTCCACATATGACCTCAATTGTTGGTTGGTATTCTGAGGCAAGGCAGGGGCTTATGATAGAAGTAATTCCTGATTCTTCAGATTTTTCATTTACTGCTGACTTGGATCAGTTCTTCAACGAGTCTTTGATGTTTTCAATGAGGCCAGATCAAGTGGAAAAATTGCAAAAGCTTGAACAGCTTTACGGAGAAACTTTGAATGAGAACACTCAAATTTTCGCTAAACACTTCAGGGATTGCATGAATTCTGATGCAACTACAGTCAAGAAGACGATTCCAATGCTGCCAATTGCAGAACCACCAATGACTCCTTTGCATGAGGTTAGCATGACAATCCCTGATTATGTGAAGTTTGGTCCTGTCCTGCCTAAAAGTTCCGGATTTTCTCCGGTTCTCCGGTCTACACACGGTGCAAGGGAACCAAGCAGGTCAGCCTGCTTTCTCTTTCATATCAAAATTTCTGTGTGTGAAATGAATGGCATTATGACTATCATTTATCAGTGCTTCACCTTTTGATACATATCCTTTATATTGAATGTGGCATTAACCAGACTGAGTGTATCTTCAACCCTTTCACATCGCCTGGACAAATCTGCAACGTGGGATCCCCAAGTAAGGCTGAAAATTATTATTTTGATCGCTTTGCTGTAAACAACTTTGATTTTAGAGTTTACATCTTTTTTCAATCATTTAGAGTGTTCACGAGTCTAGAATCTTAACAATTTATGTTCCTAGTTAATGTTCCAGGATCCCACACTCGAGGAGAGTGAAGATGAATCTGATTGTGAACTTGATCGCGCTTATTTGGACTCCAATGATAAAAGCCGTAAGTTGCTAGATGTTAGCAACACCAAGGTAGTAGTTGAGAATAAGGAGATTGGCTCAAGCATACATCCACAGGGAAGGGGCCGAATGCATTCTCCAACATTGTCTCCTATGAATTCATCATGGACTTCTTCACCAAATATTTCTTCTCCTAAACTAGATGCACGTTCTAGAAAAGAACCAGCATCTATGTTACAACATCATTTCAGCTGTGTCATGGATTCCACCAATACCACGTCTTTGCCTTCTTCTCCTCTGATGCACAATGACTATATTGTTAGCTCGCCAAATTCACACAGCGGAGGCGTAGTATGTAATTGCCTAAAGAGATATTTTGAATTTTTCACCACCGTTATTAATTATTAAATGCTTGAGCTTTACTAATAATTGCTTTGCAAATAGGATAAGGAGAGAAGTGTTGGGAAAAATTATGATCAAAGATGGAACAAAAGTTATGACGTTGTGAACTGCCGTGCTTCAGAGAACAGGTGAATGCAATTTTGTTCTTCTCTAAATGATTATTTTGGCTGTCTTCGCTGTAGTGATGATGTTCTTTGTTCTCGTGCTCGTAGTGGGAAAAAAAAAAAAAAAAATCTCTTTGTTATAATTGCTATAGTTGAATTTCTTCTGAATGAAGCAGCTATCTATACGAGAGTGAGGAAGGACGCCAGAGCTCCATTTCAATATCCATGTCGGAAAAGTCAATATCTCGTAGAAGACCCCCTAAGGATTTCATTTGCCCTATCACAGGTCAACTTTTCAACGACCCAGTTACCCTTGAAACTGGCCAGACTTACGAAAGAAAAGCCATTCAAGAATGGCTGGGAAGAGGAAATACAACATGTCCCATTACTCGGCAACCTCTCTCTTCCAATTTTCTTCCCCAAACAAACTTTGTTTTGAAGAAAGTGATAACGTCTTGGAAAGAGCAGCATCCTGATCTTATTCAGGAGTTTTCAATCTCCGAGACACCCTTGAGTTCGTTCATCCCCTCTCCCAGGAACGATTACTCATTGGCATCCACTCCATCCAGGATATTCGACTTTCCAATTCATAAGAGCACAGAAAATCAAATGCACCTGCGGAGCAACAGATTTGTACAGGCAGCATCATCACCAACCAGTGTAATTTGTCAAGCCACCATAGAGACGATCATTAGTGGCTTAAAACCTTATACTTCATGTCTTTGTAGTTCAGACAACTTACAAGAGTGTGAATCAGCTGTTTTGGCTGTAGCCAAATTATGGAAGGAATCAAAGGGTGACCCTGTGGTTCATTCATATTTGTCTAAACCCACCATTGTAAATGGGTTTATGGAGATACTATCAGCTTCCTTAAATAGAGAGGTTCTCAGAACATCGATTTACATTCTCTCAGTGCTAGCACATGGAGATGAAAGGGTTGGGGAGGTTCTAACTAGTGTAGACTCGGATTTTGATTGCCTAGCTGCTTTACTCAAAAATGGCCTGGCTGAAGCTGCTGTTCTCATATTCCTACTGAGGCCAGCATTCTCCCAGCTTGCAGCTCACAGCTTTATACCTACCCTTGTCCAGCTTATTCAGAACAAAAATGATGACTTGGATGATCTTCAGTGGGTAATGGACCCCAAGGATGCTGCTATACCAATGCTTGAGCAGCTACTTACGGGAGGCGATGAAAACAGCCGGTCTGTCAATGCCTTCAGTGTTATTTCTGCAAATGCAATTCCAGCTCTGGTCATGTGCTTGGGAAAAGTAGAAGGAAAAAAATCTGTTATCTCCGTACTTCTTTGCTGCATGCATGCCGATAGAAGTTGCAAGAACTTGATAGCAAGTACAATTGAACTCTGTCCTGTTATTGAATTATTTCATGCTGGAACTGATAGTGTGAGAGGCATATGCGTTTATTTTCTCACGGCGCTGGTTCAGTTAAACAGGTTCGTTTCTTTCTCAGAAAAATTTTATGTTGCATGAGCATCTATGAACCATACTGATCTTGTTCTTCCATACTTGCACCTGGAAATGATGAGAGATTGTTGTCACGGTCACAACATAAATCCCCTAATAATTGAAGGCAATGATACCACAGTTTCGATTTCTGAAATGTGCCGCACTAAGTTCTGGAAGTGGAAAGGCACTGAAAGAAAGCACAACATGCAGTTACTGCTTCCCTAACAGTATTTTTTCATGCATTCGTTTCGACTTAAATTTCCCAAATGTAAAATTTATGTCACAGAAGTGATCCCGTTATACCAACAAGATGTTATTTGCTTTCTAGCCCAACAACAATAATCATATTGCATTTTTACCATACATTCATTTCAGATTTACTCCAAAAATGCATCTCAGTGTGCAAGACTCCCTCACTGTGAGTTTGGGGAAAGGTCAGATGCATGCAATCTTACACTTATCTGTGTTGTTTCCGTAGCTTGAACTTGTAACCTCTATGCACAATAGGAGTGGTCTTCTTAAATGACTTCCATCCACAATATCAAATTCCACTTGCGTGATATGACATGGATGTTGCACACAGAACTTAAGCATGAAATCTCCTCTAAGCTAATAATATTGTTTGTCAATACTTGATCACTAGTTTAATAGACAGATGAAAGGGAACCTATTTCAAATCCCGGTCTGAAAGTTCTACTTTTCTGATTGTGTTTCAGGAGAATTTTCTGCAATCAGATCTTGGAAATAATTAGAGATGAAGGAGCATTTAGCACCATGCATAGCTTTCTTGTTTATCTTCAAATGGCTCCTATGGAGCAGCAACCTGCCATTTCCACCCTTCTTCTTCAGCTTGATCTCCTGGTTTAACCTTGACTCCTAGAATTCTTTAATGACATACAAGTTTCTTTATTTACATCATTTGCCATTTAATTATGGTTTCTATCACGTGAATCTTAGGATGAGCCACGGAAGATGAGCATTTACAGGGAAGAAGCACTAGAGGCACTAATCGAATCACTGCAGAGAAAGGACTTCCCTAACTCTCAAATGATGGCTCTAGACGCTTTAGCATGCCTTTCTGGGCGTCTGACTTCATCTGGGAGGTCCTATATGGAGGCCTGGTTACTCAAGATTGCTGGTTTTGACAAACCCTACAACTCATTAATGAAGTCTGAGCAGCTGAGCAAGCATGAAAATGCTCTGGCAGAAACACTGGTTTGCATTTATAGTTTATGGATTCACTTGGTGCTTTCTATCCTTCATATTCAATTTTTTGGCGATACTAAGTGGAAAATGCTTTTGTAAAGGTGGATGAAGAGAAAGCTGCAATCTCTTGGGAGACAAGAATGGCTTTTGTACTTTGCAACCATGAAAGGGGTTCTATCTTCAAAGCTCTAGAGGAGTGCTTCAAGAGTAATTCCTTGGAAATGGCAAAGTCATGCCTAGTCAGTTCAACATGGCTCATATACATGCTTTCTGTTCTTCCTGATACTGGTGTAAGAGATGCTGCTCGTAAATCCTTGCTCGAAGAAGTTATAAATGTCCTTCAATCATCTAGAAACTTGGAAGAAAAGCTATTGGCAACCCTTGCAATAAAAACTTTTGTCAGTGAACCAGGTGAGATTGATACAGGAATAACCTTACAGATGTTTCAATTATAAACAACAAGCTGCTAACCAAATGTTTGCATTTTTGGCTGCACCTGAAGAACTGGAAAAGTATGCTAAATGCATCTATTCAAACTTGAGAAAGATTAAGAGACATTCCACAATCGTCACAGATGTATTGAAATCTCTGATGAACTTGTCCTCTGTCAATGCAGTAAGTGGAAAGTTCTCTTCTTTCAGTTTTGGCGACGTATAAAAATAGATGAGCTTATCGGTTCCTAATTTATTATTATTTTTTTTTTCTTATTTCAGACAGAGTTGTGGAATTGCACCCAAGTGGTTGAGTTAGAATCCTCGGGGAATGGTGAAGTTCTGTCTTTGCTTCATTTAAAAGGTCGAGTTTTAAGCGGTCATTCCGATGGAACAATAAAGGTCTAGACTGTTTGTCCCACATAAACACTTTTGAGGATAGGCGAAGGAAATTCATAAAATATGTCTAACTCGTAGTTTAATTTCAGATGTGGGATTCAAGGAAGAAGGCTCTAAGATTAATTCAGGAAGTCCGTGAACACACAAAAGCTGTCACATGCCTCCAGTCTTCAGGTGACAGACTGTATACTGGTTCCTTGGACAAAACAATTCGGGTAAGCCAACTCATATTATAGAACTCTTTCTCATCTCTTCCAGGACAAACAAAATACCTCAACTATGCTTTTCCTGCCGATCAAATATTCCAACATCTGTATAGTGATGTCATACGGCATAGTGAAGTAGACAGCATAAACTGCTGATTTTCTTTGGAGATGAGATAAATCAACCTTGTCGGTGGTCTTTAGATGACAGGGAGATCTGTTTTCTAATGGTCAGAGGAAATGCACCCTTTCAGATTGGTCCGCAGCAGGCCTATTGAGTGTTCGACTGCAGAGACCCAATTACCCAAACCCAAAATTGTGAAGCCAACTAAGGCTGATTGGTGCTGTGTCATTGTCTGCTCAAAATATTCGAGATGCATTACTTACTTATCTGCTTTCTATGCAGGCTTGGGCAATAAAACATGAAGAAATTCATTGTCTTCAAGTCCATGACGTGAAGGAGGCAGTGTATGAGTTGACAGCCAATGCCACAGTAGCATGCTTTGTTCCTCAAGGAACAGGAGTCAAGGCAAGTTCCTTTCACTATATCTGAGACATTTGTAAAGTCAGTTAAAAACAATGTCATTCGGTTAATAGTTACTCCTACATTATGGGTCTAAAAAAGAGTTAGATGTAGTACTGGCAGAGTCAAGAGTCAGTTAATAGTTAAAATGGTTTTGCCACAGGTGTATAATTGGTCTGACGTCCCAAAGCACATCAATTTTAACAAAAATGTGAAGTGCCTTGCCATGACAGGAGATAAGTTGTACTGTGGTTGCTCAGGTTACAGTATCCAGGTAATATTGTCCAAATTATTGGCATTATTTGGGCTGAATTTCTAAATTTTTCTGAGCCAACTGCTGTCTTTGTGTTTGGAAATGTCACCATAAAAACAAAGGAAGTGGATTTGTGTAAGCTCGCATCAACCACATTCTACACCGGTGCAAGAAAATTGTTAGGAAAACAAAGTATACAGTCCCTACATATTCATGAGAGCCTTCTATGTGCCGGTGGTTCAGCGGTTGATGGGATGGCTGGAAAGGTGAGCGACGACCGTTTCCTTTTGTTTTTGGCGATTCAGAGGAGACTAAATATTCTGGAATATGGTTTTTCAAAAACATAAAAAAGAAAAAAAATGTTACATTTGGCAGGTGTTTTCTGACCCCACCAAGGCAGTAGTAGGATCATTTTCAACCGGATTCGACATCACACACATTGTCGCAAACAACGACTTCATATTTACTGCTACAAAATGCGGGATCATTGAGGTTTGGTTAAAAGAAAAGGTCACAAGAGTAGCTTTCATCGAGGCTATCATGGGGGGGCACGCCAAGATCACATCCTTGGCATCAGATATGGATGGAGGAATGCTGTATGCTGGTTCTTCCGATGGAAAGATCCAGGTTGGATGGCCATCTATGCCGAACAATTAACAGTATAAGATAAAGTGGGGAAAAAGAGAAGAACTTTTCAAGCTAATCCCCATTTTCCTGGTGTTTTGGTTGCAGGCTTGGGCTTTGGACTAGATGAATCCTGTCTTGGAGATGTACCTATGGTTCTCGTTGTAATTCAAGCTATGTACTTTCTTCGTTAATTCTTCACGCCATGTCATTCATAATTGGAGGACACTCAAGCCAAAGCTCTAATGCGAGGAGGCATACTTTGAGAGCAATTAAGCCATAGCTCTAATGTAAAGTGGGAATGTTTGCACAGCCACCAAAGAAATTCCCAGTTGGCCAACTTTGAATTTGTGGCACTTCCAGTAAAATCATACCATACCATGCCATACCATACCATACCATAATTGTCTTAAGAGCTACTTGCGTCAACGGGGAGATATTCCTGCAGGAATGGCATCTGGCATCTTAGAGCTGGTTTCTTTATAGATATTAAATTCTCTTTTCGTTTTTCGGATACAATTTTGGTTTTGTTTATAGAAATTCCCTTTTTTGTTTTTTTTTTCTTTAATTGCCGGGAAAACTGACATTTGAGATTCGATTTGCCGCATGCTCACAAAAATCAACCAAACTGAAACTCTGTAACAGTTGTTCATTCAGAATTGTATCACAAAAGAACCTATGCCACATAAACTACACTGGAATTTACGCCAGTGACTTGTTGCAACGTTTCTCGCACTTCCAACTTCAAATTTCAAAAGCATTATGGTCGTATTTGTATTAAAAATCAAAATCAAATATCAAAATTTTTTAATTTTAATTTAAAATATTCACTTACGTTAACTTAATTTTTTTTTTAGTGGAACTGTAGTCACTCTTGATTTTTAATTCTATAAAGAAGAAAATTAAAATAATAATAATAATAATAATAATATTAACAGTTTTTTTTTTTTTTTTTTGTGCAAGACGAGCCAAACGTCCAATATTGCTATATACGACGACGTAAGGTCCGTTCAAAAGTAATAAGGAAAGAAAGAAAAAAAGGTTGAAAGAATCGGTACCTCCATTTCCTGTGCATCCGGTATCCAGTAGTAGGAGTAGTTAAGTAGGATCATCGGCGAATAACTCCGACCGGCGGTTGGCCTCAGTAGACGGCGGAAGGGAGACGTCGTACTGAAGCGTAACAAAGCAAACCAATGTCGTCGCCTGATGGATTTCTTCCTTTCATCTCTGCTCAGCTCCAGTACCTCCTCAATCACCATCGTGATTCTATAAAGGTGGCTGACTTTCCTAATCATATACCTCCTTTTTTTGTTTCTTGTTTTTTTTCTCCTTTTGGGGTCTCTGAATAATACTAATTTTCAAAGATTAATCCTTCGTGATCTGGACTTCGGCACTCTTTTGTTGAAATATCGTACGGAATTTGTTATTTTTATTTTAATTCTACTATTATTACTATCATTTAGGGTTAGGGAAAATGGTGCTGAAATGGGGTTTTCTTTTCTGGCCAAGACTTGAACGATGATGGGTTAAATTTGGCTTTTCAGGTAGAGCAGGCGTGGTCAGGTAGCAGGTATAACCCGGGAAGTTTTGATCGGTTCACGTTGCTCATCCCTTACTGCCTTGACCATATCAAATGTTAGTTTTAATTTGTTCGCATGAAATCTCTGTTTGAATTCCTGGATTTGAGCCGATTGTTTGTTTATTTTTTTGGTTCACTAACTTTTGTCCAGTTAACTTATTCCAGGGGATATTATATACAATGCAGAATTCCCATTAGCGCCTCCAGATGTCATATTTGGACCTGAAGATGAAGATTTCCATCCATTTCACTTAGCGGATGGAGAAGCGGGTGATTCGAGACTAGGGAAGAGTTGTTTGTCTGATTGGAACAACAAAGATCCTGCCCGGCTATTTGCTCTTATTCAGGAACTGAGGTTCAACGCTTGAACTTTTATGTGAGTTGGTATAGTTGGAATTTCTATTGATTCCACCTCCCCCCCCCACTTGGCAGGGATAAATATGTGTCCTACCAGAGGAAACGTGTTGGAGAAGTTGATGATGATCGGTTAAAGTTTGAAATTAGCACCATTTTATCTAGGGAGGTAATATGTTATTTTTAAGATAAATTGGGAATGTATTCATTATTGTTTGGCTGGGATTCTCTCTTTGGCTTTTTTTTTAACCTTTTCAATTATGTGCTTGTTTAACATATAATTCCGTGGATTGAATAAATTGTTTCATTGATTCCCTGTTTCCTGATGAAACACTAACTGCGTGGCTGCAGGGGATCGAAATGCATATGAGCTCAGGTCCGGAAAAGGTATCCTTGGAAATGAGCATGCGTGTTTATTTTTTTATTTTTATTTTTAATTCGGTTGGTCAGTTTGTCCTTATTACTTAGTTTAGTTTTCTTAAATTGCGTTTGTGGTTCCTGTGCTTCTCAAGTGTAGCCAGAGGAGGTCAAATTTGCAGTGCCTCTGACGAACATGAATATCAATAAAATGGTGGATGCACGCTCATGGAGACATGAACAAAAGATATACCTGCAGGTTAGATGTTACTTCTCTTGTCATTTTATTCGCCGTTTGTATCTCCTAGTCACTTTTTCTCTTTCCTGATTTTTAATTGTTTTTATGTGGATTTTTTGGTGGGTACAGGTTGTATATCCTGTTGGTAGAAAGTATGTGTCTGCTCCTTCAGCACCTCGTCTGAAATTAATATCTACTTTGGAGTTGAAAGCTTTCTTTTCCATTGATGACATCAAACTTCCCCCATGGGTGGATGGAATGTGAGTTGCAAATTTAACTTTGCTTTTTAACTTGGATATCCTTCTAAGTACTTCCTTTCTAGAAAGATTCCATGCTTGTACTGATCAATCACATCTGTTGTTCATTTTTCTTCCAAAAAGGTGCTTGGCAGAATATCTCCCCCATCTAGAGGAACTCCTTCAGAGACAGGTTATCTTGTTTCTTGTCAGTTGATTTGGTTCTATAGTGCACTGACATTTGCACAACACTAATTTCTCTTTGTTCTGTAGGTTTTAGAAGCAGTTTCATTAATTGATACAAGGAGGCGCTTTATTGAAGCATTAGCGCCACTTCTTGGAAGGCCACTAGAAGCTGATTCGGTAAGCATTCTATGCATTTAAGCTACTAGACTTTGGCAACCAGTAAGATTGACTGGGTCCTTTTATTGCTTCTTCTCCCCAGGTCTTTTGCAGAAAGGCTACATTTCTTGCTGCCTCTGGACCATTCACATTCTTGGTACCGTTTGATCTTTAAGTCACTATTCGAAGTTCAGGTTCAAAGGAAGCAGCTTCATGACATTCAAAGATTTTTTTTTCTCTATCCATAAGTTCAAAACTGATGATCTATATTTTGCCAAACACAAGGTTGATAGTGAGACTTAGGCCAAAAAGAATGTATCAAACATTTTTTTTGTCTCTAGTTCTTGGTGTTTACTTTGTTATGGCTTAATCTATGCCTCCAAGACAATTGGTTGCTCTTCACAAATTTTGTTGAACCCAAGCCTTTTTACGTATGTTGGAGTGCTCTGATGCACCTAACAAATCATTCATCTCCAATTGTTTTCCCTTCCACAATATGTGCCACTAAACTTGTTATTGGCAGGGACTATGCTATTTTGGTGTTATTGAAGTTGGTAAACATTAATTATTATGGGCTAGCATGCTATGTGTATGCAACTTTGGACTTGAAGTTGTGGTGACTAGAAAGTTAAAGTATGATGGTAGTTGTTTGCTTATGAGCTCAATTTTCCTTGTGACTTTGATAACTGCTTCCTTCTGCTTGACAATTGATTCTTTTTTAATCATATTTTCATTTCATTTTTTCTTTATTGTTTCTTTTACATGGTAAGTGATTTTTTTTTTTTTTCCTGTGTTGAGCTTGTGTGTACATGTGTGCATTGACTGGTTGAGGTCTTCATATCTGCAAAACTGTAGGTACATTTTCTCCTTTCAACTCAGTTTCCCAAGCACCAACCATCTATAATGCTTCAAAGCACACAGGTACATGCTTCTTCTTTAGTATCCAAAATGTATGTATGCATTTTCTTTGCAAGTTATGTTGTAATAGTCTTCGTGCATGAAAGCGTTGTCAGAAACATATTTAAGACGTGTGCTGTTTAATATGCTTATGGGTTTTTTGCCTTTGAGATTACCCATGCTGATCACAGCAACAGAGAGGTGACTGATACCCCATTGACAACTTAAGTGCACATGTGTACTAAATGCTTTTCTCCTTGGACAACATCTTTTGTCACTGAGCATGGTTAGATGCATTTTTTCCCAACGTGCCAATGATGTAGCACAGGGTGGGCTGTTAGATAGTGTATATCATCTTGAAAGAAGGATTCCTTTACTTTACCAATGAAAGGCAGCCAACTTTCCACGTGAATCCTCTGGCTTATTGGTTCGTGCATTCTCCATTTTATAGCATTGGAATTCTGTTGGTACACCAGTCAAGTCTCATCTTCTGGCAGAGTATCCATGGAGTCCCAGATGGGAAGCACCGCAAATGGCTGAACGGATCTTGTGAGTTCAATTTATTTTTATTCCTGACCTTTTATCTTTTCTAAAAGGGTTTTATAAGGAATTTCAAAGGCTTGATTATTCTCGTAATTCTTGTGCTTTTTCCATCTTCCTTTATAGTGACTTCTTGGCTGATGAGTCCCTCAAGTTCAAAAGGTACTGCAGTGAATCTCAAATCCAACATTAGAGCAATGTCCTGAGAGGCTGTTGTTGTACTTAAATCCTCAATATAATACCCACTCAAGTGGCGTCACCTTACTCCAACAAAGCTCGTTTTCATGTTCTTTACCAAATTGTGGATTCATATGTTTCTCTCGTGTTGCAAGTATTTTCAGTGTCTTGTGACCTATTTGTTCCGATGGACAGAGCACTTAGGAGTTCGTTATGGATCGTTTCTAGCACCGGAAAGTTGATGACAGAGAAGTTTTGAAACGGGTAAAATGGCCAGTAATTGCTCCGCTAGCCTTTTCCAATAACGTCTCACAACGGCCCGGTTCTTTAGATGTGAATAGGAAACAATTGCTAAGGGAAAAGCAGTATTTCACTGAGTGGAGGTGAGCTTCCTCGTATGGGAAAGGGCAGTTCGAGCCTCGAGGAGATACAGCCGGTAGAGAGTTTGAAATCTTAGATTTGTGCCTTTTGTCGTGGTGGATGTCACCAGGGGAGGGCATCCATGATAGCTTGTTCTCGGCGTATTCTCTGCATGTCGGACGCACACTGCTGTTGTGTTTATGACGTCTGGGAGGCATGCCCATGTTCGACACGTGTCCGACCAAGCACACTCCTCTCTTTTTCCTCATCCACGCCTTAGAGAGTTTCGCGAAGGCATCGAGAATGATAACGGGGCGGGAGCAGAGACTGTCAGCTCGATCTCCGTCTCGATATCTAATCTCTTTTTTTTTTGGGTTGTCTCTAGTGGAGATCGAGGGTCCGCAGGCTCGCCTCAATTGGACTGCATTGAAGAAATGTCAAAGAAATCGTAATCCCTACTGGGGCAGCGTACTCTTTGTGCCATGTTCTTCGATATGAGAAATAAAATTAAACTAACTCGAAAAATTGGTATGAATGTTTAGCGTATATTGAGAAACAAAGATACACTCGCGTAGAGATTTCGATTAGTTTAATAGATGCAACGTCGCCGGAATGATGAAAATGGGAACAACGACGAGATTGACATTGAACTTCTTAGACATGGTAAGAGAAACGACAAGACATTTCAAAGCATACATGTTAATGGAAGTGGTAGCACCGGAAGAGGAAAGGAAAAAGGGATCATGGGATGCTAGCGTAGACTTATCCTTTCTTAAAAACCCGAGCATGTCGTCTAATGTTTTATAAATGATTGAAGAACGATCGTGGTATCGACAATCGGGTACAAATTTAACACTCCCAACCACTACTGACGGAAGAACTGGAGAGAAAAGATAGCGAGAAATGCTAGGTCGGTTCACGAAGCTCTCTGTTTCTTTTTGGATACAGAAGCCAAGAAGTCTTCATCAGAATCATCCTCAGAGCTCCCGTCTCTAATCTTTTGCTTCTTGGACTGCTTTGATGAGATTTTGGGGTCTGCTTTCTCCTTTTTAGCTGAAGTTGGTGCGCTTTTCCTCACAGTTTTAGACTCTGTTCTCTTTGAGGGAGTAGTAGCTGCCTTCAATGGGGAGATGAGCTTCTGCTGATTCTTCTTCTGTTTCTTATCGTACACTTTCTTTGCCTCCTCCATGGATAGTAAACCTGATTCCATCATCCTGCAAATGCACTCGGACACAGCTGTCATTAGAAACACAACACTAAACTAGTATTCTATGGTACACATAGGCAGTAAGGATAACAGTCACAATAAATAAAAAAATGCAATTGGTAAGTGAAACCATCACACGGTAGAACCCACCCAGATTTCATATAACAAAAGACCTAAACCAACAATATCAAGTCATAGAAGAAGACACTGAATCATCTGCACCAAATATTCATCGGGAGCGCAACGAGTTTGTGCCTCGTATAGAGCATAAATCTCAGTACTTATGATGAGAGTCAACTTTCAATTGTGTTTCACCATGAGCACGGATGTGCATGTGTGATGGTATTTGCAATAATCCAATTTTTAAGTTCGGCGATACAGCTGGGCTAAATCAAAAACAGGATTGAGGGTTACAGGACAATGAGAGACTGAAAACTTATTAGATAAAACCGTGAAGACAGCCACTGAATTTGAATCTACTCCTTAGCCACTCTTTTGGAGTCTCAAATGGGCCAAAGTTAAAAGTAAAAAAATTAACACGTACATAGTGAAGAAACAAAAAGTAACTTGTTGGCCATTGGCAGTCTATTATCCTCCCTCATAAAACAGTAAGCAGCATGTCCATTAAAGCTGTTGCATGTACCAAAACAGAGGATAGCTCCAATAGCCAACCAGCAAAAGGAAAAGTTCAGCTAGATAGTGCAAATGATGAACCATACTGATGCACATATAAATGTAGCCCAAATAGTTAAGTGGTACACCTTTTTCCCCTTCTATTGGCAGGTAAGAGAGCAAAAGGTGGAGCAGAAATGAACCATAGACAAGTGTTGTCCAAATTGAGATCTAGTGATGATCTGCAACTTAAGGTTCTTTTGGAGCATTGATCTACAACCAAATGACATAGAAACATCTAAACAAGTATGTCTGCTTCACGCCAAAGACATTCCTCTTTTTAGATCATCCATATTTTGAACTAAGAATTAGTTACAACCTTTCATCAGCAACATAACATTTTGTGGGCCAAGCTTATGTAAATTAGTTCAAACCGCTCTTTGACCAACAATGGTCAATGTGAAGATTGCGTATAGATCTTTGAAAATATTAAGTCTGCTCTCAAAAGATGAAGTGAACCTTTGAGTTTCTCAATTTGTGTTCCTTCTCTCCCATTTATTCTCCTCTCAAAACCCAATGACAGAATTTATTTGTCATTAACCCCTACTATCTCTCCCTTCTCATACTTATTCTCTTCCACAAAGCACCATGATCCTATTCACTTAGTTCTCAATAATTAGGTAGATATCAAAGCTAGGGTCAAGTCTGCCAATTATTCCCATATATTTAAGGGTGGGAAGCATCAACAAAATCTGCATCTAATTGCATACAAATAGGTAGGCGGATTGTTAGATGAATGAACCATTGATAAATAATATCCTTTCTAAAAACCAAATTCAATTGCTGTTAACAAAATCTGATGATTGGACCAAATTTATGATAACTAAACATAAAAAAAGTGTGAGAAACTTTCAGACAAACACAATTTGGGCAAGGATATCTCACCAGATTTGAGCCATATCACTATGTGGAACCTGCTTATACAGTGTCTCGTAGAAAATCCTCAACGGGTCTCTCTGCAATCATAGAATTCAAGAAATCTGTTACCTTAGATAATCAGAGAAAAGAACACATCTTAAAGCAAATAAGCCAATAATAGCACCTCCTCAGGTGGGTCTCGTTTCTGGCCGGGTACATCATAAACTCTCTTTTCCTTTTTCTTCCCATTGTCCTGAGTTGTTGTAGACCCCTTCTTCTTCTTCTTCTTCTTCTTCTTCTTTTCTTCCTCTTTTTCCTTCTTTTTCTTGCTCAAGTCCTTCAGCTCAGATAAAACCAATCACATCATCCCCGGGAAAAGAGAAAATCAAATTCTAGACGTCGCACAAAAATAAATAAATAAATAAGTAGGAACGAAAGCAAAATTTTGAAAACCATGTCATTCATTATTCAATAATCTCAGAGAAAATCATTTGGGTTCCATCAGCTAAATAATGACGAGCAAAAACTGGACCTTTAGAACAAAAAAAAATAAAAAATAAAAATCAGAAATTTCTAAACACGGAGAGAAATATGTACTCAACAGATAAATAAGAGAGAAAGAAAACCTGATCAGCTTTAGTAGCAGAGTTTCTTTTAGAGAGGGGTCTTCGATCGTCGTCGTCGTCGTCGTCGTCGTCAGCAACATTCTCTTCTTTCTTAACCTTAGCAGCAATGGACTTGGCACGAGACCCTGAAGAACCACCCTTCCCCTTAATGGGTGCGTCAAAATCGTCGTCGTCAACTTCTCGGGCCTCCTCTTTCTTGACTTTGGCGAATCTGGGGCGAGATTTAGGGGTTAAAGTACCGGCATTTGTGGGGTTCTTCTTGCGAGCAGATAGGATGGAACTCAAGCTCTTATCCTCCGCATCTTCCTCTTCATGTTCTTCCCTTACAGGCTCTTTCGAATCGTTGGATGTCATTTTCTTCTGGGCAACCAAAAATCGCCGAGAAACTTCTGAATTACCGGGATTAAAGAACACAGTGCTGAGTCGAGGGGCTCTGAAGATAAGAACCCTTTGTTGTTGTCGTTGTCGTTGTTGTTGTGTTGCTTCTTGCTTTAGCAACTTCCAAAAGCGAGAAAGGCAAAACCCCGTTCTGGGGTTTAGCGGTTCGGGTGGCAATTTCGCCCTGGAGACCTATTGGATTTTGGGTTTAACTCGCCGGACCAAGACGGTCCCGAGAGAGTGCCGGATTGAAACTGTCATGACACGACGTCGCTTTCCCTAGGCTTAAACGCACTCGCACCGCTTTGGACCGCACGGAGAAGCCGCTTGGCTCGATTCGATGCCATTTATGCCACCGGTTATGTTTCTGACTTTGGCTTGGGCGGGGTCGTTAATGATATTAGCATTTTTCAAAAACCCAAACAATTTTACAAAAATAAAGAATTAAAAAAAAAAAAAACTGAGAGATAAAGAGCCATACACCTCATCAATTAGATGGATTACCTCTAAATACTAACCATTATTGTGGTATAGCGACTAAGGCTCATTCATCAAAAAAATAAAATAAAATAATATATATATATATATATATACACATACATTAAATTTGAACTTTTGTTAAAATATTTAATAAAATTAAATATATACTTAATTATACACAATTATAAAAATAGTACTATAGAATATATCTTTCCATATATTCTGCTCATAGGTCATTTTACTGTATAATATAAGGATAAAATTATTTTTGACGAAATTATGAATTAGCATCTCTATTTTATCGTTTATTTCAACCCAAAAAAAAAAAAAAAAAACAACAGAGAGAGAGAGAGAGAGATTTAACTCTCAAGAATTCTGGCAATCCGTTGCTTGCTTGCATAAGATTAGAACATCCTAAAGTAAACGAATACTTGTGCCCGGACTTTTCTCCAAACAAAGAAGCTATAGCTTTAAATTTGAAAGAAAAAAAAAAAAAGAGTTACAATTTCACTGCCTTTTTTGTTCCACCAAACCAAACAATGAATTCATGACTCTCTGTTGACCACTTATAAAAATTAAATAAATAAATAATTGCTCTTAATCAACTATAGAAAAAAAAAAAAAAGGGGGGGGGGCCCGGGGGAAGGGGGGGGGGGGAAGAAGAAAATTCTCTTTTTTTAGTCGAATCCAAAACATCAAATTTCTCGATCCTTGTGCGAAAATATTCCTCTAGGAAAAGAATAGGCATCCTCATGGCAATTGACCCGACAGAGTCATTGGATTGTGAATCGCATCCGGTTACAGAACGATCCTAGAGTTTTGGTCAGCCGCAGCACCAGCCCCATTGTCGATCCAATTTTTGGGGGTTTTTTTTTTTCTTTTTTTCTTTTTAGTCAACCAAGTTCGTTACAAAATTTATATCTGACATATTGAATTAAAGCCTAATTATAAGATATATACACATTTATTAAAGATAATAAATATTATAATAATAATAATAATAACATATTACTACTAACAACGGCGAGTGAAGACAAAATTTATAAAATGATTTATTGCTCTCATTTATAAATAAATAAATAAAATAGCGGACCCACCACACAACCTGAACCTCGCTTTTCTCCTTTTCTCATCTTTTTCGTCTTATATTTTCTCTCATCCCCGGATCGTTATTTTATTTTATTTTATTTTTCATTGCCAGTATATTTTCTCATCGTTTTCTATGTTCTCGCCAGTTTTAGTTTCTGGACATGGGTTTTGAATATTTTAAACGAATTTTGTGTCTAATTGGTATAAATGCTCTCTCTCTCTCTCCCTCTCTCTCTTTTTTTATAAATTTTATTTTTGGGTTGTTAAAACTGAATTAGTTTTGATTAGTATAGGGGTGATTGTGAATTATTGCCATTATTGGTTCAGTACATTGTAGAAATTTAATATGATTCTTTTGATACCATTTGCGGAAGTGTCCCAATAATAATAATAATAATAATAATAATAATAATAATAAGGTATTTGGACTGAATATAGGAGCATTAGATGAGTGTAAACTGCTTTTCATTTTGTTTTGTGTGTGTTTTTTTTTTCTCTAGGTTTATGTCTTAGCTGATGAACTGTTCAACTGAATTTTTCTTTACTTTTTCTTTTAATTGAATTAAGCGTAAATTTAGTTATTGGAATTGGGTTAGCGACATGGTGGTGGAAATTAAGCTTTTCCATAAGAATGTATAGTTATAATAGGAACCAGATTATGCATTATGTTGAATTTCCACAACCTGCTATCCACTGTCATTGTTTTACAATTCTCTCTCCCCCCCCCCCTGAAGCAAGCATGTAAGCTCATGGAGTAGATAACAGTAATATGTACGTGGACTTCTTTGATCGGGCAAGAAATGATGATAGTATTTATTTAAATAATTTTAACCTCGGGTTTCATTTTCATGCATTGGAGAATATGTGATTTTCAAAATAAGAAAGATCACCAAGTATTGATACTGCGTTTATTTTTGCTTGGGATTTTCTGTTTGTTTATTTGAGTTGCATGTGGTGGATTTTTCATGGAAACAGAAGTTCAAGTTGAGAGGAATAGCGAAGCAGAGTTTTGGGAAACTTGCCTCAGGTAAATTACCTCTCTCTCCTCTGTCTTTTTTCTCAGAGATTGCCAATCCAGTTGTGTACAAACTTGTTCGGGTAATTCTTAGCCAACCCCATGTGTTTCAAAGTTCAATGTGAGAATCACAAGACCCATGCTCACCCTCTTATCTTCCTGAGTTTGCCGCTTCCCACAACACCGAAAGGCTTAATTCTGATCGATCAAGGAGTCATGGGTCTGACTTTCCGAGCTTTAAGAAGAGAGGCCACGGACATTGGAATCGTTCTTGGATAACGATTGATTAGAATGAGAATTTAAACGTTGTGGAGATTGATAATGCTATATATATATATATATATATGTATGTGTGTGTGTGTGTGTATTATTTTTAATTTTTTATTATAACACTTAAAAAATTATAAATAAATGAAATCATAATTTTTATTAATTAACAATGTTGGTTTGCTTTATATAGGATAAATGCTGAATATTTTACTTATATATCTTGCAAAACACATATGTAATTTAAAGATTTTTAATATTTATTAGGTAATATTAATATGAGTTATAATATATGTGGAGATATAATATAATTATTTTAGTATTATAAATAATATGATAATTATATATAAATATAAACGATATTATTTTTATGTTATTAGTTATTTATTTAAATTATTTATTTAATAAAAAATTAATTTTATTTTTTATTTTTAAAAAAATAAAAAAATATTAAAAAAATAAAATTGTAAGTATTTTTTTAAGAAAGTTTTAAAAAATTTTTTGAAAAGAATTCACTTTTTTTTAAGAAAATAAAAACGAAATTTTGAGTATAATTTTTTTTTCTTAAGAAAAAAAATAAATGAATTTAATTTTTTTTAATTTAACTAAAATGTGCACAAAGTGTGTAATCTATTTAATGATGCATATGTTTTTTATTAAATTATATTATATCAACATGTATTTATTATATTATTTATAATATTTTTATCAAAATTTTATGTATTTTTTTAAAAAAATAAAAAATTAAATTAATTGTAAATTAAATAAAATTAAAAAAATATATTTTTTAATTTTTTTAAAAAATATATAAAAATTTGATAATATGTATATATTTTAATTTTACTTAATATATAATTAAGAAAAAAAATTATTGTATAAATAAAAATAAGAAAATAACTGAAAAAAAATTAAAATTTTATCTGAAGTTTGTCAATTATAAAGTAAGTTGAACAAAATCTTAAATTATAGATAGGTTTGGTTTAAATCTCTGCCAAGTTGAGACGGCGGCAATATTTTCATAATAAATGTACATCTGTCAAAAGTTTCCTGAGCTGAATCTTGATCAAATTATCTAAGAATTACTTCGTGCGCAAGTATCTACTGCAGGGATGATTGTGACTGAAGTTTGCTTTATTTCTAGCTTGGTAACCTGATGGTAAGATAATTTCTTCCTTTGTTGTTGATGAACAGAACTTTCCATCTGGGATTTGCATATAATGAGTGGGAATATATTCCTTCCTTCTCTACCTAACTATGTCTACCCCATTTTGATCGCACATAAAGATAAATAAACGTTTTGGTAGCAATCCAGCACAGTTGGCATGGGTCCAAAAGATGAGTCGGCTGTGGATAGAATCAGGAACCAGAATTTATGCCAAAGCGAACACTCAACTTTCTGTTCTTTGATATATAGAGCCATTAAATAAGAGGGAAAAAGAGCAAGGGAAGTAGAGATGGGCTGGCTTTTGAGAGAAAGAAGGGGTCCAGTATGGAAGCAAGGATGGACAGAGCGAACTCTAGCCTCCGTATCTCCACCTCCTTTCCCATTACTTGCCATTTTTTTGATAATTTTCCTCCTTCTGTCTGTTTCAACCTATGTGAACTACAAGAGCCAGATGCAGTACATATTGGTCAACCTCAAGTTGTTTCTCTTGTTCTTGCCTGTCATATTAATCTTCATTGCGCAATTAGCTTTCAAGTGCGAGAGCTTCTTTTTCCCCAGAACAAAGGCTGAGTATGGCTCGCGCAATCGAACTTGGGACTTGCCTTGGAGGGCAGCGCTATTGGTGCTGGTGCTTCTGGTGATGGTCTATTACCGGTCGTCTTTTCAGTCCATGTGGTCTCCAATTGTTTGGAAGCCTAAATAGGGTCTGATTCTGTTATTCATGTTTGTATGACGTGCAAAGGGAGCTTGTTGTGTAGTCTAGAGAGAGCTAGAAAGTTTACTTAGTTTTGTTTGGGACTCTGTATCTTGTTGGGCTACATAAAAGAGTGTGCTTTCATAGTTTATGACGTTGAATGGCTACGACAATGGATATGACTCTGAATCATGTTTAGGCTTTAAAAGAGTGCTTTCGTGATTTATGACTTTCAATTCAATCTCTTTCATCCATGATTGATGAATGATGATGATACGTTATGTTATTTTAGATGGTAATGATGGTGATGGTTACTAGTTGGCCAATCCTTCATCCGTTTCACGAGACGCGGAAGCTATTGTTGCAGTTGAAGGACAAAGCTAAGCAATTCTACCTTGAACCAGCAAACCTCTGTATTCTGCATCAAGGGTTAGGAACCTGCTACAGGTCTAATGATAAGTCGAGAAGACAAAGCCAGGCAATTCAACCTTAAAATCGGTACACTGTGCATTAAACAAATCAAACAATTGATCCACAGGACTTAATGAATGTAGGGGAAAAATGCACAAGAGAAGAACTGGCAGGTGTTTGACTGTCTTCTGATTTCTGTCGTGTGAATAGCAAGCCTTCCTGCCTGCCCTGGATAAAAGACGGCTATGTTCCGAACATTGATAAGCATTCCATGAGCTTTACTCCAGCTAAGCTTTGCCTGTTATGGGTCCAAGGGGAGGCCTTTTTTACACTCCCATGCGATTACTCTTCCCCTTAGGTTTCACAAAAAGTACAATTTCATTAAGCCAAAATATTAGTCACAATAGAACCGAGGGATCATAAACTCGGGATAAAAAGATTCATCTATGATTCTCTGGTACTGATCATAAAGAGATTTCTGATGGGATATGTTCTATTTTTTCCTTCTCGCTGGCAAAATGGTTTGAACAACCAGATGATTATGGATTGATCAGCCTTCTTCTTCTAGCATAACAATATATAACAAAATACTGCATTATACAGAAACGCATTTCCAGGACTATAATGACACTAAATAACAACTACTTGTCTAAGGTATGACAAATTTACAATTTACATCGAATGCAGGAGACTCTAAATATTACAGATAACAAAGCTCAATAAATAATTACAACCCTGAAAAGCTACCAAATTGAAATGAAGAGTTATAAAACGATGAGGTTTCATGTGACAGGAGTAGGAGTGAACAATTTCGGAGGAGTAGACGAATTCTTCAATTTGGGAACCTTGAAGGCAGAGGTGAACAACTTTGGAGTCTCCGCGATGTTAACAACACAAAATGCTTTTCTTTTTGAATTTCTGATCCCCTAGTAAAGAAGAAAAAATGTAATTAAAGAAATGGATCAGTTTTGCAATAAATGAAGTACAAAAGAGATTAGTCCAACAATAACTGGATCCAACAATAACTGGATAAAACAGGGGAATGACATCACAAGATGTGATAGAATAATGATCTTAGCAAAATCTGAGAGTTTTTTGTAACAATGGCCAATATTGTCTTGTCTAGCTAGTTCTCATTATATGGCTGAATGTTCAGATTGTTTCCAGCATGCAATGACTTGCATTCTAAAGCAGCAGATTTATAAATGGCCACTAAATAAGCAATGAGGTGACAAATTCTCCAAGAACATGAAACCACCAACAATTTGTTTATAGGACGGATCTGTATGTTGTAACTCTGGCCTCTCCTAGTTAAAAATGTGTCACTTCCTATACTTAGGTTACCAATACTTTCCAGTAGCCACCACTCAGTGATGCAGCATACAATTAAAAGAAAATCTAAACCCAATATTTGTAATTTTTATTTTCTCTTAGGTACCTTCTCAGTGTCCTTAGGAGGATCAACAACTTGTACAGAGGATGATTCTGTCTTGACAACAACATTACTTCTGTCCCTGCAACTGCTTCTGAAAACCTGAGCAGAAATTTTATTTTCTGCCTTGCAATGTTTTAGTGCAGGTGTGACCTGATCACTTTTGGACTTCTTTAACAATTCAATCCGCTGGGAGAGCTTGCATATTTTTTCCTTCAATTTATTTGTGCCAGCCTCCATCTCTTGTATTTTAGTTTTCAACATGCCAATCATTTCATCCTTCTCATTGTTAGATGACTGAAGCAGCTCAAGATGGCCAAGAACAGTTCCAATATTTTCATTCACCTTCTCAACTTCAGCTTCTTTACTCTTTAATTTCTGGGTGAGACTGCACTCTAAAGCATTATATTGATACCAGACAAAACTTTTCTCTTTAAACAGAGCAGATATCTCAGCATTCTTTTCAGAAGCAAGCTTGTCACATTCAAGCTTCAGCCTTTTCACTTCCCCTTCGAGCACTTTAGAACCAGCAGGCTTCGAACTGCTATGTCTCCCTTCTTTATTTTTCTGGTTAGTGTCCTGGGAATTACTCTGGCAAACATGAAGCATAAAATTAAAAGCTGACAAAAATGTTAAACACACTAGAAATTCAAAGAGAGAAAGTGGACATACATTTAGGTTACATGAGAAAAAGTGAAACCACTCTCTAAAATCTGCCAGTTCATCTTCCGCTTGCTCTGCAATCAGGATAAGAGATGCAGTGTAGTATAGTTAAGTAGTATAGACCAACTCAACCAAAAATTCAAACCCACAGATAGTTATACTATAAAGAACATAATCTTTGTCAGAGTCTCAATTATCAACAAAACAAAAGATAGCACTGCTGATAAGAAAGCACCTCAATCCATAATATGTCATATTCAAAACGTATTTATCACCCAATTCCAGAGAATGGACCGGGGGATTCAGACCTAACAATTCACACAATGCAATTCAGAAAACGTAATAACAATGCCACTATAACCGTTCACTTGGTACTGTGACGTGGTGGCACAGAGTAAACGTCGCTCCCACCGCAGTCCTTGTAACAATCATTCTTCTTCTCCATTCTTTACTTTAAATGCATAACAACATCATGTTTCTGGGTTATTGCCCTCTTTTCATTTCCAGCATTAAAAACCAATTAAACTGAATACCACCTGCTCTTTTCAGTCTTGTTTCCTGGGCACTACAATAGTCTCGTCACTGATTTTGAATCTTATGTTACAAAAACTACAAAACGCCATAAATACATAGAATAAATTTTTTTTTTTTAAATAAGGAGACACACCTGATTTAAATCTGTGAAAAGAGACCTTTCTCTGATTCAATCCGCAAACCAAATCAGATTTTGAGGCCTCCAGCAACCGTTCCATCTCTTTACCCATCAATTCCTCCTTCATCTATCGAAGAAAACAAAAGATAATTCGAAAAAAAATAAAAATATACCCCCCGGGAATTCAGACGTTTCCAGAAAAACCCTAATTTGACATTGTAAAAAGAACCGGAATTAAAAATAATAATAAAAAAAAAACAGAGAGAGAGAGAGAGAGATGCGGTCTCGGTAAAGATGGGTATCTGAAACCCATCGTTCGTATTGCATCTTTATTCGATCTTCGAGGATTTTCCTCTCATTGACGAGCGTATCGAGCTGATGTTGTTGATTCTTTAGCAATTTAACCAGTCCAGTAAATATTTTATCCCATTTTTCACGATCTGAAGATACTTGAGAGCGATTCACCAAAGAAGAAGAAGAAGATGCTTGATAGCGCGTTATAGCACCCATTAATGATCAATCGAATTAGAAGAAGAGAAATCAAAACAAAAAATAAAAAATAAAAATAAAAATAAAAATAAAACAGAGAGAGAATTGAGAGTTGCGAGTTTCAGAGTTTTGAAAGCACAGGAGAAAAGCTTGGGTTTCAACGGTCGATTTTTCCTTCGTATTTAAATTGGAACAGAAGACCTGGCCTCTCATTTTAGGGTTGGGCCAACAACATACTTCCAAGCCCAAACTCGTACATATCCTTCCAACATGAACGGGCCCAAACGCTGTAACATGGCAGCGTAGGCCACATGTGAGTTTTTTTTTTTATTATTATTTATAAATACATATATTATACAATTAAATAAATAAGATAAAATATATAAATAACTATCATCCGATGTACGAATGGTTATCAAAAAGTGCTAGATGTACATTATTAATACAAGTTTGCACATTTTTATTATTATTTATAATTTTTTGTAATTTTTTTTTCGTTTTATTTTTTTTTATAATTTCAATTGATACTATAAAACTCTCATAATTGTTAATTTTTAACAATTAAGCCCGCTTTCAAAATTCATTAATTTTAGATGTCATGCGTGGCTCTATGTGAATGTACTTGCGATAATAATAGCTAGACACCACAATGGCTACGCATGCAATTAATTTCGAGTCTTCGTGGTCATCATCATGAATATTTTCTTGTTCACAAACTTGGTCATCATCCTATTCCATTATAATGGGCTTCCGTGTCTATGATAAAAATATAAATTAATATTATAAAAGTTGTGATCGTGCATTTGGTTCAACTTTAGACGCCAGTGTACCACTTTCATCCGGAAACTTCATCCCCTGGGACCCAGAGAATTGAGGCCATACTTGGTATGCCCGAGAGTTCATTTTAAGCACTCACACATCAGTTCAAAACATTATGAGGTGTAATCTGTATGAAAAGAACATATTTGGCTAATCTCCTGTGACCACACAACTACAGCCTTGTTACAAAAGTAATGTGACCAACAGAGCGAATTTGGACGGATTGTCCTTGTGTGTATTCCAAGCAAAGCATTCTCTTGTTCTTGTTGTTATTATTATTATTATTTGCAAAGCAAACCAATTTTATTCATTGTGTGCAAGAAAACTAGACGCACTCCCATCATAAATTCAAAAGGGGCAAGTCGGCATAAAACCTAGCTAGAGACAGAAAAGAAAAAAGAAAAAAAAAATATGCTGTTAAAAAATGGGGAAAAGGCACACCAAACACGAGAAATTTTAAACATTAATCAAGAACCCTCGAGTATAAGAAACTATCGAAAAAATACAAAACTCACATGTTCAATACCATAAGATGTACATGTTAATCATAGAATTAACTAAACTTTCATGCCATCAAAGCAAATTAAGAGAAAAGGATGTCTGACATGATATTATGCTTGACAGAAAACAAGGACATATAAAAAGTCTATAACTATGAAACCCTAATCAAATGCTCAAAAACAAAAACTTATCCAAGATACATAAGCAAGTTGGAAAAACCTTTCGTGAGAGCATAGATGAAATTGGTTTGAGAGATTAAAATTGCCTCGTTTTAAACTCTTATGCTCCCGATTAAGAGAAGATCAAAAAATAAGTAATTATTTTATATTATTAAAATTATAATGAACTTGTTTATGATGCGTATTTTTGTTTTAAAAATATATAAAAGCGTGGTGTGCTTCCTTAGTTTTTTTGGGTTTTCAAAATGCACCAAAACACTCCATTTCTAAAAATCATATTTGAGTTGTAGTGTACTTTCACTAAACTCAAGTTTTAAAATTTTCATATACTAATAATATTGCATTAGACTCAAAATGCAAATTTACCGATTGCAATTACAATTCAAAATACACACATAAAGAGAGATTAGACCAAATACCACTCTACTTTCAAGAAATCTAAGGAAGATAATTCAAACTCTAAGAAAAGATTAATAATCTTATTCTTACCTTGAGTGTATCTTTTTTCCTTACCCTTAGTCATAAGCCCTTTAGCTCATTTTTGTGAGTTAAGTGATGCCTACACCCTTTGAGTAAACAAAGCATTCTTTTTTCAAGCCTCTTGTAACTCGATACAGAGAGATTACAACTCACTCTCAAGCTTGACATTTCTCCATTTGTTTCCTTGAAAAGAATGGGAAAAAAAATGAAATTCTATCAAGAAAAAATGGATTAAAATAATTTTTTGATATGAAAGAAAGAAAAATGAAAGTAATATATATAAATTTTTTAATAAAGCTATTTTAGTTTTCTTATGCAAGAAAATTATCAAAATGCTATCTTAGATCTTTAATAAAAACAACAAAATACTAGATCTAAGACAAAAAAGCTAATTCTATTAAATTGACAATAATTGAAAAAAATATATATAATAATAATAATAATAATAATAATAATAATAATTTTAATACATATTGTTTAATGGAGTATTTTATTATGAAAAATAATAAGTAGACATACAATTTAATAGATGTAATTAAATTAATTATATTATATAAATAATATTTAATAATAAATAATGAAATTAAATATAAATAAAATAAATTATCATAAAAAAATATATTATATTATATTATATTATATT
The DNA here is from genome assembly GCA_019804595.1 of Bruguiera parviflora. Classification (NCBI taxonomy): domain Eukaryota; kingdom Viridiplantae; phylum Streptophyta; class Magnoliopsida; order Malpighiales; family Rhizophoraceae; genus Bruguiera; species Bruguiera parviflora. The sequence continues at coordinate 2,385,596 of CM034049.1, forward strand.
ATATTATATATTAATTATAATACATTTATTATACAAAATGTCTACACTTATGAGTTGCTCGTGTAATTTTGGGTGAGACAGTATTTTATTATAAATAAATAAATAAATATATATATATATATATATATATTTTACGTTTATTTATGTTAACGAGATTATGTATTATAAAGGATTTTTCAAAAAAGAAAAAAGAAAAGATATCTATTGGGTCAGATCCCAGACAGCAAATATAATGGCAGAAGAACGCCGAGATCAGGGTCGGGTCTCCATCCCATCGCGCCTCCCTTGGATTTGATTTGACGAGGGGGAGGATGATTGTTGGGGACCCATACATCGACCGAACGCCATTCGTGCGGCAGTTGGATTCCATGCACTGTGTACAGCTGTCGGGGTTGCATCGCCACAGCTGGCCGAGTCACTTCTGGCCGCATTCATTCGTCGGCAATCAAAAAGCTCTCTGTACAGCAGCAGCTCCTTTCGCTGACTCCGATGAGTGCACCCCACCCCAGCGGCACAGCTGGCACGGTCAACTGGGGCTGCAGAAAAGCCTATCCACTTCTTCGTTTAATTGCGAGAAGTACATGACCATAAAATAATGCGTTTGTTTATGGGATACTCTCGAGGAAAGGGTAACACCAGACTGGTCCGTATCCAATATTTTCCATTTCACGTACACTCCCTCCCACAAGGCTTTTGCTTTCTTTCTTTTTTCTTTTTCTTTTTTTTTTTCCGGGAAATCGAACTAACATAACATTAGTCCAATGGAAGACACCGACTCCATACGCGCAAAAATGATGTGAAACCCATTTTTTGCTTTTTCATTGTCTGTCCGCGTCTGAGCTTTTTCCCTTTGTCTAAATTAACAGCTACCTAATCCGACACCAACTTTTGCATTATTTCTTTATAGAGTGTATATATATATATATAAATAAAGAAAACCTACATAAACCAAAAAAATAATAAAAAAAAAAAATCAGACTCATTCACTTGTTCAAAATTCATAGTTAAATGTGAAAACTGTTTAGTTTCAATATAAAGTTTTTTCGATCATAAAATTTTGTTTTTATATTAAAAATTATTTAATGAAAAAATTTAAATTGTTGAATAAAATTTAAAAATAAATTATATATTAAACTCAAATACAAGAAATTTGAGTTTATCATTTTTTTTTCCCACAAGCTCTATATTTAGAATCTCAATCAACACAAAACTCTTAATTTAAATTTCAAGCAGTCGGGAATATCCCATGGGTCAATTGTACGTCGATGGGTGCACTACTGCTAAAGTCTGGCCTCTTTAGGCCACAATTAGCAATTTAAACCTAACGCAGGCATCCATAATTGCCTCAGTTTAGCAAAGGGAAAGCAATGGGCATGGCTAGAGCGAATCTAGCTTGGCAGGTATACCAGAGTGTGACTTGTGTAATAGGAGGTGAAAGATATAAAAAAGACAGTAAAATTTTTAGTCGTTGTGATTCTGCCAAGCAAAGTAACCAGACATTTATGTGCAGAGCTTGATGCTCTTGCTTCAATTATTGATGGTTTTTCCCACTGTTTGGATACTAGATGGTGACAAGCATCTATCATTTTTCCGCGTAGAACTTTAGATAAATATAAGAGTCGTTGAAGCATAGTCTAAAATGGTGATAACAAAAGGAGATGGCAAAGCTCAAATAATTATACACTTCAGGGCCTTCCCCAGGCCACTCCAGATTATTCTAAAGCCCTTCCCCACCACATTCATTCTTGACAACTCAGTGCCAATTTGCAACCTTTTCTTTTCAGTTCCAATACTTATCAGCACAGCTTAAAAAAAAAAAAAAAAAAAAAACCTTTCATTTTATTTCCCAAGCGTCCAAATTAAAAATAATAATAAAAAAATTAAGAAGAAAAAAAAAAAGATATGCCCCCATCCTTGCATGGACCTACCCCTACTACCCCTACCCCTGCCCCTCTGTATAATTACACTCAACTTCTGGGCTATAAATACCAACATCCATGCGCTCTTATCTTGGGTGTCAAGTTTTAAGGTTTCAATACAATTAGGAGATGGCTATTTCTAAGGTTCCGATCGCATTATTTCTCCTCTCTCTTCTCGTTCTCCCATTTGCTGAGTCTGCTGATGCTCAGGTGATAAAGAGATTTTAATTACTTGATGATGTCCTTTTCCTTTTCTTTATCTATTAAAACATGAGCTCTTCTTATACTTACCGATTAATCAATTAACCTTACCGATCATGTTTGAGCGGTGCAGGTGACCTCAAAATCGACAACCAGTACTTACCATAAAAAAATAGGTAATTTCCAACTTGCAACAAAGTAACCGATTGGTGTCTAAACGACGAATATTCGAATTAACCGAAATTTTCGTTCCCAGTAAGTAATAAGCATATGCTTATTCGTTCATACGTTTGTTTCTTCAGACTGTGGTAGCGCCTGCATCGCCAGGTGCCAGTTGTCGTCCCGGCCAAACCTTTGCCATAGGGCGTGCGGGACTTGCTGCAAACGTTGCGACTGCGTCCCCCCTGGAACCTCCGGTAATTACGATGCCTGCCCCTGCTACGCCGCCCTCACCACCCACGGTGGCAGACGCAAGTGTCCTTGAAGAAGCCAGTTGTCGCTCAGTACAATTAGCAAGCCTTGCTCTGTTCGCTCACTGTTACTTAAAAAAAAAAAAAATAGTAACAATAATAAAGATGAGAAAAGGCAGATGTGTTTCGTTACCTTGTAATTAAGAAGCCTAATGTTTGTACCGTGTGTAAGACGCCTATGTCTATATGAAGTATACATCAATAAGCTTGCCCCTCCATTTGGAGAGCTACACCCTTTTCTTCATTTTTTAACTTGTATTCCACCATAATTGCTCGTTTGATTTTGTTAGAAGGGAAGCTGAATTGCTAGAAATAAAAATAAATAAATAAATAAAAATTAGAATCACTGAGATCCCAACAGAAATCAGAAAAAAAGAATGTTTATTTGAAAAAAAAAAAAGTGTCCCAAACAATTGTTATTTATTTAATTTGTACATGCGGACATATTCTGCAAAACGCGTCCAAATAGTAATCGTGTCGACATGCCCACCTGCAAAATGGAGGCTTTGCCGCATCTATATTTTTGGTCCTTGCTCGGAGGATCCCAGATCAACGGTACTCAGTCACCAGTCACTGCTGTCACCATCGAGTGTTTGGTACCGCCGAAAAAGAATATTACTTCGTACATTCAACTATTTAAAATTACTTACTTTTTTTTTTTTTTTCGGGGGTACTTATTCAAAATGAAGTTAAGGCGACTTAAAAAGATGTGTTGAAAAAATAGTTGATGGAAGTATCTCGCTCAATATTGGCAATGGGATGGAAATCCAACGGGAGGGGTTGATCCTGCTTGCTTAATTAACCCTGCCTTTGTTTGATTATATGGTCCATCATCGACATGATGGGCCAACAAACATGGTCAAGAATAGCTACAAGCATCGAAAACAAAGGGTATGGAATGCAAAATACCATCTAGTGAGCCAACCCCAACCGAATTTTAGTATATTTAATTTTAGTTCTATATTAAATTAGGCTAATATTGAAGTTCGATATATGGGTTGTTCGACTAAAAAATTGCACAGACCCGAATCTAAATTATTTATATTAATATTTATTTTATAAAGATGGCTTTTTATTGAACCGAATTTATGAACTCTCCGTGAATAGCTCATTTGACTCTATGCTATTAACATGAATAATTAACAATAAAAATTTATTATTATAAATAGAATTAGAACGATAAAAAAAATATTCAATCTAATAAAATTAACTAATTAAAAGACAAATATATTTAGTTTCAATGTTTACTATATGAATTAATAAGTAAACTTTAAAGTAGCTCATAAGCGAGTTTTGCAATTAGCATTTAATGTTACTTGTTCAAGTAATTGAACCAAAAATAATTCACACTTTCATAAATAAGAAGTAGTATATGTATATGAGAAACAAGAGATTCAACCTCGAGCTTATAAAATATCTGTACTTTTTTTTTTTATCCAATAAAGTGTGGAAGCCAAATTATTTTTCAGTGGGGAAAAAAGTTACTTTTTTAGTGAGGGAAAAATAAAATTTAAGTGGAATAAATTAAAAATGTTCATCTTAATAACGAAACTGTTTTTTTTTTTTCTTTTCTTCTTCTCCGCCTAATAACTAAACATTTGTAAATTCCATTGGGGGCACTTGGCCCCACCCCAACTTCACGCGGTTCCGTCACCGATACCATCAACAAATATGCATGGAAAGTCACGAGTAAGGCCACCTCTCGATTGTTGGACGGTGTGATGAGAATTTTCTATGCAGACCAACAGAGCTGAGGGGCTGCGCTGCCCCGGAAAGTGTTCCATAGTTTAGTGTTTTTCGTTCAAAACCATGTGCGAGTAGTACCATCGATGGTTCTGGTTTAGACAGAACTTGGGCTGAGATGAGTGGGTAGAAAGCTCCAAAGGCGTAAACCACTTCAAAACAAATGCCCATCTCCTTAATGATGTGTTTAGATTTAAAGTGGGTTGGGGATTGGACGGCGCAATTGGGTCACTTTTTGGTACTACGCATCTACATATTTACTTGACTTTCATCTAGAATCTCACAACTTCTTATTTAAAATGAGGTCGAAGTTCATTGGCCTCGACAACATGTATACTAAGTAGTAACATAGGTAGAATGCCTTCTTTGTGACACACACAAAAAAAAAAAAAAAAAGATTTAAAGCAGGTAGTAAAAAAAAATCGTGAAAAATAATTTTTTAATTAATTATTAGGATACGTTGAAAATATGTGAGAAAAAAAATAAATGGAAAGAAACATTTTTTTTATATTTAAATAAAAAATTAATTATTTAGAAATAAATGAAAAATATGTAAATAATGGGATTGACCACCAAGAACTAGCAAGCGCGTGCCATTTAACTAGTTGTTGAAAAGGCCTCGCTTTCAAAGTTTCAGTTCACAGTGTGCATGTTTTGCGATTTAATCGACGGCTGAGATGATGTCTACGCATACTGTAATCACGATCCCATATGCAGCTGAATGTCGCGAACTTCGAAAAGGCATTGTTTCGTGCCAAAATACCGCTATTACCCCAGAAATTCTCTCTCTCTCTCTCTCTCTCTTTTTTGTTATATTCAAAAGATATTTATTACATAAATATTAATAATTATAATGCTATTAAATCTAAATAATTCTTATTCATATATAATTTTAATATTAATAAATTCAAATTTTAATATCATATTTTTAACACAATTTATATTTATAAAAAATAAATATAAATAAAATAATTAAAAATTTAACTCACAAAATAAATAATAAATTACGAATTTTATTAAAATTTAAATATCAATATATTTTTTGAATACTCTAAACAATTTGAATCAATTTAATCTTTATATTTAAATTGCATTATGAGTGTTAACTTAAAAATTTGTAAAATTACAATTACAATTATGTTAATATAAAAATAAAATTAATTAAACTATCATTAGTAATTATAAATTAATTTGATAATTTAAATTATATATATTAAAATTAAAATTGTTATATACTTCTTTTATATTATAAATTTGTTTAATAAATAAAATTTATATTCATTATATTGAGTTTGAATAGATGATTAGATTTTTTTTTGTGTGTGATTTATATTTTCTTAGTATTATCGAGCAATTTGATTCAATTTTGATGATTTTTGAATTTTTATAGCCATAACCAAACTATTAAATACAATTCACCCAAATTATAAATTATATTCAAATCATTCTCAATTATTTTTATAATTTTATTTTGATTTTGGTCAAGTTACGTGGATTGAGCGGTTTGAGGAACACTACTACTCCCAAATATTGAACCTCTTAATGTCGTGCTTTTTTTTAACATTACCAACAAAGTCTTTGTCGAGAGATTTTCAAGCTTTTAAGTGTGCATCGTAAAGAACATGATGGCAAGAAGAATCGTGCCTTAAGTTGGACCCGAAGAGGGCATTCGAAAAAGAAAAAGACGACAAAAACCAAAACAAAACTCAGATCGAAAGTCGAGTGGAATTCACAGGATAGAAAGGTTCCAATGTCGACCACGGAATTTGACACTTTATTTCTTGTCATGCAAAGACCTGTGAAATTCCAAACTTAACAAAATGGGAACCCGGAACCAGAAGCAACCATCAAACAGTTTGGGTTATCCCTGCTACATAAGACAGTTGAAGCACGTACCTTTTTTGTTAGTCAGTCGTGAGGGCGCATATGAATAGTGGAAGTGCGCACAAATGCGAATCAAAATAAAAGGGGTTCCTATGCTCGTCCAGCCACTGAAGCAAGGCAACTTTAACAGCTGCAATCACTTCTCTTCATTTCCTTTCATGTTTTACCAAATAGTCCACAATCTCAAGATTAACGTTCAGGGTCTTAGTTGTATTAATGAACAACACTACAAAAATTCAGCACCCTAAACATAATCTAGGAGTTAGAATGTCACAATTATCTTCTCCACAAATGCTGGTGAGTTGAAACATTCGAGAATTTCAAAATTGACGTTGATTCATCCCTGTTGTTCCTATTTCAGTCAAAAATTCACGCACATCACAAAAGGTAACTATTGCACTTTGCACAAACAATGGAAAATGTGGAAATAATTTACCTGCTTGACAATCGGGTCACTGTCTGGACTAATAATCATGATCATACATGGAGTTTCTAGCAGCCAAGAGAGCAGCTCCAATACCAGACCCGTCTTTTGTATGTTCTATGACTATGTTTTTTGAAAGTTCCAAGCCCAGAAGCTGTATAGCAGCATCTTGCATGTATGCTCTGTACTGAGGATAGCGCTCGTACAGACCACCATCCATTGCAACCACTGTTCTCTTTCCGAATATTAGACCTTTGGAATCCTCCTCCATCTTTTGAAAAATCCCAACAATTCCTGCACCAGCTAAGCGTCCAGCTCTTTTCACAATGGCATCACAAACCTCTAGGGTGATCTTCCTTGCACTTAGAATGGACTCAATCTGAACCCAAAATTGAAATTTAGGATAAGGGTAAGTCTGACTAACAGAAGAGTCCGATGAAAGTGAGGGAAGAGTAGTAACTCCTTTGTTTGTCCTAACAGGTCAATTTAACACCCTATCACTAACTTGAAAATTGTTCAAAATATTCTGCATAAACATAAAGTAGCATTATTCAGCCACAGTATTCTTGCAGACCAGTGGTAGGGAACAAGTACTTCTCATAATAACTTAAAAGCCATCCCACTCAAAATTGTCATGTTCTTCCAGAACTACTAAAAGAAATTACTAAAATCCATAACATTTCCCACATTGAAAACATTGCTGTTTATCAAAATTATATATACATTAATGCAGATTCCAAAAATAATGTCTGAATGATAGATTTATCCCAGCAACATCATACAAAATTGATCCAACACATTGAAGATCATCAGATTGGTCCTGCTGCATTGCGCATAGATCTGGGGTCCTATAATACAGTTTAGAACAAGCACTTCAGTATGAAGTAAAAAAGGAAAACAACATGATATCAGTATGAATGAATTTGATAGACTTGGAATAAAATTCAGTATCAGTATGCATGTCAGCAGAAACTCTACATCAAGCAAATCTCAAGACTGTGTATAAGGGAAATTTGTTAAAATGCCAACACAATCTCACCGAGAACAAGAAGAGAGCTTCTAGCAATGATAACCAGCAAAAGAGAGAACAAAAAGCTCATGGCCTGGAACCCAACCAGAAAGGAACGCCTTTATTAAAATTTGCTTAACTTGGTTCTAGATTTAGTTACCGGAGTGCAAAAGGCATTGACAATTTTTCTGGGATCAATTTCCCAAATAAAGCACCTTCTTCAGCCATCTTAAGCAGCACTCGTCGTGCAATTTCTCCTGGATGCATTCCAGAGATTGTCTTCTCTAGAATCTGTCAATGCATTGTCTTAAAAACAGGGGGAAACCATATGCATACTCGTATGATAAAAATGAACTGACGACAATAGTAAAAACCGAAGGTTACCTGCTCTCCAGGATTGATACTTGCAGCATCCATATCTCTATCATATGCAGTCAAAGGAATACCTTGGGAAAATGCCCCCCATTCTGTGTTTATTATCTGAATCAGAGGATACAAATGAAGAATGTCAATAGAATCACAAGTGGTAACTTGGAAATAACAAGATAAAGAAAAGAACACAGAGAGAGAAAGAGGGTAAAAAAGAATTGGTATAAAGTGTCTAGCTCACCGTTGTCCCTGAAGATGACTTTGGTCCTTTTAGTTTTGGAATGGTATCCATCCCCTCTACATAACAAGCATTGGTTCCATACCCAAAATCACAGCAACCATGACATCATCATCCCAATATCGTGCTCCTGCTAAAGTTCCCACAGTGTCGTTAACGTAATTTAAATTGGTATCCAATAAATTTGTTTCTGAATCAGCCAGATATTTACCATACGAAGACGCTTAAAGTAAGAAGAAGAGGCTAAAGTAAGCAGAACATACCAGGGCAGACACCCACATATCTAATCCTTGCCTTCCCATGGCCTCATTCAGGCAAGCAACTACATCCTGTCCAGCCTGAAAAGAGTGCTAGCATTTCTATCACTTCTGTGAAGCATCAATCAATTTACACTAGCAGACATGAAGGCCTATGATATCTCGAAGTTTGTAATGGCAACTAGCATTTTTCCGCTTGCTCCCATTCACTTCTAAGACTAGTTATACACGCAATCACCAATTTCCAATGACTTTGGCAAGCACTAACTAAAGAGCAAACGCCAGAATACCGGGGACATATATATATACATATAGAGAGAGAGAGAGAGAGAGAGAGAGAGAGAGATCCATGCTAGCAACTGGCTATATACAATTATAAAGTTTGAAGAAATATACCAGCCGTCCCAGAGACAGCAAAACCCTTGGTCCATTTGATTAGTATGCCGGAATCAATTGATGTCTGCCTCACAGGAAAGAAAATGTGAATCCAATCTCCCTTTTTCTTCCGTGTAGCTGTGGCAGGTGAAACTTCCCGGCTTTACTTTCTGAAAACTTGGCCAGTCCAGACGCAATAAAATAAAAAAGTTCCTAAAACAGGACAATCATACAACTCAAGAACAGTAATCACCAAAGGCAAAAGGCACATTGCAACGATCACTAAAAGACTTACTTAAAAAAGTCCAAAAAAAAAAAAACTAAATAAATAAAACAGACCACTGATGTACCAAGCATGAGCTCCTGAGGAATTGAAACTTGATCAAATTCAGTGGCGACGACTCGCTCTTCCTTCCCACCTAACTGCACTCTCAACACCCAGAAGTTCGTGCCCCCAAGATCCAACGCATAGAACAACCCCTTCTCATTCCTTTAGAAAACAACACATGTAAATGCAGAAGTAAAAATAACTATTAACATCATTTTGCGGGGAATCATCACCCTGCTTCCCCCGGAAATAAACATATTAAAATTTTCTAAAAAATAATAAATTAGTAAACAAAGCCCAAGCACACATACCCACTGGGCAAGCTATCCACATAGCTGAGTATCATCTTGAGATTGCTGCCACCGTCGACGGCAAGCCCAGCTCTCATGTCGGCAGTCATGGCGTCGGCCACGTGGCGCAGAGCTGGCAAAGGAGTAGCACAATCCGCCTTTTAACTTTGTTAAGATTGATCCCAGGGACAACTCGTTAGATCGGACGGCCATCCTTCCCCGAGGCATGGCTCTCCGGGATCGTGAGAGGTAGAACGGCCCGACGACCAGCGAAGTGGCCGCAACGGACATTGTCGGTACGCGGCAAGATCAGAGAACGTGAGGAAAGAGGAGAAAAAGAGAACTGTAAGGCCGAGACAGAGACTTAGAAAACATAGCGAACAGTAGAAGTGTTGTTTTCTCTCTTTTATTACTTCGGGAGAGGGGAAGGTTCCAAACGGTCGAGTGTCCGCTTCGCTTCCAAATTTTTGCTTTAAATATCAAGGGCTGTGTATCAAAAAAACATAATTTAATTTTCACATTATGTATAAAATATTAATATAATATTAAAAAACTAATTATATTTATTTGAATTTATTATTTTTAAGTGTATTTAAAATTTAATAATAATTATCAATTATTATTTTATTAGAGTTCGGACAGGAGCTCCCCCCGGGGGCGGGGACTGCGGCGGACAAGACGATGTTTTTGTCTCTGTTTTTTGTTTGGTCAATCCGATTTCGGATAACAACCTTTTTATTATTTTTATTATTATATTATAATTAGCTGTCACCATTTCCAGTAAGACTAGATGGAGACTGGTATGCTAATCACACGTTCACCAAATAAAAAATGTGGGCTTCGCTGCTGTCAAAAACCAAAAAAAAACAAAAAAAACAAAAAAAGTGGGCTCGCACAAAACTAATGCAAAATGAAAAGCCGAAATTAAAAAAAAAAAAAAAAAAGGATTTAGATCAGTCATCCGAAAATATTTGATTTTAGGTGGAGGATCCGAACTGATGGGAGTCCGGAACGGGTGGTGAGCTCAATAACGTGCTCGATTATGGGAGGAAGGGTGAGTTTCTTGAGCTTTGGGCCAGAATCTATGCTTATCGTAGGCTCGAGCTCCGAGTCCTATCAACGTAGAAAACTGAAACTCCATGTAGAGTTTAGGGATTTCTTTGTTAAAATTATTTTTTTTTATATACAAATTAATTTTGAAAAATAGAAAGATTGAGTGGTGATATATATTATTATTAAAGAAGAAGAAGAAGAAGAAAAAAAAGTTGTCGAATAAAAGGAAAACGAGGAAACCGGTGGCCTCAGACAACGGCCGTAGTTGGGCCCGACCGCTGGCGTTGGCCGCAGTCGGCTGTTGAATAGTCCCTTTCTTCTGTCAAGTTAAATATGGACCGAGCAGACCCAAGAGATGAAAAAAAAAATCGTAACTAAAAGACTAAATCACCCACCGACTTCACATCCGAATATAACAGAATTCCAGTGAAGTGGACGCGAAGTAACGAATTGGAGCTGCCCGAGGATATTTGTTGGTACCCCTTGGGGGCTAGACCGAACAATTAAGACTTGGTGCTCAGCGACAAGTAACCTCTCTCTCTCTCTCTCTCTCTCTCTCTCTCTCACACACACACACACACACACACACACACACACCCACATAAAAAGGATATCTTTGTTTGTCGCCATCCTCCACTCAATCCACATCCCTCGTTCTCTTTGTCCCTTTCATTTGCAATAAGCTAGTGAACACATGGAGGGTGAAGAGGGTATGGTGGCCACCAAAAGGGCAGAGATTGACACTAAAGCTCCATTCCGGTCTGTCAAAGAAGCGGTCACGCTGTTTGGCGAAAGAGTTTTGGCTGGGGAGGTCTATGCAAACAAGATGAAACAGGTAAATTTAACACCATTGCTTTTCTCACTTACGTTTTTTAACCATCTTTGATTAAACTCCATTAACTTTTCATTATGCTTGATTAATAAGAAAAATTATATATATATAATAAAATTATTTAAAAAAATAAATTTTGGAATTCAAATAAAATTATATATATCTTAAATTTTATATAACAATTCAATCTTTTGAATTGAATAATAATATCACAATACCTATAATTGAAAAATTGTCAATCCAAATTATATTATCTTAATTTTTTTCATTTTTTCATTTAATAAATGATAAGGAGAGCTTATGTTTTGTGTACCCTTTCAATTTGATAAACTTATGCCCAAGGATCTTATTAGAGTTAATATATATTTTGTATCTTAAGTCTCGTCTAACTAAATAAAATTTTTTGGACTAAATAGTTTCTTTGACTGTTAGTTTTGGTCGAAAGTTATTCTTATATACGTTGTTAGTAGTTTTGGTTGGTTACATATAATTGAATTTAGCATCCTATTCATCAACTATATTGTATAGATAGCTTTGTTTATTTCATGAATTGTTGTGCATTAGTCATCAATAATGCACCTACATAGGATGCCATTCAACTATGATATGCTCTAATCCAAGCTATATTTGCAATAAATCTTTTTATATTATTTTAATTTTGACAAATTGTTACAACAGTATCTTCGTCAATTAATTGCCTTCCTCGTGCTCTTTGCTCTGTTTTTTTTTTTTTTTTTTTTTTTTGTTTTCTCTCATCGGTAACCCTCTAACTATCCGCCGAAGCTCACCGTTAACACTGTTTATATATCTATGCTTGCTTGTGAGAGAAGAATCTAAGGCGGTGCTTTCAGTTTTTAGCTTTCCTTTGTCAGGTATTCGAATAAATTAAGTTCTAAGTTATGCACCGTCCTTCCAAATAATCAATAACATAAGGTAGTAATATATCAATGGAATCTAAAGCTTTAAGAATCAATCTCTCTTTCTTTTGACGAGGATTGAGGAGATGTCAACTCAATGTCCGTTCCCTTCCGTCTCGCACATCTGTGCTGCATGTTAGAAGGAGGACCTCGTCGGGTTTTGGTAAGGGCATACAAGTGAAGATACAAGAGATAATTAAATGCATAGGAACACAGTCTAGTTGAGCCTTTTAGCACCAAATTTAAAGCAATGTCAGTGGCCCCTCCTCCTTTTCCATCTTAAGCAACGCTCTTAATTAGATGATCAAACCTGTGTGGCGTAGCTGCGAGGATGAACATTTATGACATTAGTATGGCAAAAAGTGAGTACCACATCCCCTATATGTGTCAAGTGTCATGTTAAAATGTTGGGCCTAAGAAGTGCTGAAAATGGGCAGCTGGGTGCATCCACTTCCAGCCTCGGAACCGTTACTGCCGAGCTAGAGGAGACAAAACAAAGTCTTGAAAAAGCTAAAGAAGAAAGTTCGGCTATGGCGAGTTGCCTTACTTCTCTTAAAGATGAACTGGAAAGAACAAAGAGAGAGCTGCGACGACTGAAAAAACGGGAAACCGAAAAGCAACTGATGACGGAATCCGTGACTGAAGACGTGAAGATTGTCCAGGACACAGCAAAATTTGAAGTCAAAAGGCAAACACCACTTGAGGACCAAGAGGCAGCAGGGATTGAGTTTCAGAAGAAGAGATATGTAACGTTTGCCACTCCTCCTTCCTTGGCTCAGGTCATAACTCCACGGGGTGTTGAAACACTTGAGAGACACCCTTCCCTTAAAAAGAAGAAGAAGAAGCCATTAATCCCACTTATAGGAGCGATCTTCTCCAAAAAGAAAGGAAGCAGCCTAGAAGTAGCTTCTTCAGGAGTTGCATGACCCCATTCACAATTTATAAAAATGAAAGAAATAAAAAATATAAAATAAACCCACAACCCGAGGACTCACCAGCTTTTCTTGCCTCTTCCATTCATTGAGTTTCAGCTGATTAAATTCTCCTGGGTTTAGGTGGAGTTGTAAGCCGGTATATTTGCTCGCATGCGACATATGTTAGAATAAGATACGCTCCAACTTTTTTGATTCCTTGTTGAATTACTTTTCTTTTCTTTTCTTTTTTATTTTATTTTATTTTATTTATTTAACGAGACAAGACACATTCAAATCACTAGATGCCAAGTTCAAATTCAATTAGCCCACACATGATGCTGCAATGAGCAAAAAGGGACGATTGTGCAAACCAAAAAAAAAAAAAGGAATATATATATATATGTATATATATATATATATCTAATGCTCCTGCAATCGGTGATGGTGGGTCAATGTGCTTATTTGATGGATCAGCCATGCAAAAGCATTTGATAGACTGGAGTTGTGGGCCTGAGATTAGATATGCTGCTAGACTTACTTACAGTTACGGCCATATGGGAGGCAGAAGCACGTCTAACCACATTAATACTTATTGGGTCCTAGACCCCAGGTCTAGATCCTAGCGTTGGTGGTGATTTACAAGTCCAGAACAAACAGGCTTGGGATGTATTGATCCAAGCCCATTGTCACCTACACCCAGGCTTAAAAGCATTGATTGGGATTGAGTCTAATCGTATAGGATAATTGATTTATAAATTTTGTATTAGAGAAACGCGTAGAGATTTATTTTTTATTTTTTTATTTTTTATATACATATAAGTTATATAATTTGTATTTAGATAAAAATATATATATTAACTAGAGTCGATAATTTATGACAAAAAATGAATTTAGATTCTAAAACTTCTTTTTCTTTTTCTTTTTCTTTTTTTTTTTTGAGAAAAGGAGGATTAAATTGTGTTACTCTTAAATTAGACATGCCATGGCATATCATATTAGAAGTATTATTTTCTTTTCCACCAAAAGTTATTGTTTTGAAATTAAAAGTTGGACAAGTTATTTATTTATTTATTAATACCTTCAAAATGATTGACTTTTAGCGTTTGATCTCACAACTAACGAACGAGTGCACACACAAATATCAACCAAATACAAGTGATTGGAAACTATGGTGCAAATGAATGCGTACACACAACAAAAAACGTATTAAGAAATCAAGATTCTCGATAAGAACCATTTATCATCAAAACTTGTGCACAAAGGATCCAAGAAAGTGGTGGCGCTTGTGGAAACACCAACAAGATCAAGGCCAACCTTGTGTGTCCATATTGTATTTACATAAAAGATTAGAATCAAAGCGAGGAAAGAAAAAATTTGAACAACTGCAGTAATCAAATATGATCCTGGCAGCCAAATTAAGCATACCGTCATACAAAAGCATCGGGCTTTCGGCCATCCAAACTTCCCTTCTGCGAAGACTTATTTAAGAACTCAATGCAATCAGCAATAGCCTCACTGTAATGAGAGTGAGAAGAGTAATAGGAGCTGCATGAAGTCTTGGGTGGATCGAATCGTTCACAATTCCTTTGTTCTGAGGCCATGGTGGTGTTGGGCGACGGGCTATGAGTCGGGAAAGAGAATATCAATCGCATGAGAATTTTACAAAAGCGATTAAAGACCTTCATTGGCGGAGAGTTTAACTTAGGAGAGAGGCTATTCCGATCTTCGAAACCTGACGACTATTAAGGGTTGTTTCACTACCACCTCTTACTTGTGTGGAAGTGAAGCTCTCTTTTGAGGCCTGTGCATCTTGTATTCTCTCTCTTTTATTTTATTATTATTATTATTATTATTATTATTATTATTTTGGTTCTTTTTCCTTCCCTTGGTTTTGCCAGATATCCTCCTCCGGGAAGTGTAGTGCTATCATGTATGTCGCTTGGAATTGTGACTTGTGAGGATATATAAAGGAGCTAAGGGGTTTATAATATTTAGGAACGCTCGGAGAGCATACATTGCAGGAGGTGAAGTGCATGTGCCCAAATCATTTTGTACGTGGGGACCTCGTTGGTCTACTTAAATTTGTTTTGTTTGGTAAGGGTTTCTCGATTTGCTTCAAATAAAGCAGTTTTAATGAAAGCAATTCCGAGGCACTTTCTGGCTTCAGTGATATTGTTCAATGAAATCTTCTCAAAAATAAATGAGCCCACAAGCTTAAATGAGCTTATAATAATTCTTCACGCAAAGAGAAATTATCTACTTAGAAATTTTAAATCATAATATATATTTACGTTCTACGTGTAAATTCATTGAAAATATACATGATGGAACTTGTAAAAAGACATAAATACCCTCGCATATAATTCGAAACCCAAACCCAAGCACAAGCACAATCAGGTTGTTTCTCGCAACCCCTCCGCATTCTCCATGTCATTCTCTATCCCATAGCATTCGATTCTATTTATGGCAAGAAATCGATTCCGACAGCCAGCGAAGAGACAGCGGTGGACATGTGACGGCTCAGCAACAAAGAAAGACGGGAGCAATGACTTTGTGGCAGCAGAACAACGACGTTGAGGACTGGAATTAAGTGCGTCGACCTCGGAAAGTTGTAGATCAGAACAACCACCTTGTGGCTGCGTTCCGGTGGGATAGGCTTGTGGGATAGCGACATGCTTCTTATATTCCTTTTTTTTTTTTTTTTTTTATTCTTTCTGTCGATAAGGATTTTAATTTAATGATCTCATTTTCTTTTTGATAGGTTTAACAAGATTAGACTTTGGAATCGAGATTATGAGTTGATTTTCAAGTGTACGACGAGAGATTTAAATATTTGTTCAATCATTATCGTCAAGTCCGAGTTTTTTAATTAATTCAATAAGCGAAAGATTATCAAAAAAAACAAAAAGTGAATTATATTTTTCCTCAATTTCAATTTAATTCGGTCAAAATACAAACTGGTTGCCAATGGGAAAAAAGGAAGGAAAAAAAAGGGGGGGGGCTAATTTTATAGTTTCTAATTCAAAATGACAAGAATTTGATGAAAAAAGTTAGTTTCTTTCTCTCTTTTTGATCTCTTTCTTTCTTTTCTTTTCTTTTCTTTTTTTTTTTTTTTCATGAGTCTTGCCCTTAATTGAATGGAAAATCAATCAAGCACCTGCTTTCAAAAATCCTGCTTCTCTTTCTTTAATTTATTTTCTCCGTTGCAGTATATACTACAAGAACTGATCTTGTGATCATAAAGCTCCTAACAAAAAAGTATCACTATTAATTTTGCAAATAATTGTCAAGATTTAGGAAGGCTACCACATGGATTTAAAATACACGTTTGTTAAGAATTCAAGAAATAATGATGAATTAATCAACTATTTGACGCATCTCCTATAAAATGGAACTCAGTCGAAGTATATGTATACAAAGTTATTTAAATATTATTTTTTAATAAAATCAAAATATATGTATTCGCGGGTAAAAAGGGTTAGTATATTAGAATTTCGATGCCACTGTGGTCCATATAACACTAAAAATTTGAACGCTTGTTTTTGTTTCTACACGTAGACATCAAAGCACCAACAACGAGAGTACACAAAAGAATTGGCGCAGGTAATGAATAATACAGCTTGAAAAAACAATTTGGAAAAGGCAAAATCTACGGAGATAGAGAAGATTCCATATGAGATAATGAGAGTGTAGCTGACTAGCCGCGTAGGGCTACAGATTATGACAGCCATAATTGTGTCGATATACTTTCTTCTCCAAGGTAAGGAAGCATGAAGGATAATGAAGTCTGGAACTAGCCACCTTTCAAGAGGAATTTTTTATTTGATGGCAACCCCCGAGCCCAGGAGCTCTAAAGATAAATTGTGATGCTGCTTTTGATGCCAAGTTCATCAAGCCGGCCTTGCTTGTGTACGCAGAAACCAACAGGCCAGGATGGTGGAAGGACGGATAGTCTGTGCAAATCTCAATTCGGCCCTTTGTTGCGGAGGCGTGTGCATTCGGAGAAGGCTCAGTACTGTTCTACAGGGCAGTGGCACGGAGCGGAAGAATGCTGATGGGAAATTAGGCCTATTGTCAGGGACATCCATAAATTGCCCTGTGAGGCAACTAATGTTAATTACAGATGTATCGGTAGAAAGGCAAACATGGTGGCTGATTAGGTCACGCACCCCCAACCACTACTCGTAAGAATCCTCTGTGCTGATGTTGCTAATGAATGAATCGCCAATTTCTGCTTGCTAAAAAAAACAAAAAAATAAAAAAGAGTAATTTTTAATTAGTTAGTCATTATAAGTTTAAAGATCTCACCATTTAGACACACTATTTAGTAAATACAAATAAACATATTATAATTTATATTGTATGAAATATTATTTAGTATTATATAAGTTTTATATAAAAATTTATTATATTTTTATACAATTATATTATATAGTATTAAATTTTATTTATATATTAACGAATGTTATTTATATGATGTAATTTTCATGAGACAGTTAAACATTTTCTTAAGTTTAATAAGATAATTGAAGCCGTTGCTTACACTATGAGACCATTAAAATATAAAATAATGTTAAAGATAATGAAATTTTTACTAAGTGTATAACATCGTTTATGAGTGAAGTCAAATATAAGATTTAAAAAAAAAAAAAAAACAAGTGTTTGGTTGTTTAATTTTTCAAACATACTATTTTTGTTCAAATTCTCAATAGTCGATATCATGATGTTTGGTAAAATTTTTGTACGTTGTTATTTGCTGATAAGTTCTCCTAAAAATAGTTAATAAAAAAAGTATTATGAACTCTTTTTTTTTTCCATCAAACAACATAATAATTTGTTGATTAAAATACCTCTAAAGGATTTATCCTAATTTCAGCCTCTCTGTACTTACCATTCTTTATATTACTCCCCGACCCCGTCTCCCTTTCTGTGCAACGCTGCACCCTGTAGACCACCGAAGTATCTTAATTAATTATTTATTTTTTTGGTCCCCATTTATTTATTTATTTATTTTTTTTTTGTTGTTCATCCGAAACCCCAGAAAAAGGAAAAAATCAATCTAACAGTAGGACAAAAACAGCTTCAGCTCGGCACCTTCCTTGGCGGCGCCGTTCCCACCATATCTTGAGTTAAAATCGACAATATCCCAGCTGGGGGGGGGGGAGGTGTCCCTAATTATTACAATGATCTATTTTAGTTGTTTCTTGGCAAGTTCTACATCCACGATGACAAATAATCTTCCTTTTTCTAGCATACAGGTCACTTCCTACTGAGAAATATTCTTAAATTTCCTAATCCATTGTCATTCATTCCTTAGCCGGATACGTTGAAGAATTTGAGGCTTTAATTGGAACCTCTTTTCAGTCCATAGATTTGCACCATTAAGTACGATTACATCAAGATGCTGTACAATGACATGGTTATATGTTATTTATCATAGATGTCCCACAGTTTGTTGGTCATTCTACAACTTTATTATGGAAAGTATTAGAAATGATGTGCAGAACAGATTTTACTATATTAATAAAATGCCGGGAATAGTTATTTTATTCATTAGAAACACTAATTAGGAACTACAATCAGTAATCAGCAAAAATAACAAAAATCAGTAACATGTAAACTAAACAAGCCCCTGAAATTATTAGTTCACTTCTCATCCCCTAACATTTGGTAAACAAGTTTTGGTAAAACCCCAATTAAACTTTGTATTAGTATGAAAGTCAGGAAAAAAAAAAAAGAAAAGAAAGAAGACAAAAGAGGAGAAGTTAAAAAACGCAGTTGAAAAGTTTAATAGGGTGAAGAGTGCCATATGTGAAGAGAATCATTTAATGGGCCTATGGTCTCCCTACACCTGTAAAGGTCGACTTATGCAAAATCGTTTTGATGCTTATTATCTTAAGCTTATGGGCTATCGAGCTTTGAAAACAAAATGACGGAGAGGATATTGAAAGCCGCTTAGGACCCATCGGAGAAGAATTGGTAATCAACCTATCGAGATTCAGGCATTCAATTTGGAATCTTGTAAACAAAATGGCCGACAATCCGAATTAAAGCTTTTACTTTAATTACTTCCATCCATAAAAAAAAAAAAATTTTAAAAAAATGAAGTTTGGCTTTGGGTTAGTAGTGTCAGCTTAAAAGCAGGCAGGTCGCCGTCCCAAACAAACGATACATAATGATATGCTAGTTACTTTGCTTAGGCCTTCGGGGCTCGTAATGATATGTTTTTTTGAGCGATATCGTCCAAACCAAGGCGCAATTTACAGATATAGCCCTAGATTCTCAGTCAAGTCCCTAACCATTATTATCATTTTTTATACTTTTTTTTTTTTTTCTTTTTGGAGAAATAACCATTATTATTTAAATGTATGTTACCAGAGAACCGGGATCGAAACAAATTCAATATGACTCATCGCTGTATCAGTAAAAGTGAATTCAGGTTGGCGTAATACTTTTGTGAAAAATCAGAACATCTTAAGTAATAAATATGTTATTTATTTGTTTATTTAATAATAATAATAATAATAAATATTAATTTTATATCAAACACGATATTTTAAATATAATTTAATCTCATTATTTTTTTTAATATTTTAATTCTCGTTTAGGTATAATATTGAATTAACTCTTCAAAGATAAGGAGTCAAATTAAGAAATCCTTAAATCCCAACTCCATTTAAATCAACTCAACCTAGCTTAGTATTAGTATTAGGCTTGGTGGGTAAATGGCTAAACTAAATTATAAAGAAAAATAGACAAATAGTGCTCAAAAAGGGTTGAAATATTTACAAGTAAAGTCAATAAACTTTATAAAGTAAAGTCCAGTCATTAATTAAATTTTATTAGCACGAGATTTATCTTCGGGGTATATTTAAAAACGGATAAGTTAGTGGACCCGTCGAGTCATTTAGAAATCTTAACACACAAATTTTCAGGGACCCGAAAATCCCTTTATCGTTTTCCTTTAGCTGTAGCTCCTTTCGGCGGATATTTAGTGTCGGCAAGTTCGGACAAAATATTGATTGTTACAATATTTGATTAATGCTCCATTGAAATATGTGATTTTTTAGCTAGCTCCGGTACAAAAACCTCGTCTTTTTCGATCCGGCCGAGATATCCCGGTTTGTCAATCCAGGAAGAGATCTTCAGTTAATCTCGTTTCACAGAAAAAACTCACGGCTGAGAAAAAAACAGAGATATCTATTATACACTAGGCCGCTCTCCTCGTTCAATTTTGTGCCCTGAAATTATTTGCCAAATTTGGGTTCTGATTCTTGTGCTGATAATTGTTTTGCGGCGGCCACCTGCCAAAGAGTCGCTGGAAATGTTAGCTCATGTTTGGTTTCCTGGAAACCCTGCTGGTTTTTATGTTACTACTTTCCCTATATGCCGCCGGTAATTGAAATTGTTGGTTTTGACTTTGGACTTGTTTTCAAGAAGTAGTTTTTTTGACTGATAATAACCTTATGTAATTCTTCTTTTTCTTTTTAAGCGACCAATAATCTAAACCTTAAATCTAAAATTAAGAGTTACCATTAAACCTTATGGCTAGTAATTATACCTAATCCACATGTGTAACAGCTCCGTTAGCCCACCGGTAACCACCATTTGGGCTATTTGTGGGTAAATTTTAATCTTAAT
Source organism: Bruguiera parviflora (assembly GCA_019804595.1). NCBI lineage: Eukaryota > Viridiplantae > Streptophyta > Magnoliopsida > Malpighiales > Rhizophoraceae > Bruguiera > Bruguiera parviflora. The sequence continues at coordinate 2,406,460 of CM034049.1, forward strand.
GGGCGAGTGCCTTTTCCGGATAGGCAGCATGTAGTTAAGGTGCAAACTCCTAACAGCCGAAGATGCGTAGGAGGAGTGGGGTTGATCCTGCAAATTAGGCACATAGACAAATTTACTTGTTTTGCTCAATCGAGGGTCCCTTTCAGTATGATACACAGCTGCATCGATTTAAAAAGAGATGGCCAATACCAATGATCAACTTGTCAATGCCTAGCTGCTCCTTTCAAGGAGCGAATCTCAGTAATGATCCATCCAGGGAAAGGTTAGTTGGACTGTCAGTAAATAGGTTGTCACATGACAAAGAGTATTATTGGACGGTGCTCCAACCCCCTCAATTCTTATGGGTCACATATATTTGGACATTACAATAAAAGAGATAACATTATTAATTATGATTTGAGGAAGCTTCCATCTGATCTGGTTTGGGCACTGTATGCAATAGTTATTTGCCTTTAGCTTAATTATGAGTTCTAATTTAGTTTACTAATCTGACAAGACAAAGTTAAAATCTTAATCGGGTGAATTGTGATTCCCATTTTATTATTATGACTTTCGCCAAAATCCAAGCAATCTCAAACAATAAGAAACAAAGAATGTGCATATATACAAACAAAGCAATGTATAGTCAATTGTAAAGTGCTCAATCCTAAAAGTGTTCATCAAATCTTTTAATCTACTCAACTCAATTAATTTAATTAAAATTAAATTAAGATTGTGAAAATTATTTAAAAATAATATAGATATAATTTATAATTTAGGTAAAATGTATTTGGTGGTTTAGTTATAATTTTTAAAGTTGAAAAATTATCAAAATTAAATGAAATTACCTTATAATATTAAATCTTTTAAATATATTTTATAGAGACACAAGAGACACAAGTTATACAAGAACTTTCTAATACTCAATACATTGAATAAAAAAAAACATATTATTCATATAGTTTACTTTATCGTATTTTTAGTTATTTATCTTTTTTTATTTTTGTTTAGAATAAAAAAATTTACTTGTTGGAATTTAATATTTTAAAAAATTAATATTTAGGTATAAAATTTTTTACTTATTAAAAAAATAAATAAAATGAAAAGTATAAATTATAATTTAATTGTAACGAATATGGTTCAAATTATCAAATTAAATTATAATCGCTAACGATGATTTAATTAATTTTATTTTTATGTTAATTTGACAATAGTTGTTAAAATTTTTGAATAGCCCCATTAATATTTTCATTTAAATATAAAAATTAAACCGATCGAAACTAACTCTCGTATAAACAACTTGGGCTATTATTGAAGGGTCAAAGCAGAAAGAAACCCTGCCCCACACCGCCCTAATTACTTACAATAATTCACGGTGAAATTCACGTGGTTTTCACCATTTCATTTTGTCGATTTACAGTCAATAAGGTTACCTTTGAAGAGAAAAAAGGTCCAAACAATGGTGAATTAGAGATCTGCAACCAGCCCGCTACTTGCTATGGATTACTTGCGATGTAGACAAATATTAACAGAAATATGAATAATGTGTGTACAGAGACAATATTAGCAGAAAATAATTGAACAGCTTTATTGATGCATTTCGTCGAGGACAAAAATTTTGGCGCTGGGAATCTTGCAAAAAATACAAAAATGTTGAACAGTAAACATCAGACTCGGTGTACTGTTTCAGGAAAGAGTAGAGATCCACCTGCAATTGGAAATCTTATGGTGTGAGTGTTCCTGCTACAAGGAGCAAAAGGGTAACCGCGGAACACGATAACAAAGTTTTTTTAAAACCGAAAATGTTCTCTCTCTCTCTCTCTCTCTCTCTTTCTTTTTTTTTAATTATTATTTTTTATAATTCATGTAATTAAGATTTAATTGGTTCGAGCCAATATGTTCCTAATTTCATTTTCTCAGTCAGGGCAAAGAAAACATCGACCTACTTAGTATCGAGCAGAACTGGATATCAATCTTAATTTTAGAATAATAAAAATTTTCGAGAAGTAAATTGATTTCAAACCGAAGCTAACTTTAATAAAATTGCATTAGACTTAACTCGAGCCTCACGATTAAAGCTCAAATCTGAGTTTGATTTCAAATGAAGTTCTATCAACTCTGGTCTGAACAAAAATGAGACTTGGCTGGGCTCGTTTGCAGCCCTACTTGCTGACAAAACATCTACTCATTCTGACTTTTTCATTTTTAAACTTTTAACTAAAATATTTTATTTTTTAAAATATTTAATCTAACGTTAAGATACTCAAAATATCAAAACAAAATTTAATTCAATAAAAAAAAAACTATTTTTACGGGTAATATGCCACTGCACATATTTCGATTATTTCGTGTTGAGATTATTATATTATGTTAGATCTTAAAGCGTATGATAAATAGATAAATATTATATATCATCTGGTTCTACGAGTAATCTTTCTTTCTTTCTTTTTTTTTTTTTTTTGATTAGGTCATGGTAGATTTAATAAAACCATATAATAACTCATGCAGATTAAAAGGGGAATCTAATGGTCGAATATGAAGAACAAACGAAGGGAAATTATACAGCGTTATTTGCAAGTTCTGCATGTCTGATTTCACATAAAATCCACCTCATTCGACTGTCGAGAAGAACTTCACAAAACATTTTCAGGAAGAGCACCACCGCTGCGCATTGCCGAGTGACGAGATGCGTACACAAGATCAAGATCAGAGCAAGTCAAGACGGGAACGTCGAACCCTTGATTTTAGTTACGTGACGGCTTAGGTGCACAACTACGACGTGCAGGCAGACTCGAGAGGACTGGAAGAGGTGACAGTCGAATGCTATAGTCTAATGACAGATATGATCGTTGTTACATAGAAAATTATGAGTTTTTTTTTTTTTTTAATTTTTATTTAATGAGACTGAATTAGTTTTTATTAGATGTAATTAGTGCGCCCCTACGATGAGTTTAATCTAAAAACCAATTAATTTGTGTAGCCTGAAAGAGCAATTTGAAAAACAAACTAGAGAGACTCTGATTGAAAAGAAAAAAAAGACTACAAACATTTTACCACTTGAGGGCCCTGTAAATCACAACAAAACATGGGAGGATAGCCATCGGATTAAATACGAACAACTCCTCTAGATTCGTATAAATCCCCGGGTGACCGGCAACGGAATCGTAAGTGCCAGATGCCGCCGCTGCTGACACGCCGTCCTCCTCCCCCGGCGGAGCATCCTCCGTGATGCGCTTCAGTACTCTCCCAGCAATCACGCGACACACCAGCATGGCCCTGCGTCCATCGGTACAGCCCAGCAGGGAGTGATGGGCCCGAACACTGCTGGCCGTGGTACCTACTCCTCTGCTCTCTTTGACTTGGAAGCCGTGCCTGATGATGGTGCACACTCCGCAGGCTGGGATCGAGCCGCACAAGATGGAGGAGCCTCGTGCGCCGAGGGAGCACGCTACGGTTGTGCAGTGGAACCGCAGGAGCTCGTTCCCATCAGCGGCGCACCTGGGGTTCTTTTTCGTGCCGCTGTGTGCCCGTGTCTTCACTGCGTCCCTGCAGTCCTCGAAACGTTGGATCGTGCGCTGCGTGTTTTGGACCTTCAGTATCCGTTCGATCATGAACCCGGTTTTGTCTTTCTTAAGCCAACTTGATCTGAATATTATCTCCACGATGTTTCTGCTGGAATCCTCCGGGCTCAGCTCCGACACTGCGTCATGTAAAATTGTCCATTAACGGAAAACATTTACTTCTGGTTCTCGTTAAATTCAACGTTACAGGACCGTGCCAATTTGCTTTCACGACAAAATGCCATATAATGGTATCAAGCAATTCAATTTTGATCGTTTAAAAGACAGCTGTAATCCGACCAAGAAACTCGCGTTAGATATGGATGTCTGCTAGTAACGCGGCAAAAGTAAGGTTTTTAACATTCTTAATTCTGCACTTTTTTCAAAAAAAAAAACATTTTTACCAATACAAGTTGTATGTACGATAAAATAATTATATATATATATATATATATATATATAAAATAATAAATATGAAGAGAAAGAATGGAAAATAGGAACAAACAGTTTGTGCACCCAGTCACAGTCAAAGTCAAGCACTGCAGGGCGAGATGTATCTATTTCTCCAGTGTATTTCCCCCCCCCCTTCTTTTTTTTTCCCCTTTTGAAGTTGAAGATTAGGAGTATGAAAATTAAAGGAAATAGGAACAAGAATATGAAAGGTATATATTGAATGACACAAAGGAAGAAGAAGAAGAAGAAGAAGAAGAAAAAAAAAAAAAAAAGGGAAAACAAAGTATTCAGCAAGCAATCAATCGAGAAGACGACAATTACCGGCATGGCGAACTTTTTGGTGAAGCTCCAAGCTTTCAATCTTTGGGAAGACCTCTCCACAGTGAGGGCAAGCGGATACGGTGGTTCTTGGACATGTATAACTGAATTTTTCAATTTTAGCTCTTAGTTATTAATAATTTATGTCTTGTTCCATTCTCTTTTATCTCTTTATTGATTTGTTATGAGAAAAGTTATACTACCTGCTCGGGTCAACGATGGTATGGCACTCATAACAACCAGAAAGCTTCCTGAACGGCATGCCTCTCGATGATGTCGTGTAAGACGGGCCACCGTTGGATCTCCCGCACCCGGACAATGATCTTGTTGATGAACCAGTAGCTGGTGGCTTTCGACTGATCAGGAGTCCAGTCTCCTGGCCCACTGCGCTACCCTCGGGGGAGTTATCGGCTCTGTGAACAACCCTTATGTTGCCATGAACAACGTCCCTGAAACTACATATAGAGCTGCAGGCCGAGGAGCCGATTTTTAGGTACCCATTAGGCTGCTTTGATGGATCGTGCACGCTTGACCCTTCAATCTGCTTGCAGGTAAGTAGGTTCTTGATTTGGTCCCATGAAGACGATGACTGTTTCTGCTGCTTCAGCTTCCGCTTCCGTTTGGTTGGTTGCGTTTTGGGCTCTGGATTGTCCGGTAAGAATGTGAAGAGAGCCATAAGCAATCAAAGAAAGGGAAATACAAAAGAAGAGTTGCAGAGGACTCTTTAATCAATCTCTCTCTCAAACACAGTAGAAAGAGAGCTTTTTAACCTGTGAAAGGTATTGCGAAATTGGGGGAAGGATCCAAGAAGTCTGAGGCAAATAGAGTACCGTGTTACGATGGGTCTGTCACTGTTTATTCTTATTCCATTTATGTCACTTTATTTTCAGGGTAATTTGTGTGTTTGATTTTTTTTAAAAAAATAAAATAATATTGATCAATCATATTTGTGAGTTGAAGTGAAGTCAAGAATTATTTATTAATTTTTATATTTAATTTCTAATAAAGAAGAGACGTATTATTATATTTAAATATTTTTTAATTTAATTTCAATATTAATAAATTTCAAATTAAATATTAAAATTTTAATATAAACCCTCATTTTGGCATAAATCTCCATTTATTAAGTAGCAAGGGTGAATGAATAAATTTAAATTCGAATTAAGAAGTAACAATTAGACTCTCACTTTAAGCAATGTTTCTAACGGCTTTGGGCAAAGCAATGCGAACATTTGCATTGCACCAAATAAGAGAAAAAATATCCATTATTTTAATTCTAAAATTTTTATAATTAAGTTTTATATATTATAACTTTTTTAATTCTAATTGTATATCTTATCAAATTTTTTCAATTAAATTCTTTTTATCAAAATTTAATTAAAATATCAAATATCCGAATTTGAGTAGATAAAAATTAATTAAAAAAATATCAAATTACCGTATCTCATATTTTATTTTAAGAAAATATGCATGTGCTCCATACAATGAAAAAGAAAAAAACCCTAAATTTATATTCTTCATTGTCCCTTTTTTAAAATTAAAAAAATAAATAAATAATAACTAAAAGATCAAAGAAATTTAATAGAAATTTAATAGAAATTTTAATTTTCATTAAAAAGATTTGTTTTTATAATTGTCCCTCATCTGTGTTACTTTGTTTTCAAACATGTAAACCCCCTTTATTATATCGTCATTTTATATTGAGGGGGCTAGTGAAAAAGCCTTTTCAATTCCAATTACTCTACCTAAGATGCGAGACCTCAAGTCCCACGCTTCCACTTCTAAGTGACATAGATTCGCAATTACTTATAGTCCTTCTACTTCCTCTGTTCTCCTTCCTAGACAACTGGTCTGAGAATATCACACAATACTCAATCTTATTGATGTCCATTTGGATCTCAGGGGCTTGATCAACATGTTGGTGATGGGGGGTGGTGATGGTGGTGACCCTGTGCGGGCACTTGCAAGATCTCTTGTATTTCTTCGGACATGGGAGGAGTGGTATCGATAGCTTGTATGCACAACAGTTTTAGGTTCTTACAGTAGGATGCCAAGCAAAGGGAGAGGAAGAAAAAGGCTAAAACTAGGAAAGAGTCAAGGATGAGAGACTCAGGGAATGGTGGTTTTGCTTTCTCTTTGAACGGTTTCATAAATGAAAGGTGATTTGTTAGAAAGAAAGTTTAATTTTGTCAATTGAAAGAGCTAATCACATGAAAAAGATAAACATAACTTCAATTTAAGATTTTTCATATGGTAATTTGGCATATTATTATTATTATTAATTTTTGTTTAGTCAAATTATTATATTTAATATATCAACTAAATTTAATTTATGAAAAAATTTAATTGAAGAAAATTTGATAAGATATAATAGTAAATTGAAATTGATGAAAAAGTATAAAATTTTATTATAAAAATTTTAAAAATAAAATAATGTAAAATATAATTTTTATTCTCAAAATATTATAATATTATTGATATGATCTTTCATAAATTTTTAAATTTATTCTCTAACACAATAATTATTTATATCATTATTATGCATGTTTGATTAAATTGGTTATTAAATAAAAAATTAATAATTTAAAATTTAACTAATTTAATTAATTTAATTAAATTTCAAATAATAAGACTTATATTTAATAATAAATATATATTTATTAAAGTAATTAAAATGATAATAATTATAAATAATATATTTTTAATAATTAAATTTAAATATTTTTAATAAAAATTGTAAAAAAAACTTTTTTAGATATTTAAATAAAATTTTTAATTAAATCAAAATTTGAATTAAATGTTAGACTTAATTATTATTTAAATAAAATTCTTAAGTTAAATTATAATTTTTGATATTTATGTCTTAAACTCATTTAACCACAAATTAGACCAAATTTACCAATTTTCTTGACTTTGATCGGTTTAGTTCCTATATGATTTTTAGAGTCAAACCAAACTAATGACTTGATCAGTTTACAGTTAAATTGATTTGATTGACTGATCAAATCTGATTTTAACAACATTGTTTCAATCATGTACCTAAAAATCAACTCAAAAAAGGCCCTATACTAAGAATTGCTACACTGTTGTTTAATCTCCTATAGAAAATTGCACTAAAAAAAGTCAAATTTCAATAAATTCCAACCTTACAGCAACCGGAGGAAAAATTACAAACCTAGTCGTGCATGAACAAAAATGTCTAGATTAGCATTCAACATCCTAAAATCCCAATTACAAAACCCTAAATTATGCATTCCACTTGCCAATAATGTGTTCAACAAAAAAGAGAATAAGAGTCTAGATTAGCAACACAGAGCCAAAAACATAAACAAAAACAAATGCCATCAACTCAAGATAAAAAACTAAATAGAGAAACAAAAATGATTGCAACTCAGTTAAAACCCACAACCCATAAAGAAACTTCAATATGTTCTGATTACCATTACCTAAGGCCCTTGAAATTGAATCGAAATTGAGAATCGATTAATAGTGAGACATAAAAATTAAAGGAACTGAGAGAAAGTTTAACAAACGAGCAGGATTGTGATCTTCCTAATTTATGAATTGGATAGAGAGCTTACGAGAGAAATTTGCCGGTGGCAATTATCCCAAGCTTTGAGCTATCAATCGAGTATGAAGTATAAGTTATTGCTGTAGACAGAACCTAATTTTTCTTTAAAATATTGGAATGAAAAAAAAAAATAAAAATCAAGTGGCTGGGGTGCGAGTGTGACTCATAGAGTGAAAGCATCGGTCCATAAATAAAAGGGGGAAAAAATAAAAAAAATAAAAAAAAGTTGATTAGGGCTTTGGCGTCGTCGCTCTCCTCTTATTGTCACACAAATACTATACCCATGATTTAACGGTGGCTTGGGGCAACTTAACTAAATATCCATTGACTAATTATTAATTCAAAAATATTAAGAGGACATGAATGAGATGGACGAGATGAAATCTAAATCATTAATTATAATTAATGATCGTAATTATTTTTATTTTTTTTATATTTATAATCAATGATCTAAATTTCACTCCATTCATCGTGCCCATCAGTCTGTTCCCCCACCTAACGGAGCCTTATTGACTACCATGTTCTGTGGGCAGGTCCACTAAAACGACAGAAACACTAGCCCCGTGGGTTGATTTATGTATCAAATTACACCCAGCGGGGTCCAGATTCCAAAAGGAAGCCGAAGAAAAAGCGACCGAGTCAAAGAGACATCCGAGATGGGTTTTTTTTTTTTTTTTTTCATTTATAATTTATGGTGAGCACATAGTATTATTATATTTAATGTTTTTAAAAGTTTAATTAATTTTTAAATTAATTTAATATATATGATTGAGGCTGAGAGTAGATGTTTTGTAACAAATTAAATAAGACATATTGTAAATTAGATAAAAATACAAAGATATACAAATATAATTCATATAATTGTGAAGAAATTTTTTTTAAACTTAATATTTATTTTATTTATTTAAATTTTAATAGAAATATATTAAGTTAATAAGTAGAGATAAGTTTAATATATCTTAAAAATGAATAATAAATAAGAAAAAAAATTGTTATTCCATAAATAATACCTCTTTTTAATAGCATTTCAACTAAAAATTTTAATATAAAGTTAGTGTTATTTGTCAAAGCTCCGTTACTCTTAGTGCCTAGTGTCTACTAATCTTGATTTAGTCTCATTGTTTAGTTTTTTTTTTTTATCTAGATCTTATTTGTTTCTTTTTTTATTTTTCTAATCTTTAAAATTAATTTTTTAAATATAGTTAAGAACAATGATTATTTTTTTATTTTTTTATTTTTTTATCTTCATAAAACAATACTCTATTTATTATCTATATTGCTCAAGTGATTAATACACTTAGTAGTTAGTAGTTATTCGCACGCATCAAGCATCATTTCCATTTTTTATGAGCTCTAGCATAAAATTTAGCAAAATTAGAGGTTAAATCATGTTAATCTCGTAGGTAGCCCCCATGAATGCATATCGCAGCCTATTCTCTTGTTTGATGTGGCATTTCATTTGGCTGGCAAATAGGGTCATTAAGCCATGCTTTTGAAGCAAAACTAAATAAGAAGATTATTTGCATGCTTATTTTATTTAGGTACTTTTACTAAGATCAATACTACACCCGAAGACTCTAATAATTAATTGCACCTTATTTAGGAGTAACAACAATGAGTTGGAACAGGTAACAACTAAGTGAGCCTTAACATTAAATTTTGCCAAAATTTTTAAAACATAAAGATTTTTAAGTTGTTTGCTCCTTTCTTTTGTTTTCAATGTGAGACAATAGTCTAAACGTCACACTTATATTTCAACATTCTCCTCAAGTGGGAGTCTTCACATTAGACTTTATTCTCCTTGAACACTAGCTGCCACTTGCCTAGGCTTAACCACCACTCCATTAGACCTCCTCTACCTGGGCCTAAATGTCCAAGGTCGAACCTTCAAATCTAATGCTCCTTGTTGTAAACAAAAGAGCCCAATTAAACTTACAGAACATCAACCAGAGCAAGCCACAGCCTTGTCAACCTCGACACTTCTTACGCTTCTTACCTAAAACTATTTCTTGTCTTTGGAAGACAATAATAGAAAGAAGGAAAACAAATAGTTTTTTTTTTTCTTTTCGAAAAATGGTAGAAAGTGAAGAAAAAACATATAGTACAATTTCAAATTTATCCTTTTACTTGATGAGTGTTAAATAAAAAATATTAATATAAAAATATTGGTCATTTTCTAAACTAGATATAAGCCAGTAACTTCTCTCATAATTTTGAAAGAATCGAATTTTTTCTCATTTTTCTCTCTCAAATACATTTTCTAAACACAACTAGAATTTATATTCCCCTTATTTTCCTCTTCCTCCCCCGTTACACCTCCCCAAACACAATGTGAACTGGTAACCCTCAGCTCTAAAAGCCGTAGCGCCGTTACTTTCTTAAGATCGATAAAGCCCATCAAGGATTCCAGACCAGGTTGGTCCACAGCAGTAATCGAAAAGTACCCGACACCATATAAAACAACGAACATCTATCAGCTCGTTATGCTTATACATATTTCCGCAATATGCCACCACAAAAGTCCCTAAAATTAAACCCTTTCCAACAACCCGATGTGTCAACCGACGCTCCCAGTGACCTGCGTCTTCAAGTGTTCTTTCAAGTAAGCTCCAACACACGCAATGCACCCTTTATCTCCCAATTCGTGTTCAAAAAATAAAGCAACAAATGGAATAAGCAAAAAGAAGAAGACACATTTACATCAGTGTTAACAACAAATGATCCAAGACCCACCACCATTCACCTGATGATTAAACTGCTTGTTTTGTAAATTAAATTGGTTAAGATCTAAGCATTCTTTTGGCTCCCTCCAGAAAGTGTTTTCTTTGATCTAAGACGTGTAACCCGACCGGTTTCCTCCTTGACCATCTCTTTTGGTGGGGGATTTGCATTCTCATTCGCTGAAGATGAAGGCACTGCTTCAATCTGCATTGCTTCTGCCTCATTTCTTGTAACCTGGCTTGAAGTTTCGGATGCAGCTGTTGCTTTTGGGGCATTTAAAGCTACTGGAGGAAGGTCCGGTTCAGACACTCTGGAAGGACCTACATCTTCTGAAACCTCCAATGGATTCTGGCTGGAAGACGAGCTAGAAACAGGAGACAAAGGTTCTTCAGTCTCTGGCTGTGTTGTAGCTGGCTGATGGTTTGAACCAGTGGAAAGTTGACGTTTGGGAGTAGGTGGTGGTTGGCGAGCCCTAACACCTTGTTGGGCCTGGATTTCAAATTTCAAAAGGATTGGATACCAAAATGGTAGCATCATGCACAATTTAGCTAAGCTTCCTAACCAATAACAACCTTCACATTTATAAGTGGTTTCAAAAGCAAAAAAGAATACTCATTAATTGTGCAATATTTATCAGCTACAAAGTAAACATACAACAATCAATACATCCAATGGTATCTAAAAATTGTCAATAAATGCAACGGTATCCATAGAAGTTGTAAAACTCACCAAATATATATATATATATATATCCAATTGAATGATGTGGTTTATTTCACTTAAAAGCAGACCACAGTAAAACAAAGTAATCAGACTTAAGTGATGGCTCCACTTAATTAGTCAAAAGGAATATTTTAAAGTCAGTAGCAACTCCAGACAACTTGTTAACCGAATAAATACCTAAACTAAATCCAACATGCAGCAGTGAAAATTTATACAGTTGAAAACATGAAACCAATATAATGACCAAAAGATAAGCAGATCTACTCCAACATGTCCTACCTGAGCAGGGCGTGGCCTGGGGGTTGACTGTGCAGCAACATACTGCAAAATCTCAAAAACTCTGGTCTGGCCATAGCTTGCAGCCCTTTGCCAGTATAAAACTGCCATATCTCCAGCTCTTGTCCTTAGCTCCAACAAGTTGCGATCAATTTCATTCTCATGTCTCGCAACATATGGTCTGAAGAAGGAATCATACACATAGGTAGTTCCCTGACATGAGAAGAAAGATAGAGCAATTTTAACAGAGATGAACATCTGAACCAATAAGAGCAAACATATTATTTATATTAAGCCCATATGGAGAAATACCATGGTTTTAGGATACCACAAGTATATAAAGAATGCCAACTTAGCTTCACTGTACATTGGAACCCTACAGAGAAACAGAATAAGAACATTGACTTTGCCAAGTTAACAGAAAATTAGCATCTGCATTAAAATACGATTTCCAACCATGAAATAAAAGCATCTCCAATTCTCTCGCATACTGTCAAAACAGCCACCAAAATCCTGCAACCCAAAAACAAAAAATACATATTAACACTAAAACTATATTCAAGCTTCAAATGAAAATTTACAAAGATATAGCATACCAATACTGGCACCAAAAGCGAAGTTTCTCAATTTCTGGCTTATTCTTTTCAACAGTTTTGTAACACTCATAGGCCGGATATGCATAGCCAAAAACCATCCTGCCAACAAAATCAAAACAATATAATTCTAAGAACCAAAAAAATGCCTTCAAATTCACAATAGAGAAGAATGGGGCCATTGACATACATGAGTCCCCTGGTAAGAATCGACCCAATCATTTTGTACACCTGATAGGCACAAAAGAGTCAAAATGAAAAGGGAAATGTTATGCCAAAGTCCAAGTAGCAGATTAACAAGACTTATGGATGCAGGGGCACAGAATTGGTAAACATCCCAGTCACAGCAAATAGCCCCAATAGCCCTTGAAACAGATTAAAAAACGTCATACCAAAGATATAACTAAAATAAAGTCTACATTATCATATACAGATGTGAAAGGCTTATTCGTTCATGTACAAAGCAATCATTATTCTAGATCAGAAAATTTAAAAAAAAAAAAAAGAGAGAGAGAGAGAGAGAGAGATCTACAGAGGATACAATTTTGGTTTACATTTGCACAAAGGCCAACTACATATTCAAATCGAAGAACGATAAATTGAAGTTCAGCTTCATCAACCTTCAAATCTCACATCAAATATTCGTGTACAAAATACAGTTCAAAAGAAACTGATTACGAAGACTGTATCCAGAGAGAACTTGTTTCCAGAAAATCAATGAAAAACATGAAATGAAGAAGAGAAAACTGAATGATCGGTCGAACACAGAAACGTCTCCAAGAACATTCGCGCATAATCTAACTTAAGCGACAACATGTGGCTTGAAACGCTCAAAATACCAATTGAGAACTTCAACAATCCGATTCAAAACCAAGCTTACGGCGCACACACGCACACACGCACACACGCGCACGCACACACACAAAGAAGAAAACAAAAAAACACCGGGTCGAGAACGAACAAGAGTTAATCGAGGGCGGCCGAAGGAAGCGAACGGCAATGTCAAGAATCAGCCGAGTAGACCGGAAAGATCTCCGGTGTACGGACTAAACCCACGCCCGCCGAACTGCGACGGCCAACCGTTGCGATGTCGGCGTCGAGATAGAGACGAATAATGGAAAGTGAGTGTGATACAGCCGCAGCCTCTTCTGTGCCGTTTTTAAAATTTTCCTCTTTCGCTCTGTTTGTCTCTCTCTCTCTCTCTCTCTTCCTCTCTCTCTCCTCCCCTCGCTCCGTATTTGTCTCTAACCTCGACGCAGCAGAAAGAAACACGAGGATAGTGTGATGATCGGGGCTTAATCACCGTTCAAAGTAAGGACGCGCCGATCACGTGCTCCGGAAGCAGCATGTGTCGACAAGTGTAAAGTAGTTTTTGTACTAGACTATCACTTCCCCTTAAAGATTCAAAATTTTGCATTATCTGTACAATGTGTCAAGTAGTGTTGACAGCCGTGTGCACATATGTGCATCAAGGCTTTTGCGAAATGACCAGTTTAGCCCTCCCGGCAAGTCTCTTGGCTTGCGGCTTCGCCGTTGTCAAATGTAATTTACGCTAAACGGGGCGGATAAAGTAAACTCTCTAGTATCACCGACCAGTGATGTTAACACTGCCTCTATTGAATGCCCTCTCGCCGATCGTTTGTAGATAACGAGCCAAGTATCTGTACGAAAAAGATGGTTTAAAAATTAAGAACCAAAGATAGCCTTATTGTTTAATTGGTACTAACTTCGCATTTAAATTTAAAATTTTTGAATTTAAATTTAAATAAATATATAAAAATATATATAAAATATATATATATTTTTTTTTTTTTTTTTAAGAAGAAAGTAAAGGTATTTTCAATAACTACCTCGTAAAATTGTATAAATTATGGAGTGGGGTCTCCAGGAATTAGGAATATAATGTTCGGCCATTCCTCGAGCAATACCACGGGATTGGGAACGCTCCATTAAATAGGGTTCAATGCCCTTTATTACTTTTTATTTTGAAGTTTAATTCGTGGTGCTGATGGCTTAATGGCTGTGTTTTTCATTTCTTTTTTTTTTTTCCACTTTTTTTTTTTTTTTTAATTTTGTTGCTGGTCCTCCAATCCCACTTCGGCTTGGCACACTTGGATAATGCCCCAGGTGATCTTCCGTATCATTTATTAAGGTTAAGGAGGTGACATATTTGGTGACTTCAAGCCACGCAACTTTGTATACAATTAGGATTATTATGTAACAAATACAATCAAAATTGCAAAACTACACCTTTCTAGGAGAGTGACAGCATGTGAGCCAAGAGCGTAAACTTGTTATTTAGACAAAGTGACACTAAGCATGACATCCAAGAAAAGAAAAGTCTTTATATATATATATATATATAAAGGTAAGGGCAAGGCACCACAGAAATGCTCCTTTAATCAGATCAGAACTCTAATCTACAGGTGAGTTCGATGCCTATTGATGCACACGAATTTTGAAATTATGGGTGCATATAAATTAGGAAGTTGGCCAGAAGAGAACCAATTATTGCACACAAATTCATCCACAGTAGACTTAAAATTCATTCACATCACCAAAAAGGAGTTTGAATCACAGCAACCCACATTGAACTTTTGTGTTATTTCCCTTTTCAATAATTTGGTGTAGATGATAGTCATCCAACACTGAAATATTTTCTTTATTAAATACAAGAAAATTATAATAAGTACAAAATTTTATATATTTTAAAAGAATAATAATATTTGTTTTAAATTATATAAATACAATAAATAATTAATTTTATTATTTATATTAATCATGAATATTTTTGTATTATTATTTTTTTATTAAAAAACTTGTTTAAAATTAGATATCCAAGTAACATTGAGTAATGATATATGTTTAATATTCTATGTAGAGTATTAAATAATTTTCTTAAAAAAATTATAATTAATATATAAATCTTTTGAAATATAATGAAATAATTTTTTTTATAAATATATTAAACTCTACATCTCAATAGACTTATACAATATAAGTTAATTATACTTATTCCGATATTCTTTTAAAATGAAATACCAAATATTAAAATAAAAACAATACTCTTAATTTTTCAAAACTTTGTACTTAGCATCGACATGAGATATATATAAAATAAAAGAATCATGAAATAAATATTCTCTATAGAATTTATCACATCAAACAATTTGATACAAACAGTTCAATAAATAAATCTTACAATAGCATGGCATTTCTCAAATTTTCCGGTAATATTTTAACACAAACTAAGACAAATGCTGAAACAAAGACAAAGACGTAGATTATCGACAAATACAAATATGATATATTTCTAAGAATCTCCAAAAATCACAAAAATAACGAAATGTAAAAATTCCTAACACTAATAAAGATTTAATTGAAGGAAAAACAAACATAATCTTTAGAGAGAGAAGCAAGAACTACAAAGCTCCAAAAAAATTGTTGTTGAAACAACGCGACCCAACTAAATAACCATTTAAAAAAATAATAATTATATATAAAACAAAAAACAATGAGCTTGGGAAAAATCAAAAGTGAACTTTCTCGACACCCAAATGAATTGTTCAAATAAATAAATAAATAAATAACTCTTGACCCACACGACGTTCTTTAATAATAATTTCAAAGAATCACACGCTATAACTCCTATTAACTCCATAATAGAGATTATGGAAAGACATTAAAAGGTCAACTACCAAATAAAGGATTGTGTCCCCTCAGTTACCAAATATTATAGATCCATTTCCTCAAGTTCATTAATATCCATTTTGTAACTTTTTTTTTTTTTAATACGATTGAAAGAGCAGAGAGGGGTCATAGAAAATATTAAAAGACTTACTGCCAAAGAAAGAATCGTGTCACTTCACCTTTCCAAGTTTAAATGAAAAAAAATAAATAAATATTGTGAAATTTTTAAGACTTCATTGTATTGAAGGCAACAAAATTAAAAGTTACAAAAGGAAGAATGAATAGGCCTGCCAACTTTGTCATAGAATTACTATAAATATATAGATAGAGAGACAGAGTAAAGAGTAAAAAACAAAAATATATAGTATTTTTATTTTGTTTGAAAATTCTGATAGGTTTTTTTGTTTTCTTTGTTTCAAATAGGCTAGGCTCTTTCTCCATCCCATGAATTTTCTCCTCGTGTTTCCCATGATTAGAACGTCAGCCTCCATTTCGGAAACACAAGTTTACACTCATGGGAGCGGGGAATCTTTACTAATGCTATTGGCGCTTGGAAATATGTAATACATGTAATAATGTGTACCAACTCTCTGTGATTGTGGTAGTTTGTCTATTTAATTAAATCATGCTTATAAACAATGATTTCTCCCTTTCTAGTACGTCATTAAAGTGATTAAAGCGAGCAGAAACAAGAGTGTGTGTGAATATTAAAAATTCTAAGTTTTAACTCGTGATACGAATGCTTTGATATTGGGAATAAAAATTCAAAAAAAATCTAATGCGAATCTAAAATTTAACAATAATTAAAAAATTCAAGAGATCATTTAATGTCCTCATCAACCCTACAAACTAGGGGACTTGGGTCACCCCGGGCGTTGGTTCGACGACGACCTATGATGGAATGTCGTACATTTGTCACAGCTTTCAAGCAATAGAATGCCGACATAGGCCCGAAGAAATTGCAACTATTTGTTTTCTTCAAATTTCCTTTGCACGCGGCGGCCTATGCTTTTTAATTAGTAAAGCATTATATAATTGCGGCATTTATTCGTTTGTATTTGAACGTTCTCCTTTGATGTTGGTTTAATTAAGTTGCAAAGCAAAGTGCGGCCTCTGAATATTGCAATTTATTATTATCATTATCATTATTATTATTATTTTACCAATTAAAAATTTGTTAGACTGAAAATTATATAGTAAGTGTAATTTTTTATTTTTATAAATTATATATCTCTTTTTAAAATTTATTTTCAAAGATATGTTGCAGGCTTCTTGTAAATCTCGTGAATGTTATTTAGGAATGAGAGGGGTTGACTGCTAGATCTTTAAATTTAAAACTTGTGGATGTACATGACAGTCCACCTGTTTACGTTGGAGGTGCAAGAATCATTAAATGGCGGAGAAAATCGTACGGAATTGAGCGAGTAAAAGCGCCTCACCCAATTCCTCTAGCCCTCGTAAAAGCTTGTATGGTCCACAAATGGCAAGGAAACCACTACTTTGGCAGAAACCTGCAAAAAATGATATCTGCGTCCCAATCGGCCTTGAGAGAGAGGGAGGGAAGGGGGGGGGGGGGGCCCCGCCTCGAAAGGGGTGGGGGGAGGTCCGGCTGCATGTGTTTTGAGTTAAATTACGAAAGCAAATTATAAGGTTCATCATATCAGACCAACGTAGCTTTAGAAAGTGGGCTGAAGTGGGGAAACAATGTACGGTAACATTTTTGACATTACCGCTCCTCGACGACTTCTGTGCAACTCCTCCATTGTCCCGAGCGTTGTCGTGTTGGGTGTCAACTCGCGAAGCAAAAAGGAGTAAAGGACAAGCCAAGAAAAAGGAGATTGTTCCATTGCTAAGTAAAGCATCAGCGGAAAAGGCCCAAAGGCAACACCTAGGGAGATAATAGAGAGTAAGAGGAAATTAACCAAGGTATGAAAAGGGGCAGCATGCACCTGGGAAGGGAGATTCCCAAGGCCTTGGATTCTACATTTCTCTCAAAAGTGCTGGTGTATTACCACTTTCTTTTCATGAGACAAGGGACCAATGCCGTGAGACCCAGTTTCTGTTTCAATTTAACAATGCCATCCTCTCACGTGTCTCTCTAATTATATATGCTCGGTGATTTGTCATTCTCACCTAACAAGTCTCATCCTTCCCTACTTTTCCCCATTACCCCCCCCCACCCTTTCTCCCTTAAAAAAAGAAACCAATGCAATTATGCCAAACTGAGCAATGAGAAATGACCAGGGAGGATACCATACTGGACTCTGGGCTTGGGACACACAAGAGAATGAATGACTGAACGCCAGAAGAGACTTCTAGTGTTAGTGCTCTATCGATTAAGTTGGTCTCAGAGAGCATGAATAGTTATTACCTTCGAGTCCAGATGACCTGTGCCTATTCAAATCTCACCCCCTGTGTCGTACTGTGTGAGTCTTATTGACGATGAGAAACTAATGAGGAGACCGGACCTTTGAGTATTGGGCTGGAATCTTGAAGAGGGTCGGTCCGACTTAGCCTCTCTAGCCCACAATGGAGATCTCTAGGCCTGCTCCTAGTTTTGGGCCTGCCTTGAGCTCTCTTATCGCTGAGCATGACGGAGCCAGCAGATGGCAAGCATATCACATGCTTTCTTAACAAAAATAAAATAATAAAATAAAATAACGTAGAGTTATTTGTTATAAGATTCAGTGATAAATTTACTTGAGTTCTTAATTTTAATTTTAGTGCTCGATCCTTAGTCCCTATAAATAAAAAACAAAAATAGCATTAAAAAAAATGAATTTAGTTGACCATTTTGGCTGCGTTTGTGAGTAACTGCAAACAATCTTCCGGTGGCATGGCTTCTTGTGTCAATTTCATTCACCATAGTCTAGCATTCTTGTTCAATATTCAAGTGCCAAGCATTCTGTAGCTGGGAAGCGTGTCAAGGACAGGAAGATTAACGAAGAAGGACGTGTTTTAAGTTTTAGTCGGACATTTTCAATGATTAAGTGCTAAAAATGTTTGGCAATTATTATTTTTATTGGTTCCCAAGGATATCAAAACTCGATCCGATATGAAAAATTTAACCCAAATGCCCGCGAAAAACTTGACCCAAAATCGACCCAAACAATACATAACCCAAAAGTAACTCGTCGAAGTAATTTAATTTAAATCCGAAGTAATGCGACTGGACCCAAAAAAAAAAAAAAAAAAAAACCTTTCTCTTCTGAAACTAAACATTTAAAAAAATAATTAAAAAATTATTATTTAATAATTTCTTATATTTTTACTTGTTATTTTATTTGTGTATAAACAAATATATATACATCATACATTTATACTATCTTTTTTATACATATACACACACACATGTAATAATTAATATATATATAATATTTATATATTTTTAATATAAATTAATATTAATAAATTTTAAAAAATAATATATTTTAATTTATTTTAATATATAATAAAATAACAAATTAATGAAATATATTTGAAATTAACATATCAACTTACAAGTTATTTAAATTTAAATAACTGAAACTCAATTTAAAGTAATGTAACAAAAAAAAAATCAATTGAAAATGATACGTACTCAAAGTATCCTAACTCAATTTGAAACGTACATTGATGCTATTAGTTGCAAATTACAAGTGAATTAATTAAAGAAGGAAAAAAAAAAAAAAAAGAACAAAGAACACCAAATTTACGTGGTTCAGATGTGTTTATGGCTCTACGGTAAGCCACCCGCCTCTTCTTTCTCGCAGAGAAATGCCGACAGAATTACAAGGTTTATGTTTTAAAGTTGGGTAAATCACCAGAAAATGCAAAAACTTTTCATTTTTGTCTAAATCTAGTTTTTTTTTCTTTCTTCGTTGGAAATATAGCACGAACTTTAAATTTAAATATAAATCTAGTATATCGTTGAAATATTTTTTTTTACTAAAATATTAAAATATGATTAAAAAATTATTTTTATTTAATTTATATATTTAAAAAATTATAAATTAAAAAATAAAAACTTACATTATTATTGTTGATCGGAAAAAATTACTCTTTTATTATTAATTTTATAAAAAATATTTTTATTTTTTATATTATTAAAATATCTTACATAAAATAACGAATTTTCCATTAATTCAAAAAATATTTTTTGTTAATTTTATATGTTTTACAAAATAAATATTAAAAATCGAGAAACATATTTTTCAAAAAAAAAACAAAAACAGAGTAGCCTAAACGGTGGGAGCTTTTGTCGAAGTCACGTCGTTAATATCTGACTTTTTTCTTTATTCTTTTCCTGAAATACAGGTCAGCTACTCTGAGTGAACAAGTGGATCGAATGCACTTGAGTAAAAATTATGGATAATTGAACGTAATTTTATAATGATTAATTAAATTAATGTAAATCAATTTTCTTAATTTAGATACCATTTTCAGTTTCAAGATTTTGTGGTTAATTGAGCTAAACGAAGTATTTTTTTTTATATTCATATTGCTTGTCCTAATAATATTAAAAATTGTTATTAATAAGAGTATGGATAACGAATAAATGCAACCAATGTAATATTTTATCTAAGTAACAACTTATTTGTCTAATATAATAATAATTATAATTTTTTAAAATTAATATAGTGGTTTAAATTTTTTATTAAAATTTTAATTTGATTAAATTTTAGGGTCATGGTTGGGTTAACCAAACTATAAACACCCTGACAATTGGCGGTTAAATGGGACGTTGATTAGATTGACTAACAGTTGTAACAGTTTCAAGGAGAAAAGAAGACATATTTATGAATATAATAATAATAATAATAAATTATAAATATATATATATATATATATAATTTAATAATTTATAATAACTGATATATATATATATATATATGCAAACTAGCACCAACCTAGGCACGGTAGGCCCGAATTCATGATCCGTGGGGCCATAATGGGCCGAACATCCGGCATCAAAACGCGGCTTAAAAATGGATCGTGCCGCCCATTTTACACAATCATTAACACAAACGGACGTTCCAGATTCGCTTTCGCCCCCCGTCAGACTTCGGGAAGGTTGATAAGCTGGAATTTGGGCCTCGGCATTCAGAAACGGCGTCGTTTACAATTAAAAACCTTAGAAACCCTAAGCCCTTCTTTTTTGTCTTCTTCTTCTTCTTCTTCTTGTTCTTCTGCTCTGTGTTGAGTTAATGCATATTTCCAGACACCCGAAACTCTTTGTCATCACCCGTTTGTGTTATTCTTGATTCTGACCACATCCTCAAGTCATTGGAAGGTTTTATTGGTTCAACACTCCGTTTGCCTATTTAGTTATAATCCCATCGGCTTCCAATCCATCAATTCCTGATTCGTACAATTTTGAGCTAAATTTGAAGGGTGGGTTTTAGTAGGGTTTAAGCACAGGGAGAGAGAGAGAGAGAGAGAGAGAGAGAGAGAGAGAGAGAAGGAGAGATGCTGTACATAATAGGTCTGGGACTGGGCAACGAGAAAGACATAACTTTGAGAGGTCTAGAAGCAGTGAAGAAATGCGACAAGGTCTATATGGAGGCCTACACCTCTCTCCTCTCCTTAGGCCTCTCCACTGATGGACTTTCCACTCTGGTTCCTCTCTCTCTCTTTCAATTTAAGTTCCTGAACTTCTTTCGACGTGCTTGTAAGTAATATTGTAAAGCTTTGTTTTGTTTTTAGGAGAATTTCTACGGGAAATCCATTACCATTGCAGACAGGGAGATGGTTGAAGAAAAGGCAGACTGTCTATTGTTAGAAGCTCGTGAGTCTGACGTGGCTTTTCTTGTCGTTGGAGACCCCTTCGGGTGTGATTTCCGTTCACCTTAGCTGTTTTTTCTTTTTCTTTTCCTTTTATAAACGCATAGATTGGTATTGTTTATGCTTTAGCGTACTATGTTTTAGGCCCAAAGCTGCGAATGCATAGAAAAAATGGTAAAATGTTTACGTGCACACTGTGTTTTTGTGCGAAATAAGAGTATTATAGTTGCAATGTTTTTTGGTCTTTCTCTCTTGTTCTCTCCCTGCAACATGTGTTATTGAGGTTTGTTTGAGTAGAAGTCCAATAATGTATTATTTTCTTACTTGAAGCTTATGGTCTGTCTGGTAATTTATGCATCAGGATCATTAAGATGCTTTGTTTCTCCATCCATGCGTGCACCATAATCACCTTGGTGATGCTTTTCTCTGTAGCTCTTCTTTAGTTAGTCACATTTTTTCCAAATACAGAGCCACAACACACTCAGATCTTGTTGTCCGAGCAAAGCAACTGGGGCTAGATGTCAAAGTGGTGCACAATGCATCTGTTATGAATGCAGTTGGGATCTGTGGGTTACAATTGTACCGTTATGGAGAGATGGTTTCAATTCCCTTTTTCACGGATGATTGGCGGCCTGATAGCTTTTATGACAAAATCAGTAGAAACCATGATGTTGGATTGCATACACTTTGTTTACTGGGTGAGTTATTAAACTTTTCATTTCAAGACTGGAAATAAGCGAATTTCATTTTCAAACTTAATGCAACTTAACAGTAACTTATAGAGAGTTTATGCAATGGTGCAAGTACACTTCTAGTTACATGAGGAATTAAACCAATGACTTCAATTTTATTTTTTAACACTTTGAAGTTATGATAAAATAGGGGTGTACCAGTGCATGAGACACTCGTATTGTGGGATTTGGGAAGGGTTGATGTACGCAGGGTGCAGGCTTAACCTTGTTTTCACAAAGAGTTAGTTTCCACTACTCAAACCTGTGACCTCCAAGTCACAAGTATCTTACCATTACGCCATGGCCCACCCTTCGATTGAACTTTGAACTTGTAATGTATAATGCATTTTCCTTTATTACCATTTGATCCTTGTTTATGAATCACATCACATAGATATCATTCAAATATACTGTATTTGATACTAAGTCCTCTTTCTCATTCTTTGTTGTAAAGTACAAAGGGTTCTAGTTTCATAATACACTCATTCCTTTTAGCTTTACCATATTCAAGGGTATATTTTTGTTGTTGGCCAAACATCAATAAGGAGCATGTCTAAAATGTTAAAAAGTCTTACCTTAGTTGTTGACTTTAAATGTTGGGTCATCATCTATTATTTATTGGACTTCAATCTATCAATTCAGGGGCTTTGTTTCTTGTATCATTGATGAATGACATCTTATACCTTCATATGTAGAAACAATCTCTCTTTTATCTTCCGTAGAAATAAGAAGAAAAGTTGTTGACTTTTTGGTGGTTTTTGTTTGAGCTTACTGAAAGGCAAGATTTAGTGTAACAATAAGTTTATTCTATTGTGACTAGGAGAGATCAGATGTTTGAGTCACAAAAATGGCCTCTCTATAAAACTAAGATAAGGGTGTGTACATCAAATTCTTGCCTAAACCCTATAGAGTGGGAGCCTTGTGCACTAGGATACAGTTTTTTTTTTTTTTTCCTTTCATTTGAGCATGTTATTATTTCCTATGCATGCATAGACCAAAAAATGTAAGGTAATATTTCTTTTGTGTTTTACTACAGATATACGAGTGAAGGAACCTTCATGGGAGTCCTTGTCCAGGTCCGTGTTGAAAAGAAGTTAAATACCACTATATTTTTTAGTTTGGTGACTTTTCCTATGGTGTTGTTGGTTTATATGATTGAACAAAACCTTCTTCTTGTAGGACTCTTTATCCTTATTCATTTATATCTTGAATCTTCAGAGGAAAGAAGAAATATGAACCACCCAGATACATGACAATAAACACTGCAATTGAGCAGCTCTTGGAGGTTGAGCAAAGGCGTGGTCAATCTGGTGAGACGAGTGCCTTATTATATTTCTTTCTATATTTTCCAACTAACAAATGCTGTTTTCCATGATTGGATATCATAACTAAGGTCCTGTTTCTCTGGTTGGTGTTCACTTTCAGTGAGTTGTAGTGGGATGATTCAACTAAGAACTGTATTTGATAGACAGACCATATTTCTGGTTTTTAGCATTGTGGAATATGGATGAGTATCTGCATGGATGGTCAACCCAATTCAGTGGAAAAGGGAATCAAATACGATCAACTTAAGAATTTTGTTTTCATTCATGATTATCAATTTGTGAAACTCATGATGTGTTGTTTTTTACTAAAATAGATTTGAGGTTACCTGGTTAAATATCAATCTGGTTGTTCAGGTTTCATATTCTAACTCCTTTTGAAGCTAATAGATGTTTTGATCCCGACACATCCTTACCAAGTCACAGCTCACCATATGGAATATTTAAGTTTCCTGTGCGGGCAAGATTTTATGATGCCTTTTTACTAATTATTCTATGATTATTTGTGCAAAAGTAGACGAATGTCCTGACATTAGAGGGGGCGGTACATACATTTATCAAGTGTATGCAGGTGGTGATATTCGCTTAACTCGAACTCTGAATTAGGTTTAACTATTCCCATAGATAGTAACTTATGTCTGATCAAAATGAAAATTTTATTAACTCCATTGTTAGAAACTACTATCCTTGCTTATTTTTTTGGGTTGGTGGCAGAAAAGTGGATTGAAGACAAGATGGTCCTGGTGAAGTTAGCAGCAAAGAAATGAATAATATTATTAGTGTCTATGCTTCAAAATTGTGATTGGATGAAGCTGGAAAGAAGAGATTCTGGGACATCATGGATGAGCTCTTATAGCAAATTCCATAAGCTATGGGAAACGATAAGAGACAATACTTGCAAAAAATTATCTCAATTTCAGACAATCAATTTGAGTTTTTGTCAGGTAGGTCAATGACATGAGCTATCTTTCTCCTAAGAAGGTTGATGGAACAATATTGAGAAAAGAAGTGGGATCTACACATGGTTTTCATTGATCAAAAGGAAGCATGTGATCAAATTTCTAGGAAAGTGTTGTGGTGGGCAGTTATTGGGAAGATGATTCTCACATTATTTAGTAACCTAGTGAGAAAAATATATGAAGGAGAAATAACCAAGAGGATAGTAAGGGTTGAGATGGTAGACTTCCCAATCATGGCTAGTCTGCACCAAAGTTTGGCTCTAAGTCATTTTCTATTCATGCTAGCTATGTATAAATTTGACAGGTCCTGTGGAAATTGTTAATGATATCATCACAAGAGATGAGACTGGGGAGATATTAAATCACAAATTAGAATTATGGACACATAACCTAGGATATATGCATTATAATTTTAGTAAGTTTAGGAGAGTAGTAGGGTACATTATTAGACTAAATGGTGCAGAAGTTCCTCAATGTAACTAATTTCATTATTTAGTCTATATTATTCTTATGGAAGAAATACAGAGATACATTCGTCATAGGACATGGGCTAGACCACTAAAATGGAGATATGACATTAAAGTTTTGTATAACTGAGAAATTCCCATTAAGTTAAAGGGTGCCATTGATATTGTACAAAAATGAGTGTTGGACTGTGAAGAAACCTGTCCAAAAATGTGTAGAATCGATTGGAATTCAATCGAGGGAGTTGTGTTTACATTACTTTGTACATATCCAACATAGACCTACAAGTGCTTCAATTAAAAGCGGTGTCAAATGCAGGTGAATATTGAGATGAGAGGGTGAGGACCTAAGTTGACTTGAGACTCTTTGGTAGCTGACCCCAATTAAATTTAGAATTAAAGTTTTTGGTTGTTGTTATTGTTAAATGAATGGGGCTTTTATGAATATCACTGTATAATAGATTTCATGAATTCTAAAGAAACCATGCTTAGGGGACTGGCATATATGTCTGCAAGATCATTTCCAAAACATACATCCATTGCTTTATGCCAGGCATAAATGCAAGCATGGTCTCGACCTGTTTTCCTTGAGGGCATTTCCTTATGATGTTGGCATTTTTTTGGATATGGTGCAATTACCTTTAAAGCTTCAGAAAATTTGGTCTTGAAGTTTTTGGGGACTTACGAGTAACAATGTGCACCTTTTGAATCAATTATAGCATTCTTGTAATTCACTGCAGCATACAATGAAGACACTGATTGTGTTGGATTTGCTCGGCTGGGAAGTGAGGATCAGATGATAGTTGCAGGGACAATGAGGCAACTGCTGGAGGTTGACTTTGGAGCGCCCCTGCATTGCCTTGTGATAATAGGCGACACCCATCCACTGGAAGAAGAAATGCTTGATTTTTACAGACTTAAAAGAGAGACTCTAGACCAACGTTGAAAAGATTGCATGAATTTTTTCTTTAAAAATGGTGAGCCAGCAAGTTGTGGTTTTCTTTCTTTTTTATTATTATTTTTTTTTGGCACTATTTGGCTGAGTGAAATTTTTAAGGGGAGGCGGGGATTTGGGCATTCAATCCCTCCCTAAAATCTCTTTCAAGAGCTAGAGGTGGATCTGAAGTTATTGTTTCTGTCTGTGATATCAGTTAAAAACAGATGGAAAATATGTTTGGTATGTGCGGTCTTTTCATATGTTGTGAATTGAGCCAATTGGTTCGTTTAGTTCCCCTTCTGGCTAGTGGTTTTGTTGACTCATTCTCATTCCTTTTGTGGAACCCTGATGCTATAGGAGAAAAATAGTGCTTACTGGCCATAGGCAAGAAACCAAGCAAAGCGAGCACCTTGTTAGAGAGGACATAGTACCAGCCCAGAGGCCTATGTGATGGTTCTTGTGGTTATTATTCCAAATTGTCTTTACATCGAGAAAACTGTTTGCTCTCCAGCAAGCATTGTGCACCCAATCCAGCTGGGAGGAGAATCGCATCACGTCGCACCCTGGGAGGGGTATTCCCACCATTTTTGTAGAGAGAGAAACACACGGTGCACTGTGGTCCAATAGAAGAGATCGGCCTGCGCTTCCACACAAAAATTGCTCTAGCAGCAAACGAGCACATTTTATTCACCATCGGCTGTGGACGGGAGCCCTTTAGGAGGCAACATTAACAGGCTTCAAGTGTGCAGGTCTCATGGATAACTGTGATCCTGTTAGTATTATCGTATCTTCCTGAATATGGACAGCAAACGGGTTTTGGCATATGTACATAAGTGTCCTTGTGGTGGACGTTCACATTCCAATAACCTGGAAAAAAACATGATAGACAACATCACTCACAAATGCATCTACCTGGATAAGATTAGCGCATTATTATCCAGGCAATGAAAACCTAATTCATTGACCATCACTCCATGAAAATTTTTAACAATCCTTAGAGCTGAACGTACACATAGTACTAATATTGATGTTTACACTACTCCCACAAAGAGGGAGCTGCCGAGGGTGAAGGTTGGCAACAGCATCGCTTAGACCAACAATGAAAAGGCAGGTCAACCACACTTCCGAAACAACCAAGTCAATCTTTTGTCATTGCCTTTCAGAGATAGAAATGTCTGGCGTAAGTCGGGTTCCTCAAAGAGGTCCAAAGCTGCATAATAGAGTTGTTGATCAATCCCTTCTATCTCATCCAGTGCATTGATGCAATTAGTTATAGTAAACTTTTTATCATCTTTGGCCAGAACTGTCCTCCATTTTGAAGCATCTACCATCTCTTGCAATGCCTCTGCCATAGCTGCATATATTTCTTGATCCCTTCTGCTCTGTCCTGAAGCTGTGTGTGTCTCAGGAGGCAGTTTCCTTTTCCTGTCAGCTTTATTCTTAGCTACCTTTTCCGATGGGAGAGTGTTCTCGCGTGCCTGTTTTGATGAAGGTGGGTTTTCAGAAATACAGGTCCCTTCCGGATGAACGGTAAAATCGGCAGCATCGTTTCCAACAGGTTTTTCGAGGCCTTCAAAGTGACTAGATTGGGCATACTTCCCATCGGCAGATGTATCCATGAATATGGCACATAGCTGCTCATATATTGGGCAATCCTTGACTCTGATCATCTCGGTCCTGGATTGCCCCTGCACATACCCCCCCCCCAAAAAAAGAAAAGAAAAAAGAAAAAATTATCACAATACATAAAAATTGGGCACGAAGAAAGCACAAGGTAGCATTTCAGTAAGAAAGTGACTCACCCCAAAGTCGTCCCACAAGTCGAACCCTATGCAACAAGGGTCCTCAAGAGGAAAGTCAGTTTGCACAGAAGCTGACTTCAGATTGTAGAATCGAGTTCGCAGTACGTCAAGGTGCTTTCTCAATTGATTGTTATTGAAATTCAGGTCTGTCTGTCTATTGAATTCATCCCGTATATGATTCCAAGTTTTCTTGTCAAAGACATTGTTTGGCCTATTTCCTAGTCGAATTTCCCTTAAGACCAAGTCTGCAAATATCTTGTCGAGGGACGCGGTCCACCTTGTTCTCAAGCGCTCTTGCTTAGGCTGATTAGAAATCTGGTTATCCATCTACAACCATTCCACTCAGCAATATGATTATTAGCAAGATCAGGTCAAAAGAACGAAAAAAAGAAAAAAAAAAAGAAAAATTGTCCTGCCGATCAACAACCAACTTCCATGCAAGAACAACAGTGCAGACCACTACCGAAGATTTAATTAAAGAACTTCCCATCAAATTAAATGGGATCGAGTCACCGAACCAAAGCATTTTCGTGATTTAAACCTAACAGAGCCCCGGTGGCTCTTCAAGAGCGTTCTCGGGCAATTCAAACAAATGTCGAATTAAACGGTCTTTTCACCGCCACAATTCCAATTCATACACATAAATAAATCCATTAATTATTTTATTATATATATATAAAAGAAGCCCAATTCTCTGCGCAATTTGAGTTTCTGGATGGCAATCGATATATAAGAACGCTGGGCTCTAACTGCAAATATCAACAAGTGATGCCAAACGCCGACGTATTAACTTCTTACCTAATTGGAGACTTCGCCGGAAAATGAACGGCGAGCTGGCGACGGACAAAGGCCGTCCTTTCGGCCTCCCAGGTGCGATTTGAGAGCCGAAAGCAATCGCTCGCTAGAGTGGGAAAAAGAATATATTCTATATTATTATGAAGATTTATTTTGCGCTCGTTGTCCTTGCAATTGGTAACGAGTGATGCTTTTACTCCTTATTTACGGTGGGCGTTCATCTAGTGCGCCAAAAAATTAATTTCAAAAAAAAAAAAAAAAAAAAGTGCCCGATGCAGTTAATTTTAAATCCAATTATTTTAAATTCTAAAAAAAAATTATTTATTTTTTTGAGGAAAAGAAAATTTTAAATTTAAAAAAATAAATAAAAATATTATTTTGAAAAAATAGAAAAACAATATCTTATAATAACTTATCGAGAAGAAGAAGATGAAAAGAACAATTTTAATTTAAAATAGAGGAAAAAATATTTAGTTTTTAACATTTTAATTATACAAGTATGCATATTGTGAACAACACAATAATTTTTATACTATGTACATAGTAACTATTATTATGTATATGGTAAAAGTAATTTTATAACTTTATTTTGATTATAATAATTGAGAATAATAATGTTATTAAAATTAAAATTTTATCTCACACTTATTTGTGAGAAAGAAATGAATTAAATAATTAATACTTAATATATTCGAACAAATGAGTGTATATTTATTTAAATATTTAAAAAATGATTTTTTAAAAAAATTATTATTATTAATAAATAAAAAAAAATAAAGTAGAACCCTTTTTTATTAAAAATACCTTAATCAGAACAGATTAAAATTTTAAATACTGTATAAAGATTTTCAAACAAATTAAATCAAATTATTTAAATTTAGAATAACTTTCGTCACCTGGAATTAATTATAGAGTGGTTGGAGTTCAGTCGATGGGTCTGCGGCGGCAGCGAGCATGGTGGCGGCGGCCCGCAACTCACGGTGACTGAGCCTTAAAAGACGCG
Organism: Bruguiera parviflora; assembly: GCA_019804595.1. Lineage (NCBI taxonomy): Eukaryota > Viridiplantae > Streptophyta > Magnoliopsida > Malpighiales > Rhizophoraceae > Bruguiera > Bruguiera parviflora. The sequence continues at coordinate 2,436,120 of CM034049.1, forward strand.
CCAAGAGATTAGCTTTGGGCCGGCCTTGACATATGCGCCTGATTTTCGGCCCGCTATCGCTCACCCGCCGACCAGACCCCGCGCCCGTCATTGCCATGCGCACAGCACCACGCTTAATTGCATAAATGATAGAGAGAATTGTACACACAAGAATTTTTCTTTAATATTTGATTACCTTTTTTTTTTTTTTTTTCTCCCTCTCAAATAAACGAAGCGAGTGTGTCGAGCTTGCATATACATATTTTCCCAGCCTCCCGAGCACCTGGGCTTTACCCACTTACATGTATAAAATCAATAGGCTACCAAAATAGATGACAATTGGCATCCCCACCTGTTTAGGCTTTACCTGGCATGCGTGCATTTGGCTGCCCCATGGTACTGATCTCTCATTACTTAGAATAAAAGTAGATTTTAAATATATTTTTTTTAAAAGTTAAATTTAGTTAAACATTTTTCAACATTTAATACGTTGAATTCCAACCAATTAGAAAATTCCTTACAAATCTTTTAGAGTATTTGTCATCGGCTTGATAAAATTTTTCTCATTCCCTTATACTCGCGAATGTCTCCACAAATATTAAAGAGTAACTCTAATTGGGCTAATAAGCACACTAGATGCTTTTAATTTATCTTAGACAATAATTTAAAATACAACACATTCACTTTTAATGAAAAATATCTACTATTCGTAAATGATTTTCAACATTTTATCGACTCCTCAATACATTTAGTATTGGCAAATATATTGTCCAAACTAATTGAAAAAATTATTGTTAACAAATTGTATTCTGATCAAAATATTAGGAATCATATAAGAAATGTTAAATCAACATGAAGTTCATCAAAAATTCTATATGCCAGAAGACAATTTTATATATTTCGAGAATCATCAACCCAATAATAAATAACACCCATGTATGGGTGAAATTATTAAAAATCACTCTCAATATCTCAACAAATAGTCAGGTCCATCAAAAGTTTCGAATTTTTTTAAAAATTAATAAATAATAATAATAATAATAAAACTATGGCGTCATTTTTTTTCACTCATTTCAATGATAAGGATTAGCACTGAACGTGTTAGTATCGTCCGCAGTATATATTTAACAGCAAGATTTAGAGCATTTCAGCAGTAGTTAATAAAGCCTAATTTTTCATTCAAACCAAAAAATAAATAGTCAAGTGCAAATATTCTAACTATTCCTTCTTCTTCTTCTTCTTTTTTTCTTTTTTGGTATATCGAGAGTATAAAATAATTACACCAACACCGGGTTGAAAGGGGCCGCCGACTGGTATAGATAGTCATTCGACTTTCTTCTGTTTTTGCCAGTTGCTTGCCGCCTTCCATCAGCTGTGGTTGAACTGCCGAAGATGTTGGCTTGCTGTATTGCTAGGACAAGAGGTCGTGATACATTGTTAGCACCTGTATCATGTGTAGTTTTCTGTGACTTGAATTAGCTTTCAGCACAATTCTGTTGCTGATAATTTGCTAATCGGCTCCTGCCACTACCAACGCACGAAGACATCAAATAGCTTCTCAAAATCGGAGACTTATTGGCTTACATACACTCTTGGTTACTTCATTAGCAAATTATTTCAATTATCTCCAGCAAGAATACAATCAAATCATATTAGAAATGGTGGAATAAACCATACTAGAAATTTTAAAACGTAAATGAAGCATTCGGACCCACTGAACTATGGTACATGCTCACGGTACCGTCCACTAGAAACGTTAAACTCTAGTGGAAATTTTCTATTGGCGCCCATAAGCTGGTGGCTGCCGCACGTTAACTCCATCGAAGGGCGTTGGCTGCGCCCTTATATTTGCCGATGGTCGCTGTGATCTCCAATGCACTCCAGCTGGCGGCATTTGTGATGGCCTTCTATTTGCTTCACTAGGTGAAGACGGCAGAGGTCCCCTGTGCAATTCACCAGGTGGTGGAGTTCTATTGACTCTTGCTCCAAGGGCAGAATAGCGGTTGTCCCTTTGTTGATTGTGATGTCTATGAACCCCGTGGCTGGATTGTTGGGGAAACCTACCAACCCATTGTTCCTGACTGCCGGCTCCAGTCGAATGGTGACTCTGGTAGCCATGGTAACCACCTTGATAATCATAAACAGTGACTCCATATGATGTTGGAGTTACAGGTGTGCCCTCATACCTTTGTCCATTTTGATGATATTCTGGTGTGTGGTATACATGCCTTGGATGGTGCCTACTTGATCGGCTCTCTATTTCTTGTCGAGGGTGAGAGTGATCGTAAGGAGAGTTGGAGTTTGACAAAGAATAAGGCTGACCATACCTGTGGTCATGGTGATTGCGTGGATTAAATGATTGTGGGTGATTTGCATGAGAAAATTCCATTCTGGACTGCAAGACTCTATGGTGTCCTGGATCATGCAACCCATTGGAATAGGAAGAGAGTGGTGGGACAGCAGGAACTGCAGCATAAGGCGGTGGTTGCACATGCATAGGATACCTAGACCCATTACGATCTACCTTCAATTGTAAACTATTGGCAACAAGTCGATGCGATGCCTCTGCAAGATGGCGACTAGAAATGGTTGCAGGTGGGTTTTGCCTGAGATGAAGAGTCAAATGCTTAAATAATAAATTACAAGATAAATAACACAAAAAAGAGAACACACACTCTTATTAGCACACAGCTTTCTACAAGCTTTTGCTGCAATTCAATTACAATAAAAAATTTAAAAAGCATACCTCCCATTTTCCCTAGATCTCCTCCCATAATCTTCATGCCACAAAACAGGTTCAGGCTTGAGATCCCCAGCATTCACCATCTACAAATGAGAAAAGTGACATAAGTGGCCATAAAACAAAGCAAGCTAGCTCTGCCAAACCGTTTCAATACTCAATCACTGAACTTTTGTGTAATAACCTCCATTAGGATCCAAGATACAGCGAACCTATAGAGACTAACTAGAATGGCCAAATTAAAGGCATTTCATTAATACAAGACAGATCATGACAGAAACAATTAAAAGGCACACGTTTTTCACATGCGAGGCCAGCTATAGAAGGAACAACACTATTTTTAACTATATTATGAAGTAGTCTCTTCTATTAAAGCATTTAAGCATCACTAGCAAACACATACCTTTTTAGGGAATATAACCCCAGCAGGTGGCCTTGTTATGTGTTTATGTGGATCAGGAAGCCTATATATGGCACAACTGAATATAAAAGATGTTAGAAAAATTGACAACAATGAAGAAAGATTTGATAGACCATAAAGTTCAATGCTTAGAAGCTTACATGACTTCATTTTGCAATATGTCCTCCATTCCTAACACAGGAGACCTGAATATGGGAGGGTGAGCATCTCCAGAACAAGGTGATAGATAACCATTCATTCCATCACTGCAAGCAGGCATAAATAAAATCAGAAAATAGTCCAAAACAACTTAAGCTGAGGTTAGCATTGACATATTTCTCATGCATCAAGAATCCATTGACTCTCAAAACCATCAAAATAAAGTCATTCCATGAATGTGAAGGTAATGTGTTTTTGCACAAGCATGTTGGGCATAGAACAAGTATTGCACACAACTGTCCACCAACTTGAACTCAACCACTGAGTTGATGAGATGAAATCAATAATGTTTTAACAAGGGTAAGTTTTTAAAATTTAAATTTAAGTTACAGTTTTCCCTACACAAGGCTTCGTATATCTTAACCCTTTTCTAGATCACACAGTGTTGGCATGTCCTTTTTTAACAGTTTCTCTACAAGGTTACTCCTTATTTTCAAGCTTGCATTATCAGGTATATGATAGGTTTCAACTGGCAACCAAGTATAGCAGCATGGATCATCACACTAAAGATGGGGTCCCCCAGGCTCCCACACTGTGAAGTCTGAAGAAGAGTTAAATATACCCTGCCTTACGCTACAATAGAGTAACTTTATTGTTGCACACATTTAAAAGCAAATTGAAACCCAAAAAAAAAAAAAAAAAAAACAATTTAAGCAGGATCTATAATATAGCCAATAGAAGGGTTTAAAAAGGCTGCTATGTATACCTACATAGAACTCTCCATCATCATGCATAGGATCAGTTTGTCAATGAAAAAAAGCAATGAGATTATATATCATTTCATAAATGATTGAGGAGCCAAAGAGAGAGAGATATTGGGTTAGAATCCCTTTTTATGAATTTATTTTTCTTTCTTCTAATCTTTATTTAAAAAACTCCTTAGCCCTAAATAACTGACAACTGTGTAGTGTAAAGCCCATAACAAACTTAATAGAACATGACATATAGAGTCTTAAATGTTCTCTTTTAGGTCTAATTTTAATATTTCTTTTAAAAGGCACACTTTTGTACGCCTCAAAATCCAAGAAGGTGCACTTCTCTTGTGCTGATTAGAGGTGGTGGGCCTAGGGAGTTAAAAAGAACCTGATCTTAATTACCTTATGCATTAAGCACACCTTACACACATCTTCAACAACACTGGTACCATGTACAATGTAGTGCACATAATTGCACCATACAGGAAGACTATATATATAAACATCCAGAAACTTCAAACACAAATCAGGAACATAATGTCCTCAAAAAGAAGAAATCAAAACCTGTGTTAAGCAAGAGATGACAACATCAAAACACAATTTTTTTTTTTTTGGGGGGGGGGAGGTTTTCAGTCCTCAAATGTATGTACACCAACCTATACAGTTTGCAACTTTCACAATTAACTGCAATTTTTTTCTCCCTCAATTCCCCCCAACCCTAGTTATTCATTCTCAAATTTGAATGCTTGAAGAACAAGTCTATTTGGTTACAAAGCATATTTTAAGAACAAAACTTTTATGCACACAAGATTGGTAGCTTACAACTAAAATCCATGATTAACAAACATAACTCACACCAAAAAGACTACCATGGTAGGACTCACATAGTAGAAAGCTAATCAAAGCTCAGAACCTATCAAGGAAAACCCACTTTCAAAGCACAAAAGTGAATGTAACAGTAACCATATATAAGTGTCACAATACAAACCTCAACACAGGATTAATAAGTTCCTTGACCTCAACACGTTCTTTATCTGTTAATTGCTTGCATTGATTATCAAGTAGGTATATACTCTCTGAGAGAGAATGAGATGATGACACAAATAGCATGTCGAACATCACACCATTTCTCCTTGCTTCCTCCTCCTACAGAGAATTTCGATGTCCAATTGAAATCACATAAGATTAGGTAATTCAAATCTAAACCAAAACCACCAGAAGAAAACAGAAATGAAAGCAGCGAAAAATAAAGCAGATAGAGTATTGGCAACTAAATTGAGTGAATTGTACCGTCAGGGTATGCTCAATTTTTTGAATCTCGGCAAGTAGGCGAGCTTCATCAATGAAAGGCAGCTTTGCAATACCCTTGGAAGAGGACCAAAACAGGAGATAAGCTATAAACACCCAGAAAAATGCCAACAAGCCCTCTTATACAAAAGAGCACTTCTGGTTTACAATCTTGTGACTGAGGCTTAACAAATTTGAACCATATGAGTAAACTCACCTGCCAAGCATACCTTTTGCCACTCATGTCCACTTCAAAATCTGTCTTAGCACACAAATTTAGTGAAAATGCAGTGTTATGCAAGTATACAAAGATAATTTATTGAGCTATCTTATTTAGTAAAGATGCATACCAGTAGGGTAAAAATCAATGATAGGAGAGTTTGGATCAGTCATCAATTTCCTGTAATGCTCTGGGAGAGCATGGGAACTGGAAAAAACTTCAGTTAGTCCCATACCTAGTGGGATAAGCACAAGAAATTGGAAGCATGTAGGCAAAATAATAGCTTCCTCACCTTGCTGCAGGAAAAACTCCCAAAAGCTGATTAAATGGTTTGAACGGGGAACCCAGTTCAAAACTTATCTTCAACTGCCCAAGATCCTTAAGATCAGAAGCAAAAGGTGCATAATGGTAGGGATAAAACCTGAAAGAAACAACAGGATCATGAAAAGTTAAGATGAACTAACAGGATAAGCCTAGAGATAGCTAAAAGGGTAAGTACCCCACCCCCATTTTTCATTTTTCTCCATTCTTCTGTTAGATGGTAAACATAAGCTTATTGGAAATTACTAACAATAATTCATCCATATGTGGAAGCAAATAAAAATCAGTACTATTTAGTAAAAAAGCAAAATCTATCTTGCTCCACCACATTCAAGGATGTTTCAAACTGATTTCATATGCCTCACTGATTTACATTTTTCTCATTAAAAAAAGGAAAGATGAAAAAAAAAAGACAAGCTGGCAGCATTTCATACTATTTCCCGCAGCTATAATTGCTAAAACAGGCTATAGTTTAGATGTTTCTATCATGTTGGAACATTACATTGTCAAAATAAAAGAAAAAAAGGAACTGAATTAAAAATGATAACTTTCAATGGATACAAAAGGAAGTTACCATTGCCAAGAACAAACTCCCTCATAATAGTAACGCATAACCCAACATAGGCCTTCAGTGTACTTCAAAACCTGGTCAATTGAAAGGCAAATTAACAAAAACAAGTACACCTTTTAGAAAACATAAAAAAGGCGAGCATTAGTGTGACTGTAGAGGTTACTCTATTGTGAGTAGGTCACAAATTCGAGTTGCGGAAATATTTTCTTTGTGGAAAACAAGAGTAAAACTTCATACATCTGACTCTTCTCTAGACCCCACAGTGTAAGAGCCTCGTATGTTGGGAACACCCTTTTTTCAAAAACCTTTTAAAGCAATGAAAAAGAGAAATTCTGTAGTTACTATAAGCAATTTCATTCAACTTACAACATCTCTACGTATATTTTCAATTTCCTCGCAAGACTTTGCTAAGAACTTCTCTTTGTAATACCTTTCCTTCCATCCTGGTTCTCCCAATTTAATCTGATTAAAAAAAAAAAAACATAATTTAAACAATGACACAACAAAAAACCAACAGAAATGGAAAAAAAAGATATTCAATCCAAATAAATCCACATAAGTGTTATTAACATGTAAATTGTGCATGAAGTTTATTAAAAAAGAAAACCACCAAGAAATATGATACATATAATCCATTTTGGAACAACATAGGAAAAAGAAATTCCAAATGACACTACCATTATATTTAGCAACAAATCAACCAAAAAGTAACATATTCATGATAATAGATGCAAGCACTGCTGCTTATAATGATACCAAAATCAAAGCTCCATATATGAAACTCTAAATGTCAAGAGACCAATCAATCCAAAAGATTAAATTATCGGGTGAGGCCTATAAATGGATGATATATTAAATTCTAACACATCTTTTCACACAAATGCTCACTTGGGTTTAAAGCATGAACAAATCATCATTTTATGCAGAAATTCACAATTAAATGGAAAATGAGGGTGGCGTGATTCAAACTCATGATCTCTTAGTAATAAGTGCATGGACACTATGTCAAGAGACTAGACAACTCAAAAGTTTAAACTGTTGGGTAAGACACATGAATAAATTACATATTAAACTTTTAACTTTATAAAATAACTTTTACGCCTAAAAACCACTTGCTGAACGCTCAAAATAGTAAAGGTTTCTCAAAATATGAAGAGCTCAAAAAACCTAGTGAATATCCAAACCTTGTCTTCTTCAGTGTTGTCTGAGCTAAAAACGTCAGATTTCTCACGAATTGCCTCCTTCAACTTAGCTTTTAAATCTTCTTTGTTTTCACGTATCTGCAAATGTAGAGGAAATGAAATCACCCTGATAAGCATATATTGTAGAATTTAGGAAGAAAAAGTCTCTTGCCTAGAATAACAACAGTATGAATATATGCACTCTTAACTCCTTGTCAGCAAGGCTCATACCAAACAAAAGGCTAGCTCATAGAATATGAATCCTAAAAATAGCTGAAGGAGTCAGAATTACATTAAAGTGCCTCTCTTGAAGCAGGAAAACATACTTCTATTTCCAGACTATTCTCTGCTTCAACAATGGCAGCACCTATAGTGGCTGGTGAAGACAAGCATGAAACTTTATTCGTCTTAACAGAAGATCCTCTACCATCAGACATCCAAGGATGAGTGCTCCTTGTATCGAGGTCTGAGCTTTGTCCAATGTGGCTGTCTTTTTTGACGAGTGATCTTTCAGCACCATGCTGAAATGGCGAGGGTGTAGGTGCTGAAGCAAGACGAGAACCTTGATATTGAGCAACTGCAACCAAAGACTCTGGTTGAACTTGAGGGACAGCATCATCTCTTCTTCTCATCTGTCCCTTTTCACGCTTAATTCTCTCTGCTTGCCGCTGCAAAATAGTCAGCATGTATTGAATTCACAACCAGGTATCAGAGGCCAAAAAATATACCAAAGCAATTTGCTGTTCCCCAATACCTTATTTCAATGTTAAGCTGCTAAAGAATACTTTTCAAATAAAAGTTGCAACACATCAAGATAGATTGAAACTGATTCTAAAAGTAATATTATAACACTAGATATGAACAACTCTTAGACTCTTAAATCGCAGGTACTTTGAAGGTTTAAACTTCCCATAAGAGACAAGAACAGACTCTCTCTCTCTCTCTCTCTCTCTCTCTCTATATATATATATATATATATATAACAAACCCCCCCCGGGGGGCATAAAACACATGGAGAAAACAGAAATTGCAATTAAGCCTTCTAGTTTCTATCACATTATCATGCTCAAAAATTTACAATTATGTTTACATTGAATTTTGTGGTATGATTGTTATTCTTTTTTTTTTTCAAAAGTGATGCCGCCATGGCTTAATTATCAATGAGTCTCAACTTTCAAGCAAAGATTCATCACAGGTAGTTAAAAGTGGTATAGACCAACCAAAGTTGTTTCTTGAAGTAGTCGTGCAATTTGTGGTATCTTGAGCAGAAATATTGAACAAGTGATAAAATCAATGCAGATTAACCTGGTGCAATCGAGCTCTTTTCTGGAATATTTGATCTTCATAGGATCCCACTGCTTGAATGAAATGCTCTACCCTACTCAAATTTGGCTAAACAAAGATACAACAAATGCCATCAAAAGCTTCAGATGAGCAGCCTTCCAAAGAGCAAACCAATTTGATAATCAAGTTCAAACCACACCATTCACTTACATTGCTTCCATCGGTTAAGTACCCACCCAGTGCCCTCAATTCTTTCTTATATACTGCCATCAGCAAGTTGATAGCACCCTGAGGGGCAAAAAAACAGAGAGAATAAAAACAAGAATTTGGCTTGTTTTCCAATTTTATGTTGTAATGAACCAAATATGGAAAGAGGCCAACAACAAACCTCACGAATCTCCAGGGTGGGCATGTGTGGCAAAAAATCATTGCCAACAAAGAAACAAATGAAAATAAAGTCATCCACAATGCATTCAAGATCAATCTTAAATGGAAGATTAGGGATTCTCATCTCATATTCCAAATACTCTCTAAGAGTCCAAATGTTCAGAAACTGCACAACAAAAAAGGATAAGCTAAAAGATTAAGTTTTCATTTCAAGAATGGAAGATATTCACACCTATGAGTTGACACATAGAAGGGAACCAACCTGATAAGGCTTTTTGGGCACAATGACCTCCTCACCTTTCTCATCGAATTCTCCTGCTTTTCTCTTTGCCTTTCCTTCACAATCAGCAGCTAAATGACCCATCTGACCGCATAGGAAGCATTTGTCTTGTTGTCCAGGAGTGAAAACAATCTAGATGAGAAAGGTTAATGAACATCAAAAAAATTCAAATATTCTCAACTACATGCCAATACATGTATTAAGGACAAAAATTTAAACCACAGACATAGTTTGGTAAATAAGCCTGTGTCAAGAACAAGGCACTACCTCTCGAAGAATTGAAAAATGAACTTCATGGGTAGCCAAAGCCAACATAATTAAATCTGCATCCTATAGGAAGCATTGATTGAAAAGCATATCAGTCCACATGGAAAATGGCCAAAAAGGAATTTCAGAAAAGTCATCAAAGGAGGAAATATACCAAACCATACAGGCAATGACGTGTATTTGGATTGAAACCAGGAAGATTCCTTTGCAGGCGAATGTAAGACATAATTTTGTGTTCCCCTTCACCAGGAACATTAGCATCAGAAAGTATAACCTTCAGGAAATTGAAGAGTAGACACAATCAGAACAACATCATTCACCAATCTTACATGCAACAGCAGCAACTAGAAGGCATCATAAGCACAAAGAAAATAGAGACAGGTGAATGAGAAAAAGATATAGATAATACCTTAATTTTTTTCCAGCCAGGATCATAATTAAGCCTAAGATGAATATAATACTGCAGTGCAATTGATAGAACAGCCATAAATTCAGTTCCAGGAGTGATAACATTGGAATCAAAAGTTTGGGAGTCCTCCTTGGGAGGAAGCCTTCTGCCCTCCCTGTCAAACTCTTCTCTTAGTCTCAGTTCTTCAGCCGCCTACAAAGAAATAACAAAAGAATCATAACATGTTTCTATCTGCCACACATTTATGCAGTCCTTAAAAGGAACTTAGGTATCTTCTCCACCAGCAGAGAGGGTAAAAAGTCAATCATGCCAGACCTGGAATGACAAATCTATACAATATGGGTCAAAAAAGGAAAAAAAAAAAACAACCTCAAATTCACCCAACAAATGAATTGCCATTTAAAAGGACAAACTCATGGCTGCAGACATGAGAACATCTAATTGATGGTTGACCAAGTGATAAAAATATTTTCAAGGACTAACCCAATATAAGAAATACAACTTCAAAAGAGAAACCATAAAAAGAAGATAATTCACAGAACCCCAATTTCTTACTTTAGTCAATCAAAGCGTTAACCTAAAATCTACCTTTTCATTACATCTATTTTTCCAAAAAACCAGGGACCTCATACACCAAAACAACTTCTATCTATCTATCTATATATATATATATATATATATATATATGTCCACTCCTGAGTTGTTTCAGATCAAAAGATTTTTTCCCTCATCTACAAATAGCTGGTGAGTCTCCCTATGCACTTTAAACGCTATGAACTTAAAGGACTGCGACACTCCGATGGTTTTCAATTACTGCCAGTCAGGAATCAAATAAAAAATCAAACATATACTTTGACCAGTACAGGAAACTGTAAAAAGACATCCTGCAGCAATTAACAATCAATGAATCAAAATAACATGTTAATATGACAAACAAACCTAACAACTATTTTCCATGAAAAAATACATGAAGAACCAACTATCATCTTTAGAGGCACATACCGCATCTGCTGCATCTTTAGCTGCTCTAAAACGCCTGGATCGCTGTTGATTCATCTTAGCCCGAGGAGCAACTCCATCTACCATTTATTAACAGAAACTCAATATCACAGACAGCATAATCATTGAATTTGCATCTGCACTGCAACATCAGAGAATCATTTTAAATTGAAAAATACTCACCAATAGCCATGTATAGCAGCTTCCTAGGTCTCACCATCACGAAAAGTCTATCAATGTAATCAAACATGCACCTGAACACCTCGTCAAAGGAAGTTGGGGAAGGCTGCATTTAAGAATGCATTAGGCCATGTCAAAATATTTCACCATCATGCAGAAGCAATGAAGGAATGGAAACCATCAAACAGCATGATATTACACTTCTGTTGTTTACATTCTATAACAGTTGCTATTTGAAGTTGTTAATCAGCTTAAGTAGACCACTTGCTAGAAGCTAGGTGGTTGGTTTTAGTATTAGCCATTAATTGTGGTGTTACATATCTATAAAACAGATAAATATCAAAGCTCTGTAATGAGGGAGAAAGATAGGATTCCAATTTCTCTCTCTAATTTTTGTTTCTCTCACAAGTTTTCCACTCTCTTCTCTTTGAAATCTCCTTTCCCTAAATTATGTTCTCTCGAGTTAGGTCTCAGAGCAAGTCTGATCTTGTGGAACTTGATTGGGAATCAACATGGTGCAAAAGACAAAGAATTTAGCTAGGGCAAGCAACATCCCAAGCCATGACTCAAGCACTCATTTAGTGGTCAAATCTCACACAAGAAGAGGCAACTTGGGAAGATTGGAGCTTCATCATAGCTCAGTTTCCCAGATTTTCAGTATCAAGAACAAGACTAATTCCACGCAGGAGACCTGGTTATGCTTCTGTTGATTACATTCTACAACTGTTGGTGTTTTCAGTTGTTAATTAGCTTATGTGGACTGTGTTAGATACCGGGTGGTTGGTTTTAGCATTGGAAATTGATTGTAGTGCTAGATGTTGACATTAAAATAGTCCTCACACTCCCTTTGTACTGTTAACAATTGTTGCCACCACGGGCTCTGAAAAACGGATAAATACTAAAGCTCTGTACTGAGGAAGGGAAATGACAAACAATTCCAATCTCTCTCTCTCTCTCTCTCTCTCTCTCTCTCTCTCTCTCTATCTCTCTATCTCTGAAAGCTCCTTTCCCTAAATGTTCTTCTCTCGACTCAGAAGTTGGAAACCCAACACATAATCTCTCTCCCTCTCCTGAAGCACACCAGGAAGAGGCATGTAGTAAATAATACTCTCTCAAAGAGTAATACGCAGCATAACCCCTCCGTTACCTATTACTTGAGTTTCAACTACAAAGACAATGTTTTAGCCTTAATTCGAAGAAATTATCAATTTATGCTCAGCACAGAAAGACTTCTAGAAAAAAAAAAGCCAAAATAATTATTCTTTATCGTACGGGGCAGAATAGATGAAGTAAAGGCACTCCAAAAGTTAAACGAAAAGAAAAAAAAAACAAAAAAAAAAAAGGGAGAGAGATAAGTGGAGAAAGGAGTCGTACCCTATCTTCGGGGTGGAAGCAAGGATGAATAATCCCATTCATGTCGAGATACAAATTATCAAATTCGATGTTGTTGGGATTAGGTTTACTTGTATCCACCGGAATCTTGACACCGTCGATCTTCACAGCCTCCTCCTCCACCACGTCAACCACCACCAAAGGATACTTCTCCGCTAACCAACGGTAGAAAGCCGGAACTCCCATTCTGCCAAATCACTAACAGAAAAAAAAGAAGGAAAAAAAAAGAGAGAGAAACCTTCCCGATCTATCTCGCTCGTACAATAAAACCAGGCTGGGGAATCCAAATTGCGTGCAAGAAAACCCCAATCCTCGGCAGCGGGGAGAGAATATTCGGAAAAGTAAACCCTAATTGTCTCCGTGCTGCACCCGTTACGGCTTTCCTTTTCCTTTTTACTGGTCAAAGTCGTTCATCTTCTTCTCTCGCACCCCAAACAAAACAAAAACAAAATTACCAGCCCGTTGGAAGTAGGTTAGGTTAGGTTAGGTTGCATCCTGGGCCGGTGGTCTCTGTGCGTTTGGGCTGGCCCTTCCCACCGTGTCCACTAGTTAAGGCTCAGTACAATTAGTTCGGGCCTACGTTGAGTCGGGGAAAGTCTGAACACAACATTTAAGGGTGCCTTTTGGTAACATGGTCAACATGAACACACCCTATGCGATAAAATAGCATAAAATAAGATAAATAATTTGTTTATTTTATATTTTTAATTACCCTAAATTAAAACATATTTAAATATTTATGAGAACCATTGTATATAAGGATGTGTTACGTAATAATATAAAGTATCTTAATATACAAGACACTATACTAACATTATATAATATGTTTAAATAATAATCGACAATATAAAATAATTAGATAAAATAATATACTAAAAAAAAAAATTATAATTAATTATATAAAAATATTTATTAAATTAATATTTTAAAGACTACTTATATCTACATAAATTATATAAATTAAATAAAGAGCATATAATTATTCATTACAATTTTATTTATTTATTTATATAATTTTATTTTTTTCATATCTCATTCTCTTTTTTTCCTTTTTTTTTATCTCTCTATTTTTCCCTCTTTAAGAACTCACTTTTTTTTTTTTATTATTTCATCTCTCTTATTCTAATTCTTATGAAGACATGAAAGAAAAAATGAAGAGAAAAAAGAAAGAAATAAAAAAAAGAAGTAAATAAAGAAATTTAAAGAGATAAAAATAAAGAGGGAGGAAGAGAGATATGAAGAGAAATGGAGAGAGATAAATAAAGAAATAAAAAAGATATTTAATATATATGTGTGTGGAGAGAAAGAGAGAGAGAACAAAAATAAAAAAATAATGACAATAATAATTGTTATGATAATATTAATAATAATATCGATAATAGAGATAATCAAAATAATAATAAAAAGAAAAATTTTACTTAATAATATGAGTTATTATATGGTTGATATTTTAAAAAATAAATTTAATTTATAAAAATATATAAAATAATATTAATTTATAAATATTAAAATCACAATCTCATACTAATTTATTTAAAATGTTTACTAAATATGGAATATAATGAAACAAGAATAACATAATCTATATTGTTTTACATTTATATCATATTCTATAGTGTAACGTACCTAAAGATGAAGATAATATTAAAAAAAAACAAAACAAAAGATAATGTACGGAAAGAGTTTTTAGCAGCAAAGTTCAATGCCCGAATCCAACACACTTTATTATTTTTAACGCATGAAACGTGGAAAGGAGATAAAGCATGCACAGGGCAGACGTGCGTCAGACATGACAAGAACAAAAAACCAACACAGAAGTGCGTCTCCTCTGACAAAATCCAATGGTACAATTAATTACACAATTACACAGGCATCAGGGGAAGATTTTAAACTTGCTTCGTGGCTGGTGAGCCATAAAATCGACACCACAACCACCAAGAGATTTGAGATTATTATGGTAACTCAAAAACAAAGCTATTGTTTAAACCATTGAAACCTACAGAGAATGGTTTGAGAAGGTAAATATAAGTAACTGGGTTCTTCAGGATTTTAGAAAGAAATAGGATGCACCCGCCTACACGGAGTGAAATATGAATGTGCCTTGCAAGAGGAATTGGTGATCTTTAAGTATGGTTGGAGAAGATGAAGGGATGGAAATCTGTAGAGGCAGAGACAGAATAGCCCATATTAACATACGACTTTTTTTAAAAAAAATTTTTAATAATTTGTGAGAAACTAAAAATTGAACTTGATTATTTGTACAACAGCTTTTCACATCACATTCTTGCCCCGCCTTTCCGTTTTCTCCTTTGCTTTTTGGCTTTCCCCCACTGTTGTACACACTTCGCAATCCCAGGCACACGCGCGTTCACTAGTCCTCTGTCACTGATATAATCAATAAATCGATATTTAATGTTAAATAAATAAAAATTTTTAATAAATATACATACGCACATTTATATTTTGCATAAAAATATTTATATATAAGAATTAAAATATAATAAAATTAATTTTTTAATATCAATATAAAATACCAAAAAATAAAAAATAATTAAAAACAAGAAAAAAAAAAACAATCAAGAGCAACAATTTGAAAAGCCGAGAAGAAAAGAGGCCAAAAACATTGGGCAAAGGTTTTGTCGGCCTCTCTTCTCATTGCAACCTACTATGTTACATAAATACAGTGTATACCCTAAAATTCCATAATCCTAAAACTCGGTAACTTCAGTTTCAATTTACCTAATTATCAAATATAGATATATACTAATATATACAAAACTACCGAAATTTCAACCACCAAATATATACTCTAATACCCCCTCAAGTTAGAGTATGAAAATTGGAAATGCTCAACTTGCAAAAATTGGTATCAAACGAACGTTTACCGAGAGCTTTGGTAAGAATATTAGCTAGTTGCTGAGATGAGGATACAGATTGAGGAAGAATGATACCACGACAAATCTCATCACGAATAAAGTGACAATCAACCTCAATGTGCTTGGTGTGTTCATGAAACACAGGTTTGTGAGCAAGGTGAAGAGCTGACTGACTATCACAATAAATTCGCGTAGGAGATGAGTGAGGGATGCCAAGAGAAACTAACAACCTTTTGAGCCATTTCAATTCACAAGTCGTAGAGGTCAAAAATTGATACTCTGCTTCAGCCGAAGATCAAGATACAATATGTTATTTTTTCGTTTTCCAGGAAATTAGAGAGTCCCCAAGAAAGACAAAATATGCCATCAAAGAATGTCAAGTCAAGGGGCAACTCCCCCAATCCGCATCACAATAAGTCGTAAGATGAAGGGAGGAATTAGAGCAGAGTAGAAAACCTTGCCCAAGATGAAGTTTTAAGAAATGAACAACTCGAAGGGCTGCCTCCCAATGACTATGTCATGGCTCCTACATAAATTGTACTAAGATATGCACACAATAAGACAATTCAGGTCGACTAATTGTCAAGTAGATAAGACGACCAATAAGACGTCGATAAGACATAGGATCAGGAAGAGGCACGTCTTTAGCCAAAGCGAGGTAATGATTTTGTTCCATTGGTGTGCCAGCAAGTTTAGCACGTAACAAACTACTCTTAGAAATAATATTGAGAGCGTATTTTCTTTGACAAAAGAAAATTTCAGTCAAATTTCGCGCTACTTCAAGACCTAGGAAATACTTTAATTTGCCAAGGTCTTTCATGTGGAAATAAGCATTCAAGTAAGTTTTAAACACCTAAATGGCATCACTATCAGTCCTACCTATCACCAGATCATCCACATAGACCAAAATGGTCAACTGAACTTTGTCATGCTGAAATGTGAATAAAGAATAGTCTAAGCTAGATTGTTGAAATCCATATTGAACCAGAGTCGTAGCAAGTTTGGCAAACCAACACCGCGGTGCCTGTTGCAACCCGTAGACGACGACACACTTTATCCGCTCTAGGTGTCGTAAAGCCTGGTGGAAAATGCATATAAACTTCCTCCTCAAGATCACCATGCAAAAATGCATTGTGCACATCCATCTAATGCAATTCCTACCCACGGATCGCCGCTACTGCTAAAAAGGTACGAACTGTGACCATCTTTGCAGTAAGTGCGAACGTCTCATTATAATCCAGACCCTCGATCTGGTGATTCCCAAAAACAACCACGCGTGCCTTGTATCGCTCGATGGTTCCGTCTACATGGTACTTAATTTTGTACACCCATTTACGACCAAGAGCCTTCTTTCCCTTAGGCAAAGTAGCAACTGTCCATGTTTCATTATCCTATAGTGCCTCAACCTCCTTTTTCATTGTCTCACGCCAACATGAATGCTACATAGCGTCTTTAAAACCGGTTGATTCAACCCCTATAGTTACTACAACCATGAATCGACCATGCGACAAGGAAAATTTAGTACAATTCACATAGTTTGTGATGGGGTAGGGCATACCTGAGAATGCCAAAGAAGAGGAAGGAGAGCTCAAGGGATTGAGGGCAACTGTATGCAACACATAGTCATGCAAACGAACTGAAGGCTGTTGCACCCGTTTGCCGTATCCAAGATCATCCGTTGCACCCGTAACCTCTGTAACTTCCAGTACTGGTACGACCCCATCTGCTGTCACACCCTCTTCCACGGACTGTCCATCATATTCAGAGGCTGGCGAAGGTGCCTCAATCTCAGGCACGTCCTCCAATATAGTAGACTCAATGACAGCAGGTAGGGAATCTGGAGTTGCCTACCTGCCAGAGTCCGTATGAGCAAAAGGAAACATGTGCTCAACGAACTCTACATCTCGACTTTCAAAGCAAACTTTCCTATCTAGATCATATACCCTTCATCCCTTTTTACCATAAGGATAACTCATGAATACGCATTTATGACTTCGACTTGCAAACTTATCCTTTTTCAGATTAATGTTCTTAGCATAGCATAAGCAACCAAATACCCTAAGATGAGAAATAGATGGAAAGCTTTCAAACAAAATTTCATATGGAGTTTTTCCACCCAAAATCGATGATGGAGTATGATTAATTAAATATCCTGCAGTGAGAATGCATTCTCTCCAAAATTGAATAGGCAAGTTAGCTTGAAAACGGAGTGCCCTACAAACATTCAAAATGTGTCGATGTTTCCTCTTAACTCTTCCATTTTGTTGAGGTGTCTCAACCATGGAGGTTTGATGAATAATTCCACGTTCGTTAAAATAATCGCCTAAACAAGTAAACTCTATACCATTGTCATTGCGTATAATTTTGACTTGTTTATTGAATTGTCTCTTGGTCATAGCTAAAAAATTCTTAACCACATATGGGACCTCATGTTTCCCCTTTAACAAATAAACCTATACACCACGAGAATAGTCATCAATAATAGTCAGAAAATAAGTAGCACCACAAAAACTAACCTCTCGATAAACTCCCCATAAATCACAATGAATTAAGTCAAAGATATCACCAGCTTTATTATAAATAATAGAAAAAGAAATACAAGTTTGTTTTGCCCAGAAACAAACATCACAAGGTTCATGAACCTCTTTATTTATCTCAGTACTACCTTCTATTGTAGGGAGCTGTTTTATGACTCGCATAGAGGAATGTCCTAATCTTTTATACCATAAACCCATATTCTTGACTGCAACGGCTCCATGAGCACTGACTAGAAGCTCCCCTCGTGCAACATACAGCCCCCTAAGCTCTTTACCCACTCCAATCAGCATCCTCGAAGTGCGGTCCTGAACAACACATAAACAATCAGTGAATTTCAAAATATGACCTTTGTCCTGAGCTAATTTTAAAATAGATATCAAATTGCATCGTATTTCAGGGACATATAAAACACCCTTGAGAAATAATTTTCCTACAAGAACTGTTTCTTCTCCTGTTGCCATAATGTATTCATCGTTCGGCATTTTCACGGGACAATGAGATATTCCTTGAAACTCTACAAATGCAGTTTTCTTGCTCGTCATATGATGCGACGCACCTGTGTCAAACAACCATTGTAAATATGTCTTACCATTAAACCTTGGCTAAGCGACAGATGTATTATTCGTGTGAGTGTCCAGAGAGACTTCAAAGTCTCCCAATCATCTTTACTCAGGGTCTCCAACTCAGCTTTATCAGAATCATCAAGTGGTCTCTTATAAGGAACATTAGCAATTGCTCCTTCTGCCCCTTGTGTAACATTAGCCAATGCTACTCTACCCTAACTGCGTCCCTAGTTACCACATCCTTTGCCTCTTCCTTGAGTCGAATTTACTAGCCACTAGTTAGGATAGCCATGTAGACAAAAGCATGTGTCCATACTATGTCCTGGTTTCTGGCAATGGGAGCAAACTACTTCATTGTCATTTCGGTCCCCCCTGACTTCTGAGAACCTGAGTTGACTGTTTTCATGGCAAAGCTCACCAAATCAGACCGAATAGAAGCTGCTCGAGTCATCACCTGCATTTGTTCTTGCTCCGTAACTTGAGAGTAAACCCTATGAAGGTTTGGAAGAGGGTTTAAAGCGATGATATTGGAGCGAACATTATCATAAGATGATTCATCAAGCCCCATAAGGAATTGATGCACCTGCTTATCCTCTTGACGCTGTTGAAGCCGTGTAACGAAGTTACGCTTGCATCCATTACAAGAACAAGTAGGCATAGGATCATAATCATTCAAATCATCCCACAATTTCTTGAGTCGTCCACAATAAGTCATGATTGAATCCCTGTTTTATTTGTAATTTGCAACCTCCGTTTTCAATTGATGAACTCGCGCGCCATTACGAACAGAGAATCGCTGTTGAATATCATCCCATAATTCCCTTACTGTTTCCTTGTATAAGATCGTGGAACGCAAGCCTGGTTCGATGGTGTTAAAGATCCATGACACAATCATGGAGTTTACTGTCCACCAATCATTAATTTCATCTGAGTTCTGGTTCGGCTCCTTAATGGTGCCATCAATGAAACCCTGTTTCTTCTTTGCCCTAAACGAAATCCTCATGGCCTTAACCCATTCTTTGTAGTTTGGTCCTTTAAATTGTGTCTACGTAATTAAATTACCTGGGTTGTTATTCGTGCTCAATAAGAATGACGAATTGTTCCTTGAACTTGAGACTTTTTGATCTGTCATTGTCCTAAGGTTTATAGTTTAAGGGTTCGATATTGTTTCAGAACACCCTGACCGACTCTCTTTTCTCCTCCCTAAACCATGTCGCCGTTCTTACCTCCAACCAGCGGTACTCCTGCCTTCAGTCCTGCGGTTCGAATATTACTTTTCGTGGTGGTGTGTGTGGATAGCCGTTCAATCTTGCGATTCGGATCAAATCTCTTTTCTCCTCCCTAAATCACGTCGTCGTTCTTACCTTCAGCCAGCAGACTCCTGATTCATAAAGAGTGACTGCGAAAGCACTCTCAACGACGATCAGCGGCACGTCGATGTCCTCTGCGCTGGCAACTTCCGTGCTGCCACTAATTAACACTCTGATACCATGAAAAGCTAGGAAGAAAAAAGGTAAAAAAATTGGGAAAAATTTTTTTTATCTCTCTTCTCATTACAATCTACTATGTTATATAAATACAGTTATGTTATATAAATACATTGTACATCCTAAAATTCCGTAATTCTAAAATTCAGTAATTTCAGTTTCAATTTATCTAATTACTAAATATAAATATATACTAATATATACAAAATAATTAAAACTTCAATTACCAAATATTCACCATAATACAATTTATTCTGTTTAAACGGAATAATAATATCGATAATTAAAAAAGTTTATAAATTAATAATAATTCAATAATTGCAACAAAATTCATGTTCAATATTAGTAAAAAAGAAGGAAAACAAAAAAGGTCATTTTAGTTAAATATTACTGTCAAAAGTGTCACTGTGCGGAAGCCGACGTGTGATTGTCCTCGAAATTTTCGAAAGCCTAATGAAAGGCTGATCGCAGAACCTTCATATCTCAATCGACCCTCACTTCCGCTCGGCATCGAAAAACTTTTCCCGAAATCTCCTCCTCACTGGAATTTTTTTAATAAAACGACGTCGTTTCAAAAGAAAATCTCAATTTTTTCCCGACCGTTTCACCAGTGGAAACCAAATCTGATTCATTGGTTCCTGTAAGAATAGGTCGGTTCACTAATTTTTGAATCAACCCACAATCTAATTCCCAGTTTTTCTGATTGAACCAATGGATTCCTTCCGATTTATAGAACACTGCAGAGTTTTCTCTTAACATTTTTGCAGTAGAAATTAAATTGAAAATCCACAATTTGACCAAACTGCCAGTGGAGGCTATCATATTTCTTATTTTCTGTGAGAACACTAGCCCTTAATTGTGCAAAGCGGAGGAACTAAAATCCGTTAAAGAGTTGCCACAAAAAACCATACGCACAATGTGGTTGTTACGTTGCAGAAACTATGCGGCGTTCCACCAGGGAAAATTGACATTTCGGGAAACTATGTACAGTCACTAATTACAAAAACGTACCTCGCCGATCAAGGCAAGCATTCCACGGTATGAAATTTTACAAAACTCGGGGACGCATTGTTTTCACGTATTCATTCTGAAGCCATTTGCATGTAAATTCCCCCGCCCTTGCTGCCTGCGCTTATTTACCAAACCGATTATTACGCTCACAAACCGCCGCATGCTTAATAACCATTCCTTCCTCTCGTCGAAAAGAACCTGCTAAAGCCCCCTCTCGAATGCTCCTCCGGTGTCGGGGTAGAAGAGGAAGGTGAGGATGTTGACTTTGTAGACCAGTGTTTTGGATGCCTGGAACTGATCGGTGACCTCAAGAGGCCAATTTCTGTATCAGGACCACACAGGCGGTTGTGTAAATCCACTGGAGACTCACCACCTGCTCTGTGCATGTCAGTGGAACCAATGGTGTCCACATCAGCCTTATCAAAGTCTTCCATGTCAGTAGTGGTAGGTTCATCATCTGCAAATACTTCACCCTTCTGATTTCCATAACTCTGTGGAGATCCCACGAACCCTGTTTGAGGACGGAAAGCTTTCAGCTGCTTTCCAAGAAGAAATATGGTCTCTTGGCATTCTGCCAACTTCTCTGCTGCAGCTGCTAATTCCTTGTCCTGTTACGAGATAACTTTCTGGCTTAGATTTCGAAAGCAATCAAGTTCTGAAGAAAGAATACCAGGCACAAGCCACAAATGCATAATACAACTGAATCTATTAATCATTTATTTTATGATCTTTCAGAAAAGTTTCTGCTTTCCCTGCTTACGTCAGTTAGTCTTAAAAAAAGAGAGGAAACAGGCTGGGGAGAATGACCGATAAGATGACTGCTTCACATTACTTACATAACATTGAAATATATGATGCCATTATGAACTTGAAAGTACCGTTAGTTTCTGTCTACTCACAAATTACCCATTGAAGAATATTAATTTCCAACCAACATGGAGTAACAAAGTAATGTATGCAACTGCATCGAACACATTTGCTGCTAGAGTTTAGGGGTGTTCACAGTTAATTGAACAGAATTACAAAAATCAAAACTAAATTTAATGAAAATAATTTTTAAAATTCTAATTTGAATGTAAAAACATATTTTTGTTGTATTTTATTTTATAAAAAAATTATAATTATCATTATATATAACAAATAAATAAGTAATTATTTAAAACATAATAAAACTTTATTAACATTTATTCCATCTTAATAGTTATATTAATGATATCTTTTAATATTATTAAAATAAAAATAAGAAAAAATATATAAAATAATATTTCAGTTCAATTTGATTTAGTTTATTTAGTTAGCTACATAAAAAATAAAAAATAAAAAAAAGATTTATATCAATTTTGTTAATTAATTATAAAATTTAATTCAGTTAATCAAAATTTCAGTCCAATTCTATTTTGTCAATTAACCAAAATTCTCAATATTTTTGAGCACCCTTACTAGAGATTGGTCTTTTAACAGATAAATCTTCATCTGGTATGGCAACATTGTCATGCACAATAATAAATAGTCATTAATCCCAAATTTAATTGGGATTGCAAAAGAGAAAAAAAAAATGCCTGACCTGTTTGGTCTTGAGGTCAGTATCAGCCGCTGAAGAACAAACTGAACAGTTTTCATGCCTAGCAACAACAGAAAATACACATTTTATAAACAAAACAGGATCAGATGTAGCATCATGAATTTGCTCCAAGTAATTGACCGCAGATTAGTCAGTCAGTTGAAAGCATAGCACCCCATGGCAAAAGTTTAACACTTAGTTATAGGCATAGCACCCAATAGCCAAATTCTACACTTACTCCTTTTCCTTCCACAGGAAAAGAGAGACTTCTTAAATGTGTACTGATGGCACTTTTACCAACACAATGGTTGTGCTCAGCATAGTCCAATCTCACCTTGTAAGTGATAACTGAAGCAAACAATCAGGATAGGCAAGTACAGAGCCAGTAGCAAACCATTGGGTTGCCTAAAAACATCCAACTTGCATGTTTGTATTCCTTCTGATCATATAAATTTAATTTTTACAAAAGCCAACAATAGATCCAACAAACAAGACATCAAAGAGTAGCATTGCATTGCTCCGCAAAGTTTTCTAGTATAGCGAAAACAGGAATTAGAATTTGTATCTGGAAAGTGCAGAATCGTCTCAAGTCAAATCGTGGATAGTCTTTAAGCATTGTAAATATATCAGTTTGGAAAATATCAATGGACAATGAAAAAAGATGTAAAGATGAGCTGCAAAGCTTACATTTGCAGCTGCTCTTGCAGTTCCTTGCATCTGGTCAAGGTATTCTGATGGCTATTCTTTTCACCTTGAAGCTCATATTCTAAAGTTTCTGCTTTTGCTCGCAGAAGGTTCACCTCAGTTACTAGCTCAGTTGCACGTGCTTCAAGTGACCTGTATGACTCTGCTATGCATTTCAGCTGTGTCTCAGCCAAGCTATTGGAATTCTGTGCAGAAGCCAATTGAGATTTCATTTCAGCAAGCAGCTGCTTGGTTTCATGTAACTGAGACTCTGTCATTTCAAGATTTTCAATGGATCTACCCAAGTCAATAGCCATATTCTCCTTCTCAGATTTCAATTCTTCAAACTCCTGTAATGATATTTTGCACAAAGTGGCCCCTGATCCATATCCTGATATCAAGTTGCCATCATCAGGCACCTCAGGATTCAACGTAGGACTAGATATGTGGACACAACTATTTTGATATCCTTCTCCCAAGGAATCCTTGTGACCAACCTTATTCTCAGGTAATGCAACCTTGTCTATGCAATCAGAACTATTTATGTCTGCTTCACTGCCTTTATAACCCAGGAAATTAAATTGCAGCTCACCTGCTTTAGCCAATACACGTGCAAGGTCCAAAACAAAATCCACCAAACCTTTTTTGCCACACAAAACTCTGTTAAAGGTGACAGAGAACTCCTCAATCTTTTTGCTGAGACAATTGCTGCCAGAAGACGCATCATGCACTGCCATTGCTTCTTTTCCCTGGGAAAGAACAAAGTTGTAAATCTGAGAAACAGCAGTAGCCAACTCTTGGCTAACTGCCTGCACAGTTTCAGCCTTACAATGTTGGCATACTGTGATCTCTTTGTCTCCCAATAAGCCAGTATCTTCCAGGCAAGAATGCCCATTGCTTACAGCATCAGAAAATATTTTTTCAGAAACACAATTTCCAGAGGTCTGATGCAAAGTATCACATGCATCTTGCACAATACGCTTAACTTCGTCTAGGATTTTCCCTGTATCAGTGTCCTTAGACACAGAATCAAGTAGCACAGAGATTCTTGATTGGAGCTTCATGAATGGTGGCTGGTGTGCATCAGATCCAGAATCTCCATCTAGCATAACAAGTTTAGGAGATGGATGATTCATCAATGCATCTGAATCAGATTTCTCTTCAGATGCACCTTTTTCGGAAGAAAGATCTCCTGAAACATCACACTCTACAATTTCAGATTTCTTGCTGTCTGGAGAATTTGTAATGCCAATAACACCATTTGCATTTAAACAAGCTAACTTCTCCATCTCCAGGAAATCGTCCATAAGCTGCAAGTGATTTGAGTTGCCAGCCTTGCCTGGCCTCTCACTGTTTGGTTCCTTCTTGAACTGAGAGAGCTCAGAGAATAATGTTGTAGCCCAAGAGTCAGCACAACCTCGGTCATTTTCATTTCCATCTTCAGAAAGCACAGTCAAGCTAGGTGTATTGCTAGCATTCTGGCTACAGTAGCCTTCAACAGGAACCTGAACAACAGATCTTGGAGAACTCTTCAACTGATTGCTGTTCTGAAGTTGAGCTTCTAGACTTTGAAGCCTGCCTGTTGTCTTGGCACATAGATTTCTAGAAGCCTGCAACTCACTGTTATGCTTTGCCAAAGCTTCCTTCAGCATCTTTGTTTCTTCTTCCATCGCCAATAAGCGTTCTGTAAGAAATTCCTTCTCTTTGTGGAATTTCTGTGCATTTTCAAGCAAGAGTTCGGGAACAGGGGACAGATGTGGACTAGGGGGCTTAACTGGTGGCCTCCTTAACCGCGAGTCTCCATAATCTCGGCCTAAATTTTCAACCTCTAGCTTCATTTGGGCTAGTGCAGCAGGACCTGGCAACTTCTTCCGCACAAGACCACGTAACCTTTGGCACTCTGCTTCCAGCCTTGCAATTTTTTTGACGCCCTCCATGTGCTGCTTTTTAGCTGCTTCAGCAGACCTCATGCTCATATTCTTTTCTTCGTTACGAATCTCCAGCTCTTTGGAAGCAATGCAGAGTTCATACTTCAGTGAATTTATTTCCCTCTTACAAGATTCAATGTTGCCCCTCAAGAGCTCAATTTCAGCCTCAGATTTTGATTGTTCTTCAGTTACCTTCAGAAGCATGTTAGATCGCTCTTGCAGTGACCTTGTAATTGCAGCATATTCAGCTGCAGACCTCAGGAGTTCCTGGTCTAAGTTAACTATCTTTGACTCCAGCTCAATCCTAATTTTGTCCCACAGCTTGGTCTTGCTAAGAACAACTTCTTGCAATTTCAGTTCATGTTCTTCCTTTAGATTTTGTATTTGTCTCATGCACTCTTTAAGGGCACCATCCAAATGTGATGCCCGATCTTCAGCCGTAAGCTTTGATAGTGTTACTGATTCCAGATGATTTTTCAATGCCAAAGCTTCTGCTTCAGCCTTTTCCCAACCTGCAGCAGAAGTTAAAAGTGCACAATTTTAAATCTGACCATCTTGAGGAGTCCTACTGTGTACAGAGGCAGGACCACCTTCATACCTGACACTGCTTCTTCAGCAACCTTAGTGTGCTGTTTGACTAAGTTGTCCTTAATTGTGATCTCTGCGTGGGCTGCAGACAGCTTTTCATTCAATTCCTTGATCTGGTCTTCCAGTGACTGTACTGTATCCTCATGTGTCTTCACTTGATCCTCCAAGCCAGTTAAATAAGTATAAGATTCCACTGAAATTTGTACATAATTGGGTTTCTTGTAGCTATCCTGCTGACATAAACAAGAAAACCAAGCAAATGGATACAATCAAATGATTCATAAATTCATAAAGAAGCTAAGATTGAAGGAAAATAAGCCAGATGAAGAAGGTGTGAATGTCCAATCCCCTATGCTCACATGCTTTCACAAGATGGAACTGGAGATGTGTATGAGTGTGTGTGTGTGAGAGAGAGAGAGAGAGAGAGAGATAGAGAGAGAGTCTTTTGCAGCACTTGTTTAAAGAAGCAAGAAAAATAAAACAAACATGCAAATTAAATGGCATTGAAGCTTATGGTTAATTGAATCATAAATATTAACTGACACCAAAGCCATGGTTTGCATTCTTCACTGAACCACAGTTAATATTCTGATTAAAACTTCTGGTTATTTATCATTGTTGTGGCATAATGCATATGCAAACTGCACTTTTCTGCTCATGGCATAATAAATCACCCTAGAAAAGGCAACAACCACTCCAATATCATCAGCAGTACGACAAAGTGTTGTCTACCACGTATGGTTGCAGACTTACCATATAGCTTGAGTTCATTAAAAAAGCGGGGAACATTTCTGAAAATGATTGATAAATGCAAATACACCATCAAGAATATATCTTCAGAGTGGCAGTTTGCAGAAATTAAATGCGATGGACATTCAGATCATTTAGAATGCTCATCACAAAAAGCATGATTCACTACAGCAATACAATAAAGATCACAGCAGATTCTTATATCAAGAAGGAATACCATATCGCCCTGTGATCCACTTGAAGGCAACGTGGCACCCCCAGATTCTGCTGCAGCTGCCACTTTCTCAGACTTGTCAGATGGTTTCTTCTTCCAAGGCCAACCCCGGCGGTCCATCTTAGACTGCAGGTTATACACAAACACAAAAGTTAAAATTAAAATCACCTGAAAGGAAAAAGAATGTGATTCAAATGCTCAAAACCATCATAAGCATTCAATGAAAAGCACAAAGCACAAACCATAAACCAGATTTCAAAATGTTAAGTTTTCATAAACATCAAGAGACAACAGGGCGACTACATGCAAATCCTCAATCACATCTTATAAAGAAGATAAGTAACTATTAAGTTTCCAGGTCCTGAAACTTGTAACTCCCTTCACTGTTGCTAGTTCACCGACAAAATGATTAATTAACTACAGATTATGTTTTGGTTTTAACAATGACTAAGAAAATGAAAACACACCCATGACAGAATAATGACAGAATAAATGAAGAGATGGAATGAGACACTATTGGTTACAATCAGAACCCAAATACTTTAGATGAAAGGGGGAAAAAAACACGGGCAACAAACATCTGTAGTCACTTAAATTGATCAAAGAGCTTTCGTAATTTAAACTTCAGCAAACGAGTCCAAGCATTTTTTTTAGTTGCTTGAAAAAATTAACACCCGAAGTCACTAAAGAATTTATTGTTAGCTGCAACAAAGATCTAACAATGGAATTCTGTGTAGCTAATCAGTATCTTCAAATCGCACTAAAATTCTCGTCAATGCAGAAAAAGTCAACCACTGATTTAATTTACAAGAAGAAAAACGCATTAAATCTTTAATCAATCATATAACTAATCGAGATTTATAAATTAAAAAAAAAAAGGGTCCAGAAAGAAGAACAAATAAAGAAAAAATAAATAAAATGAGAGAAGCGAAACAGTACCCCAGAGGACCGGAGTGAGTTGGTGTGGCGTTAGAGAGAAATGCAGCAGCCTAAAAAAAGACAAATAAATAAATAAATAACAATTGTTGTTTTTTTTTCATTTTTCTTTCTTTTGCCTCATCAACAGCCACAAAGGTTTGATGGGTGATGCAAAAGGGAAGGAAAGAAAAGGAAAAAAAAAGAAAAAGAAAAAAAGGGAAAAGCAAACTCACCACAGGAAATGTAGCTTCAAATGAGATAGGATTGAGATGGGACAATATGACTAGATTGATTGTGCTTAGTTACTGTGACTGAGATAAATGGAGATCCATAGCCAGGGATTGTTGGATCATGTTTCTTTGATTTGATTGTGAATGGAGTAATGGGAGTGAATGGCGGGGTGCGGTGGCGGCCGAGGAGGAGGTGGTGGGGGCAATGGCGGTGCCGCTGGTCGTCGTGGTGCGGGTGCGGTGTTCTGTGCGGTGGTGGTGGTGCGTGAGAGAAGTGAAATTATTCGGGCCAAGGTGTCACTTAAAAAGGCAAGACGTTGAAAAGAGTTCCACAACAATCGCCTTTTGAATTGTCATTTTATTCACCTATATAAAAACAAGGTAAAAAGTAATAAATAAATTGTTCATTTTTTTTTATAAATTTTATTCATAGTCTCTTAATAAAATTTAATGTTTATTTAATTCATCTTTTGTTATTATTATTTTTATTATTATTATATAATCGGAGTAATGCGGCTGACGGCGATGGGCTTGTGGACGAATTGGTCCCTGTGAAATCCCCGAGATGCTTCTAATTAATTAAGTTATTTGTTGTTTTTTTTTTTAAGAAAAATATCTAATACTTAAAAAAATCTTTAGATTAGAGTTTTAATTATAAAAATAAATATAAAATATATGAAAAATAAAAAAATAATATTTCAATTATACAGTTTATAATTTAGTAATTTTTTTTGTTTAAAAAATTTTGAATCTTTTTTTTTTTTGTATGTTTAATGATTTAGAAACTAATTGCTCCTAACCGTTGATCTGACCTAATATGCTTCTCACCGTCCAAAAAAAAAAAAAAAAAAAGTCATTTCCCTCCCACGCTTCGCGCAGAAGCAAAGGCATGGCCGAGCTTTCGGACAATTGGACCACCGTCACAGCTCGCACGCAAAGCCTAATTACATGTGCTGCCATTGCTCGGCGCTGTCACGGTTTACGACATCTGAGCCGCTCATCGGGGTGGGTTTCTTTCATCAGTTTAAAACTACGTTTTTCCCATAAAAAGTTATCGATGTAGGTGGGTGGTGTCAAGATCTACCCCTCCCTGGCTAACAAATGTTTTGGTTGCTGCGAGGTTAGCTGATCGAGCCCGTCCCACCAAGCCGAACACTGTAGCCCCTGCCAGCTGCTTTTTGGCCCGACTTCTTTTTTCGTACTAGACTCCGTCCGGTTGCATAATTGAACGAGGACCACTCTCCGTGGGCGTAATATAGTAAATTTATTTTCATTTATTTTTTAAAATAATAAATTTATAAAAAAAATTTATTCGTGTATTATTTACTTTTCTCTCATATTTTTATTATAAAATTCACTAGTCATATAATTTAGGTGCTCATACTTAAAATTCTTTTAAATTTTTTACATTTCTTGGTTACTTGATGTAGGGATATATATATATATATATATGCAATATACTACTGCATTTGAAGCACCTCGTTGGGTTGCTCCAAGGCAGTGGCCCATACATTGGGTTAGTTGTGAGTTTGGGGTGGGGTGGATACATTTGAAGTGCCCATGGATGCCATATTTCGAGCTGATTAACTTTCCTATTATATACTCAAACATATTTAATAATTGATACAACTGGTTTCTCCATTTCAGAGCAAGAATTTATATGATCCATCGTTTTCCTTTTTCTTCTCTCTCTTTTTTTTTCATAAAAATACTCTTCAACTAGATATAATGTGATATATTGAATCTTCGACATGTGGAATATAATGTGAATTACAAATTATGTGCGAAGATTCATTTTCTATCGCTTAATTTTTGGTAAATGATACGAGAAGAAGGTTAAATTATAGGAGACGGGTGCATGCATGGTGGAGAAAACGTGCAAGAAATCTCTACAAGGTTTTTTTCAAGTCTTCTTTTTTTTCTTTTCTTTTCTTTCTTTTATTGCCATTCCTGTTCCCGTAGAATTAGGGCTTCTTTATGAATTATAAATGTTCTGTCGTATACTCAAACAAATTTGATATTTGATGCAAATTTTTAGTCCATTTCAAAGCAACAATGTATATGATTTTATATATATATATATATATATATATATATATATATTCATATACATTGTTGCTTTGAAATGGACTAAAAATTTGCATCAAATA
>CM034049.1:2466528-2476845 GCA_019804595.1 Bruguiera parviflora
TTTTTTTTTTTATTTTTTTATTTTTTATTATGCTCTTGAGCTTGACTTAAAGTGATATCTTAAACCTTGGAAATGTTGAATACAAATTGCAATGGCGGTTTTTGTGGGAAGCTTTCTTTTCTATTGTTTACTTTTGGTAAACGATACGAGGGGGAGGTTAAAATATAGGAGATGGGTGCATGCAAAGAGGAGAAAAATGTGCAGGAAATCTCCGCAATGTTTCTTTCAAATCATTTTTTTTTCTTTCTTTTACTACTTTTTTTGGCTTTTTGCTCACATGATGTCTATATTGTTAACAATATGCTAGCGACTTTGTAATATAGTTTTTTTTTTAAAAAAAAAAACTAATTTAGGTTGCCTATCCAATTTTTGTTTCATGGATTGGGGATATTGTTATTTTGGCAAGTATGTTATCTTATTGGGGTTACTTCCATTACTTGTGCAATTTAATTGAGAATAGCTGCTTGATGATGATTAAATAAAATAATTCATTTCTTTTATTTCTGTAGAACACAATTTAAGAATCTATAATGTGGTTTACATTTTTGCCATGTAACGGCCATTAATCAGTTCGTTCATTGAACCAGGACAGTATCTGCCTCTGAAAGACAGGCACCATAGATGTTACCTTGACTGAGAAGACTCGAAAGAAATCATACATCGAGCATGGTAAAAGGAAGTTGCACCGTTAAACAAAGGTAATTACCAACTAGTGAAGGCCAACAAAATAGTACTCCAAAACTTCCAACTGTCGTTGCACGGTGAAAGAAAGATGGTCAACAACACCTTACCAGATTGGCGATATGGTCAACAACAACAACGTTTAGTTAATAGAGCCTAACAAATCAGTAGGGTGGCCATGGAAAGTAGTACCCAAAATATTTTTTGTTGCAAGACTTCATA
This sequence comes from Bruguiera parviflora, assembly GCA_019804595.1. Taxonomy (NCBI): domain Eukaryota; kingdom Viridiplantae; phylum Streptophyta; class Magnoliopsida; order Malpighiales; family Rhizophoraceae; genus Bruguiera; species Bruguiera parviflora. Next base: position 2,467,432 of record CM034049.1, read on the forward strand.
ATGGGTTGCTTCAAATTGAAGAACAAATCTGCAAAGGTTCGCATCATTCCGACGTTACAAGAATGAAGCCCCTATTTCTGTATACGCGGATGAAGAAGTATAACTTAAATTTTGTGTCATTCGGTTGTACGTTAAATTTTTTAAAATTTTATAATTTGATATGATATAAAATATTTTTATTTTTTTTTAGCGAGATATAAATATTTTAAAAATAATTGTTTGTTAACACATAGAAGAAGACGGTAAACAGTGTTTCCAATTTAACCTTTTCAATGACGAGAAGCTCGGTGGCGCTTGAAGCCAAAAGCAAAGTAATTCATTCAACGAGATTTGCACCCAAAACACCGAGATTAAGGAAAATTTCAAGAGACTTTAAGAATCCATACGACCAAAAGATGCACTTTCCAACGTATCCATTACAAGAACATGGAACATTTGACCGATTACAAGACAAAATGGGAAAGCGAGAGGCTTACCTTCAAAAGAAAGGGTCGGACTTCTTGTTGTCAGAGAAGAAATTAAGCAAACGACGAGATGAAAACTTCCCTCCTGGCCTCTGGAGAACGGCGCTAACGGTGTCTATAAACTAAAAAACGGTGATTTGTAACGGTGGGCCGTTGGTTTTGAGTACGGTTATTGCAAGTTTACCACTTTGCCCGATGGACTCGCGGCTTTTTGCAACAGCACCCCTGTATCTACTTTATTCTTGCTTATGCCCCCTTTGGGCGGCCAAATTAGAGTGGATCAAAGAGGGCAAAAAAGAGATTTCGCCTGTACGGGGGAGACAAAAGATCATATGACGTGCCGAAGGGCCCCCTCCGGCATTAATACGCCCCGTAAAGCTTTGGTCAACAGCCGACATACGGTATCAACCATTCTTCGACCATTATTTTCGCTAGTCTTTCCTCTGACATTTAAATTACGCGATAATTAAAGGATATATACAACACTTAAATAAAATTTTAAGATAGTTTAAAAATGCAATAAAATATTGTGATAAAATTATATATGATACTTAATAAATTTATATGATAATTTAAAAATTATGTACAATACTCTAATAAAATTAAAAATCACTTAAAAAATTATATACAACGCCTTAAAAATTAAACATGATATTTTAAAAAAAAAAAGTTCTTTTTTCTCTGACATGGAATAGTACGGTTGAAATCTTCAACCTAGACCGTTGTCATATAATGTTTGAAAAACAGCATTATCCATTTTATTGGTTCGCATACTAATTATCCTTCTTTAATGTCCTCTTGTTTAATTGAAAGAGCATTACGGATAAACCTTAAACCGTACATATCTGAGCTTCAATAGGCAGACGGTGGAATACTGATTTCTATGTTGGCATACTATTTTTAAAAAGTGTACTATAATTTCTAAAATGTGTCACTGAATAGTTTCAAAATTAGCATAACACATTATGTTGGAAAATTATTATGTTGGAAAGCTAGTTGTCGTTCTTTAATTGTCTCTTCTTTAGCTTGTCTTCTTCAGCATAATAATTTTAATGTAAAATACTATTTAAGAAAATATATGGTGTACTTTGTAGAAAGTGAAGTTCACTAATTGATTTTCAAAGAATTTAGAACCAAATTGCAGCACAAAAAAATTGTACTTCCATCTTCATTTTCTATTGATAAAAAAATATATTTTTTTAAATATATATATATATAAACAGCTCGTGCGGGAAAGAGACGACGGCCGTGGGTCCGTGACACCAGACCAGGACGACTAAGCGGCCGGGGAACCTAGACGCCTCGGTAAAAGGTTCCGCCCCAAAATTTCTGCGGCTCTGCCCGGCTCCAGTCTAGGGACATAAATGTAACGCCATCGCTGGTCCACTGGAATCGGACATGCGGGTCCCATTATAAATCATTTGAAATTTTTGTGGGAACCCCCATCCCTCGTGGCGGCCCTACTGTCCTAGGCAGAAAGGCGGTGCCGGGCCAGAAACAGGACGTGTGGAAAGGGTTCTCCTCGGATAGCGTGCAAAAGAACGAAATTCAAGGGATTGGTGCCATGTCATCATTGCTCGGTTTCTGTCTGAATGAGACACGACCCAGGGATAACTTGCGTTGAAGAAAGAAGGGACCAAAACAGGACAACCAAAACCAGATTGACTTTCTTCCGCCAGATAAATTGTATCGCGTTTTTAATAAGAATATATAAAATATTTTATTTATAATATACAAATCAATTATATTTATTTAAATTTATTATTTTTAAGTACGCTTAAATTATTTATTTTTATTATTATGTAAAATAGTATTGTTTTTAGTTAGGAAACGGGACAATAGATAAACAGCGTGACCTTAGATCCCAACAAGTGGGGGTTAAGTGTAATGAGGGGGAATGCCCCAACCCCCAGTAACGTGGCATCTTGACCATTCAAAGACTGCTATTCTAATTATTTTGATATAGTCACTAAATATTGGCACGCCTGAACATTATGTGATTTTTTTTTTTATCGGAAAGTAATAATCTGTGATTTTTAGATTCAACAAGAAACGAAATCCCATTGGGATGCATATTTTTCTTAAATAAAAATTGCCGGAAGACAAGCATTTTTTAGAGAAATTCTAATAATTAATAATTTAAATATCTACTTAGATCTAATTCTTTAAAAAAAATTTATCAAAATAATAAAAATTATTTATCAAAGAATATATTTATTTACTCCTTATTTTTATTTAAGGTCTATTTAATTTATTTACTGTTAATTATTATTACTATTATTGATTGCTAATTAATAATACTGATTGTTAATTATTTTTATTTATTAATTTTACTAATACATAAAATAAATTTGTTATTAAAATAATTAAATAATTATTCAGAATATTTGTTTTTATTTAATTACAATAGATAATTTTGTTACTTGTTTACTTTATACTATTTTGTACCGTGCTTAAAAATAATTAAAATAAATTTTAATTGTAATACATAACAATTTTGTATTATGGATGGACCAATTATAAAATTAAGAAAAGGATAAACTTTTAAAATTAACCTATAAAAATAACAATAAAATATGCATCGGCAAATTTTTTTTATAAAAAAAACAAAAGATCATTAGTAAAAATTTATTATTTATCCGAAACGTAGAATGAAAATTTATCATGAGATTATAGTGGTGCAATAGGTCAAATACAAACTCAAAATTGGCCAACCGCAAACATTTGCAGTGTAAAATAAAGATTTTCAAAAGTATAGTTTTAGAAGTATTGTGGATTATAAGCTATCAATCAATCAACTGTTGTTTGATAAAACCAAAAAAAAAAAAAAAAAAAAAAGCTTAGAATTTCTTTTATCAACTATTTTTAGGCCTACTTATGAGCATACGGCAACCCAAAAAATTTTATCGAACATCATCATACATACTTTTTAAGAAAATAAACAGCAACTGCAGGTTTTAAAAGTTAGAACACAAACCCTTTAATCTTCTGATATAATTAACTATATAAATATGATCAATTTAATACATAACATTAATCAATTATCGATAAATACCACAATTATACATTCAATGTTCACAGAAGTATATTATGAACTCACATTTCAAACACCTTAAATTGATAATTATCTGGTTACCTCAGTCATTGAGTTATTTATTGTAAAGGAGCACGGAGAGAATGCACCGCGCAAGGATTCGATATGGAACTACGACATCAGCTTTATTTGAGTCTAAGACGAATGCTTTTTTTTTTTTTTTTTTTAAATGAACGGTAACATTTTGCTGAGAAAAAGAATGCAGATCCGGCATGGCATCATACTCCTAGACTGCAAGGACGCTCAGACGCCCAGATCATGGCAACAACGGAACCATCCCTGCACACAAAACAAGAACGCCTTATGTACAACTGGGGTCTAACGTACACAGAAACTACAAAACAGTCATACCAGAATCACAAAAACGAAAGCCAGTAAAAGACAGAAGCCCCCCGGGCCCCTTCTCTCTTAACTATCCAGTAAGCTTACTGGCCATAATTCTTATTTATATTTATTATGAGTTTTTTTTTTCTAATTTTAAATCACGGTATGTTTTTCTTTTTGTTTATTGTTGATTTTTCGAGTTCTTTAAGTATACAAATTAAAAGAAAAATAAAATTTGAGTTTTCCCGACCCATCACATCTGCATATTAATCAAGCCATAAAAATAAACTTCGTTCTTTTTTTCTTTTAATTTTCCAGCCCTAGGTAGGAGTAGGATTATGACAAACTTTGAAGGAGCAATTTTTTCTTCTCTTATACTATGTTTAAATAAAAAGGTAGGCAGAGGAAAAAAAATGAATAAAGGAAAATGAGGGAATGGAAAAAATGAAATGTGTTATAATATTAATTTTTTCCTCATATTAAAATTGATTAGTATTAAAAAAGATTTAATATGGAAAAATTAATAATTTGAAAATGAAATAGAGGAATTAGTAACTTTTCTCCCAAAATTGGGATGAATGAATTTGGTGGGCTATGGATAAATTTTTTAGAATTTTCTTTCCCTCCTCAACTTCGTAAAATATAAAACAAGAACAACAAGATTTTTTCCCTCCCTTTTATTCTCCCCACCATATTTTGCCCTCTCCCAAATAAAGGGTTAATAACTATAATAATTTAAGTTATTAGGGGGAAGTGAAATCCCTAAAATTCGTTCATATAGTTTTCTAAAAAAGAAAGATATGAAAAGAATTTTTTTATATAAAAAAAAAACAGAAGATCCAGATTTATCACTACAATCAATGAATATATATATTTTATACGAATCCTTTTTAAATATAGCATATTCTCACACGTGGTAGTTTCATTTTCCATTAGCACAATGCAATGCACCGAATGCAAACTAATATCACCGCTTGAAATGGTATCTAAATTAGTAATACTCATTCTGTATTTTTTTTAAAAATATTAATTTAGTTTTATTTTTTATTTTTTAATAAATAAACATTCATATTAAAATATAATATTAAGTTTTAAATATATTAACATTAAAATTAAGTTAAAAATATTTATTCAAATTAAATAATATTTAAATAATAGTTTTGTTATGACAAATAAATAAAAGTGTCACTAAATGATCATTGGTCTATATCCGTAAATTTGTTTTGCGTTATTTATATTCAAAAAAAAAAAAGAAGCAAAACAATATTAGTACGGTGGTATCTCCATCCTAAAAGAAAAAAATTAGATTTTTATCTAATAACTTTAATTTTTATTTTTTAAAAAATATATATTTTATAAAAATATAGCAATATATTTTTATTATATAATTTATTACTCATATCTTAATAAATAAATAATGTTTTTTTATTTAAAAAAAAAAAAACGAAGATTGGATTTCTTTGGAAAGTGTTCTCCGGACATTATAGCGTCTGACATATCCTAGATTACGATCCTTTTGTGCAAAGCCAGGTGTCGTTTTGAAAACAGTCCAGCATCCAACAGCCGGACCTCGTAATTATCTTCAAATTCATGGGGCAATTCTCTATCTTCAATCTCTATAAAACTCGCGCTCCCCTCTTCTTCCTCGTCCGCAAAAGTCCAAGGCAACTAAACTCTTAAAAAGACACCAAAGAGAGAGAGAGCCGACCGAGTCCATTGTACTGAGTTTTGCTGTCGACTCCTAGATTCTGCGAGAAAATGCCACCTGGATGCAGCAAAATACGCCACATTGTGAGGCTCCGACAGATGTTGCGGCGGTGGCGGAACAAGGAACGAATGCCAGCCAGTCCGATACCGTCTGATGTCCCGGCCGGACACGTTGCGGTTTGCGTGGGCACAAACTGCCGGAGATTCGTGGTCCGGGCAACGTACCTGAACCATCCCGTCTTCCATGAACTGCTCGTGCGAGCCGAAGAGGAGTACGGCTTCGCTAACGAAGGACCCCTGGCGATTCCGTGCGACGAGGTAGCCTTCGAAGAAATCATCCGACAAATTTCGCGGTCGGAGCCCGGGAAGTCGGTCCGGGTCGCGAATCTCGAGGATTTCAAGAGGTATTGCTACGTGGGAATGGAGAGTAAGGTTGATTTTTGGGCCGAATCTCGACCCTTGCTTTGTGGGTTCGCTGGTAAGACATTACGGTAGAGTGAAAATGTACCAGTCAGACGCTGCCTGCTGGTTTGGTTTGGTATTGTCGAAAATAAAGAGACGAAAAAGAAAACACTCTATGGTTCTGAACCGGGATTGACTCAGTCCGAGCTAGTTATAGAAGCTTTCCAGAACCAAATTGCTCAGTTGAGAGCATGAGAAGAGAGTACAGTTGCCGAGTTCATTTCAAAACTTGACTCGCTTGAGTGGCCAATACTTGGTCTGGCAAGTTTTTTAGATACCGAAGCTGGCGGGCATTTCACCTTTTTTTTTTCTTCTTCTTCTTCTTCTTCTTTTTCTTTCTGTTTTTGCTCTTGCTTCTCTAACCTGTAATTCTTTGGGGTGTGTATTTGGGAGGAGAGTGATTGAGCTGGTGACACTGTTCATTGAGCCTCCGCAGGACATCTGAAGAACCAAAAAAGATCCGAGGATTCAAACGAGTAGATTACATTTCTCGTGAAAGGCCACGTTGATTATCCGGAGCAAATATGATTTTAACTCTTCGTGGTCAAAAGAATTGCATGTTTTTGGCAGGGATTGGGTTGGGACCAAACTGCATCTTAGACGCTTTGCACCCGACGATTCTGTAGGTTGTCAGAGGTCTCAGAATAGGCCGGGGCCGAATTCTCATCAAATCACTTCGGATTTGAACGAGTTATAACTTATATTTGAATCTTTTCATATTTGAGTCGCCAGAATTTAGATTAAATTTAAATTTATTCATGGTTTGGTAAACTATTATTCAAACAAATAAATTTTTAATTTTATTAAATATTTAAATATATATATTATTTATTTATTATTTTAATATATTAATTTTTATAAAATATTCACAAATGTATATATATATATATATACATAGAGTATGCATTTGCACCGTGTATATTTTAGTGTACATAGAAATAAATAATTAATAAAAATATAAAAAATATTAAATTATAAATTAAATTTTTTTACAAATAAATATTTACAATATTCGTAAAAGAATAGTTTAAATGATTTAAATGATATAATTTTAATTTTAAATATTAAAATTTGATCTTTAATTTTTTTATTCTTAAAAAAAAAGAAAAGTCGCTGGAATGGATTAAGTTTAATCTTAAATTTTTGAATTTGAGTATATTTTAAATTAAATCACTTTTAAATTAGAGTTAGATAAAACTTTTTCAGACAAATTTGCAAGGAGCCGTCTAGTCAAATTTTAACATATCTAGACGAGTCATTGGTTGAGCATTGTTCAAGCCCAACTCTCTCGTCTTTTGTGCCTCTTGTTCGAAGATAATACAATGATCTTATTTTGGTCGTTGAAACCCCCCACCAGCAAAGTATAAACGGATTTATATTTATCAGTTCCTGCATTCAACGAGAAACCCCAAAAAAATTATATAAAAAAAATCGTATCTTTTTAGTAATTCAAAAACAGGAACGCGCCGAATTAGAAATGGAGCACCAGGGCCCTCGTCAAATGGAACCATAGAAGATGCCTTAAACCATTTATGGCCAACACGAGCAGTTACTCATTCTGAAAGTTTCTAAGAAATTAAAAAATTCAAAAAAATATGAAATTTTCAAAATAATAATATTCTCAATTTCTTTTCCATCGACCCTACCTCAACAATAATATAAAGAGAGTGATGAAAATTATATTATATTAATTCAAATAAATAAAAAAACTGATATTTTGTAAAATTTTAGAAGACGAATGACAAAAGTCAGATAAAAAAAATAAAAAAAAATTTCAACAATTTGTTGTGTGATATTTACCGATTAAGAAATTGTCAAGTATGAGTTAAGGAGAATAAAATTTTCACTATAACTTACAAATGTGTTATTTATGGAGAAATTTATGAATTATGACTTTAAAAAAAAAGTTGGATTTGAGAGTCTATAATTAAGATTTTAAGTGAGTTATTTTCGTAAATTTTTATTATTATTTAATAAATTGAATAAAATTTCTTATTAATCTTAATTTATTAGTTAGAGTTTCTAGAAGTTAGTATATAAAAAGAGCAAAAAGAATGATTGAGAGTGGCAGACTAATTTTTATAAATGTATGAGATATTTTCTCTGATTTTTTTAGAATCAATTCTGAACTTTTATATTTGTATATGCTGGTTCACTAGATTTATCTGTTATTATTGTTAGGAATGCCGCCTAAATCTTATAGTTCTGATTCTTAATTGTTTATAATTATTGGGTCAAAATTTCAAATCTTTTAATCTGTATTAGAACGATATTATATTAAAATTAGTATTAGGTTTTATTTATATATAAATAAAATTCGTATCAGATAGTACAAAAAAGTAAGAGTGAAACGATGGAAAGAAAAAGAGAAATTTAGGATTTATTTTAGAATTTTTAATTCTAATTTTTAAATTTTTTACTTTTTAAAAAAAAATTTCAAATTTTTTGAAATTTTCATTTTTATTATGTCTTTGTTTTTTTAACTTTTTTAATTGTTGGTATGGGGGGGGGGGAGTTTTTAGTTTCTCAAAATTTTATCTCTTTAGCCATTCTTAATTTATTTATTGTAGATTTTTCCGATTTTGGGGGGGGGGAATTTTCACTTTTTTTAAAGAATTTTCCGATTTTTCACAAATTAATTGACCCGGCCGATTTTTTAAAACTCGGTTGACCTAAAAACCGGATGACTCGGACCGGGTTATTTATTTTGGCTAAACGATGCCGTTTTCTTTTTTTAAAGTTGGATTTATTTTCTTCTATCCAGCCTTCCATCCTCGCCACCAAAGCCAACGTTGGCGAAATTTCTTGAATTCTTTGCTATTTGTAGTTTTAGTTTCTCAGGGTTTAAAGAATCGTTTAAATGCTTTTGATCAAAATTGAATCCGTATATATTTTTTTCTTTTTTTTGGGGGGGGGTTAAAATGTTTACAGATTGTTGCTAAAGACTTACATAACTGCCAGGAAAATAGCTCCCGAAGTGCGTCAGGAGGTTGGAGGACAAGGGGCATCCTTCATTGTTAGGTAAAATTAAGCGGTGATAAATTATTCATATTTTGTTTGAATAGATTATTACTTTTTTTTTTAATGGTTTTGACAGATAATTACTGCCTGTTACTTGGTCAGAACCAAACCTTAAATTATTGTATGAACAATAATTAAAAAAAGAGCGTTAGCACTGCTTGTGATTGACATTCATACGAACCACCTTCTCAAAACATGTAGTGCGGAGCTGCTGGATTAATTTGCCACCAGCCATAGAAAATAAGTATGATCGAGATGGATAACCAGCGCAAGGATAGAAAACATCACTGCCCAAAACTTTGAATCCTTTCTTGACTCGTGAGGTGTTTCGTAGAATGTTCT
>CM034049.1:2476855-2518431 GCA_019804595.1 Bruguiera parviflora
AACTTTGAATCCTTTCTTGACTCGTGAGGTGTTTCGTAGAATGTTCTGATAACTCTGGAAAGCATGATACAAAAATTGGGAATATCACCCCGTTGATAAGAGACACTATAGTTCCAGCCAAAGGCACTGGAATCCCTGGCTTGTTGAGATCGCCAAGGCGGCGCATTGGTACTCTTGGAGAAAGTCTTTGTGTTGAAGGACTTTCAGGTCATTTTGCAGCATTTTCAGGGGCATTCAATCCAGTGGGCAAACCAAATGGCACTGAGAATGAATGCCCTACTGCTGTTTCCTACTGCAGATGATCCCCGGCTTATAGAACGCTTAAGAGAAAATCTTTGACTTGACTGTCTGAAGGAATCTGTATCAATATCTTACTTCCTGTGGTCATCTGCTGCTTGTTCAGACACTTTATTCACCTCCTGCAAGCGTATAAAAAGAGAGTATGCCCCTTCAGGATCCTTGACTAGCTCTGAATGAGAACCTAATCAATCCATAAACGTGTCGCTTAGTGAGGAGTATCTTTGTCTCACTGGCATCAAGGATGAAAATCGCGGGAAAAATGGAGATAACTCATCATTGTAGCGAGGAGCAATAATAAATGAAAGAAATATGCAACAAAATGTCTTATGATAAGAGTTTCAGTACTTAAATCAGATATGGAATAGGAGTGAAAGCTCGTGCCAAAGGATTATGTTTAGTTGTCGCTTATCAGCAACAAAAATGGAACCCCAATATAGTCTAGGTTAGATCATTTTGAAAATGGCTTCAATGTACTCACATGAACTTTTGCGTAGGCTTCCTTGGATATGACTTTGCTCATCTGCGGCGTCACAAAGAAGAGATTCATCATCAGAAACTTTGACGTGTAATTTTCTAAAGGATGCAACAATGACCTGGAAAATCCTCCGAAGTGGACTCACTCCAGGCTTTTGAAGTCTGCATACCTTGCTTCTCGAGAAGAAAAAAATAATGGCAATGCCAGCGTTTATGAATCTTTTCTTATACTGTCATGTTTAATGGAAAAAAATTAATTTTAGATATTGATTTTGAATTAATCATTGATCTATCAGTTAAACTAGTAACTTAATAACTCAATTATTGGTTCACATTAATATTCATGTCGAGTTTAATAACTATACTCAACAAAAACCGGCTACAAAGGCCGTCAGGTGGCATCCCTCGATGAGAAAGTAACGAGAAAATAGTCAAATTATGTAACAATTTAAAACAGAGTTAGTAAACTTAAAAAACTTATCAAATATGGGTTTTCCGTTAGTCACACCACCATTAAATTACTGATTTAGAACGTGGGACTTGCGTGCAGTCAGACTGACGAGCCACCTCTCTCCCCTGCTGACCGACGCGCCCTTCACCGGCTTTCTCCATCTACCCAAAACAGCCCCACATAAGAAAAACGAACCACCTTGAACAACCGCACACATATGCGTTAAAAAAATGTACCAATTTTAAATTAAAAATTAAGCCCCGAGCATCCAGATGACCAAGATTCCTCCTCCACTGTGTAATGCCTTCTCGAATCATATTTAGTTATTAGCAGAATTTGACGGCGGTGGGGCCACCCACGTGTTGTGACCTTTCACTGGCGGTACCCCCCGCCCCGGGGGCTCTCCCTCATTTATTTCTTCTTTCAAGTGTGACCCCCACTTCTCTAATTTCACCATTATTGTTTGACAAATGCGGTGAGGAGACTCTAGACCCTTCGAAATCGAGGTTTTCAGATTTTCCTTTTCGGTTCAACCCGTTGATGTCAGCCTACGTAGCATGAACCAAAAACAAAGGTTACCAGTTTGATTGTGTTGGCCCTTCTTTTGTAAACAAGAATATACGTGTAAGTTTCATAGACTTGTCTTTTTTTTCGGGCCTGGTTCATTAAATTTGTAAGGCGGATAGGTGGGAGTTGTCTTGTTAGGCTAACGGCTTATACACACACACACACATATATATAAGCCGTCAGCCTAACCAACCAACCGCCACCTATCCGCCTCACAAATTTAATGAACCAGCCCAAAAAAAGAGAAGCAAAAAGAACTTTTCCAAGCCCCTTTTAGCTTCTGCAATGGCCGAAGCATCCGGTAGCCAGAACGTACGAGCTTCAATCCGTTTCGGTAAGCGCAATTTCTATTCTCCCACACAAAGATTTTAATATCAAAAAAGTTAAGTAAGTACGTAGAATAAATACGTAAATTAAATGGTTGCTTGTATCATTAAATTTTTATTATTCATTATAGTTAATTTATTCGTAAACAGTAAATTAATTGAGAATTAAAATTCACTAATAGAAATGTGCGTGTCTAACGCATGTAATTAATCCGACTGTCTACTTAATAGAAGCATTTTAATATATAGAATTGTATATCATTGAATCCCCCCGTTCTATCCCCTTCGTGCTTCTTTGTTTTCCTTTTGCTAGTTTCGCTTGCGTTTTAAGAAAGGAAAACAAAAGGGAAGAAGTGGCAGATTCTGACACTTCAACGTCTGGAGATTGAAGAACAGTTGTAACTAAAGAGAGTAAAATGGAGAAGTATGCTGTGGAGATGATTATGGTGGGAGTTGTTTCCTGGACAACCCTCTTCTTATTGATTAGAAGGACGTTGCCAAAGTGGACTTTCGGGTTCTGCACTCGGCTTGTTTCTACCACCCACGCAACTCTAGCTGTGGTCTTGGCTTCTCTCTCTGTTGAAAATTGGAGGTGCCCAGTTTGCCCTTTGGCTTCACAATCTTCTCCGAGTCAGGTAGGTGTACTTTGTTTTTTCTTTTCTTTTTCTTTTTTTGTTTGCCTGTTCAAGAATTTGGCTTAATTTGATTCATTGATATATATAAATAGTCTGACTTCTATGGGTAAAACTTGAAAGCAGTAGTGCGATCAAGAACTAATCTTTTGAAATTCTTGTTGGGATTCTGAGCAGATGAAAACACTAGCAGTAACAGTGTCTTATCTGATTTATGATCTGGTATGTGGCTTTTGCGACCAGCAAGTCAATCTGGACAATGCAATCCACCATCTCGTCAGCATTGTTGGACTGGGAGCGGGCCTTGTTTATGAAAGGGTACCCACCTCTCTCTCTCTCTCTCTCTCTATACCAAAAATTTCCACTTATTTAGTTCTCGGGTTGCTATTGCAAATGACAATACGACTTTCTGCAGGAAACCACTAGTATTGGGAAAGCAATGAACTCTTAAAGTTTGATTTTTGTTTTAAAGATGTCCATCAAAGAGTTCGTTTAATCTTCCCAGGAGTTTCTTCTTGTCCAACCCATAATTTTTTTCTCAAGCTACCTGACTAGTAAGCTAGGTAAATCATCCCCCAATCTATTGCAATATAACGTTTGAAAAATAATAATTTTGAATCACTTTAGTTTTCCACACATTACGAGATTGTTTCTGCGGTTCAAATTCATTACAAAGGAACTCGGCCCTTCGGTAATCTCATTTATGGTTGGCAAAATTTGGCTTAAACTTCTCTTTTTTTGGTTGATTCCACTCAAAACTTTGGCTTGCAAGCTATTAAAATTTCGAATGATGGTAGAGCTATCTATATATATATAGGAATGGTTTCGTGCACGGTTCAAGTTGACAAAATAGGAAACGATATTTGGAAATGCAGTGCGGATCAGAGATGGTTGCAGCACTATGGATCACCGAGCTATCGAGCCCTTTCCTCCACTTGAGGGAGCTTATGAAGGAGCTCGGCTACAGGGACAGCGGTCTTAATTTAGCAGCTGATGTAAGTTTCAAGTCCCGTGGACGTATCAATGTACACGTCTAAAATTGCATCATCGAATGGCCTAAAGGCCAGAGTTGAGAAACTGCTGCAACGAAATGAAATGAAATGCAATTAGACAGTTGTTTCGAGAGACGTAATTCTGGTTTTGCACTGTCGATGCAGATTTCATTTGCGGCCATCTTCTCGTTTGCAAGGATGGTTGGTGGGCCATACCTTACTTACGTGACCCTCACGGCCGATAATCCCCTCATTATCAAGGTACTAATTCATTTCATTGGCCATGTCTGTACCCCAAACGTGGCATCGGATGCCAAACACATATTACATATTGATTATCCGGAAACGTTTTTACATTTTGTGCAGGCAATGGCAGTGGGGCTACAGCTGGTCAGTGCTTTCTGGTTCTACAAGATTGCAAGGATGGTGAAGTACAAAATAGCTAAATGGACATCTATAAAAGCCGTCTAGATCGATAAGTTGAATTGGCCGATGTAAATCAGCCGGCGTCCAGAAAAGTTAAAAAAAAAAAAAAAAAAACGAAAAAACTCGATTTTGATTTGTCCCCCTGCCGGGCCAGTGGCTGTATGCATCTTGGACAACGACCAACTATACTCCTTGTCATTTTTCCCTGGCATGATCCAAAAGTCCAATGTTAATTTCAACCCGCACCTGCCAAACGTGATGGTAGACTCTGTTTTTCATTTTCTCGGCTTATTTTATGCGGGGCCTATTCGATAAAGGATGAGATTTTCGATTTTCAGTTTTTATTTATTTATTTATTCATTTAAATTGAAAGATACAAAATGCACTCAGATGATGAAGTTATTGGTTTGTGTTTTTTTTTTGTTAAAAAATAAAAGCTTTTTTTTTATTTAAATACAAGTCTAAAAGAAATTACAAAATATAAGTTTTTATATTTACAATTAGTTTGAAGTTCATATTTAATTACAAAGATATCTCTGTTTTTTTTATTATTTTTTATTTATCTCTTTTGACACTCTCTTTTTTTTTCTTTCTCTCCTTTTGTATCATTCCTTATATTAGTTTGTGTTTTTTTCTTTGTATCATTCCAACAATAAGTTATTATTATTATTTTTTTCTTTTTTCTCTTTGCTCGCTCCTTTCTTATTTTTCTTTCTCTTTTTTTTTTTTTCCATCAAGTTTTTGCGATTTCATTTAATCTTCCGATTAGTTCTTTCTTCTTTTCGATATTTCATCTCAAAATTTAAAAATTGTTTGATTATATTTTAACATTTCATCAATTTATAATTTTAGGCTTATTATTATAAGATTCAATTTTGTGTTATATTATTTCGGTTAAATTGTTGGACGTGTATTTTTTGCCCTTTATATTTTTTCTTGCAAAAGATAATCAAAGAGTTATTAGTAATTAAAAAAAATAAACAACAAATAGTGTCAAATAGATAATAAACAGTAAAATGAGAATAATAAATAAACAAAATAACGCTACATAATTAAATACGCCCATGGTTATTTAATTCTTTCACCATTGTATGTATCTCAGTCTCGGGATAAAGAATTAGATTCAATTATCTTCTATAAATTTACTATATTATCGATACGGATAATATTATCCTGTTGAAGTGAATGTATTTTTTCAAGATTCTAACGTCTTTTATGTAACACACATCACAAATGAATTATATTTCTATCAAATTACACTTATTTAAAAAAATGAAAATCATCCAAATTTTCTTATATAAAGGAATTTTCGATTTGTACCATAAAAATTATCAATTTTACAAAGTACTCCATTTTTTTTTTTTTTTTGTGTGTGTAAGTGACACAACTCGATTAATGTGACACGTCATAAAAATAAAAGGCTCTCGGACGCTACTTCACAACTTTTTATTCATGCGTTTTATTTATTTATTTTTTCAAGCGACAGTCGTTCTCAAATGAATTGAATCGAAAATTTCTCAATTTTTAAGTATACCCAAAAAGCTTCGAGCTGTTACACAGAAAAAAACCGATGATATAGTAAATGGCAAAAGATCTGGCACAATAGGAGTCACATATGATGTGTATACCAAGTTCTGTACACAGAATTAAGAATTTCTCTTCGCCAACACTTAGTTTCGAGACTAAAGCAATTCCATGCGACATATGGTGTTCCACGAGTCTCTCTTTCACCCTTTCAGACCCTTTCTTTCCCATTGTCAGCCTTCTTTCTTCTTGTGTGGCTAACTTCACAATGTTGCTTGCAAGTGGGGTTATACCTTCCTTCCCGGCCGGATGCAACAAGCCTGTTGTCCCATTCACTACAGTCTCCAAGGTGCCTCCAGCACCAGTGCCCCGGACAACCTCAATGCAAATATGCAAGCAAAAGTTATTTGGAAAAAGAAAAAGATGTTTGAAACAGCCATCCAAATGGGTTGCACCTCATAAATTTTTCCCAATTTATTGTGAATCTGAATAAGAGTCATTCATTTATCCTATCCATCCACTAGCTTGGCTTCTGATGGATTTTTAACAGCATCGTGATGTGTGTTTCATTCAACATTATCCTTTTGATTTGTGTGCTTCCTTGCTATGTGCTTCATTATCTAGAAGGTCAACAATTGGCCAGTTTCCTTGAGAAAAAAGGCTTGTTGTCCGTCCTTTTTTTAATATGTAAGTGAGCCTTACCAAGATCATGGACTACTACTCTATTTATTCATTTACTCATGGTTGAGGTCGATTGACGTCTCGGGTTTCAAAAACCACAAAGAGCTATGCTCCGCAATTGAATGCATGTATGGGAGTGAGTGGCTGCCAAATAATCCGAGAGATTCAGGGTGGAAATTATTGTATTTGGATTATGAAAATGACGTCCTACTGGTTGGATTTGGATTACTCCCCTTGGTTGTGAGTTCAGTTTCTGCTTTTAGTTTACATGCTGACAATTAAACTTTCCCATCTCCATTGTCAACATTACTTGATTGTGGTCACGGATTTGTATACACGTATCATTCTCACGCGTGAATGTGAGAAGATATGCACAATTCACTTTTGATTAATTGATAAGATGAATTTGTGTAGGGAACTTGTTGGCTGTGTTCGTTGCACAAGGATTCTTTCACCTTCAAAAGTCCAGCCAACGAGTCAAGAGAGAATGAAGCTGATGTTACACTCGTTTGCATTTAACGCCATCTTCTGCCTTCAATAGCGTGGTCTCTAGTGTTATAATGTCTTGCCAATGACCATGAAATGCTGACCGGATTCTTTTAAGTATTTCGTGGCTATGATTATTTCTAGTACCATCTGATGGGAATTGATTTTTCAGCAGTGCCCGTCAATTTACAACAGTAGTATGTCTCTGATTCGGGGAGTAGAAGATACAGCAGAGATGAGAGTGAGCCCTGTAATCTAAAGAGTTGGGCCAATGGCAGCGTTTCTTCTCCGAGGAAATTCCGGGCAAATTTACACTGAGATCGAGCAATTCTCGGAGATTGCTCTGTAGTGCCCAATTCAAACAAACCCAAGAGCAGATAATCACGTGGCAGAAGCCATTGCAAAACAGGGTGTCAAAGGCGAAGGTGATTGAGTTGTGACAACGACGACGACGACTGACAAAGCCTGAACCTCTCTGCATTTTAGTTCGATTATCACGAGTAAATTTTCTCTACATATCAAAGAGACACCGCTCCCCCACCTGCCCAAGAATGAAAATAACGCTTCAACACTGCTGATTTTATGCTCAGCCATATACCATATTAATCTACTATATATCTTTAAGACAAAAAATGGCGCCCGTATGCGGAGCATCTCCCCGGCTATAAATGTGCCAATCAGGATTTCCTCGAAGTTGAATATCCAGCCATCTCTCTTTTTGGACTAAATTTCTCCAGCCAATTGACCAAAGTAACAATGTCACAATGGTGCTGCCCTCCGAACACTACTTCTCAACCTGCATCAAGAACAAGAAATGTTTTGCATTCTTTTCTCCACTCATAGATAGTACCATACGGGATTCAAGCAGGAGAGCACGAAATGCGTCTTCAAGACAGCCTTTCCAATTCGATCGACAAGTTCAGGTCAGTGACCAAATATATTGATACCATTGGTGGTGAGGTGAAGACTAACTTGAGTTGGCCTCAGTTTCAAGTTGCTTTCCAAATTTCCTCAATGCAAGTGCATATATTGTTTTCTTCCTCGTTGATGTTCCTTCCGCAACCAATTTAACAGCCTAAAATGTTCGTTATTAGACAGTTTGTAGTGGCCTCAATGGAGAAGGAAAATCACATTAATATAATTTGTTCTTGTCAACGCTGTGCTAAACTGTGGAAAGGGCATGTTGACAAAGTTCATGGAAGCCATTACCGCGGATAAACTATGCCCACAGGAGATCAAGTCTCTCAACTTATGCTCAAGCTGACACTCTGATGGAGGTTCAACTACATCTTCCTTGCCTTCAATTAACAAGGTAATCTCCCCCTTGGGTTGGTTACTTGAAAATTTTTCCTTTGCTTCCGCCAGAGTACCCCGCCAAAACTGATCAGGCACCAATGGTCATCTTTATTGGTAAAAACAGAAACGTATATAAGCAGAAATTGGTTGCATTAACTGAACACAAACAAAAAACCAAAAACCAAAAAAGGAAAAAACAATGATATTAGTTTAACCTGCAGTTAGAGATGCTGTTTCAACTATCATGTTAGAATTCTTAAAGCCTGACATCTTTGGTTCCTAAATTTGCTAAAAACAAGAGTACAGGAGAATGATATGATTGCTATTATACAGCAATGTCTGAGTCCTTCCAGAAGATTAAATCATCCTATTGCAAATTAGTAGCAGGGTCTGTTGCCAAACTTTGTATCAAAAATAAAAATGCAGAAAGGGTGAAGTTTGGTCCCGAAGGAAAGTGGGATTATAAAATGAAATTGCAGCAAAGATTCTTGATTCTAGTCTAAAAATAGCCTAGATAAAAAAAGAAAAAACCCCATAGATGATGAATGAGAAAAATAGCTACAATGCAACATTCTATTTATGAAATCCGTACACATTAATATCTTGTTTCCAAATGAAAGGAAATATAATTGGCAGCTTTTCTTTGGAATCTAACAATGAATTGATTGGAGCGGCATACTTGCAAAAGACTGCCACTTTAGTTCCAAATTCTTGAACAGTATTATCTAAATTCTTGAACACACTATGAGCAGTAGGTCTGAGGAACAAGTGATAAACTTACCTCTTCGTGCAGTTTTGTCAACTCTCGAGCCATCACACATTGCCTGCAATGCAACTAAACAGATGATTCATTTGCCTTCAATAAAAAACAAAATGGAAGGACACACCATCATTAAAAAAACAAAGGCTAGAAATAACATGAGAATTATACAACTAATTGCACATGTAGCCTCGAGAATGTTGGTTCATCCAGCATCATGTGAATCACACAAATAAGATCTCTCATGTGGACCAAAAAAAACCTCAGTGCTAACAAGGCTTCAAATGTGTCTCTTTGTTTTTCCATTACAATTATTATCATCACTTGACAATTGGCAAGGATTCTCCAACTTTGGGTATCATTCTTCTTAAATCACTTTATACAGATTTGAATGGCTGCTGCCTTAGAACCTATAAACAGATTAGACATCTAAATTTGAATGTCCAAACTATAAATCAAGTATCACATGAAATGCAGATATGGCAAGGAGATTGTGCTATGGATTGCATATAATGCCAATAAGCACTCTGTAATTATACCACAGGTCAGGAGATGTGCTATCTGCTACATCAACAGATGAAACATGTACCTTAAGTCACCAAAAAGTGATGAGGCCTCTTCAAGGAACTGAGAAAGCTTATGTGGAGGAACAAAAAATATTTGTGTTCTTCCTTCATTTGCAGAAGATGTCAGCCTTTCTCTCCTTGATCCAGCATGCTTGGGAAGAAATCCAACTGCCAGAGGACTTACAATATCATAATCAAGCAACGCAATCCTTCACAAAGTGTGTCAGCAAACAGTATGAGCACCAAATTCATAAGAATGTTACCAAATGTAAACTCGTCAGTGTCCAAGCCTGAAGCAGAGAGAGCTGCTACGATGGCAGATGGCCCGGGAATAGGAATAACAGGAATATTTTCAACCACACATAACTTCGCCTATATCAAGGTTCCAAAAATGCATTATTCGTACAGTATGTGACAAACCAAATGTGCAAGGATCTCAACGCAAAAAGGTGAAAATAGCAGTTGTGATCACAACTTCCAAAGGACAAAATGAAAATTTTGTTTCTTTTTTCCTTTGGGAATTTTTTTGAGGGGTGTTGTTTCATCCCTTTCTTTTTCTTTTTTTGTTGTTATTATTATTATTTTTTACTTTTTTTTATCCCCTAACTCCCCTCCCCACAGTTTTCGCGTGCATTTAAGGGGAAATGTAAATGTAGAAGCAGAACTAAAGAAAATGCTTACCAGTTCTGCACCAGGATCACTAATGCCTGGTGTCCCCGCATCACTGACCAGTGCCACAATCTCACCCTGTTTTAACCTCTTTAACACCAACTGCTTTCTTTGAGACTCATTGAATTTGTGATAGCTAAGCTGAAAATCTAAAACACATAAGCAGAATAGACAGACCACAAAATGTCAAAAAGGAATGCAACAAAATGTGCGGGGAGTTCGATAAACTCACAAGGGGAGTGGTAATATCGTAGTGCTGAAGCAACTTCACCGAATGCCTAGTGTCTTCAGAAAGTATCACATTAGCAGACTTTAATACCCGGATAGCCCTACAGTGAAGGAACTAACAATCTATAGAAATTATCTGATTTCCAAAACATACATGCAATCATGTTGAGGCTTTGTTTACTTGCAAAACAAAGTCCCATTCTCTTATTTACTCGCTCCAATGAAAACTCTAATTCTTGTAATTTAGGGGAATTAGTTTTGCAACTAAGGGTCCATTTGTTTGGTATGAAATATTTTCTCGAAAAATATTTCTCAATTTTTTAGTATTTGATACAATAAAAAATCGTGTTCAATGAAAAATAATTTATAAGTCAACTGAAAAAAACTGAGGTTGTTACAGAAATTAACTTCACTCCTCAATAAACCGAAGTTATTTCTCCTGTGAGGGAGCCTATTATCAAGAGGAAGACACAGAGACAAGATAATCAGCTTATTATTATTATTTTTTTCTTCATCTCTATCATTTTTCTTCTAGACCAATTTTTAAGGTCTTCTTCTTCTTCTTCTCATAACAACATTCATTTATATGTTTTTTTTTTCCTTTAATTTTACCGTAAATGTATTAAATATAAAAAATATATTTTTAACAAATTTTAATATTACTAACAAGTAATTAAAAATAATATATTTTTATTAAATTTTTTTTAATACTTATTATATATAAATAAACTATTTTTCCACTAACAAAACGCAACCTAAATACATTTAAATAAAAAAAAAAGGGAAATGATCATGTTTCGCCAACTCAGTAACGATTCCTGATGTAACGAGAGATATGGTACCTGACGGTGATATCCTCGAGATTTCCAATGGGCGTGCCTACTATATATAAACCAGGTCTGAGAGGAGCCTGCAAAAACAATTATTCGAGACCCACCTAAATTTCCAAGAGAAAAAACTCAAAAAAAAAAAAAAAGGGAACAAGGAAGCGGCTCTGAAAGTAAAATTGGTTACATGTTTTCGGGATTCCTCGGGTATTGGATGGGCGGACCCGTGGGAGCTGGAGCGGAAGCAAAGGTCGCCGAATCTGGGCGAAGCGGAGACAGATTTAGGGTTTATGAGGTAGGCTTGAGCGAGGAAGAAGTTGGGAGGTGTAGACCGCCATGGAAGAGCTGCCGTCATAGACGTCGCCATTGAAGGCAGTCGTCGTACTAGTAGCATTTCCGTTGAGATATAGACTGTATAGAGATCCTTCGGATGACAAAACGAAGAATGAAAATAACGACTCGTGAAAATCTGTGTCTGTAAATACTTTGCAATTCTGGCAAATTTTTTTTTAATAAAAAAATATATTCGAGAAATTATTCTTAAATTTTCATAATTAAATTTTAAATTTGTATATATTTTTGTTTAATTATTACATAACTTAAATTTATTTTGAATTAATTTTTTAAAACGCGTCATTTTAATTAAGCCACAGAAGCATCTGAAGAACGACATATGTGAACTTAAAGGACGTTCTTTAATTTCGAACTTTTAACAAAAATCGACAGAACCAAAAATCGACACAACTGCTTCTTGTTGTGTGGCTGACTGCATGTTGTCTTGTCTTAGTACCGCTGCCTTCTGCCTTGCCGCCTGCCTAATTGTTGCATTGCTGCCGACAATTTGTTACCATCCTACTCGCAGTTACTTTTGTTTAATTCCGTTCCCACGTAAGTTGTGAAGTCACACGTGTCTCGTTTATTTTTGTTGCTATATCTAAGGTTTATAGTCTTTTATTATTGTTTTAGCATCTTATTTAACTTCAAAATATAAGTTCAATTCATTCAAATCACTCGCAACTAATTTATAACTAATAACTAATTTGTTAATTTAAATAATTTTAAAAATTTTAATTTAATTATAAATAAAAATACTAATTTGAATTTAAAATATTTTTTTAAAACTAATTAACCCCATCTGTTTATATATCTAGTTGATGCCATGCTATATTTAACATTTTTAAAAAGAGTTAAAAATTTTAAAAGTTTTTAAAATATATTCAAAATTTTTATAAAAAAAAACCCAAAATTTTTCTATTTCTCTCCATTGGTCTGTGCTTTCTTTCTTTTTTTTTTTCTTTCTCTCTCCTCTGTTTAGTTTTTTTCTTCCTTACTTCTACTTTTTTTTTTTTGTTTTTAGATTTAAACACTCTACAAATATATTTGCAACACAACTTTGTTTAATTTATACCTAAATCTTAAAAATCTATGCACAGAGAAAAGAGAAACAGTGATAGACCGGCAAAAAAAAAAAAAAAGAGTGATAGAGTGGGGAGCGAGAAGAGAGGAAGAGCAATAAAGAGACAGAAGAAGTAAAGAGGTAGAGAGAATTTATGGCTTTTTTTTTAAATATTAAAATTTATAAAAAAAATAAACAGAGAGAAAAAAAAAGACACAGAGAAAAAAAATCGTTGTTTTTATAAAAATTTTTAGGAATTTTTATAAAAAAATATTATATAATCTGATAACGTCACACCTTATTTATTTAAGAGAGATGGTCCTCCGTGCCCAAAGACAGAACATAAGGAGGCCATTTTGGGGTAGTTGCGCAGCAACAACCAACCCCCACCACCCCTCCCCCCGGCGGGGGCTTCTCTATTGAATAGGCTCATTAAAGCTGTATTGTTATCGATGGTCGAGGCATCAGGATGAATGGTTAACAACGAGATATTGCATCGAAATTTCTTGTACCTCGCTGCCGATTTTTTTTTTTTTTTTTTTTGGGCTCCTTTGGGCCCATGCATTAGGACAACCCCACCGACCTTCTCAAAAGCATTTCAGTGCATTCCAACTCAAAAGGAGATAGACCGAATCACTAATTAAGTCGTCGGTTCGAAGGATATGAACAGGAGGACACATGACTTCTAAAAAAAAAAAAACAGTATTTCTTTTATAAATAGTTTACTTTCAATCTCTTAAGCCAATGCTGGGACGCGATGCTAGCCAGCTAGCTGGCTCCCACTCATGTACGTGGACTTTGTGTCGAGATACAGCCAATCTACTTCTCGAGGGAGAGGCCACTGTGTTAGTGTTCGGCGGGAATCTTGCTTGCTTGCTCGCTCGCTCGCTCGCTCTTGAATAGATTGTGGGAAAGACGGTCTTACGTGATAACTCCAATCGACGCCCAATTCCCCCCCCCCGGGGAACACCACGAGAAACGGCGGTGCATATGGGGCTGGAAAGCTCCATATGCACCACCGTTTTCTGGAAAGCTCCATGTGATATAAGTACAAAAAGGTGGCCAGTCCATCGAGTTCAAAACCATTTTCTGTCACCAGAAGCACCCGACGACGCAGAAGGCCAGAAATATTGTTTCCCTTTATGAATTAAAAAAAAAAAGGGAATATCGATGCCCCCCCTCCCATCCATCACTAGTGTGGAGTGACTATTTATATCTACCGCCACTCTGTTTATAAATAGAGTGAGTTATTTATATAGAAATGGATATGTTGGTGAGTTTGACTGTTCTTATGATTTCTGCCTTGTTATATTATTAAGGCCGTGACCTTTTCTTTTTTTTTTAAATAATAATAATAATAATAATAAATTAATTCAACTTTGTATGTCCAAGAATTTTTGTAATTACAGATATTTTTATTTTTAAAATGTATTTGATATATTAATTTTATTAATTAAATTTTATTTATGCTTAATATTTTCTATTAAATATAATTACCACGCTCCATGTGATTAGTACATTTCTCTCTCACCGTTGCATTATTAAATTTACGGATGTGTTATAAGTTTTAATTTGTAAAAATTAAAAATTTTAAGATATTGTAATTATTTTGTTCTCTTTTTTAAAAAATAAAATTTGTATTGCGTCAATAAATTTATTAATATGATAATAAAAAATATTTATTATATAGCATATGAGTGATTGAATTTAATAAAAATATTTAATATAAATTAAATTTAACTTACAAAATGAACATATTTAGATCAATTATAAAAATAAAATGAATAAAAATAAAAAATTCTTAAATATGATAGATGGAATTACTTTTTTAATAAGAAAAAAAAAAAACAAAAATGTTCCCGTGAGCAGTGGGAAAGTACACTTACTAATACTTAATCTTTACGTTCGATTATTGCCATTTTTTTTCCATTCGTGATAAGAACATTATTCTTTCCTCCCAAATGACAACTAAGTTTGGGTCCCAATTCAACTGGGACTCATTATATCACACACATTAAATTAAAATAAATAAATATATATATATATAACTATCATTTGCATTTCATATTTTTAAAAATTATAAAAAATATCCTAATCTTTTTCGATTTTAACAACTTATTTGCCATGCTACGAGCAAAATTTTGTTTAAAGGTCACGAGTGGGATTCGTGAGGGCAGTAAAATATGGCAAATGCCACTGTCACTGCCACAGCTCTGATTGACGGTAGCAGCAGTACACTTTCCAGCCAGCCAGTCACCATAAATGGTGTAGGTAAGCTCTGTGCTGTCAACATGGCATCCAATTGATGACAAAAAGAAAAAGAAAACAACGCTCTCAAAATTGGTGCAGTGATGCAAAGACACATCACGCGGTGCCATTGGCGCAAACACTTGGCAGCGTGACAGGACGAGATTCAGCGCATTCGATGCATTGACATGTTAGATCCGGACAACCAGAAGAGTAAACAAAAATTTAGAACGGGGCGACCGTATCGTTTTGTTTTCTTCTTGGGGACTTCGGAAGATTAAAACAAACCGTATAGTTTTGTTTGGTACAGATAATATTACCGCTGCTACGACAAGTAAAAAAATTAATTTAATAAAAAAAAAAAATACCATACTGTTGAATTATAGCTGGGAAAGAACACGTGGCAGTTACAGGACTTAGGAGGACCTATAAAACACGGAACCCTGTCTCCCTACTCGTTAACTTGAACAAGTTAGCACCGGGAAAAAAAATCACCGCACTAGAAATCTTATTCTCAAATTTATTGAAAAAATAATTAATAAAATGACATAATATTATAATAAAAATAAATTAATAAAAATATTATATTTAAAATATGTTAGATATTGTCTTTAAAAATAATTTTTATTTTTATATATAATTTATCATAGTGCACTAAATTATAACAATTATTTTTTCAAGATAAGATTAATTTTTTAATTAGTATACACTTTATGTAATAAAGTAATAAAAAATTTTAATTTTTTAATTAATTTAATAATGGGTCATAAATTGTTATGAATGATATACATTATATTTTATGAATAACAAAAATAAACTAATTTATAATAGTTATAACTTAACAAGGTATAAAGTGAAATAATATTAAATATAAATTTTAATAGTAATACGTGACTATATTATTAGTATGATTTATAATTATTAATAAGAGATATGTAATAATAATTAATTAGTTTAATAATTATAAAATAAATAATTTAATAATTATAAAACAATTAGTTGGTAAGTTAAAAAAATATAATAATTAATTTTTAAAAATATACTAATTTACAATAATTTTAGCTTATATGAATCAAAAAATTAGAGAAATGGAGAGAAGGTTGATCTTTGTTTTTCCTTACATCGAGAATAATTTCTTATCGAAAATGATTTTTTATACGGGGTGGTCATCCTGCGATTACGTGATAGTATTTCTATTTGTCGTCACTTTTTGGTTTTAAAAAAAACATTTTTATTTGCCACGTTCACAATTTCACATCACGGAAAAGTGAAAAAAAAAAAAAAAGTTCTACAAAACTAGACAAACCAGTAATGCTAAAATTTAAAATTTTTTATACGTTACCGGCATAAATTTCATTTGTTTTTTTCAATCATTTAAGCTAGGAAGGACCTGAGCCAACTGGCCGCCTCCTCTCTCTCTCCATTAAAGTGAGATGGTGCATCTTTTAAAGCAGAACAGCAATGAAAATGTGCATCTTTTTTAAGTTGGGAATGAGTTGACCATATAAAGACATCGGTGGGATTGTGTGGTCAGTTGAGCAGCCGGTAGACAGGCGGCACAAGTGATGAACAATGGCAGATAATGTGGCAGAGTAGGAGATCGGTAAAGCTCATATAAAATTATTCCTCACCTATGTTTCTCCATACATTTCACACCCTCTTTTCAAAATTTCTCTCCAGAAAACAGGGTCAGGCCACGCAGAGAAAGAGAATGGAAACCAACTCTGCCTCCGGAGTGCTAAACTTCTTCTTGATTTTCCTGTTGGTGGGTTCCAGGCTGATCCAGTGCAGTGTGACCTATGATAACAAGGCCATTATCATCAATGGCCACAGGAGGATTCTCATCTCTGGTTCCATTCACTATCCCAGAAGCACTCCAGATGTATTTCCCTTATTTGCCTATTTTTCCTTTTCTTTTCTGTTTTTGCTTTTTTGGTGGACAATGTGATGGTCTTGGCTATTCTGGTTTTTCTGTTGAAATGGGACTTTGTTTCTTTTAGATGTGGAAGGGTCTCATACAAAAGGCGAAAGACGGAGGCTTGGATGTTATTGACACTTACGTGTTTTGGGATGTTCATGAAACGTCTCCAGGCAATGTACTATCTTTGGGTCTCCGCTTTTTCTTGCTTCTAATCAGCTAGTTCTTTTAGACCCTTTGGATTTACTAGAATCTAAAAGACTCTGAACTGATCTCGTTAATTTGCTTCGGTTTTGTGTTCTTTTTTTTTTCTTTCTTTTTTCATTATCTTTTTAGTATAATTTTAAAGGAAGATACAACCTGGTGCACTTCATAAAGACGGTGCAGAAAGTGGGGCTATATGCACATCTCCGTATTGGACCTTACGTTTGTGCAGAATGGAATTTTGGGTATTAACAATTTTTTCTTTTCTTTCTGTAACTTTTGCTGCATTCATGCATTTCCTACTTTCAGAGTAAATGCCTAAAACGATCCACCAATTTAATAATTAAACTTTCTCTGTCTTTCTCCCATGTTTAGTGGATTTCCTGTTTGGTTGAAGTATGTTCCTGGTATCAGCTTCAGAGCGGATAATGGCCCGTTCAAGGTTTGTCATGTTCTTCTTCCTTGTTCTTTCAAATCCTTTATGTAATAATAAAACTATAAATTGATGTCCTTTTATTTTTTTTGTTTAACCCTTGTCCTTTTCCATGTTGAAGGCAGCAATGCAAGGGTTCACCCAGAAAATTGTGCAGATGATGCAAAATGAAAGGTTATTTGCATCACAAGGTGGTCCCATCATTCTCTCACAGGTGTGTTTTCCACACTTTTGAGTTATTGTGTATGCTGTTTTCCTTCACAGGTAAATTGCATAGTCTCATATTTATTTGTGTAGATTGAGAATGAATATGGATCGGAAAGTAAGGCTCTTGGAGCTGCTGGCCATGCGTATGTAAATTGGGCTGCAAATATGGCTGTTGGATTAAATACAGGAGTTCCATGGGTGATGTGCAAGGAAGATGACGCGCCAGACCCTGTGGTGAGCTGTCTTAATTTTCTGTACTCAATGAGTCCACCTCAATTGCTTCATGTTACTTCAAAAGCTAAAATTATGTTTGAAGTTTGTCACCAGACATGTTTTGAGAGATGAATCTAACAATGTACTATTTGGCTTTAGATAAATACATGTAATGGATTCTACTGCGATGCTTTCACTCCCAACAAACCTTACAAGCCAACAATGTGGACTGAGGCCTGGAGTGGCTGGTAAATACTAGTGTCATTAATGTAACTGAAGCCAACTGTATCAATTCAAATCTAGTCCTCTGATGCTAAAGCATCTTAATTATTGAATAGGTTTACAGAATTTGGTGGTCCAATTTATCAGCGACCAGTTCAAGATTTGGCATTTGCAGTAGCTCGTTTCATACAAAAGGGTGGCTCGTATCTCAATTACTACATGGTTGATCAAATTATGCTTTGATTAGACTCATAGTACAAGCAGATAACTCATCTTTTTCTAAGCATGTGGCTTATGCAATATGTGCTATGGCAGTATCATGGAGGAACCAATTTTGGACGCTCAGCAGGAGGACCATTCATTACAACCAGTTATGATTATGATGCCCCAATAGATGAATATGGTAATGATGCTAAACTCCAATTTGTTTGTATTAAAATTTCGTCTGTTAAATTACTTCAAAGTATCCAAAAGATAGGCATGTGTGGCTGGAATTATTAAGGGTATATTTGTGTAGTCCCAAAATGGTCAATGGTCAATGAATTTTATAGAAGGTTGTTAAATACCCAAACTTGCAAAAAAAGAAAAACAATCTTTGAAAGTTCAAATTTTTCCGAGATTAATGTTATTTCCTGTTACTGTTCTTGAATTTTTGGGTGTTGAGTTTTATGGCGTTAGCAACCTGTCAAACTTTAAGGTCCACAGTTAACCATTTCAGCTGATCAGGTTTCATCAGGGAACCAAAATATGGTCATCTAAAAGAGCTTCATAGAGCTATCAAGTTGTGTGAAAATGCTTTAGTTTCTTCAGACCCTACGGTAACTTCCTTGGGAAACTTTCAGCAGGTCAGCCTTTTCTGATATTGAGGTCATTTTCTCCTTTTCCCTTGAGTAGTTGAAAATATTACATTGTTCATATGTTTATCCTTGCTGATGATATTGTCATTTTTTCAGGCTCATTTGTTCTCTTCAGGGCAGAGCAACTGTGCAGCTTTTCTTGCCAATTACAATACAAAATCTCCTGCAAGGGTGATTTTCAATAATATGCATTATAAGTTACCTCCTTGGTCAATCAGCATCCTTCCTGATTGCAGGAATGTTGCATTTAATACCGCAAAAGTAAGTAATGTCCGAGAAGATCTATATATGGAGAACTTGAAAAACGGAGCAAAAAATGCTTTGTGATAGTTACTCAATAGAAAATACTGATACACAGTGACCATGTTTGTGCAGGTAAGGGTTCAAACTTCAAATCTACAAATGTTACCAACTGATTCCAAGTTACTCTCTTGGGAGGCCCATAATGAAGATGTTCCATTGTCACATGCAAGTTCAAGGATGACAGCTCTTGGGCTCTGGGAGCAGATAAATGTAACTAGAGATTCCAGTGATTACCTCTGGTACTTGACTAGGTGAGCCAGGTTCCACAGTGTCTATACCTAGATTAGACATTGAATCCCTGATAATGTTATAGAAACTTCAGTTATGCGTATGTTTAATGTGAAAGCTTTATTTTTTTCATGCACACATCTGCAAAGTTAATTATTTGTCTTTGAAATGGATCTGGAGACAATGTTCACTCAATAAAAAAACACTACAAGTTCAAATAAATACAGATCAAAGTATACTTTCCACCTTGTTTGAACACCTAGCAATAAATCTATATTCTTTCTATGGCATACACTTTAGGTTTTTGGTGTTAGAAAACTGTGAGAAAAGAATTCTTCCCTTAAACAGCCAGAGAAATACATTGTTCTACTCCCTCTGATGGGATTTGGATGGAGGATGATAAAAACCTGGGGTTGGCAGTACCCATGGTGTTTAAATTGATTTCCTGCAAGAACACTTTCTTTTTTGTTTCTGGTATCATTGCTATGGTATTACACTTTTTGTATAACTTGCACCATACAAATAACATTTCAATTTGTTACAGCATTGACATTAGCTCATCAGAATCATTTCTTCAAGGTGGAGAAAAGCCCAGTCTGACAGTAAAGTCAACAGGGCATGGACTTCATGTCTTCATCAATGGACAATTTTCAGGTATGATTTTGCTATTTTACCTTTTAGTGTGAATAAGAGAATTGTTGGAATGTTAGTTTCTTGTACATTGAACTAGTTATGTCTCCTATATCATGGTACTGAATGTCAGCAATGCTGCATTATAACAGGATCAGCCTTTGGGACAAGAAAGAATAGGAAATTCACGTTTACTGGGCCAGTCAATTTACGTGCTGGAACTAATAGAATTGCTCTGCTCAGCATAGCTGTTGGTCTACCGGTTAGTTTCCTTCCCATAGTCTACTCAGTGGTACTTTAGCAGCTAGTCATATGGCTAATTGAACTTTCTTTATGGGATCAGATTTGTAATACAAGAATTTTTGTTGGATAATTACAATTACTGACTAGAAAAATTTTTGCACTGTTTAAGAATGTCGGATTGCATTATGAGAAATGGAAGACAGGAATACTAGGCCCAGTTACACTGAATGGCCTTAACCGAGGAAAGAAAGACTTGACATGGCAGAAATGGTCTTACCAGGTCTGGCTTTGTGTCTCTATTTTTTTATCTATACTTGTACCTTGTGGATGCTATATATATCCAAGTTTCAAGGGTTTGCATTTAAACAGGTTGGTTTGCAAGGAGAAGCAATGAATTTTGTGTCTCCTAGTGGAGACTTGACTGTTGATTGGATCATAGGGTCCTTAGCTACCCAAGGACAGCAACCTTTGACATGGTACAAGGTAAGAATAAGATAAATTCAATGCTAGGTACTAAGAAGTTTGTAAACACTTAACTAAGGACTATTGGGCTGGATCCTGCAGACTTATTTTGATGCACCTGGAGGAAATGAGCCATTAGCCTTGGATATGCGCAGCATGGGGAAGGGTCAGGTGTGGATCAATGGGCAGAGCATAGGAAGATATTGGACGGCTTATGCAAAGGGTCATTGTAGTAGTTGTACTTACTCTGGAACATTCCGTCCTACAAATTGCCAACTTGGTTGTGGCCAACCAACCCAGCAATGGTATTCTATTTTGATAGAATCAATTTTCAACTTCGCAACTCTATCTCTAGTGCTGAACTGTAGAGCACAATTATTATGTCTGAGACCTAGGAAAATTTGCTCTTCAATTTCTCAGGTATCATGTTCCAAGGTCCTGGTTAAAGCCAACAAAAAATTTGGTCGTAGTTTTTGAGGAACTTGGTGGTGATGCATCAAAGATATCTCTTGTCAAACGGGCAGTGACAGGTGTTTGTGCTGATGCATATGAGGACCACCCAGTCCTTGAGAATTTTCCCATTGAGAGCCACAGTGAATCGAAGATACTTAGCCAGGCCAAGGTTCATCTGCATTGTGCTCAAGGGCATAACATATCAGCTATAAAATTTGCAAGTTTTGGTAATCCATCTGGAACTTGTGGAACTTTTCAGAAGGGGGCATGCCATGCCCCAAACACCTACTCCATTTTCAAGAAGGTGGAGTTCCCTGACTACAGTATCTTACTCTCTTGTGTATGGTATCTGATTTCATTATTCTAAGCTAGCTGCAGCCATGTGTCATTTGTTTGTGGAATTACTTATCTTCTCAAATTACCGTCCTTCACAGAAATGCATAGGGCAGGAAAGCTGTGAGGTGGCCATATCCTGCAGTAACTTCAGTGCCGACCCATGTTCCAATGTGTCAAGAAAGTTATCAGTCGAAGCTACTTGTTCTACAGCTACCACATCTACTCAACCAATGGAAGAAGGTAAAGAATAATGACAACGTGAAAAGAAATAAAGTCGGCAAATTTCCAATTGTAGGTCTTCTAAGTGTTCATTCGACAAGCATTGCAGGGAGAGATTAAAAAGAATAAAAGGTAAACCCATACTTGCAGATCCTTATGCCAAATAGTCATTCCCTGGGTTATATCTATAGGTTCATTAGAGTTTACATTGTGTACTCCGCGATTGTTAGGTATTTTCAACTTCTGGTAGTGATGCACTTCTTTGTTTTTACACTGCAATTGTCTTTTCCTTGTGTTGTAGCCCGAGATCGTCTCCGAGAATAATTTTAGTAATAAAAAGCTAATTATTGTCTTTTATTTAGCAACCTTGTTTTCTCTTATTGGTAAAGGAGAGTCGGGTCTTTCCTGAAGCAACAGAAAAAGCCAGAAAAAGCAAGAAGAATGAACTTCACGCATCGCGTAATCATTTATGAATGGCCGAAGAATCAGTAGGGTGTCAAGAATGCACTTCACGCAGAGTTGTAATGATTCTGGAGCAACATACGGATGCCATAACCAGAGGTTACACATCCCAAAGCGGCGACTTCGGGCAAGAGCTCACAAATTTAATAAATCGAAAGCTTTCATTCTCGTCTGTAACACCTTTATGCAAATCAAATATTATCAAGAACATCTTCACTGGCCAAAATCTAAGCCAACCTTCACAATAACAAAAACCGAAGTATTCACGCAGATAAACACACCAGTAACATGTAAGTCTTGTTGCAGTTATAACGTATGCAACTCGGATACCTAACAAACAAATGAGGTAGTTGTATCATCCCCTCTAATTGTGCATCCTTAGTCGCAGGCTCTGGCACAGCAACCCTCGCATGGCTCTGGCGACCTTGACGATTATTTTACCTTTTAGGAACATAAAAGTTAGCATAGTCAAATTAATTGTAAATCGGACAATTTTCATTTAAATAATATGAGAGATTACTTTGTAATTTTACTTCTCCGTTTTCAAAATTCACTTCATATCAATATTTTTCTCATATTATAAAATATTAATAAATTTTTATATTTTATATTTTCAATTACTTTAATTTTTTCATTCATTACATTTACTTATTTTGTATATTAAATTATTTCATCGAATGATATAGGTTTACAATTTAAAAACATATCAAAATATACCAAAATTTCATTATA
Organism: Bruguiera parviflora; assembly: GCA_019804595.1. NCBI lineage: Eukaryota > Viridiplantae > Streptophyta > Magnoliopsida > Malpighiales > Rhizophoraceae > Bruguiera > Bruguiera parviflora. Next base: position 2,499,826 of record CM034049.1, read on the forward strand.
ATCTCGCAACTTTATTGTTGATAATTTTTTCTTGGCCTTCAATTATTTGAAGTTTGTAGCGTAGGATTCTATATGCCAATAAAACTTCTCTATTTGTATTGATGATTATAATTTGAGTTTTCTCTTTTTTTAAAATAACAACTAGATATCATTAAAAATTATTATATTTTTTAATATCAAAATTCTAAATTTAATCTTTAATAAAAGTTATATCTCTATTCATCATTACTTTTATAATCATAATATTAAATAATTTATATCCTCTTTTGATATAATCAATGAAGATAATTTTCACTTTATGATCATTTAATTTTATTCTTATTTTCATTGGAACATAAGTATAAGCAAAGAACTAAAGATTTTGAGGTGTTTCACACTAATCTTGAAATTGCTCTATGCTTCTTTACAAGTAATATTCTAAATACTTGTTTTAGAAATCTGTTCAACAAGTAAATAGAATACAAATCAATTTCAACTCAAAAAGAATTAGATACTCTTTTAGATTTTAACAAACTTTTTAATCTTTTTTTCAAAAATTTTACTATACTATAAAGTTTAGGGAATTGTTACTTTATACTTGATTCTTTATACTTCATGATACTTTTTGAATTCATTAGAAATATACTCACTACTTTCATTAGTTTATAAAATTTTAATATAATATCTACTTTACCTTTCAATATAAGTTTTAAAATTTTTAAAACAACTAAATACTTTAATTTTTTTTTACATACAATAAAATCACATTTTTTTTGTAAAATTATTAATAAAAATAAAAAATTACCTATTGTTATTATTTGATAGAATACTTATTAGTTCACGTATATTAAAGTGAATTAGTTAGAATGGTTACTTTGTACACTAACTTTTTTATTACAAAAGGATGTCTATTTTATCTTGCAAGAATATAACTTACACAAATTTGATTAAGATGATATATTTTAGGTAAACTTGTTACTATGTTTCATTGTACAAGTAATTTCAAACTATAAAAATTCAAATGATTAAAATGAAAATGTCATAACCAAAACTTAATTTTTACAATAACATTAAGATAAGTCTAAACATCAGTAACAATATCAACTTGAAATATAAAATATTTTGTTAAAAGGGATTTAAGGATGAGTATAATTTTTTTATTGATAATTGAGAGATAATTATCACCTAATTATATATTATATTATTTTTCAAATAATTAGTGTAAATTGAGTAAATTACTCTTCATATATAATATATAAAATATATCTAAAATATAATTATAATTTTTATTTTTCAATTTAATGAGAATTCTCCTCTTTCTCATTATTGGAACATTGCTATCATTGGTAAATTTAACTGTAGAGTGGATTAATTTAGCAAGATCAATAAAAAGTTTTTTTTTTTTTTTGTATATGTGATTAGTACACCTAATACCAAGAAACCATGTATTGTAATTTAGTATTTCAGTAATTGCAATAATCATGATGAGAGCTTGTTTTTTATTATTTGTATTTCCCTTTTGTGTACAATGAATTATTTGATTATTCTCTTTAGACCTACATTTATTAATATAATAGTTATACTAATAACATGAGTAATATTTAATATTGAATTTGTCATAACTTCCTTTATATGTCTTTAATCTTTATATTCTTTGTATTAATTGTCTTTATTTCTATAATTGTTGTAATGACTTCTTTAATCTTAATTATTCTAGTAGTTACCATTATAGTCCTATCTTTGTCTTTTACTATGAGAGAAATCTTACTTTTATTTCAATTAATTACTTTGTTAGTTTTTTAATATGCTTCTTATTTATGCATTGTTCATAAACTTGCAATGTACTTTTTATTTTATCAATTGAAATATGAGACAAATTATATATTTATTTTATTGCAACCACAATATAATTGTACCACAGTGTGAGTATTCGCAAGATATTTTTAACTTTTACTTGATCATTTAATTGTTCTCTATAAATTTTTATTTGATTTGTTAGACCAAAAATTTTATTTATGTAAGTTGAAATAATTTCTAAAATTTTCATTTACAAAAGTTCAAATTAACATTTTAAAGTTTTGAATTTCTCCTTTTTTATTTTATCCACATTTTGAAATGATATCGTTAAGGTGTCTTATACTTATTTCAATGAAATTACATTTATATTTTGTAAAAAAATTTCATCATTTACCTCTCAATAAATAAAATAAATTATTTTTTATCTTTTTTTTGTGTTTTTGTTGCATTTGTTGCAAGTGTTATTATTTTACTCTTCATAATACTCAATAATTCATTATAATCAAACAAAAACTACATCTATATATACCATCAACTGTAATTTTTTTTATTTAAAATGAGAATTGAAACTAGAGTCATGCGGATCATATTGAAATTCATAATTTACAGATCAACACCTAACTTTTGTATGTTTTTAATCTGGTCTCCCAACATTTTTTTATTTGTGATATGGTCCTCTAACTTCTCTTATTTTTTTGATTCGGACACAAACTTTTATTAATTTCAATTATGATCCAAACTTCTGTTATTTGCAATTCTAACCTTAATTTTCTTATACTTCGCCTCTTTACCACCAATGTTGACTCCGACAACAACTAGTAATATAATCGGTGGCCGAAAGTTGAACAATGGTGGTTCAGTGCTATAGTGGCGATCAGAAGAGGCACGTTGGACATTAGAAGGATGACGGTTTAACCTTAGATTTCTCTCAATTGGCGGCATTTCGACTACTTTTTGGGCATATGGAATTTAAGGTTACTGGCATCCGGTGGTGGGGGGGGGACAGTTTTTGTCAAGGCAGACGACAATTTTGGTGGTGCATGCAGCAGAAGCATGGTGGTTGGCGGTGGTTTCCAGTGACGGTGGACGACGGTTCCGTTGACAAAAATTGACACTCCGACAACTTGTGTGATGGTTCCGATTACTCTGTAACAGTTTCAACGAGACCCGTATGCTTCCTCTCAAGCCGCTTTGATCCTAATATTAACACTCAATTATAAAATAATTCTTTTTTTTAATAGTTTGATAAAATATAAAATATTGTCTATATATATATATATATATATATATAATAAAATTTATTGAAAATTTAACTAATTTAATTTTTATTATGACTCTGTAAATCTCATAATACCTGATATCCAATTTCATAAACATCATCTACATCGACACAGGCAACAATCATAAAAGGCGTGTATGGAGCTCCACTGTGTTGATCTCTCCACTGTCTCCTCCTTGCGCCGCTGGCTGGAATAGATTTCTTTTTTCTGGTAGCTGTAGAAGTCGGCGTTGGTAGTAGGATGTGAGTAAATTGAACAGTTGGCACCTAGGAACCAAATGGAGAAGAAATGATTCTCATTGCGTGGGAAACAATCCTAAAATCAATTTAGCTCGAAACAATCTTCATAAATAATTACTATTCTAAACTATTTTTTAGTATTAAATTTCTTTTTAAATATAATATTTTTAATTATTTTTATAAATTATTTAATTTAATTATTTTAAATAAAATTATAAATTATTTTATTATTTTAATAAAACTAAATAATAATATATAAGATATTTTTAATTAATTAATTATTTAAAATTATTTTTTTAAAAAATAAAAAAATAAAAATTTATAAATCTATAATAATATTATTATTTTACTTATAATTTTATATAATTTAATTTAATTTTATAATTTTATATATTATTTTATTTAATTTTATTAAAAATAATTTTTTAAAATATAATTTAAATCATTAAAAGTATTCATGATAATTTTATTACGTAGATGATAATTCAAATGAATGTGGCTAGGACCAAGAGGAACATATTTTCTTTGTCTATTAAATGAATATAAACAAATTTACTAAAAAATGGCATTGCATGGTTATTTGGGAAAAGGTGAGAGAGGCTCTTATAAAACAGATGCATTATGCAAACGTATTGCTATGAATAAATGTTCATAATAATTAATACAAGTATGCTAGATAATCTCGAAACTTGACAAAAGAATATTATTTAGGCTTCAATATTTTAAATTTATTTCAACAACGTTCATGTACTTGTCATATTGCAATGATTACTATGCTCATACACTAGGTAGTTTTTGCTATTCCCATATCAAAGATACAACAACAAATGGGATAATCCTTCCTGGAGCAGAGTACTCCATTTCTCCACCTAACGATCATGGCAATGTAGGATGGTTAATTTATGGCGGTTTAGTCTGACATGATGGGCAAGAAGGTCAAGATTTAGGCCACAACGCCAGACATGATGCCAACACATTGTCAACACGAGCTGCATAAAAATGTCGAGTCGGAGTCCCAGATGCCTTTATCTTTAGCCGAGGCGGGCCCTAGAGAACCCAAGCTTCAAGAAATGAACTCCAACTCCCAGATTTCCCAGGAGAGCTTGTTTCCTTCATTCTTTCAAATTGTGTGGCATTGCCAGCACGCTGCAAGAAATAGAGAAATAGATGCTTGTGAGTGTAACAGCAAAATAACAAGGGCAAATTAGTATATCACACAATATTGATCCAAATTGCCCAAACTAGAATGTCTGACATTGGGATGCTTTAATCATAGAAGTCCTATTGACAATGATAGAATTTCAAGTGCTGGATTGCTTCTCATCTTTACTATCAATAAAACAGGTTCCGTTCCTTTACTAGGTACGAGTAAACAAAACCTATCAGCAGTAAGAAAATAGACTAAAGGGAGAAAATGTCAATGGTACAAGAATCTTGAATGATGGCAAGAACAGATTCGAGTAATTTATAAGGATCTTGAATGAGTGACGTTTTAAATTGACTTTGAAAATTTTCTTAACTGATTAAAATGTCGATGGTGTGCTTTCATTCTGAAGTTCGGTAAACAATCACATCCAAATCATCACGCAGCTAAGCATAAGTTAGTAGCATATATGCAACAAGAATAATGTGCAGCATAAGGAAGGAAAGTTAGTACTGACCTTAAGGCACATGTTCCTGTCTGTGTCACATACTGGATAATTGTAGGGGCAACAATGAAGCCTGTCCTTGCAGCACACGGCAGAATTGAATTCGCAACACTTCCAAGAAAAGCATATTCCCAAAATGTAAGTTGAACAACAGCAGGTTTCACCTGCTGCACAGTAACTAAAAAGATTACATCTAGTAGGTCCTGGGGAAGGTGGAGGGGGTGGATTTGGGCTGGTCTTCTTTGGATAGGATGCTAGCATGTTGATACCACAGATCCCTTGGGAATTACCAGTGTTGCGCAACATGTGCATGTAACCATTCATGCCCCATTGTGTGCCCCATGAATTCTTCACAATCCAGTAATCTTTTCCATTTTCTGACCCATACCCTACAATCAATACAGCATGATCCAAAGAAGTTGAACATGGACCGGTGAAAATCCCCTATCACACAAGTAATCAGAAATACTCAAATTACAATGATGTTTTATTTATCACAAATTTCTGTTCTTTTTAAGACCGAGCACAATTGACAACCTTTGAGTACAGCTGAAATGCTCTTTCACTGCCACAAATACCCACACTCACAGGCTGAGCCGCAGCAGCCTGCAATAGCTGTTTCTCATTGTTTGCAGGCACGTCAATATATTTGTCAATGGTTACCACATGCCTTTTCAGCTGCAATGTGCACAATTAGGAAAGTAAGACAACACGGCATGTTTATAGTTAGTGTGATACTAATTATGCACATGCAAATGAGGAAATCCATATAAGAGGTGTAAAGGTACATCATAATAAATTATGGCAGATGGTAAGGGTTGAAAGTTAAAACCTTGTTCTTATTACAAGACTGATCATGCCCTTGATATGGATAATCTTTCTCTGTGTCAATCCCATGGTTATCTATAATAAATTGGAATGCATAGTCCATGAGTCCCCCCTCACAGCCACTATTGTAAGATTTATCACAGTCAATCAACTCTTGTTCAGAGAGGCTAACAAGAGATCCAGACACAATCTGGTTAATGCCTTCTACAGCTCCAGTGGCTGAGAATGACCAACAAGCTCCTGGAATGAAGCAACAATCAATTATTCTTCAAGTAAACTAAAAAAATTGTATCTTGAGTTCTGACTAGTTCATGAAAGAAGCAAAGTGCCAAAATACATAGAATATATGGGTGGAAGAATGTCTTGAATTCCAATATAATAACACATTGAATCTCTCAGAAGCAAATAGATGATAATGTCCATGACATTGAAAATGGAGCAAATGACAAGGAATCAGCTTTATAACAAATTGAATTGTGATAAATTGATAGAATGAGCTGAGCTGCAAGCAGGTGCAGAGAGGGGTGCGAATTTGTTCCCAAGTGTTTATGCAGCATTCATGAAACTCCATAATCATTGTTATAAAGCAATTCTCAACACACTAGATAGCACCAGAGAAAAGTCCAGGTGGAAGCATTATCTTAGAAAGAGTTATTGACATTACTAAACATTTTAAAAGCTCAGATGCCCGAGCCAAAAATGCTCCAAGCCAATCCACAAACACTGCGCAGAAGTAAAAGGCAGTATCCACCCATATTAGTGCCACCAACTAGAACGTGCATTCTTTGTATCCAACTGGGGCGTCCCCATCCCTGTGTTTTCCCGTCCAGCTGTTTCAAACATCTCATCCATCTTCCCCAACAAGCTAATATGATTCAAATATTTTCAATTCCATATGCAGGATGCTCCCCAAACAATTTAGTACAGGAATGTGAACACCAGAAGCCTGAAAAGGAAGTTCAATGGAGTCATCCATTGTCCATGGAGACGTATGGCTTTTGGCATCTGGTATTATACTGTCATTGGGATACTTTTTATTCGTATACCTACAAAAAAACATCCATGGCCTGGTTTTGTAACCAAATGATTGAGCACGGGATCACTTATCTAACTGCAGTGCAGTGCAGACTCATAAGGTCAAATTGAATATGACAGTATCATCCTACCAAATAAAGCATCATTGAAAGAAAGCCATTACAAAACAAGCCGGAAGATTTTCTATCTGACATATCAAACTCTACTTCCATAGAAAAACACTGAGATTGAAAAAAAAAAAAAAAACAAAAACAGAGAGAGAGAGATTCATAATCCAGGACAAGAGCTCGCAATACCACAGCTCCCTTGATCCTTGACAGGGGTCACTGCTCCTTCCTTTCTCCAGTCAAAGGACTCGGGAACATCTTCAAGAACATCGGGGGGCATCTGGAGATCTGGCCGCCTGTCGAGACTGTGAGCGAGGGAAGGAGAGAGGCCCAAGCGAGAGGCCCTGAATTCATGGTGGGTAAGATCAGCGAAGGCATTAAGAGAAAGGGTATAAGAAGAATTGGTCTTGCTGTTGTGCTTTGCAACGAAATCATGGTTGTCTTCAAATACTTTGAGTCTATAAAGCTTTTCTTCCCCCGAATCGTACGTTCTGCCATTTTCCTCGCACCAAGTTTCAAAGAGTCGAGAGATGTCCGAAGAAGAAGAAGAAGAAAAAGAAAGGCAAGAGAAAAAGAGAGCGAGCAACAAGGAGTTCATCATCATCTGTTTATCGGAGAAGAGCAAGAAGGGTCTTGGATTTGGGCGTTTGTGTCCTGTTGCCTGGAGACTGAAAACTCGGAGAACAATCCCCGAGACGACCTTTCAATATAAAAAACACACAGACATGGTGTTGTCTTTTAATGTAATGTTGGAACTTGCATGTGCCGCCCAGTCATAAAACCTTTACAAAGGCCTGTCCGCCCGCATGCGTGTCCTAACTTCGGCCACGTGATAGATAAAAAGGCTGTAAGAATTATATTACATTAATATAATAATCAAATAAAATTTATATCATTAAATTTTAATTTATAATTATAATTAATTAATTAATTATTAATAAAACTTATATTGAGTATAATTAATTACTTAGAAACTCAACGATAAGAATTAAATTAAACTTTTATATTCATTTTTTTTGTAAACAATAATTTTTTTAAAAATTTTATATTTTTTATAATTAAAATTTAAGATATTAAATATAAAAATTTAATTTTTTATCAGTAGAATTTATCTGGAGCACTTGGGTTTGTTTTTTCTTTTTTTTTTTGTATAAAAATTTTGTAAAACTTTACGAAACAGCAGCCCTGCCCCTAGGCTTAGGGCAGCGTTGGGACACTCCTGGGCCTAGAGAGTGCAAAATAATTGAGCCAGAAATCTTGCAGATCGTATGGTCCTAAACGAAATATCTGTGATAGACGATAATGGCGACCATGGCGGCCACTCCGTCTCCTACACTTGGAAGCCTCCACTTTGGCAACGATAGTCGTCTCTTCACTCATCTTCTTCTTCTTAGCAACAGGTAGGTTGCCTTCTCTCCTCAGTTCTTCTGCCTAATTGAAACCTCAACTTTTTCTTTTTCTTTTTTCTATATATATATATATATATAGATAGATAGATAGATAGATAGATAATTGTGCATTTTCTGGGCTACAGGCGTTGTCGGCCCAGCGGTAAATCTGAGAACTTGAAATTCTGTACAATCGAGTGTAGATTCACTACTACTACTACTACTACTACTACTACTACTACCACTACTACTAGTAGCGGTAGATCCAAAGAGACTCCTTCTGCCAACACGGCTTCTTTGATAAGAGAACCTCACAAGTACTTCGATCAGGGGATCATCACCGTTCGTTCTGGTGATGGAGGCCACGGTGCAATCCTCCGGCTGCCTAACCAGAAAGCTACTTCTAAGTCTCGGGGGAAGCGAGAGAAGGAGAAGACGACCGGGAAGAGAAGCTCACGCTCGTCGTTTAAGAGAGATTTCGATGGATCGCTCATTCTTCCCTCCGGCGGCCCCGGCGGTGATGTGGTTATCTATGCTGACGAGGGTAAGGATTCGCTATTGGATTTCCACGGGAAAAGCCGCTTCAATGCCAAACGCGGTGGAAATGTTGCATCAATGGGGATTTTGACCTCTCAGTTGCGCGATGGCTTTGTTGCTCCCACTTTGCGTATTCCTGTGCCTTTAGGTTTGTACGTTTATTTATTTATTTATTTTGTTTTGTTATTATTCTCTGAATATCTTTCTTCCTTACAAATGCCGGACTCGAGCAATTGTGGGAATTGAGTGAGAATTGCCTAATTGTCTTGTTTAAAACTTCCTATTTGGGTATCTTTACAGGCACGGTGGTGAAGCGTAAAAGTGGGAAGCCGTTGGCTGATCTAGCTCTACCGGGTGATGAAGTACTGGTTGCCAGGGGTGGACAAGGAGGGGTGAGGCCTCATGCTCTTTGCTTTTTGCACCTGTTTATTTTTAGCTGTGTAATAGTCATTGTTTTTTTTTTTTTTTTTTTTTTTTTTTTTCATTTTGAATACGGTCTTTTTCAAATATTGCTCTGATTTCTCTGCTTCAAAGAAAGTTTTTGTTGTTTGACCATCAAAGTGCTGCTGATCCAAGATGGTGAGATGCCAATTTATCTGGTCTTTGAAGAAAAAGTTATTGACTTGAGAACATTCTTGGATTACTGACCTTGTTCTGTTTAGGATCTCTATCTAGCCTTTATACCCATGCCAACTTTTGTAGGCCATCGAATCATTATCTCTTCTTTCCTTTTTATTTATATATTTTTTTATATGTTGGGGCAGGTTAGCTTGTTGGAAGCAACTGAGCCAACAAGGAAGAGACTAATGACTTTGACCACAAATGTTTTGAGAGATGCTAGTGATAAGGTATATAAGAATTAAGCACTCATGATCTATTACTTGAATTACACCTGCATAAGTCAATGATTCATATTGTCTTTTTCTGCTGGGTATGGTTTCCGTGGTCAGTTCCCGTTTTCCACTGAATGTTTATAATTTGTTGCAGGTTTTGGTTCATGGTCAGCCTGGTGAGGAAGTAAGTTTGGAGTTGATTCTTCAAGTTGTTGCTGATGTTGGTTTAGTTGTAAGTGTTGCATAGTGTATCCCACATGAGTTTCATTTGCAGAAGCTGTTGTCTTTGCCTTCTAATCTTATGTGCACATGCATTTGTAGGGACTTCCAAATGCTGGAAAGTCAACCCTTTTGGCAGCCATTACCCGTGCAAAACCTGGTATTGCTGATTATCCTTTCACAACCTTGATGCCAAACCTTGGGCGCCTAGATGGGGACCCAAGTTTGGGGGCAGGTATGTATTCTTCTGAAGCAACATTGGCAGACTTACCTGGTCTTATTGAAGGTGCTCATTTGGGGAAGGTATATTGTTTCTCACATCTAACTAAACTGACAACCAGTCTCTCTAGTTAATAAGATTGAAATCTCATTCTCCAGGGTCTTGGTCGCCAATTCTTAAGGCATCTTCGGAGGACTCGGATGTTGGTCTACGTAGTTGATGCAGCAGCTGAGAACCCTGTGAATGATTACAGAACTGTCAAAGAGGTACTGAACATTATGAGCTGAGATATATAAGAGTTGGATATTGAGAGTAGAGACCACTGAAACTCTGTTCCCATTTTGCTTGGTGTCAGCCAATTATTATTATTATTCTCTTTCATAAAAAATAAGGAAACTCTCGTGAATAAGCACAAATTTGACTTTGCAGGAACTGAGAATGTACAATCCTAAGTACCTTGAGAGACCATATCTTGTGGTGCTAAATAAGATTGATCTTCCTGAGGTATGGAGAATAAGATTCTTTAAGCTTTTGTTTATTTGATTTGTCTTAACATTCTTTTTTGTAGTTGTCATTGGCATGGGTTTGTATGAAATGCTTGATATTGTGGCTTTAAAGATATATTTAATTACTTTTTCAGGCAAAGGAAAGGGTTACATCTCTTACTGAAGAAATATTGAAAATCGGTAGCAATGATGCAACATTGTTGAAGGGTGGAGTTAAATCATACCCCATTGGAGATGCCCGAGTAGAAATATTGTCTTCTGAGATATGCAGTGAAGATAAGAGGGACAAAAGGATGGAGGAGTATCCTTGTCCTCTGGCCGTTGTTGGTGTTAGTGTTCTGTAAGTTCCATAACCTTCGTTAGTTTACTTGTTGTGTTTAAGAAAGAAGAAAGATAGAAAGCTGTCTTCTCCCGTATTTTCATAGTTTCCCTGTCAGTGCAACGACTGAAGAAAATATGAAACCAACCATTGCACATAAGTTAAATTATTTATGCGTCCAGTTTTATGGCTTATGAAGAATCCATTGAGATGCCTTGCAGAACTTGTTGGCTACAGTACTCTTTTCTGTTCATGAGTTATCTTTTCTTTATAATTTCCAGGAAAGGCATCAGAATAAATGAGATGTTAAGGGAAATAAGAGCTGCCTTAAAACATTGTAGAGGTTTTAACGAGGAAGTGAGCATGAGATTATGATAGCATGGAAGTCATGAAAACTCTGAGGGCTGCCAGTTTGTTATAACATGAAGTATAACATGAATTTGGTGACATGGATGAACCTTTTAATGAGATCAGCTCCCCCAGAGCTGGGCAATGAAGAAGCAGAACAAGACTGCCAAAAATAAGAAAATGGTCGGCCAGACTCTCAGGTGTGCCTTCTATAATTTCTCTCTTGGTTACTTGTAACTGTCACAACTGCCAATGATAGACTTTGGTACTGTCAAGGGTATAAATCCCACGACGGGTAAATAAAATAACCAGTATTGGCTTATAATGTCTATGTGCTTCATCTTTCCAGCATGTGTTTTTACGTAAATATGATGTTGGTAGAGATTATTTGATATGGTATTTCTCCTTTACGACTATGAAGTTTTTGAGTTCAAATCAAAGCATACCTTTCTTGATGCTTAAGTTTTATTAAATCATTCAGGTAATCTGGAGTTTCTATTCCTCGGCTACGCAGTCAACCCATGCGAGATGGCTGAAAGGGAAGCTTATATCTGAGTAGCTAATGATTGGAGTCAACGGCCATAATCTACGTCCGCTTATAATATGTCAGGTCTAACAGGATCCAACTTTCCCTTTGGGTTGTTTCAAGTTCAAACATGGTGGGCCTATTTTTCATGTGTTCGATTTAATTTGGATATGTTTTGCAGTTCATCGTTTGAACTATTTATTCTGGATGCTTTTCTGTTTTTTCATTAGATTTAGACCATAATTGTAAATTACATAGTAAAAATAGAATTTATATATATATATATTTACTTTCCTACTTATTTTCTCAATATTAGAACTTAAACTCGGGATTGGAAAGCATGTGGTTTTATGGATTGCGGCCACTAAAGATGGGCTTGTAAAAAGCCGTTTTTCTCGTAAGATGAACTCTTAAAAAGAGGGACGCAGACCGAGGCAGATCAGTTTAGGACCTCTCGACCAGCTCCTCCAATTTTTATCATGCTCGTCACAGGACATTTCTTGAGTACACAATATTCATCGTTCAATCTATTATTCATTTTTATTATATACAATTATTTTAGTTTAATTCAATCTTCATTATGCTATATTAACATGATTAGATTGGATGAGAAGTTAAAAAACTCATTCTTAGACAATTTATTTTTATTTTACTTATTTTAGTATATTTTCTTTTATTAAATTAACATATAATATACACAAAAAAATGTTAGATCATTCGAAATCATATAGGGCAGTGATAATGATGGAAATTAAAAAAAAAAAAACCTATAAATGCATTCAAATATTAATAAATTTACCTTCTCTCTAAAACTTCAAAATCAAAAATTAAAAGGCTTGGAGAGAAAATTTATCCAAAATTATTTATGTATTTTTTTTTCTCCCTTGCTCTCCCATGTATCCTCTCTCAAACACCGTTTGTAGAAATAATTTAAGAATTATGAATTAAAAAGTATTAAAAAACTATGATAAGTAATTTTCATGAGTTTGAACAAGATTTATTGGCATACAAATATTTAAGAATTATAAATTCAAAAAAATAATTAAAAGTCCAAAAATAATCACAATAGTCAAAATTTTGAATTTAATAAAAAGTTTCACATTATGAATTCTAAAATTTTTTTGAAGTAAAAAAATATTTGGGTACACTTATTATTTTTTGGATGATTGCAAAAGGGTATTTAAAAAATATATTATATTTGTGTGAACTTATAACCTTTTTTTTTTTTAATTCTTCTTGTAATTGTCCTTATTACCTATTGTGTTTCATAAATGACGTAAATAATTTAGTATATTAAGATGCTAATTAGACTTAATTGCACAAAAATTTATTCTTTAATTGGTGTATTTATAACTTTTCATTTGATATTGTTAACATCAAGTGATAGTAATTAAATTAAAATAAAATTTAATTTAAGTAATTTAATTATAACAAACTAAAGTTAAGTTTTAAAGATAGAAGTAAATAATAAATTGAATGATAAATTGCATAATTTACTCAAAATGTCATGATCTAATTATTTAAACGTAAAGGCTCCTATGGTATGCATCTTATCTTTATTCTTTGTCACATCTTAATGTATTTTTCGTCTAAATAAAAAAAAAATTCGCATAACCTTCATTTGGAGGTACTCTTAGAAAATAATCATGAAAGAGAGTGGAAAAATTATTTTAGTGAAATATTTTTTCCCCAAGAAAAATGGAAAATCAAGGATAAAATTTATTTAAATTAAATTGGGTGCCATAAAAACTTGTCCAAATGATGAAGTTACTTAGAATTTCTTGATTTATAGATTCTAATAAATTAGATAAAATGTACATTCAGTCTTATATTATATTGAGATGAGTAATGACTATTATTAATTATAAGATTTTGTTTATTAGGTCCCATTGTAATAGTTTAACTTTTATAGTGTGTATCCAATATATTTTTTTTCATGAAACGGAAAATACTACACTTACCTTCTTATCTAAAAAAAAAAAAAAATCTAATATGTTGCATAATGTACTGTTGGTCGATTTTGAAGTCCAATTGACCTCACAAATTTTAAAGCCATATGAGTTTTCGGGCGGCATTTTCAATGGTTCTATACACGTCATACAGTGCAACCGGCCACCAGCCCTTGTGCGTCTCTGCAATGTCCATGTGTGCTTGCCTGCGCGGCCGGCTACGGCAATTGACAGGGATATAGATTCCAGCAGACGCTCAACAAAATTAACCGGATACAGCTACAGGGACGGGGTGGGGAGACGGGTTTGGGACGCGGTACTGTAGGGGGCCATAAAATAATAATAATATTATTTTTAAAATCAAAATAAATAATTTTTTTATTGAAAGAATCATTATTTTATTACTGGACCGGGCCCACACGTCGGCTGGCCGCCTGCTTTCCCCGGTCCACCTAGTTTTTCGGAAACCGAATTAAAATATCCGCAAACTGACAGTTGAGCATGCTGCATTTCGACGCATGCAGGCCATATAATTACATTGAGAAAACGCATTGTTTTGTCAATACAGCATATTTAGCATACATTCAAGCTACCAGCAGAGAGACTCCGACTGAGGTGCTTCAAACCATTGACCATGGAGAGCATTGGGCCTGATTCTGAGACCCCATTTGAGGTGTCCATCATTCCTTCGTCAGAGGATCTAAGGCAAAAAGAACAAAAGCGAATTGACAAGGTAAGATACATTACTAGGGATTCCTAACAGGTTTTCTATCCAATTAAGGGCATGGCTGCTCGGCGACAGTTGAGTAACATTACGCATTGGGTGAGAAGTTTTTGCAGGGAAAAGAATTTCCAACGACTTTAGTAAGCAATGGATGCGTCGATTTTCGAGGCAGAATCGCCGACAAGCGATATACCGGGGGATGGAGAGCTTCTCCATTTATTATAGGTACTCAAAAAAAAAAAAAATTACAGATTCTTCATTGATTGCGAACTCTAATTAATGGAGATCGAATTTCTTTGTGCCCGTGTTTGCAGTGAATGAGGTTGCGGAGAGGTTGGCATTTTTTGCAATAGCAGTGAACATGGGGGCTTACTTGGTGCTTGAAATGGGACAATCTATCCCAACTGCTGCCACTCATGTCACCGATTGGATCGGAGCCGCCTACGTTCTTACACTCTTTGGAGCATTCATAGCTGACGCTTATCTTGGCCGATTCAAGACCATCATTATCTTCTCTTGCGTCTATGCAGTGGTGACTAAGCACTAAGCAGTGTTACTTTTTCCCAATTCATTCTCATTCCTCCCCCAACTCATCTTGTCATCTGTTTAACTGGTGACAACTGAGCTTCAACACACAAGCCCTATATATATATAAAACTCAAAATCCAGGGTTGAGCGACTAGGACCAAAATCTTACTGAGTGTTGTGTTCGTATTGATCAGGGCATGATATTATTAACGGTCTCGGCTGGCGTGGACAGCCTCCGTCCACCAAAATGCATGGGAAGTCCAATTCCATGCGTTGAAGCGAGCAGCGGACAAATGGCATTCCTTTACGGTGCATTATACCTCATAGCTCTTGGCACCGGCGGCATAAAGCCCTGCGTCTCGTCTTTTGGGGCCGACCAGTTCGACGAGGCAGACGAGAGAGAAGTGCCAAAGAAGTATGCATTCTTCAATTGGTTCTTCTTCTCCATAAACATGGGTGCACTCATTGGCATAACGTTGATGGTGTATCTACAAGAAAAGAAGGGTTGGGTTTGGGGCTTCGGAGTGCCCGCAGTCTCCACCATCGTCTCGATCATCATTGTGGCCGCTGGCGTACGGCTTTATCGCTTCCAAAAGCCTATGGGGAGTCCTTTCACCAGGTTTCTACAGGTTATTGTGGCTTCTTTGAGGAATCATTTCCGAGGGGTTCGAGTGACAAGTCAGTCGGATCTTTATGAGGTTAACACCGAGGAGTCTGACATCAAGGGTGCCCAAAAACTTCCCCACACTTCGGAATACAGGTGAATTCTTTCCTTTTCTTTGCATTGTCTCTTCTGATCTCTAGCTAGAACAAAATTTCTCACTATTTGGTTATCACATGATTTTGTGATGATTTATGTTGCAGCCACACCAGGAAAAAAAAGAAAAAAACAGAGGGACAATTTTGTTATAAAAAAGGAAAGTTGCATGAAGGGATTTCTTTTCGGAATTGAATTTAAGAGTCTTGGTTATGCACTAAACGAATATAAATATATAATTAACAGTTTCAGAAGTACTATAATCAATATTATTATGTACATACATGTAGATACACATCATTCTGTGGGAACTAAACAGGTTTTGGCATAAAATTGTTTGGAATCGTTCCCCACCCTGTTATCAATAGTTTCAATACATCATGGTAGTGTTTACTCAGTTATCAATATGATTCGATTTGAATTTTTTTATCACGAAATTGAAATGAATCTTACAAATAAATATTCCGCCGGGGTGCCAGCTTCTTGGACAAAGCAGCGGTTGTAACGGGCGCAGAAGCCAATAGAAAGGACCGATGGAGGCTGTGCACGTTGACACAAGTAGAAGAATTCAAGTGCTTTATCAGAGTCCTCCCCGTGTGGGCAACCACAATCGCTCTTTCCATCTCCTTTGCCCAGATGTCCACCTTCTTCTTAAGCCAAGCCCGCATCATGGACAGAAAGCTCGGTCCCCACTTCAAAATTCCTTCAGGCTCCGTCCCAGTCTTTTCTGCCATCAATGCCCTCGTTCTTGTGCCCATCTACGAAGGACTAATCGTCCCGATTCTCAGAAAATGGACCGGTCACCACCGTGGCATCACGTCGCTGCAGCGCATGGGCGTTGGCTTGTTTATCTCCATCTTCACCATGGCCTCTGCAGCTTTGGTAGAGAAGAAGCGGCGTTTCAGCCCCAATCCAAGGGACATGAGCGTGTTCTGGCTGTTTCCACAGTTCTTCATCCTGGGCAGCGCAGAGGTTTTTACCTATGTGGGGCAGCTGGAGTTCTTTTACAATGAAGCGACTGATGGGACGAGAAGCATTTGCAGCGCAATGTTTCTAAGTGAAATTGGGATTGGAAGCTGGCTCAGCACCGCATTGGTTACCATAGTTGAAAGAACCACCGGTGGGCAAGAGAAGGGGTGGTTAAGGGAGACCCTTATCGATAGTCGGCTTGACTATTTCTACTGGCTGCTGACCATCCTTAATGGCGTCAATCTCTTTGTTTACTTGTGGTTTGCATGGCGATACAAGGGTAGGAGTGGCAATGGTGGGAGTGTGGGAGATGCGAGCCTTGAGACTGGGCGGTGAAATTGCAGGATAATATATCACGGAAAAAGTTTGTAGCCAAACGATTTTGGCCAGGACGCAACCGGAATATGGGTCCCATTTATTTATTTATTTATTTTAAAAAATCATAATTTCCTTTTAAGAATACTCAAAATTAATAAATTTGCAAGTAAGCTGATAAAATACGTAACTAAAAAGTAAAAACTGTATAACTAAATGTTATTAAATGATTTTCTTTTGTGTGTGTGTGTGTGTGTGTGTATTTTGATGTTTTAATTATAAATTTACTAATGTTTTTACCAAAAAAAGATTAAATTTTTAGAAAATAAAATATTATTTTTTTATTAAATAGGACCCACATTTTAGTTGCTTTCTAGTCGGATCTTTTGGTTACGTATTAAAACTCATTGTATGATTAAAAAAACAAGGATAGTAATGATTTGGATTCCTTTATTTAAGGAACTCTACTGGTGAGCCACGGGGCTCCCCCGTGTTTGTGAGCCGTGGTTCCTTATTATTGCTGTTTACTTAAATGATGTGTGCCTGTATTTGCCGTTTTAATTTTGAGATTATTATGATTTAATCCCAATTAATATATATGTATACGTGTGTGTAATTTTGTTTTTTTTTTTCTCTTTTGTGTCCGTTCTGTTTATTTTGAATTAAACTAGACGTAAGATCATGGAGTGTGCGCACTAAATCGGGGCATCCTCCCAAATTGTTTTAGGTCTGTCTATTTCCTTTCTATCCTCGTTCATGGGGTTGGAGGGTTCGCCCGTCGAAGCTCTGTAGACTTGAACAGATACTGCTAATTTACCAATTATCCAATTCGTTTAGCAACAATCTACCATGGACCCTATTATATTTGGACTGAATTTGGGGGTTATTTTTTCTTTAAACTCGTCTGCTTAATTCCGCCCAATCTAGTACTATATATATATATATTTTTAATTACATCGGTTAGGCTTGGATTTTAATGTTTTGTCCTGCGTTCAAGTTGGACTCAAACTAAAAAGATGGCTTGCCTCCGGCCCGACAGAAGCTCAGTTAAATGAATAGCTCTAGATTGTTTTGGTTTTGAGACATTCGAGTTTAAGGTAACTTTTGTCTTCCGTTTTAGATACATTAGATTTTGGGCACATTTCATTTTGAATAAATTCATTTTAAATATATTAAATTTTAAGTTATTTGAATTATTTGGGGTATTTGAATTTGAGTCACTCAAATTTTAAACTCATAAAATTTTCAATCATTTTAAATTTAAGAGATTTGAAATATTGATTTTTTCAGTTAATACGAATTGCAAATTGAATCATTTTACTGACACTGCATGTGCTTCAGTCTAGTTGAATCTCATATTTAGTACTCATTTCTCACATTTTTATTTATTTTTTTTTGTTTTCTATATATCAGCTCAGAGTTTAGCCGTTGAGTCTTTGACCTAAAAAAAAAAAAAAAGATTGCCAGGGGTGAAATATGACTGCCGGAGACGCACCAGTTCCAAACCTAAAGAAAACAGCGTAATAATTATCCAAATTGTTATCAATGTTAGCT